>CM064894.1:2984368-3701868 GCA_030347415.2 Decapterus maruadsi
AATGTGAAGGTTTCCACTAGTCCCTGTATATTCAGTATTTCAAAAGAAGGATGTTTCTTTCCTCAGTGTTAAATCCTCTAACTGAACCTTTGAGTGTTTTGAAGCTCACAGCTTCTTTCAGCTGAATTCTTCTTGTTCTGTCAGATGAGAAGCCTGGCTCCTTAACTCAGTCTGTTCCAACAATAGCAGTGAGCTGGGTGATCCTCTCTGTAATCTTGGCCCTTGATATCTACTGTGAGTAGAAACTCAGCTGTGAGCAAACATGTCCACGTCTCTGTTGATGCTCTGATACAATGATTCTCTGTCATGCTACACAACAGTGACAGCTCTCCTCTACTTCCTGTGTTTTTGACTCTAGTTACTTCTGTCATCTCTGGAAACAACACCAAGCTGACTGAAGACAACCAGCAGCTGATCTTAGAGAATAAAAGGCTGTTGGAGCAGTTAAAAGACAACCAAACAGCTCTACTGGAGGAAAATCACAACAGACTCAGTTCAGCAAACCATAACTTGATACAAAACTTAAATAATCTCTCAATCAGGTTTGAAAATCTAACAGAAGCCTTTTATCTCTCAGAGCTCAGAGTCACAGACCTGATGACAGAGAACCAGGGGCTGAAAACAGAAAACAAGGAGCTGGAGACACAGAAGAACAACTTAAGACAACAAATACAGGACAAGGAAACAGAGTGGATTCAGTCCAACGTCACTCGAGCTCAGTGGAGCATCAATGCCTACTGTCCCATAGAAAATAACAGTATGTTCAGATCCCTTTAATTACTGACCAAATACAATACAATCACTATACAATAATGTTGTTAATTTGTCTCTTTCATCATAGAAAGACAGTGTCAACCTTGTCTGGATGGCTGGAAAAAGAACAAGTTCAGCTGTTATGTGTTTCATAACCCTGCACCTCCAGGACAGAAAACCTGGACAGAAGCTCAAGAAATCTGCAGAGGAAAAGGTTCAGATCTGGTCGTTATAGCTGGTGAAACAGAGAAGGTAATGAGAAAACTATGGGAATATTAACAACAGATGACATTGAAACTATGTTCTACAGGACTGAAACACTCTCAGTCTGTAGATCACAGCAAATTTAAATATCACTGACATCTGTGTCTGTTGTTCTCAGACATATATTAGAAATAACAACTATGGAAATCGATTCTGGATTGGTCTGAGAGTTGTAGACAGGAAGTGGAAGTGGGTCGATGGAAGTGAACTGACTGACAGGTAAGAGACACATTTATGAAAACTTTAAATTATAAAATCTCTATCGGCCTTCATCTAACCATCATGTTTTCCCTTCAGCTTATGGACAGAACAACCTGCTGCTGATGAAGGTCACTGTGTAGTTTCTGACAAAAGACAAGGATGGAGATCAGTGAGATGTAGTGACAGAAACCAGTGGATCTGTGAACAGGCAGCTTTATTTGTTTGAACAGTGAAGCTGAAGTTGAGAAGGTCACTGGATCATCTGTCAACATCAGTCACATGTAAGATAATATCAACTTGTTGACAGATGTAAAATATGAGATATTAGATGATATATGTGCAGTGAGTGTGAGTGCTGACAGCAGCATTGAGGAAAACACAGTGAGTGACCTCAGAGGGCAGTAAACTGTTGATCATCAATGACTCTGAATGAGCTTTTCTTCTACTTTGTTAGAGATGCTGTGCTTCTCATTTGTATATTAGCAGCTTGATGGAAGGGACCAGTGATACTGCTCAGTTTTCTGTTTGCTGTGTGCAACATTTGAGGTGGTTGGTGCTGATTGGCCACCAGAGGGAGCTGTAGTACCTCTCCACTCAATGTTACTGGGCTGTGCTCCCAGCTTTTTGTCTTGTGATGTAAAGAATAACTTGATGTGTAGGTGACAGTGAAGTGGACACATTCATGTTTTGTTGTTTATGACTGTGAATAAAATGCTGCCACACAATGTTGTTTCTGACTTGTTCTTGCAAATTGCTCCTTGGAAACTGGAATCATGTTGAAAATATTAATGTTAAATGAAGACACTTCGTTAGTAAAGAGCTCATCAGCTGCTGATCAGTTTGTCTAGTTGCATACTTCTGACTTCATTAAATACCGTTGGTAAAAGAGGAACTGCAGGAGTGTGAGAACATCTGAATATCGTAATGGAGAACACTCCTTTTCACAAAATGACACAATCTGTAAACCAAAGACAGAGAAGTCACGTCTGAACTGACATCAAACTGACTTCTCTGTGTTCAGGATGAAGAGAAACACTCAGCAGCCAACTGTCACTTTCCAAAACCCAAATGTTTCTTCATCTGCAGGTAAAATGCTTTCTAATCGAGCAGTTTCAGAATAGTTTTCAGACTTTTGCCACTCTGTTGGAGTAACACTGACAATAAGAGCTCATTTACTGCAGATGTTTAAACACTGGTGTTTGATCTGAACTGTTTCAGAGGGATGTGAGGAAGACGACTATGTTAATATAGCAGTGAGCACTGAGAACAACCTGCCCGCCATCTCAGGTTTGTTACTGACATACTTCACAATAATTAAATTAACCTTGACACTGGTGTTTTAACAGTTATTAAAGTGAATAATAAATATGACAATGCTTAAATTTGAAAATGTGAAGGTTTCCAGTCCCTGTATATTCAGTATTTCAAAAGAAGGATGTTTCTTTTCTCAGTGTTCAATCCTCTAACTGAACCTTTGAGTGTTTTGAAGCTCACAGCTTCTTTCAGCTGAATTCTTCTTGTTCTGTCAGATGAGAAGCCTGGCTCCTTAACTCAGTCTGTTCCAACAATAGCAGTGAGCTGGGTGATCCTCTCTGTAATCTTGGCCCTTGATATCTACTGTGAGTAGAAACTCAGCTGTGAGCAAACATGTCCACGTCTCTGTTAATGCTCTGATACAATGATTCTCTGTCATGCTACACAACAGTGACAGCTCTCCTCTACTTCCTGTGTTTTTGACTCTAGTTACTTCTGTCATCTCTGGAAACAACACCAAGCTGACTGAAGACAACCAGCAGCTGATCTTAGAGAATAAAAAGCTGTTGGAGCAGTTAAAAGACAACCAAACAGCTCTACTGGAGGAAAATCACAACAGACTCAGTTCAGCAAACCATAACTTGATACAAAACTTAAATAATCTCACAATCAGGTTTGAAAATCTAACAGAAGCCTTTTATCTCTCAGAGCTCAGAGTGACAGACCTGATGACAGAGAACCAGGGGCTGAAAAGAAAAAACAAGCAGCTGGAGACACAGAGCAACAAGTTAACACAACAAATACAGGATGAGAAGACAGAGTGGATTCAGTTCAACGTCACTCGAGCTCCGTTGAACTTCAATGCCTTCTGTCCCATAAAATATAACAGTATGTTCAGATCCCTTTAATTTTTTAATTACTGACCAAATACAATACAATCACTATACAATAGTGTTGTTAATTAGTTTGTCTCTGTTGTTACAGAAAGACAGTGTCAACGTTGTCAGAAGGGCTGGGCACATAAGGAGTCCAGCTGTTATGCATTTAATAACCCTGGATCTGCAGGACAGAAAAACTGGACAGAAGCTCGTGAAGACTGCAGAGGAAAAGGTTCAGATCTGGTCGTTATAGCTGATGAAGAAGAGAAGGTAATGAGAAAACTATGGGAATATTAACATCTTAGATGAAATTAAAAGTATTTCCTGTAGGACTGACACACAGAGTCATCACAATGTCTTTAAATATCTCTGAGAACTGTGTCTCTATTGTCCTCAGAAATGTGTCAGTGATTACGAGTATGGATATCGGTTCTGGATTGGTCTGAGAGTTGTAGAGGGGAAGTGGAAGTGGGTCGATGGAAGTGAAGTGACTGACAGGTAAGATACACATTCTGAACAATTTGTATATACTGTAAGAATCTATCAGCCTTCATCTAACCAACATGTTTTTCCTTCAGCTTATGGACAGAACCTGCTGATGAAGGTCACTGTGTAGTTTCTGACAGAAGACAAGGATGGAGATCAGTGAACTGTAGTGAGAGAAACCAGTGGATCTGTGAACAGGCAGCTTTATTTGTTTGAACAGTGAAGTTGAAGTTGAGAAGGTCACTGGATCATCTGTCAACATCAGTCACATGTAAGATAATATCAACTTGTTGACAGATGTAAAATATGAGATATTAGATGATATATGTGCAGTGAGTGTGAGTGCTGACAGCAGCATTGAGGAAAACACAGTGAGTGACCTCAGAGGGCAGTAAACTGTTGATCATCAATGACTCTGAATGAGCTTTTCTTCTACTTTGTTAGAGATGCTGTGCTTCTCATTTGTATATTAGCAGCTTGATGGAAGGGACCAGTGATACTGCTCACTTTTCTGTTTGCTGTGTGCAACATTTGAGGTGGTTGGTGCTGATTGGCCACCAGAGGGAGCTGTAGTACCTCTCCACTCAATGTTACTGGGCTGTGCTCCCAGCTTTTTGTCTTGTGATGTAAAGAAGAACTTGATGTGTAGGTGACAGTGAAGTGGACACATTCATGTTTTGTTGTTTATGACTGTGAATAAAATGCTGCCACACAATGTTGTTTCTGACTTGTTCTTGTAAATTGCTCCTTGAAAACTGGAATCAAGTCGAAAATATTAATGTTTATGTTTATGTGAGTACGTGAGCTTCACAACTTCACACAATAAGCAAAATAAAGACAAACGTTCACAGCTAACCTGACCTCAAACCCACTGACTTCTCTGGGAGGGTTATAATCTGTAGACTTTTACACTCGTCTTTCAGTCTTCATAGAAAGTCACTGGAAGTCTTTTATCACTCAGAGCTCAGAGTCACAGACCTGATGACAAAGAACCAGGGGCTGAAAACAAAAATCAAGCAGCTGGAGACACAGAGCAACAACTTAACACAACAAATACAGGACAAGGAGACAGAGTGGATTCAGTTCAACATCACTCGAGCTCAGTGGAGCATCAATGCCTACTGTCCCATAAGAAATAACAGTATGATCAGATCCCTTTAATTACTGACCAAATACAATACAATCACTATACAATAATGTTGTTCATTAGTTTGTCTCTGTTGTTACAGGAAGTGAGTGTCAACGTTGTCAGGAAGGCTGGACACATACAGTGTGTCCAGCTGTTATGGATTTAATAACCCTGGATCTGCAGGACAGAAAAACTTGTTCTTGTGCACTGAATGAGCTTTTCTTCTACTTTGTTAGAGATGCTGTGCTTCTCATTTGTATATTAGCAGCTTGATGGAAGGGACCAGTGATACTGCTCAGTTTTCTGTTTGCTGTGTGCAACATTTGAGGTGGTTGGTGCTACAGTAATGATAAAGTTTTAACTACCAGGTTAGTAAAAGAGGAACTGCAGCAGCATCAGAACATTTGAATATTGTAATAATTACACAGTATGTAAACCAAAGACAGACACGTCTGAACTGACATCAAACTGACTTCTCTGGGAGGGTTATAATCTCTAGACTTTTATACTCGTCTTTCAGTCTTCATAGAAAGTCACTGGTGAACTTGATGCTGTGTTCAGGATGAAGAGAAACACTCAGCAGCCAACTGTCACTTTCCAAAACCCAAATGTTTCTTCATCTGCAGGTAAGATGCTTTCTAATAGAATCCAACTTCACCAGCTTCTCATCTTTTCTGCTGCAGCATCTTGTTTTATTGTTTTCACTATTTTCACAAGTGTGGTCCTCTCTGCCACAGTCATGTTAAACTCTGTAGCTCGCTAATTTCAACACCACACTACAGTACGTAGCTTTGACTGTTTTCATGTTATATATTGATGTATGTAAATGTGTGTTTGTTCTGAGAGCGCTCCATCTTTCTATTATCATGTGATTCTTCTGATACATGACAACACACTGGCTGCAAATGCATCTGAACAGTTTTAGATTCATTTTCAGCTCATCAGACTGAAATTGACAAATGACATTTATACAGTTCACATCTGACCGATGTGACTGTCTTGAAATTTACCCCAACTTGATTAACGTTTCTAACCTCTATCATTTAATTATGGCAGCTGTAATATATTTGTATGGTCTTTATCTTTGGTCACCATTTCTTGAACTCATATCGTTTTAATCTGCTTGTGCCAAATATGAAGTGTAAACCTGACTTTTTTGTTCAGTGTGGTTGTATTATGTAACCAACACTGTGGACATCAGCCTGACCTCAGACAACATGAGAACTAAAATAAAATTGTGTTTCCTTTCTCATTCGTGATCCTTTAACTGTAGGAGGATTTCATCATCTTATGGTTTAGTTAATCGATTTAATACGATGCAAGAGACACAGAATCCCACACAAAGTAGAGTTCACGCTCTGAACTTTGTCATTCTGCAAGATACTGAAATTTGTGACAAATGAAATCAACATCATCATCATCATCACCAGGCAAAAACTAAACAAAAAGCTCAAGTACAAATAATGAAATCAACCTTTGAAAGCTGTTGTCATTTAAAGACTGTGCATTAATTCACTGTTTCTGAACCTTTCAGCTGAACAAGAGGAAACTCTGTACAGCGAAGTAAAGGTGCGAAACAAAACATCCAAACAGTCCGCCAAAACAAATGGTAAGTTTACTGCAATGTACAAATTATCAACTGGGCAAAAAAAAAGTGAGACTAAAAAAGTGAGGCAGTAGGTCTGATTCATTGTTTTGTATTAACCTCTCAGCTGAAAAGGAGGAGGAGCCTGTGTACAGCCAAGTGCACAACAAAACATCCAAACAGTCTGCCAACACCAGTGGTGAGTGAGTTATCTGTGAAAAACAAAAAACAAGACAATGAGCGAAATACTGAGGTTTTACTACAAACTACAACATTGTGATTTTTTTAAAATACAGCTGGATGTTTTTTTGTAGTGCATATAAATAAAAACAAGTTACGTAAAAAAAAAATAAGATGGGGTTTCGTCAAAGCAGTGTTGATTACACTTAAGTGTTTTTTAAAAAAATATATAAATTCACAAATAAAACCTATACAACACAGATCTTGCATCTGACTTGTATGAGTTTTTCCCCCCGGCCTGAACACAGCTACTTTAAACAACAGGAGAATGTACAAATCATTAACAAAAAAGGCTGATTTCTTTAATAAATTTTGTAACCTTTCAGCTGAAGAGGAGGAACCTGTGTGCAGCAAAGTGAAGGAGCGAAATCAAACATCTGAGCTATCTGCCGACACAAATGGTAAACACAACACAACAACAGCACAGCAATGTAATGCTGCTTCTTCTAATACTTAACCATTTTCATTATTACCACTGATAATATGACTGTAGTTACAGGATGATTACTGCTCAGGATGTAAAACCATATCTGCAAAGCCTCAATGTAACACTAGAACCTGGAAATGTTATATCTTATAATAAAAGATCTCTGAACAGAGGCAACTAACAACAGCAGCACTTCCCTCTACCTTTGTCCTGATTTTACGAGCTGATGATGGCTGTTCTGTCCTTATTACTATGCAGAGACAAATACCAAGATGTAAAACAGAAAGTTTGTGCCCTCCCCATGAGTGAACTATGGAGGAAACACTTCAAAAAACTTCTGTTCAAGCAGTTGTTATAATCTGACCAAGAAAGAAACAAGAAACTTTAGCCTTAGATTTTTGTTTGTTTTTCTCAGCCAGCCTCATCACAGACAAGAATGATAAATCCAGACGTCCCCCCTGTCTTCTGGTGGCTGCTTTTCTGGCCATTGTTTGTGTCATGTTGATAGCAGCCATCATAGCAGTCTGCATCTTACGTGAGTATGAAACAAGCTGCTCATGTATGACCTTAGACATGAGACATTTCCTGAAGAATAACATCGACAGTTATTTCCTGTAACCAGTGACAGTCACTTTTAGTTTAGCTTTCTGTCTGTAATTGTTTTTCTAAATCTGTTCACATTTCTGATTGCAGTAATTAAAATACCTTTATCTTTATCAATTTAATCCGTATTCTGCATCGGGGGGGTTAACAATATTTACAGCAAAAAGTTCTATCATCCCTTGTTTGTTTGTTTTTTCAGTAATATTTACTTAAAGTTTTTTTGTAGTAAAACCAAGATGCTGAGAGCAAGAGAGACTAATGGTTTTAATAATTAACACGTCAGACAAGAAAGGTTTTCTGAGTAGCAAAAAAAAGAAAAAGAAATTTCAATACTGTTTTTTTCCTTTGCAGTTCTTCCACTGAATCATGACAGAGAGCTGGAGCTGTTAAAAGAAAACCAAACAGCTCTACTGGAGGAAAAACACAATCTGACAGACGACAACAACAGACTCAGTTCAGCAAATCAGAATTTGACACAAAACTTAAATAATCTCACAATCAGGTTTGAAAATCTGACAGAAGCCTTTGATCTCTCAGAGCTCAAGGTCAGAAACCTGATGACAGTGAACCAGACCTTGACTACAGAGAACCAGGGGCTGAAAACAGAAAACAAGCAGCTGGAGACACAGAACAAGAACTTAAAACAACAAATACAGGATGAGAAGACAGAGTGGATTCAGTCCAGCGTCACTCGAGCTCAGTGGAGCATCAATGCCTACTGTCCCATAAAATATAACAGTATGTTCAGATCCCTTTAATTACTGACCAAATACAATACAATCACTATACAATAATGTTGTTAATTAGTTTGTCTCTGTTGTTCCAGGAAGAGAGTGTCAACCTTGTCAGGCGGGCTGGGAACATAAGGCGTCCAGCTGTTATGCATTTAATAACCCTCCACGTGAAGGACAGAAAACCTGGATAGAAGCTCGAGGAGTCTGTGCAGGAAAGCGTTCAGATCTGGTCGTTATAGCTGATCAAGCAGAGAAGGTAATGAGAAAACTTTGGCAATATTGACAACATCTTAAATTAAATTAAAAGTATTTTGTGTCAGACAGAAACACAGAGTCTGTAGATCACAATGTATTTAAATGTCACTAAGAATTGTGTCTCCATTGTCCTCAGAGAGCTGTCAGTGAAGCCAGTTTTGGATCCAGTGGATTCTGGATT
Source organism: Decapterus maruadsi (assembly GCA_030347415.2). Classification (NCBI taxonomy): domain Eukaryota; kingdom Metazoa; phylum Chordata; class Actinopteri; order Carangiformes; family Carangidae; genus Decapterus; species Decapterus maruadsi. The sequence continues at coordinate 2,993,359 of CM064894.1, forward strand.
GGTCTGAGAGTTGAAGGTGGAAAGTGGAAGTGGGCCGATGGAAGTGATCTGAACAAAGGGTAAGAGACACATTTATGAACAATTTGAATATTAAAATCTATCAGCCTTCATCTAACCATCATGTTTCTCCCTCAGCTTATGGACAGAACCTGCTGCTGAAGGTCGCTGTGCAGTTTTATTCAAAGACCAAACATGGAGATCAATGAGATGTAGTGAGAAAAACCAGTGGGTCTGTGAACAGGCAGCTTTATTTGTTTGAACAGTGAAGTTGAAGTTGAGAAGGTCACTGGATCATCTGTCAACATCAGTCACATGTAAGATAATATCAACTTGTTGACAGATGTAAAATATGAGATATTAGATGATATATGTGCAGTGAGTGTGAGTGCTGACAGCAGCATTGAGGAAAACACAGTGAGTGACCTCAGAGGGCAGTAAACTGTTGATCATCAATGACTCTGAATGAGCTTTTCTTCTACTTTGTTAGAGATGCTGTGCTTCTCATTTGTATATTAGCAGCTTGATGGAAGGGACCAGTGATACTGCTCAGTTTTCTGTTTGCTGTGTGCAACATTTGAGGTGGTTGGTGCTGATTGGCCACCAGAGGGAGCTGTAGTACCTCTCCACTCAATGTTACTGGGCTGTGCTCCCAGCTTTTTGTCTTGTGATGTAAAGAAGAACTTGATGTGTAGGTGACAGTGAAGTGGACACATTCATGTTTTGTTGTTTATGACTGTGAATAAAATGCTGCCACACAATGTTGTTTCTGACTTGTTCTTGCAAATTGCTCCTTGGAAACTGGAATCATGTTGAAAATATTCATGTTAAATGAAGACACTTCGTTAGGAAAGAGTTCATCAGCTGCTGATCAGTTTGTTTGCATATGTTTTTTTTCACCAAGTTCACTTTACAGATCATGTTTTGACTTCATTAAATACTAATTAATAAAAGAGGAACTGCAGCAGTGTGAAAACATCTGATTATATAAAAAGGAAGAGAGGATACTCCCTAGCACAACATGAGACAATCTGCTAAATAAAGACACAGTCACAGCTAACCTGACCTCAAACCCACTGACTTCTCTGGGAGGGTTATAATCTCTAGACTTTTATACTCGTCTTTCAGTCTTCATAGAAAGTCACTGGTGAACTTGATGCTGTGTTCAGGATGAAGAGAAACACTCAGCAGCCAACTGTCACTTTCCAAAACCCAAATGTTTCTCCATCTGCAGGTAAGATGCTTTCTAATAGAATCCAACTTCACCAGCTTCTCATCTTTTCTATATTGATGTATGTAAATGTGTGTTTGTTCTGAGAGCGCTCCATCTTTCTATTATCATGTGATTCTTCTGATACATGACAACACACTGGCTGCAAATGCATCTGAACAGTTTTAGATTCATGTTCATCTCATCAGACTTTTACCACTCTGTTGGAGTAACACTGACAATAAGAGCTCATTTACTGCAGATGTTTAAACACTGGTGTTTGATCTGAACTGTTTCAGAGGGATGTGAGGAAGTCGACTATGTTAATGAAGCAGTGAGCACTGAGAACAACCTGCCCTCCATCTCAGGTTTGTTACTGACGTAATTTATTAACATAACTTAGACGGTTGTGTTTTTAACAGTGATTGAAATGATTAATATACAAGATGATAATATTCAGTATTTTAAAAGAAGGATGTTTCTTTTCTCAGCGTTCAATCCTCTAACTGAACCTTTGAGTGTTTTGAAGCTCACAGCTTCTTTCAGCTGAATTCTTCTTGTTCTGTCAGATGAGAAGCCTGGCTCCTTAACTCAGTCTGTTCCAACAATAGCAGTGAGCTGGGTGATCCTCTCTGTAATCTTGGCCCTTGATATCTACTGTGAGTAGAAACTCAGCTGTGAGCAAACATGTCCACGTCTCTGTTAATGCTCTGATACAATGATTCTCTGTCATGCTACACAACAGTGACAGCTCTCCTCTACTTCCTGTGTTTTTGACTCTAGTTACTTCTGTCATCTCTGGAAACAACACCAAGCTGACTGAAGACAACCAGCAGCTGATCTTAGAGAATAAAAAGCTGTTGGAGCAGTTAAAAGACAACCAAACAGCTCTACTGGAGGAAAATCACAACAGACTCAGTTCAGCAAACCATAACTTGATACAAAACTTAAATAATCTCACAATCAGGTTTGAAAATCTAACAGAAGCCTTTTATCTCTCAGAGCTCAGAGTCACAGACCTGACGACAGAGATCCAGAACCTGACTACAGAGAACCAGGGGCTGAAAACAAAAAACAAGCAGCTGGAGACACAGAGCAACAACTTAAAACAACAAATACAGGATGAGAAGACAGAGTGGATTCAGTCCAGCGTCACCTACTGTCCCATAAAATATAACAGTATGTTCAGATCCCTTTAATTATTGATCAAATATAATACAATCACTATACAATAATGTTGTTAATTAGTTTGTCTCTGTTGTTACAGGAAGACAGTGTCAACCTTGTCAGAGGGGCTGGACACATAAGGCGTCCAGCTGTTATGGATTTAATGACCCTCCACCTCAGGGACAGAAAACCTGGATAGAAGCTCGAGGAAACTGTGCAGGAAAGCGTTCAGATCTGGTCGTTATAGCTGATGAAGCAGAGAAGGTAATGAGAAAACTTTGGGAATATTGACAACAGGTTAGAGATTAAATTAAAAGTATTTTGTGTCAGACAGAAACACAGAGTCTGTAGATCACAATGTATTTAAATGTCACTAAGTACTGTGTCTCTATTGTCCTCAGATAAATATCAATGAGGTCAGTTATGGAGACACTGGATTCTGGATTGGTCTGAGAGTTGAAGATGGAAAGTGGAAGTGGGCCGATGGAAGTGATCTGAACAAAGGGTAAGAGACACATTTATGAACAATTTGAACATCTATCAGCCTTGATCTAACCATCATGTTTTTCCCTCAGCTTATGGACAGAACCTGCTGTGGAAGGTCACTGTGCAGTTTTATTAAAAAACCAAGAATGGAGTTCAGTGAAGTGTAGTGAGAAAAGACGGTGGGTCTGTGAACAGGCAGCTTTATCTGTTTGAACAGTGAAGTTGAAGTTAAGAAGGTCACTGGATCATCTGTCAACATCAGTCACATGTAAGATAATATCAACTTGTTGACAGATGTAAAATATGAGATATTAGATGATATATGTGCAGTGAGTGTGAGTGCTGACAGCAGCATTGAGGAAAACACAGTGAGTGACCTCAGAGGGCAGTAAACTGTTGATCATCAATGACTCTGAATGAGCTTTTCTTCTACTTTGTTAGAGATGCTGTGCTTCTCATTTGTATATTAGCAGCTTGATGGAAGGGACCAGTGATACTGCTCACTTTTCTGTTTGCTGTGTGCAACATTTGAGGTGGTTGGTGCTGATTGGCCACCAGAGGGAGCTGTAGTACCTCTCCACTCAATGTTACTGGGCTGTGCTCCCAGCTTTTTGTCTTGTGATGTAAAGAATAACTTGATGTGTAGGTGACAGTGAAGTGGACACATTCATGTTTTGTTGTTTATGACTGTGAATAAAATGCTGCCACACAATGTTGTTTCTGACTTGTTCTTGCAAATTGCTCCTTGGAAACTGGAATCATGTTGAAAATATTCATGTTTAATGAAGACACTTCTTTAGGAACGAGTTGATCATCTGCTGATCAGTTTGACAGATTGCATAGGTTTTTTTGTTTTGTTTTGTTTTTTACCATGTTCACTTTACAGATCAAGTTTTGTCTTCATTAAATACCAAGTTGGTAAAAGAGGAACTGCAGCAGTGAATCTAAATACTGTAAAGGAGAACCTTTCTTATCAGAACTTCACAGAATCTGCTAAATAAAGACAAACAGTCACGTCTGAACTGACCTCAAACTGACTTCTCTGTGAGGGTTATAATCTCTAGACTTTTATACTCGTCTTTCAGTCTTCATAGAAAGTCACTGGTGAACTTGATGCTGTGTTCAGGATGAAGAGAAACACTCAGCAGCCAACTGTCACTTTCCAAAACCCAAATGTTTCTTCATCTGCAGGTAAGATGCTTTCTAATAGAATCCAACTTTACCAGCTTCTCATCTTTTCTGCTGCAGCATCTTGTTTCATTGTTTTCACTATTTTCACCAGTGTGGTCCTCTCTGCCACAGTCATGTTAAACTCTGTAGCTCGCTCATTTCAACACCACACTACAGTACGTAGCTTTGACTGTTTTCATGTTATATATTGACGTATGTAAATGTGTGTTTGTTCTGAGAGCGCTCCATCTTTCTATTATCATGTGATTCTTCTGATACATGACAACACACTGGCTGCAAATGTATCTGAACGGTTTTAGATTCATTTTCATCTCATCAGACTTTTGCCACTCTGTTGGAGTAACACTGACAATAAGAGCTCATTTACTGCAGATGTTTAAACACTGGTGTTTGATCTGAACTGTTTCAGAGGAATATGAGGAACCCGACTATGTTAATGCAGCAGTGAGCACTGAGAACAACCTGCCCGCCATCTCAGGTTTGTTACTGACGTAGTTTATTAACATAATTTAGACAGTTGTGTTTTTAACAGTGATTAAAATTATTAATAAACATGATAAGACTAAGGTTTCTAACTGAACCTTTGAGTGTTTTGAAGCTCACAGCTTCTTTCAGCTGAATTCTTCTTGTTCTGTCAGATGAGAAGCCTGGCTCCTTAACTCAGTCTGTTCCAACAATAGCAGTGAGCTGGGTGATCCTCTCTGTAATCTTGGCCCTTGATATCTACTGTGAGTAGAAACTCAGCTGTGAGCAAACATGTCCACGTCTCTGTTAATGCTCTGATACAATGATTCTCTGTCATGCTACACAACAGTGACAGCTCTCCTCTACTTCCTGTGTTTTTGACTCTAGTTACTTCTGTCATCTCTGGAAACAACACCAAGCTGACTGAAGACAACCAGCAGCTGATCTTAGAGAATAAAAAGCTGTTGGAGCAGTTAAAAGACAACCAAACAGCTCTACTGGAGGAAAATCACAACAGACTCAGTTCAGCAAACCATAACTTGATACAAGACTTAAATAATCTCACAATCAGGTTTGAAAATCTAACAAAAGTCTTTTATCTCTCAGAGCTCAGAGTCACAGACCTGATGACAGAGAACCAGGACCTGACTACAGAGAACCAGGGGCTGACTGTACAGATCCAAAACCTGACTACAGAGAACCAACACCTGATAACAGAAAACAAGCAGCTGGAGACACAGAGGAACAACTTAAAACAACAAATATATGACAAGGAAACAGAGTGGATTCAGTCCAACGTCACTCGAGCTCAGTGGAGCATCAATGCCTACTGTCCCATAAGAAATTACAGTATGTTCAGATCCCTTTAATTACTGACCAAATACAATACAATCACTATACAATAATGTTGTTAATTAGTTTGTCTCTGTTGTTACAGGAAGACAGTGTCAACCTTGTCAGAATGGCTGGTTACATCAGGAGTCCAGCTGTTATGCATTTAATAACCCTCCACCTCCAGTACAGAAAACCTGGACAGAAGCTCTAGAAAACTGCAGAGGAAAAGGTTCATTTCTGGTCGTTATACCTGATGAAATGGAGAAGGTAATGGGAATATTGAAAACATCTAAAAATAATTACACATATTTCCTATAGGTCTGGAACACAGAGTCTGTATCACAATGTTCTTGGTGTATTTAAATATCTCTGACATCTGTATCTCCATTGTTCTCAGACAAATGTCAATGACAGGGACTGACATACAGAGTCAGTCGATCACAATGTATTTAAATATCAAGAACTGTGTCTCTATTGTCCTCAGACAAATATCAATGAAGCCAGTTATGGATCCAGTGGATTCTGGATTGGTCTGAGAGTTGAAGATGGAAAGTGGAAGTGGGTCGATGGAAGTGATCTGAACAAAGGGTAAGAGACACATTTATGAACAATTTGAATAATAAAATCTATCAGCCTTCATCTAACCATCATGTTTTTCCCTCAGCTTATGGACAGAACCTGCTGTGGAAGGTCACTGTGCAATTTTATTCAAAAACTATGGATGGAGATCAGTGAGATGTAGTGACAGAAACCAGTGGATCTGTGCACAGGCAGCTTTATTTGTTTTGTGAAGTTGAAGTTGAGAAGGTCACTGGATCATCTGTCAACATCAGTCACATGTAAGATAATATCAACTTGTTGACAGATGTAAAATATGAGATATTAGATGATATATGTGCAGTGAGTGTGAGTGCTGACAGCAGCATTGAGGAAAACACAGTGAGTGACCTCAGAGGGCAGTAAACTGTTGATCATCAATGACTCTGAATGAGCTTTTCTTCTACTTTGTTAGAGATGCTGTGCTTCTCATTTGTATATTAGCAGCTTGATGGAAGGGACCAGTGATACTGCTCAGTTTTCTGTTTGCTGTGTGCAACATTTGAGGTGGTTGGTGCTGATTGGCCACCAGAGGGAGCTGTAGTACCTCTCCACTCAATGTTACTGGGCTGTGCTCCCAGCTTTTTGTCTTGTGATGTAAAGAAGAACTTGATGTGTAGGTGACAGTGAAGTGGACACATTCATGTTTTGTTGTTTATGACTGTGAATAAAATGCTGCCACACAATGTTGTTTCTGACTTGTTCTTGCAAATTGCTCCTTGGAAACTGGAATCATGTTGAAAATACTCATGTTTAATGAAGACACTTCGTTAGTAAAGAGCTCATCAGCTGCTGCTCATTTTGTCTGATTGCATATGTTAATTTTTCACCATGTTCACTTTACAGATCATGTTTTGACTTCATTTAATACTAATCAATAAAAGAGGAACTGCAGCAGTGTGAAAACATCTGATTACATAAAAAGGAAGAGAGGATACTCCCTAGCACAACATGAGGCAATCTGCTAAATAAAGGCAAAGAGTCACAGCTAACCTGACCTCAAACCCACTGACTTCTCTGGGAGGGTTATAATCTCTAGACTTTTATACTCGTCTTTCAGTCTTCATAGAAAGTCACTGGTGAACTTGATGCTGTGTTCAGGATGAAGAGAAACACTCAGCAGCCAACTGTCACTTTCCAAAACCCAAATGTTTCTTCATCTGCAGGTAAGATGCTTTCTAATAGAATCCAACTTCACCAGCTTCTCATCTTTTCTATATTGATGTATGTAAACGTGTGTTTGTTCTGAGAGCGCTCCATCTTTCTATTATCATGTGATTCTTCTGATACATGACAACACACTGGCTGCAAATGCATCTGAACAGTTTTAGATTCATTTTCAGCTCATCAGACTTTTACCTCTCTGTTTCTTTCTTTCTTTTTTTCTAAATCTATTCATTTATTCAGATTCTTATTTTGTTTTTATTGAGCTTTTATTCTATTTTTTATTTTTGCTTTGTGAGGGCATTACAATACAGTAATTACTTTCAGTGAACATACAATGCTACTTATGTCACTCACAAGTATTTTTTTTTTTTGTGTACAAAATAATCAACAAAATACACAAAGTTAAATGAATTACGTCTAAAAACTTTGAACAAACTGGGAAAGATAGATCCACATAAAGAGAGCAAAAAAAAAAAGAAAAACCAGGCAGTTTTGGAGTAAAGTGTGAGTAATACAGATTAATCCCTAGATCCTTATTCTATATTTTATAAGTGAGTGGGTATGTGTGAGGGAAATGGAGGTGGGAGGGGGGGAGTGTATGTTGTATTTCGAGTCCCTGAGAAACGTCATCTCATTTTGTCTACCACACTGTAATGTAGCAAACTGATAAAATAAAGACCTTTGACCTTTGTAACACTGACAATAAGAGCTCATTTACTGCAGATGTTTAAACACTGGTGTTTGATCTGAACTGTTTCAGAGGGATGTGAGGAAGACGTCTATGTTAATGCAGCAGTGAGCACTGAGAACAACCTGCCCGCCATCTCAGGTTTGTTACTGATGTAGTTTATTAACATAAACTAGACACTTGTGTTTTTAACAGTTATTAAAATGATTAATAAACATGATGATGCTACGGTTTTAAAATGTGAAGATTTCCACTAGTCCCTGTATATTCAGTATTTCAAAAGAAGGATGTTTCTTTTGTCAGTGTTAAATCCTCTAACTGAACCTTTGAGTGTTTTGAAGCTCACAGCTTCTTTCAGCTGAATTCTTCTTGTTCTGTCAGATGAGAAGCCTGGCTCCTTAACTCAGTCTGTTCCAACAATAGCAGTGAGCTGGGTGATCCTCTCTGTAATCTTGGCCCTTGATATCTACTGTGAGTAGAAACTCAGCTGTGAGCAAACATGTCCACATCTCTGATTGCATATGTTAATTTTTCACCATGTTCACTTTACAGATCATGTTTTGATTTCATTAAATACTAATTGATAAAAGAGGAACTTCAGCAGCGTGAGAACATCTGATTCTACCTAGCACAAGATGAGGCAATCTGCTAAATAAAGACAAAGAGTCACAGCTAGCCTAACCCCAAACCCACTGACTTCTCTGGGAGGGTTATAATCTCTAGACTTTTATACTCGTCTTTCAGTCTTCATAGAAAGTCACTGGTGAACTTGATGCTGTGTTCAGGATGAAGAGAAACACTGTTAATGCTCTGATACAATGATTCTCTGTCATGCTACACAACAGTGACAGCTCTCCTCTACTTCCTGTGTTTTTGACTCTAGTTACTTCTGTCATCTCTGGAAACAACACCAAGCTGACTGAAGACAACCAGCAGCTGATCTTAGAGAATAAAAAGCTGTTGGAGCAGTTAAAAGACAACCAAACAGCTCTACTGGAGGAAAATCACAACAGACTCAGTTCAGCAAACCATAACTTGATACAAAACTTAAATAATCTCACAATCAGGTTTGAAAATCTAACAGAAGCCTTTTATCTCTCAGAGCTCAGAGTCACAGACCTGATGGCAGAGAACCAGAACCTGACTACAAAGAACCACCAGCTGACTACAGAGAATGAGGGGCTGAAAACAAAAAACAAGCAGCTGGAGACACAGAGCAACAACTTAACACAACAAATACAGGATGAGAAGAGAGAGTGGATTCAGTCCGATGTCACTCGAGCTCCATTGAACTTCAATGCCTACTGTCCCATAAAATATAACAGTATGTTCAGATCCCTTTGATTACTGTTAAAATACAATACAATCAATATACAATAATGTTGTTAATTAGTTTGTCTCTATTGTTACAGAAAGACAGTGTCAACGTTGTCAAAAGGGCTGGTTATATAAGGAGTCCAGCTGTTATGGGTTTCATGACCCTCCACCTGCAGAACAGAAAACCTGGACAGAAGCTCAAGAAATCTGCAGAGGATGGGGTTCAGATCTGGTCATTATAGCTGATGAAGCAGAGAAGGTAACTAGAAACAGCATTTCCTGCAGAAAATGCGTGTGAATGCTGAAAGCCATTGCTGAATAAATTGACAAAGACATGCGGAATGACATGGAAGTAACATTTCTAAAGTAGGAATTGAACCCATGACCTTATGAATGATGACCTGACACACTAACCACAAGGCTACAGAGGACCTGACTTGTAAACAGCTTTATGCTGTCAGGTATCAAAGACTGTCCAATGACAGCTGAGCAGTTTGAATGAAAAGTCAAGCAATGATGTGACATGACAGAGGCTGGAATCAAACCCATGACCTCATGATCACTAAACCTTTACTCTGCCACTCAGCCACAGAGAGCACACTGGTTCAATGCTTGTTTTCATTCATTCTAATGTGATGATGTGCAAATCAACACAAAGCAAGATTGAAAGAGGTTAAGAGAATAGGTGGGGCATACTGTATATGCATTATCAAGTTTGCTCATGTGACCAGACCAAGTGGTATTGGCTAAAGTTGAAAGAGTTGAGACTTTGAGTCACCACAGAGAGCACACACTGGAATGTTGTCATGGATTGTAATGTGGTGATGTGTGGCACAAGTAATCAGAACACCTGACACCAATTGAAGGTGGGGAGGGGAGCAGAATTAAACACAACGTAACAACAATACCAAACCTGGATTTGAATCAGGGACCTTTGAGTTGGCAGGCAGGCAATTTAATCACTGAACTACTGCCAGAGTTGTTAAAGGGGGAGATTGTGACTTTCATGAATGTTAGATTTTTCAATGATGCTCGAAAAAAAGAGAAAAGAGTATAAATGAGCCACAACAACTAAGTAGAGGACTTTTTTTTAAATGACTTTTGACTATTTTTTGGTGAAATCACACCAAGTATAATGGGCATTCCAGTGAATTACAAAGTAATGCTGCTCCTGCTCTGGTGTGAAAAACAAATACATGGGTGTCAATGGCAGAGAGAGAGCACACAGGCTGCATTTAAAAAATCTTTTAAATTATTCTCTAAATCTTTTTGCATTCTTGATGGCATTGTGAGACAGAAGACAAGTGTGGCTACGAACTGTTTCCATATCTTGAGTATAGAGTGTGATTTGTGGCTTTGGGGACAGTTTTAAGACAAAAGCTCCAGTTCCTTTTTTTTGACTCTCTACACTCTAGCTGTGACGTCACCACTCTGAGCCCTGCTCGTTAGACGCAACACACACTCATTGTCAAGCTGGATTTTATCAAAAATCTTAGTGTTTTTAAAACAGCTAAATATCAGAAACTGTTGAAGATATCAATAAGCCGAGTCATACAGGAACACTTAAAAAGTTTGTCTACAGCTTAGAATTTTAATGAAGTCTCTAGCTGAAAGAACAGTGACGTTTTAGAGGCAGAAAGAAGTAGGAAGGTTTGATGAGTATGAAGACGGCTCCAATGCATTCTCTATGGGGGAAAAAAATCAGAAATAGTTGAATATTGCAAAAAGTATGAATCGTTGAAAAGAGAAAAGTCATAGCATAAATGTCCTGAAAAAGCTACAAGTTTTGATATATTTATTGTTGAAATAGCACAAAGTATGAAGTACTAGTTAGATGCAGAAAAACGGCGGAAGACACAAGAACTAGAAACAGCATTTCCTGCAGAAAATGCATGTGGAAGCTGAAAGCCAGTGCTAGAGCATGTGCAAGAGATGATTTGAACCCATGACCTTGTGAGTGATAGTCTGAGACACTAACCACATGGCTACAGAAGCCCTGACTTGTACCCAGCTTTATACTGTCAAGATTCAAAGACTGTCCAATGACAGCTGACTAGTTTGAATGAAAAGTCAAGATACTATGTGACATGACAGAGACTTTGCATTTAGTTAGATGGAAAGAAAGCAAGAGAGCTTGAAACAACATGACAGAGGCTGGTTGCGAACCCACAACCTCATGATCTCTAACCATTCACTCTACTACTCCGCCACAGAGAGCATGCTGATCACAGGTGGCAGCGCAGGACAAGAAATTATGCATAAGAATCATTTAAGCACTTTACATTTTTATGCTTTGTTCGAAGTTCCAGTGCAAATCAATAATAATAGTGCATTATCAAGTTTGCTCATGTGACCAGACCAAGTGATATTGGTTAAAGTTGAAAGAGTTGAGATTTTGAGGAACCACAGAGAGCAGACACTGTGGAATGTTGTCATGGATTGTAATTGTGGATTTGTTGCATTGTAAAGCAGGTACATTAACCCCTAGTCTACCACCAGAGTTGGTAATGGAATGCCACAGAGAGCATACTGATGCTGATGTGACACTGATCAATGTGATAACAAACACCTGTAACCAAGCAAATGTAATCACTGTGTCTCTTAACGACCACCTGAAACCAAGGTGTTAACAGAGGGGAGCAGAATTCAACACAACATAACAACAATACACAAATAGGATTTGACCCAGGAATCTGTGAGTTGCAAAGCAGGCACCTTAACCTCTACACTACAGACAGAGCTGGTCAGACAGAGACAGGTGGTGAATTTCATGCACTACACAGAGGCGAGCAGAGAAGAGCAGAGTAGGATTTCAGCTGAATTGCAGAAAAAGTTAAATATTGTAAAAAGTATAAATAGTATGAAAGAGAAAAGTCATAGCATAAAAGTGATCAAGAAGCTGCACATTTTGATATATGAATTGTTGAAACAGCACAAAGTATGAAGGAGTAGTTAGGTGCGCGGAAGACGTAAGAATAAGTATAAAGAAACAAAATGGCCGACCAGAAGAACAATAGTGTGAATGCTTTCACCATTCACACTATTGCTTTCAGCATTCACACTAATGAGAAAACTTTGGGAATATTGACAACATCGTTGATGAAATTAAAAGTATTTTGTGTCAGACAGAAACACAGTCTGTCGATCACAATGTGTTTAAATATCACTGAGAACTGTGTCTCTGTTGTTCTCAGACAAATGTCAATGATGTCAGTTATGAATCCAGTGGATTCTGGATTGGTCTGAGAGTTGAAGATGGAAAGTGGAAGTGGGTCGATGGAAGTGATCTGAACAAAGAGTAAGAAACACATTTCTGAACAATTTGAATATTAAATCTATCTATATCTAAATATATTAAATAATCTTTCAGCCTTGATCTAACCATCATGTTTTCCCCTCAGCTTATGGACAGAACCTGCTGTGGAAGGTCACTGTGCAATTTTATTCAAAAACCAAAGATGGAGATCAGTGAACTGTAGTGAGAGAAACCAGTGGGTCTGTAAACTGGCAGCTTTATCTGTTTGAACAGTGAAGTTGAAGTTGAGAAGGTCACTTGTTGACAGATGTAAAATATGAGATATTAGATGATATATGTGCAGTGAGTGTGAGTGCTGACAGCAGCATTGAGGAAAACACAGTGAGTGACCTCAGAGGGCAGTAAACTGTTGATCATCAATGACTCTGAATGAGCTTTTCTTCTACTTTGTTAGAGATGCTGTGCTTCTCATTTGTATATTAGCAGCTTGATGGAAGGGACCAGTGATACTGCTCAGTTTTCTGTTTGCTGTGTGCAACATTTGAGGTGGTTGGTGCTGATTGGCCACCAGAGGGAGCTGTAGTACCTCTCCACTCAATGTTACTGGGCTGTGCTCCCAGCTTTTTGTCTTGTGATGTAAAGAAGAACTTGATGTGTAGGTGACAGTGAAGTGGACACATTCATGTTTTGTTGTTTATGACTGTGAATAAAATGCTGCCACACAATGTTGTTTCTGACTTGTTCTTGCAAATTGCTCCTTGAAAACTGGAATCATGTTGAAAATATTCATGTTTAATAAAGACACTTCGTTAGGAAAGAGCTCATCTGCTGCTGCTCAGTTTGTCTGATTATATGTTAATTTTCACCATGTTCACTTGACTTGATTAAGTACCAGGTCGGTAAAAGAGGAACTGCAGCAGCGTGAGAGTATGTGAGCTTCACAACTTCACACAATAAGCAAAATAAAGGCAAAGAGTTACAGCTAGCCTGACCTCAAACCCACTGACTTCTCTGGGAGGGTTATAATCTCTAGACTTTTACACTCGTCTTTCAGTCTTCATAGAAAGTCACTGGAAGTCTTTTATCACTCAGAGCTCAGAGTCACAAACCTGACTACAGAGAACCAGGGGCTGAAAACAAAAATCAAGCAGCTGGAGACACAGAGCAACAACTTAACACAACAAATACAGGACAAGGAGACAGAGTGGATTCAGTTCAACATCACTCGAGCTCAGTGGAGCATCAATGCCTACTGTCCCATAAAATATAACAGTATGTTCAGATCCCTTTAATTACTGACCAAATACAATACAATCACTATACAATAGTGTTGTTCATTAGTTTGCCTCTGTTGTTACAGGAAGTGAGTGTCAACGTTGTCAGGAAGGCTGGACACATACAAAGTCCAGCTGTTATGGATTTAATAACCCTGGATCTGCAGGACAGAAAAACTTGTTCTTGTGCACTGAATGAGCTTTTCTTCTACTTTGTTAGAGATGCTGTGCTTCTCATTTGTATATTAGCAGCTTGATGGAAGGGACCAGTGATACTGCTCAGTTTTCTGTTTGCTGTGTGCAACATTTGAGGTGGTTGGTGCTACAGTAATGATAAAGTTTTAACTACCAGGTTAGTAAAAGAGGAACTGCAGCAGCATCAGAACATTTGAATATTGTAATAATTACACAGTATGTAAACCAAAGACAGACACGTCGGGCCAGTTTTGGTCGATGAACTGACATCAAACTGACTTCTCTGGGAGGGTTATAATCGGAAGACTTTCATACTCGTCTTTCAGTCTTCATAGAAAGTCACTGGTGAACTTGGTGCTGTGTTCAGGATGAAGAGAAACACTCAGCAGCCAACTGTCACTTTCCAAAACGACAATGTTTCTTCATCTGCAGGTAAGATGCTTTCTAATAGAATCCAACTTCACCAGCTTCTCATCTTTTCTGCTGCAGCATCTTGTTTTATTGTTTTCACTATTTTCACCAGTGTGGTCCTCTCTGCCACAGTCATGTTAAACTCTGTAGCTCGCTAATTTCAACACCACACTACAGTACGTAGCTTTGACTGTTTTCATGTTATATATTGATGTATGTAAATGTGTGTTTGTTCTGAGAGCGCTCCATCTTTCTATTATCATGTGATTCTTCTGATACATGACAACACACTGGCTGCAAATGCATCTGAACAGTTTTAGATTCATTTTCAGCTCATCAGACTTTTACCACTCTGTTGGAGTAACACTGACAATAAGAGCTCATTTACTGCAGATGTTTAAACACTGGTGTTTGATCTGAACTGTTTCAGAGGGATGTGAGGAAGACGTCTATGTTAATGCAGCAGTGAGCACTGAGAACAACCTGCCCGCCATCTCAGGTTTGTTACTGACGTAGTTTACTTCACAATAATTAAATTAACCTAGACAGTTGTGTTTTTAACAGTTATTAAAATGATTAATAAATATGATAATGCTAAAGTTTGAAAATGTGAAGGTTTACAGTCCCTATATATTCAGTATTTCGGTAACGTTTTATATTAAGGTCCTTGTAATAAGCATTAGTTAATAGGTAATAAGGCCCTTATAAGTGATTACAATCTGCTTATTAACATTATTATGTGTTTATAAGACTATATATTAATAGTCTCATTATAATATTTAGCAGATTATAAGAGATTTATAATAACTTAATTAACTGTTTGTTGATGCTTAAGAACATTAATAAAATCCTCATGAGTGTCTTATAAATGTTTATAATATCATTACAAACACACATATATTGACTTAACTAGGCCAACCATTATGTCTTTGTTATGCCTTTGTTCATCTTAAGGTCCTTGTAATAAGCACTAGTTAATTCATGGGTTTCATGTGACGTCACTGCGTCTCAACGGCGCCATCTTTAGGACCGTCAGAAACCGTGAGTGTGTCTCAAATCGCATACTTCTCTCAGTGCACTGCTTTACAGTACACTGTGGGGCAGTGCACTGCCTTGCTCAGTGCGCAAATTTTGACAGGGTAGTACCGTCTCAAATCAAACACTGCTGCTGCGCACTTACCGGAAATGACTGATTGCAACCATGCAACCATATGATCTGATTGAATTGCACCATGAGACGTTTCATGCCAAGAAATCAGCCGTTTATCATAAAACAGCAACAAATGAATGTATTTTGTGTAAAGACGCTCTACAGACTACAGATCTGTGTCACACAAAAAATACGTCACCAACTGACACGGGAAAGGGCAGCATTTGGTCTGTGACATCACCTACCCGACCTGTAGTCTTTCTGGTTACTGATTCTTCTGAATTTCATTTTACAGTAGTTTTACAACAAACTAATTTCTCAGTATGAAACGTGATGTTTTAACAGGTAGAGGTCATATTTTTTCTCATGGCACAATTCAATCGGATCACGAAATAAAACTTGGACTCCCGTTCATTTGTATGGAGACTGTTTCCGAGTTGAGGTTCTATGGTGACCGTTACTTCCTGCTTCTGCTTAGGCTCTCTACAGTGGAGCCGAGCCATGAGCTGCTCAGAGCTACGCTACAGAGGCTAATGGGATTTCTTGTTTTTTTTAAGGGCAGCAAATTCAGTTGTCACAATAAAAGTGTGTCAATCTTCAAGTGTGTACAAGGGTTTTCAAAGTGTGAGAATGAGCCCACCCTAAAGAAAAAAAAGCTAAAAAAAAGTGTATTTTTATAGATCTTATTAACACATTAATATTTAGCCTATCATATGACCAAAACAATATTTGATTCATTAAACATAAATCGGTATTTCCTGTAGGATTTGTTTGATTTGCAAGCTTGTTTCTCAGCATATATTACTGTAATTTATTATTATTACAGCTTTTGAGGAGAGCTTTGATGTTGAAGTTTATATTTTCTCAGTCACTTTGGTGCTTTTCTCACATCACCATTAACATTTTCACAACAGTTAATGCATTTCTCAACTAGTGCAAACTGCAAAACCTACTGTAGTGGATAACCTGCAAAAGTGCATCACTTGCTCAAAATGGATCCCTCAAAAGTATTCATGTCAATGAAAGTGTCAGTATCATCAAAATGAGAAGTCTTGACACCATTGTTTATGAACAAGATAGTCAAATGGCTTTGCCATGCATTCATTATGACAGTTTACTCTCTAAGGGCTCTAATTTCATAGACTAGGCGCAGGCATGTCGGATCTGGCCTCAGCTTCGCCTTCGTCACGCCAACGGGGTGTGTCCAGGTGCATTTTGCAACTTTCATTCACTGCACGGCGGGGTGCAATCCCAACTACTTCCCTCCCACCGGCGCAAGTGGCATAGGGGGCCGAGAGGAGGTGTGGAGTGGGTTAAACACAGCCGAGTCCATTCTTCACCAATCAAATGAGCTCCTCTCCTCTCCTTTAAATCCGCCGTGGGCGAAGTGCGAGTTTCTTTACATCGTGGAAGAAGGAGGCAGCAGTGAGACGGGAGGAAAGTGATGTTCTGGTCAGGTCCAAGCTCACCGTGTCTGAACATGGTCGCGCAAACAGACCTCACGGGCTGTGCCTAAAGGAGGCATTGCGCAGCGCCTGTCTTTTTCTTTTTTCTTTAGAATTTTCCTGAGATGGGAAATGTGAATATCTGCTCACTATCTGATGCAGAGGCTGATTGTGGTTTGCTGAGAGAGATTATAGTTTATTTGTTTTCAGTTTTTCGTTTTCAGTCAGGTTGAGTTTACATTATGCATGCCGACAGCCTTTGATCTGTCATTAGATGTGACAGGACAGTGACATAGACATAAATGTGTGTGCAGATTCAGATAGTTATAATAAATAGTGGTTGGTGTGATTGTTTATTTAAATGTGCCTGGAACCGTGGAAACCTGCCTGTGAGGTCTTGGTAACGGGTGTGCACTGGGGTCTGGGCAGTCAAAATATCACTAGACTGGCTCCGCTTCGCCTTGCGCTGAGAGTAGACCAGGTTGGAGCTGGCGAGCTTTCGGCGCACTCTAGGCACGGCCATTTAGCGCGAAATTGTCACTACGCCAAGCTGAATCTGTCGACACCTCCCCCTGCTACGCGACCACTCCCATCTCGGCGCACAGCAGTCTGCCAATTTAGCAAATCCGCTTCGCACGTTGTTGTACTGGAGGAAAATAGTACTACACCAGCTGCGCCAGGGTTCGCCTTGCTGCGCCCCCTGAGTTGCGCTGGCAAAATAGAGCCGAGTGTTTCCAATGCAAAAAAAAAGTCATGACACTACCTGAAAACGCTCAAGACACCACTAGTACTGATGCTGAAGACGTATGTTTCACATGTTTACAACATAGCTCTTTGCAATTTGTTCATAGCATTGTGCAAAAGAAAAATACACTACAGTCATCTATTTACAACAATCATAAGAAACTCTGTGCACAACTCTAAACAATATGGCAAATCTTTACTGCAAGTAGGTTTCTGTAATACACTACAAAACAGTAAATCTAGCTGTGAGTCTAAATGTAAAGAGTAAAAAGTTCTTGCCTGACACAATGACAGTAGTGCAATGAAGATTGTTTTGTGCTGAATTACTGTCCAATACTATACATAACTGTTCTCTTTGAAACGTTTGAATACAGTGGGTCACAACTTTTTGTACATTTATTTTTATTTTCAATACATTGATGTATTTTTAAAAAGTCAAGATCAAAACTTTCATTCAAAATTTCAGTTTCAAATTTTACTTTTTCAAGTACAAAACATTTGACCCTGATTTACTTCCATAAATACTGTACATTAATTCACTGTAATATTATGAACAATGTGACTATCTCCACATTTGCTTCTAGACATAACTTACCATTTTTACCAGATCTCAAATTAACAGTTCTTAACCTTTCAGCAGGAGAAGAGGAACATGTGTACAGCAAACTGAAGGAGCCACCTGCCGACACATATGGTAAACAGAACGCAACACAACAAGAGCTCAACACATATTACTGCAACCAGGAAGATTAATGTTACTTCTAGTACTTCACAACCATTTTCATTATTAGCTACTACTGATAATATGACTGTAGTTATAGAATGATTACTGCTCAGGATGTACAGTAAAATAATATCAGCAAAGCCTCAATGTAACAGTAGAACCTAACAGCAGCGCTTCCCTCTACCTTTGTTCTGATTTTAAGAACTGAGGATGGCTGTTCTGTGTCCTCTCCATGTGAACAAGAGAGGAAAAACTATTCTGTTCAAGCAGTTGTTGTAATCTGACAAGGAAAGAAACAAGAAACTTTAGTCTTACATTCTTGTTTGTTTGTTTTTCTCAGCCAACCTCATCACAGACAAGAATGATAAATCCAGACGTCCCCCCTGTCTTCTGGTGGCTGCTTTTCTGGCCATTGTTTGTGTCATTTTGATAGCAGCCATCATAGCAGTCTGCAGCTCCTGTAAGTATGCAACAAGCTGCTCATGTACTGTATGACATTAAATCAAATCAAACCAAATCAAATCAAATAAAGTTTATTTGTCCCACCAGGGGAAATTTGTCTCGAGCAGAGAATTGTGACAGTGGTTTCTGTCTGTGATTGTTTTTCTAAATCTGTTCCCATTTCTTATTGCAATAATTAACATATTGATCTTCATCTTTATGAATTTAATCCATATTCTGCATTGGAGGGTTAACAACATTACAAAAAAGAAAAGAAAAGTTCTATTATCCTATGTTTTCAGTAATATTTGCTTAAAGTTTACAGATATAAGAAGTAAAACCAAAGATTTATATCTTCAAGAAGAACCAATACTCAGTGACAAAAACGGAAGTCTTAATGAATACTGAGAGCCAGGGAGACTGTTGGCTTTACCAACAAACACATCAGACAAGAAAAGTTTGCTGAGTAGCAAAAAAACCCCAAAATGTCAATATTGCTATTTTTCCTTTGCAGTTCTTCCACTGAATCATGACAGAGAGCTGGAGCAGTTAAAAGAAAACCAAACAGCTCTACTGGAGCAAAATCACAATCTGACAGACGACAACAACAGACTCAGTTCAGCAAACCAGAACTTGACACAAAACTTAAATGATCTCACAATCAGGTTTGAAAATGTGACAGAAGCCTTTTATCTCTCAGAGCTCAGAGTCACAGACCTGATGACAGAGAACCAGAACCTGACTACAGAGAACCAGAACCTGACTACAGAGAACCAGGGGCTGAAAACAAAAAACAAGCAGCTGGAGACACAGAGCAACAACTTCAAACAACAAATATATGACAAGGAAACAGAGTGGATTCAGTCCAACGTCACTCGAGCTCAGTGGAGCATCAATGCCTACTGTCCCATAGAAAATAACCGTATGTTCAGATCCCTTTAATTACTGACC
This sequence comes from Decapterus maruadsi, assembly GCA_030347415.2. NCBI lineage: Eukaryota > Metazoa > Chordata > Actinopteri > Carangiformes > Carangidae > Decapterus > Decapterus maruadsi. Next base: position 3,013,069 of record CM064894.1, read on the forward strand.
AAATACAATACAATCACTATACAATAGTGTTGTTAATTAGTTTGTCTCTGTTGTTACAGGAAGACAGTGTCAACCTTGTCAGATTGGCTGGTTACATAAGGAGTCCAGCTGTTATGCATTTAATAACCCTCCACCTCCAGGACAGAAAACCTGGACAGAAGCTCAAGAAAACTGCAAAGGAAAAGGTTCATTTCTGCACGTTATACCTGATGAAACAGAGAAGGTAATGAGAATATTGAAAACATCTAAAAATAATTACACATATTTCCTATAGGTCTGGAACACAGAGTCTGTATCACAATGTTCTTGGTGTATTTAAATATCTCTGACATCTGTGTCTCTGTTGCTCTCAGACAAATATCAATGAAGCCAGTTTTGGATCCAGTGGATTCTGGATTGGTCTGAGAGTTGAGGATGGAAAGTGGAAGTGGGTCGATGGAAGTGATCTGAACAAAGGGTAAGAGACACATTTATGAACAATTTGAATAATAAAATATATCAGCCTTGATCTAACCATCATGTTTTCCCCTCAGCTTATGGACAGAACCTGCTGTGGAAGATCACTGTGCAATTTTATTCAAAAACAAAGGATGGAGATCAGTGAACTGTAGTGAGAGAAACCAGTGGATCTGTGGAAACACAGCTTTATCTGTTTGAACAGTTTCAAACTGGATCATCTGTCAACATCAGTCACATGTAAGATAATATCAACTTGTTGACAGATGTAAAATATGAGATATTAGATGATATATGTGCAGTGAGTGTGAGTGCTGACAGCAGCATTGAGGAAAACACAGTGAGTGACCTCAGAGGGCAGTAAACTGTTGATCATCAATGACTCTGAATGAGCTTTTCTTCTACTTTGTTAGAGATGCTGTGCTTCTCATTTGTATATTAGCAGCTTGATGGAAGGGACCAGTGATACTGCTCAGTTTTCTGTTTGCTGTGTGCAACATTTGAGGTGGTTGGTGCTGATTGGCCACCAGAGGGAGCTGTAGTACCTCTCCACTCAATGTTACTGGGCTGTGCTCCCAGCTTTTTGTCTTGTGATGTAAAGAAGAACTTGATGTGTAGGTGACAGTGAAGTGGACACATTCATGTTTTGTTGTTTATGACTGTGAATAAAATGCTGCCACACAATGTTGTTTCTGACTTGTTCTTGCAAATTGCTCCTTGTGTGGCAAACTGGAATCATGACTTGAAAATCGGCCAAAGGGACATCCCCTTGGCCAAGTAGCCAGGGCCCATGATCAACTGGAGGCACACAGTGACAGGACCACCACTGTCACACTTGGAAACTGGAATCATGTTGAAAATATTCATGTTTAATGAAGACACTTCGTTAGGAAAGAGTTCATCAGCTGCTGCTCAGTTTGTCTGATTATATGTTAATTTTCACCATGTCCACTTGACTTGATTAAGTACCAGGTCGGTAAAAGAGGAACTGCAGCAGCGTGAGAGTATGTGAGCTTCACAACTTCACACAATAAGCAAAATAAAGACAAACGTTCACAGCTAACCTGACCTCAAACCCACTGACTTCTCTGGGAGGGTTATAATCTCTAGACTTTTATACTCGTCTTTCAGTCTTCATAGAAAGTTACTGGAAGTCTTTTATCACTCAGAGCTCAGAGTCACAAACTTGACTACAGAGAACCAGGGGCTAAAAACAAAAATCAAGCAGCTGGAGACACAGAGCAACAACTTAACACAACAAATACAGGACAAGGAGACAGAGTGGATTCAGTTCAACATCACTCGAGCTCAGTGGAGCATCAATGCCTACTGTCCCATAAGAAATAGCAGTATGTTCAGATCCCTTTAATTACTGACCAAATACAATACAATCACTATACAATAGTGTTATTAATTAGTTTGTCTCTGTTGTTACAGGAAGTCCAGCTGTTATGGATTTAATAACCCTGGATCTGCAGGACAGAAAAGCTTCTCATTTGTATATTAGCAGCTTGATGGAAGGGACCAGTGATACTGCTCAGTTTTCTGTTTGCTGTGTGCAACATTTGAGGTGGTTGGTGCTACAGTAATGATCAAGTTTTAACTACCAGGTTAGTAAAAGAGGAACTGCAGCAGCATCAGAACATTTGAATATTGTAATATTTACACAATATGTAAACCAAAGACAGACACGTCTGAACTGACATCAAACTGACTTCTCTGGGAGGGTTATAATCTGTAGACTTTTATACTCGTCTTTCAGTCTTCATAGAAAGTCACTGGTGAACTTGATGCTGTGTTCGGGATGAAGAGAAACACTCAGCAGCCAACTGTCACTTTCCAAAACCCAAATGTTTCTCCATCTGCAGGTAAGATGCTTTCTAATAGAATCCAACTTCACCAGCTTCTCATCTTTTCTGCTGCAGCATCTAGTTTTATTTTTTTCACTATTTTCACCAGTGTGGTCCTCTCTGCCACAGTCATGTTAAACTCTGTAGCTCGCTAATTTCAACACCACACTCCAGTACGTAGCTTTGACTGTTTTCATGTTATATATTGATGTATGTAAATGTGTGTTTGTTCTGAGAGCGCTCCGTCTTTCTATTATCATTTGATTCTTCTGATACATGACAACACACTGGCTGCAAATGCATCTGAACAGTTTTAGATTCATTTTCAGCTCATCAGAACTTTTCAGTTGGATAACACTGACAATAAGAGCTCATTTAATGCAGATGTTTAAACACTGGTGTTTGATCTGAACTGTTTCAGAGGGATTTGGAAGACATCTATGTTAATATAGCAGTAATTAAATTAACCTGTCCGATCTCAGTTTGTTTTTCTTTCAGTTATTAAAATTTAATAAAATGATAATGCAAAGTTTACAAAATGTGAACAACATAATCACAACATTTCTTTCATTGGTTGGAATGGAGCAGGGATTAAGATCATCTTATAATAAGCATTAGTTAAAATCTAAATTACCCATAAACTGTGATTAGCAACATTATTAACATTATTAAAACAATCAAACAAAATAACAATAGTCTCAATTATAAAATTTAAAAGATTATAACAACAAAATTATAATAACTTAATTAACTTTTTGTCAGATCAGTAAGAACATTAATAAAATCACCATAATGTGCAATAAATGTTTATAAAACATTAAAAACACAAAAATCAATGTTAATCAATGGCCAACCATTATCTTTGTTAATTGCCATTTTCATTTTAAGGTTTTCTTGTAATAAGGAAAACATTTGTCAAGTTTTCAAATCAATACTTTGAGAGTTCCATAGTTTGACTCCAGCTACAGAAATACACATCTGTTTCAGAGTTGTCCGAGCAAACGGATGTTTGTTCTTCATCCTCTGATCTAAGGACAAACAATTGTTGTAAACATTCTGGCAATATTCTATTTTTTGCTTTATACATTACTGCCAGTGTTTGTATTTCTATTAAGTCTTTGAGTTTCAGTATTCCTGATTTAATAAACAATATGTTAGTGTGTTCTCTGTATCCTGCATTATGAATTATTCTTACTGCCTTTTTTTGTAACATAATCAATGGTCTTATGCTTGTAAGATATGTATGGCCCCAAACTTCCACACAATAACAAAAGTAAGGCAAAATAAGAGAACAATACAGTAGTTTCATTACATTACAATTCAATACAAATTTTACCTTGTTCAAAACGAAAACATTTTTCGATACTTTGTTTTTTACGGGAAAGGGCAGCATTTGAGTTTCCATGTCACATCATCTATAATCACACCTGTAAAACTTTCTGTAACATTTTCAATTTCTTTTACTCAACAAACTCTGATTTCTCAGATAAATATGTTTTAACAGGTTCATATTTTTTGATTGCACAAAAATCATAAACTTAGGTACTTTCATTTGTATGGGGACTTTTCCGAATAATTATTATAACCTAGACACTGGTATTTTTAACAGTTATTAAAATGATTAATAAATATGATAATGCTAAAGTTTGAAAATGTGAAGGTCAGCAAATCCCTGTTGTCATTTCAAAAAAGTGTTTCAATCTTCAGTGTTAAAGGGTTTTCAAATTTTGAGAATTATGCCATAATCCCTAAGTCAAAAAGCACAAAAATGTGTATTTTTATAGATCTTATTAACACATTAATATTTAGCCTATCATATGACCAAAACAATATTTGATTCATTAAACATAAATCTCATTTCCTGAGAGATTTGTTTGATTTGCAAGCTTTGTTTCTCAGCATATAGTAATTTATTATATTACAGCTTTTATTTAGCTTTTAATTTGAATTTATATTTCTCAGTCTTTGTTCCTTTTAACAGACCATTAACATTTTCAAACAGTTAATGTTTCTCACTAGGGAAACTGCAAAACTACTGTAGTGGATAACCTGCAAAAGTGCAACTTGCTCAAAATTTATCCTAAAAAGTATTTCATTTTTAATCAGTTAAAGACTGGGCAGTATCATAAATCACTTGTTACAAGTCTTGACACGGTTGAAACAACAAAAGATAGTCAAATGGCTTTGCCATGCATTCATTATGACAGTTTACTTTCTAAGGGCTCTAATTTCAGACATGTAGGCATAAGTCGGATCTGGCCTCAGTCTGTGGTTATGGAGAAATAAAGTGTCCAAGACATTTTGCCTTCATTCAAAGCCCAGCAGTCAAATGATCATACTGTAGCTGTGCCCAGGTCCCCAGTTGGTACCCAAGATGGCATAGGGGGCTAGAGAGACCCTGTGGAGTGGGTTAAACAACAGCCATGGGACCATTCTTCAAAACATCAAATGAGCTCAAGTTTTCTTTTTGATCCGATTGAATTGGGCCATGAGAAAAAACATCTTTACATCCAAGGAAGAAGGAGGCAGCAAATGTGAGACGGAAGAATGATTTTGGTCAGGTCCAAGCTCACAGTGTCTGAACTGTGTCCCACAAAAGACCAACTGACGGGCTTTGGTCTGTGACATCACCTATTGCGACCTGTAGTCTTTCTTTACTTTCTTTGAATTTTCCTTTTAGATAGTTTTAAATGTGAATAATTTCTCACTATCTGATGCAGAGGCTGATTGTTTTGCTGAGAGAGATTATAGTTTTTTGTTTTCAGTTTTTCGTTTTCAGTCAGGATGAGTTTACATTTTTGCATGGAGACAGCCTTTGATCTGTCATTAGATGTGACAGGACAGTGACATAGACATAAATGTGTGTGCAGATTCAGATAGTTATAATAAATAGTGGTTGGGATTTGATTGTTTATTTAAATGTGACTGGAACCGTAAACCTGCCTGTCACAGGTCTTGTAACGGGTGTGCAATCTTCTGGGTATCAAAATTTTCAAAGACTGGAATGAGCCCACCTAAAGTAAAAAAGGTTGGAGCTGTATTTTTATAGATCACTCTAACACATTAATATTTAGCCTATCAAATTGTCACTAAACAATATTTGATTCATTAAACATAAATCGGTATTTCCTGCTAGGATTTGCTCCCATCTGCAAGCAGTTTCTGCCAATATTACTGTAATTTATTATTATTACAGTTTTTGAGGAGAGCTTTGATATTGAAGTTTATATTTTTTTTTTATTTATTTAGTTCATCTCGGGCATTTCAATTGATCATCAACATCACACATCATCTTAGTTCAATAATACAATATGCTCTGCCTCATCTCATGTATTTTTCAAAAGTCAAGATCAAAACTTGAAATTTCAGTTTCAAATTTTACTTTTTCAAGTACAAAACATTTGATCCTGTTTTACTGAGGACATACTGTATTTTCACATCTTTACAACAATATGACTTTCCAATTTGTTCATAGACATTGTGCAAAAGAAAATACACAACAGTCATCTATTTACAACAATCATAAGAAAATGATCTGACTTTGTTAAACAATATCAAATCTTACTTGCAATAGGTTTCTGTAAAACTACAAAACAGTAAATCTAGCTGTTTAGTTTAAATGTAAGTGTTATAAACTTGCCTGACACAATGAACAGTAGTGCAATGAAGATTGTTTTGTGTTGAAACCACAGGACAATATGCAAATAACTGTTCTCATTGAAACTTTGAATAAAGTGGTCAAACTTTTTGTACATTTATTTTTATTTTCAATACATTGAATGATTTTTGGAAAACAAGATCAAAATTTCATTCAAAATTTCAGTTTCAAATTTTACTTTTTCAATAGAAAACATTTGATCCCAAGATTTACAGATTTCTAAATACTAACATTAATTCACTGAATATTAACAACAATGTGACAAATCTCAACATTTGAAAAAAGACATTTCAAACAATTTTTACCAGATCTCAAATTAACAGTTCTTAACCTTTCAGCAGGAGAAGAGGAACATGTGTATAGCAAACTGAAGGAGCCATCTGCCGACATATATGGTAAGCAGAACACAACACAACAAGAGCTCAACACATATTACTGCAACCAGGAACATTAATGTTACTTCTTCTAGTACTTTACAACCATTTTCATTATTAGCTAATACTGATAATAGTTATAGAATGATTACTGCTCAGGATGTACAGTAAAATAATATCAGCAAAGCCTCAATGTAACAGTAGAACCTAACAGCAGCGCTTCCCTCAACCTTTGTTCTGATTTTAAGAATTGAGGATGGCTGTTCTGTAAAACAGAAAGTCTGTGTCCTCTCCATGAGTGAACAAGAGAGGAAAAACTATGATCTGTTCAAGCAGTTGTTGTAATCTGACAAGGAAGAAACAAGAAACTTTAGTCTTACATTCTTGTTTGTGTTTGTTTTTCTCAGCCACCCTCATCACAGACAAGAATGATAAATCCAGACCCCCCTGTCTTCTGGTGGCTGCTTTTCTTGCCATTGTTTGTGTCATTTTAATAGCCATCATAGCAGTCTGCAGCTCCTGTAAGTATGAAACAAGCTGCTCATGTACAGTATGATCTTAGACATGAGACATTTCCTGAAGAATAACAGTTACGGTTATTTCCTGTAACCAGTGACAGTCACTTTTAGTTTAGCTTTCTGTCTGTGATTGTTTTTCTAAATCTGTTCACATTTCTGATTGCAGTAATTAACATATTGATATATCTTCATCTTTATCAATTTAATCCATATTCTGCATTGGAGGGTTAACAACATTTACTACAAATAAGAAAAGTTCTATTATCCTATGTTTTCAGTAATATTTGCTTAAAGTTTACAGATGTAAGAAGTAAAACCAAAGATTTATATCTTCAAGAAGAACCAATACTCAGTGACAAAAACTGAAGTCTTAATGAATACTGAGAGCCAGGGAGACTGTTGGCTTTACCAACAAGCAGACAAGAAAAGTTTACTGAGTAGCAAAAAAAACCTAGAAATTTCAATATTGCTATTTTTCCTTTGCAGTTCTTCCACTGAATCATGACAGAGAGCTGGAGCAGTTAAAAGAAAAGCAAACAGCTCTACTGGAGGAAAAACACAATCTGACAGACGACAACAACAGACTCAGTTCAGCAAACCAAAACTTGACAAAAAAATTAAATAATCTCACAATCAGGTTTGAAAATCTGACAGAAGCCTTTGATCTCTCAGAGCTCAGAGTCACAGACCTGATGACAGTGAACCAGAACCTGACTACAGAGAACCATCAGCTGACTACAGAGAACCAGAACCTGACTACAGAGAACCAGAACCTAACTGCAGAGAAACATCAGCTGACTACAGAGAACCAGAACCTAACTGCAGAGAAACATCAGCTGACTACAGAAAACCATCAGCTGACTACAGAGAACCAGAACCTGACTACAGAGAACCATCAGCTGACTACAGAGAACCAGAACCTGACTACAGAGAACCATCAGCTGACTACAGAGAACCATCAGCTGACTACAGAGAACCAGAACCTGACTACAGAGAACCATCAGCTGACTACAGAGAATCAGAACCTGACTACAGAGAACCATCAGCTGACTACAGAGAACCATCAGCTGACTACAGAGAACCAGAACCTGACTACAGAGAACCATCAGCTGACTACAGAGAACAATCAGCTGACTGCAGAGAACCATCAGCTGACTACAGAGAACCAGAACCTGACTACAGAGAACCATCAGCTGACTACAGAGAACAATCAGCTGACTGCAGAGAACCATCAGCTGACTACAGAGAACCAGAACCTGACTACAGAGAACCATCAGCTGACTACAGAGAACCAGAACCTAACTGCAGAGAACCATCAGCTGACTACAGAGAACCAGGGGCTGATAACAGAAATCAAGCAGCTGGAGACACAGAGCAACAACTTAACACAACAAATACAGGACAAGGAGACAGAGTGGATTCAGTCCAACGTCACTCGAGCTCAGTGGAGCATCAATGCCTACTGTCCCATAGAAAATAACAGTATGTTCAGATCCCTTTAATTACTGACCAAATACAATACAATCACTATAGAATAATGTTGTTAATTAGTTCGTCTGTTGTTACAGGAAGTGAGTGCAGACCTTGTCAGAGGAGCTGGTTACATAAAGAGTCCAGCTGTTATGTATTTAATGGCCCTCAACCTGCAGAACAGAAAACCTGGACAGAAGCTCAAGAAAACTGCAGAGGAAAGGGTTCAGATCTGGTCGTTATAACTGATGAAGCAGAGAAGGTAATGAGAAAACTTTGGGAATACTAAAAGATCAAAACAATGAAAATTGTTTTCTGTAAGACTGAAACACAGAGTGTGTAGATCACAATGTATTTAAATATCTCTGACATCTGTGTCTCTGTTGTTCTCAGACAAATATCAATGAAGCCAGTTTTGGATCCAGTGAATTCTGGATTGGTCTGAGAGTTGAAGATGGAAAGTGGAAGTGGGTCGATGGAAGTGATCTGAACACAGGGTAAGAGACACATTTCTGAAACAATAATAAAATCTATCAGCCTTGACCTAACCATCATGTTTTTCCCTCAGCTTATGGACAGAACCTGCTGTGGAAGATCACTGTGCAATTTTATTCAAAGACCAAACATGGAGATCAGTGAACTGTAGTGAGAGAAACCAGTGGGTCTGTGAACTGGCAGCTTTATCTGTTTGAACAGTGAAGTTGAAGTTGAGAAGGTCACTGGATCACCTGTCAACATCAGTCACATGTAAGATAATATCAACTTGTTGACAGATGTAAAATATGAGATATTAGATGATATATGTGCAGTGAGTGTGAGTGCTGACAGCAGCATTGAGGAAAACACAGTGAGTGACCTCAGAGGGCAGTAAACTGTTGATCATCAATGACTCTGAATGAGCTTTTCTTCTACTTTGTTAGAGATGCTGTGCTTCTCATTTGTATATTAGCAGCTTGATGGAAGGGACCAGTGATACTGCTCAGTTTTCTGTTTGCTGTGTGCAACATTTGAGGTGGTTGGTGCTGATTGGCCACCAGAGGGAGCTGTAGTACCTCTCCACTCAATGTTACTGGGCTGTGCTCCCAGCTTTTTGTCTTGTGATGTAAAGAATAACTTGATGTGTAGGTGACAGTGAAGTGGACACATTCATGTTTTGTTGTTTATGACTGTGAATAAAATGCTGCCACACAATGTTGTTTCTGACTTGTTCTTGCAAATTGCTCCTTGGAAACTGGAATCATGTTGAAAATATTCATGTTTAATGAAGACACTTCGTTAGGAAAGAGCTCATCAGCTGCTGATCAGTTTGTCTGAGTGCAGAGAATCTTTTTCACTTTGTTTACTTCACTGATCAAATTTTGATTTTCGACCAAGTTGGCAATAGAGGAACTGCAGCAGTGTATCTAAATATTGAAAAGGAGAACACTTCTTATCAGAACTCAACACTATCTGCTAAACAAAGACAAACAGTCACGTCTAAACTGACATGAAACTGACCTCTCTGGGAGGGTTATAATCTCTAGACTTTTATACTCGTCTTTCAGTCTTCATAGAAAGTCACTGGTGAACTTGATGCTGTGTTCAGGATGAAGAGAAACACTCAGCAGCCAACTGTCACTTTCCAAAACCCAAATGTTTCTCCATCTGCAGGTAAGATGCTTTCTTCTTTTTTTTTTTTTTAAGTATATTTTTTTGGCGTTTTATGCCTTTATTCGATAGATTAGTAGAGATAGACAGGAAAGGGGGAGGCAGAGAGAGGGGAATGACATGCAGGAAAGGTCTGCCCAATGCGGGACACGAACCGGGGACGCCTGCGTCTGCATATACACCAGCCACTTAAGATGCTTTCTAATCTTTTCTCATCTTTTCTATATTGATGTATGTAAATGTGTGTTTGTTCTGAGAGCGCTCCATCTTTCTATTATCATGTGATTCTTCTGATACATGACAACACACTGGCTGCAAATGCATCTGAACAGTTTTAGATTCATTTTGAGCTCATCAGACTTTTACCTCTCTGTTGGAGTAACACTGACAATAAGAGCTCATTTACTGCAGATGTTTAAACACTGGTGTTTGATCTGAACTCTTTCAGAGGGATGTGAGGAAGACGACTATGTTAATGCAGCAGTGAGCACTGAGAACAACCTGCCCGCCATCTCAGGTTTGTTACTGACGTAGTTTACTTCACAATGATTATTACAACCTAGACACTGGTGTTTTTAACAGTTATTGAAATTATTAATAACTATGATAACGCTAAGGTTTGAAAATGTGAAGGTTTACAGTCCCTGTATATGCAGTATTTCAAAAGAAGGATGTTTCTTCTCTCAGTGTTAAAGGGATAGTTCAACATTTTTGGTAAATTGGCCCAATGCCATAATCCCTATAGTCATAGCAGTAGGCACATTACCTTTATTTGTTGGTGTGAGGTAGGCTATAGATAGATATCAAATGACGTCACACAGCGGTCGCATCATCGCAGCATCTTGGGTACCAACTTCCAGGCAGTCTATGGACTGAAGAATGGACAAACTTTTTTTTTTTTTTTATTACACGGCTCCATTGTGTCACATTCTGATAATTCATTGATATTACTGATATTTACATTCTGATTTTGCATTTTACAGTCTGTTGTAAATTATTAGAGAAATGACTTGTTACAGGGAGAGTGGAGGCTCCTTCCACGGTTGGAAACACACATGGAAAACACAGCTCTCCTCTCCTCCCGGTGGCCCCGCGAGTCCGCGACAAATGCGTCCTGTAAACCGTAACGTTAATCTCTTGTTTACACAACTACATAAATACACAAATTGTAACATGTATATGATAATCTATCAATTCGCTGGCTTCATTTTTTAATTTTTTTTAATTTTTTGGGGGGGGCATTTATGCCTTTATGGATAGTACAGTTGAGACAGACAGGAAACGGGGACACAGAGAGAGGGGGAATGACATGCAGTAAATGGCGCCTGATGTGGGACTCGAATCAGGGCCGACTGCAGCTACAGTAGGACTGTGCCTCTATACATGGGGCGCCCGCTCTAACCACTACGCCACGCAACCAGTTTCAGAGTTATCCGTGCCTTAAAATATAGACTTATTTAAATCTTTTTGGAACAATTTCTCATGTTGGGGCTTCAATACAAGAGGGACATTACAGACGAGCAGTATGGAGGTATTTGGATGGTTTTTGGTGTCTTTTTGAACGAAGAAAAGTGAGCCCCGTTTGCGACCGTCATATGGACATGCACTGCTGCGCGGAGCCACGCTGTAACTTCAAAAAGGCACGGATGAAAACTTCTCCCAACCCTTAGTCGACATGAGGGTGAGTAGAAAATGAGTGAAATTTGAATTTTGGGTGAACTATTCCTTTCATAATTTCACTCATTAGATGTGTAATAAGCGGGATAACGTAGAGTTAGTCTGTGGTTATGGAGAAATAAAGACTAAGACATCCTTCATCAAAGCCCATACAGTCAAATGATCATAGCTGTGCCCAGGTCCCCAGTTGGTACCCAAGATGACGCTCACAGCATCTATAGAGACCCTAAGCGGAGGCAGGAAGTAACGTCGCCATGGGACCTCAACTCGGAAAACAACCATACAAGTGAACGGCAGTCAAAGTTTTATTTTGTGATCCGATTGAATTGGGTCATGAGAAAAAACATCACGTTTCATGCCAAGAAAACAGCCGTTTATCATAAAATGGCAACAGAAGAATGTGTTTTGTGTAAAGACGCTCTACGGACTACAGATCTGTGTCCCACAAACCTTCCAATCCGGCCCGCGACTGAGTTCTAATAGTTGACAAGGAAAGGGCTTTCTCGGGCATTTGCACCTGTAAGTCAATGCACTGGGACATGCACTACAACCCAAAAACGATTTGTAGCGGCTTTTTGATTACTCAGTTGTTTTTTTTAGCTGTTACAATGAACTAATATAACCTAAAGTTCTATCTCAAATTAACAGTTCCCACACATTCATTAACCTTCCAGCAAAGAATTAGCATGTGTGCAGCAAACCCCCCCCCGAAGGAGCCACCTGCCGCACACATATGGTAAACAGAACGTATGGCTTTGTACAACAAGAGCTCAAAGTGCACATATTACTGCAACCAGGAAGATTAATGTTACTTCTACAGTCACTTCAAACAAACATTTTCATTATCTCTACCTACTGATTTCCCATGAGCTCTGTAGTTAAAAATGTCACTGCTCCGGATCTAGAGTAAAAAGCATTTCAGGACACTGAAGCTTGTATCAATCAGAAACCTAACAGTCAGCCTCCTTTCATATTTAGGCTTTGTCCTCATTTTAAGGCAAGTCGTCAGTGTAAAGCTCCAGCATGGGAGTTCTGAAAGTCAGCTGTCAAGATTTTTCATTTACCAAACACCAAAGATGTGAATAAATTAAAATTATGAGCTTCAAGTAAAATAAAATATATCTAACAAAGTGTAGGCAAAAAAGAAATTTAATTTACATTCTTGTTTGAATGTCTGTGTCTGTTGAGAAAGGTTCTGGCCCTTCGACAAATATAGTTGATGACCCCTGCTCTACAGACTACAGATCTGTGTCCCACAAAAAATACGTCACCAACTGACACGGGAAAGTCTTTGGTCTGGACGTCACCTGCTTTTCTTTCTGCCTGATTCTTTGAATTTTAGCTTTTGAACTAATATAAATAAAGAGATCTTAAATTAACAGTTCTCCTAACCTTTCAGAAGAAGAGGAGCATGTGTACAGCAAACTGAAGGATCTTACACATATGAAACAGAACGCAACACAACAAGAATCAACACATATTACTGCAACCAGGAAGATTAATGTTACTTCAGTACAGTCAACCATTTTCATTTTAGCTTTACTGATAATATGACTGTTATTCTATTACTGCTCAGGATGTTACAGTAAAATTTCTGATTGCCTCAATGTAACAGTAGAACCTATAACAGCAGTGCTTCCCTCTACCTTTGTTCTGATTTTAAGAATTGAGGATGGCTGTTCTGTCCTTACAGAGACAAATACCAAGCTGTAAAACAGAAAGTTTGTGTCCTCAACATGATCTGTTCAAGCAGTTGTTGTAATCTGACAAAGAAAGAAACAAGAAACTTTAGTCTTACATTTTTGTTTGTCTGTTTTTCTCAGCCAGCCTCATCATAGACAAGAATGATAAATCCAGACCCCCCTGTCTTCTGGTGGCTGCTTTTCTCGCCATTGTTTGTGTCATTTTAATAGCAGCCATCATAGCAGTCTGCAGCTCCTGTAAGTATGAAACAAGCTGCTCATGTATGACATTAGACATGAGACATTTCCTGAAGAATAACAGTTACGGTTATTTTCTGTAACCAGTGACAGTCACTTTTAGTTTAGCTTTCTGTCTGTAATTGCTTTTTCTGTTCACATTTATGATTGCAGTAATTAACTTATTGATATATCAGCAAATTTAGAATTTAAAATTTTTAATTTTAATAATCTTATCTACAATGTGTTTTTATTAATTACTGCAAAATCTAACATTTTTGCACTCACTTTTGTCCTCCCGCAAGTCTCTTAACAGAAAAATAAAGTACTTTTGAGTTGACAGTTTGAAAATCAAGCATTCTGCTGGAGACAACAGAACAAAAATAATAAGAAAAGTTATTTCCTTTGACAGTTTTCACTTTTAGTTTAAAGTTTCCAGATGTAAGAGTTTTTACTCTTCAACTCTGAACAATTTCTGAGTACTCAAAACTGAAGTCTTAATGAACAGCAGAGCAAGAAATTTTCCAACAAACACATCAGACAAAAAAATTTGGAAATTTCAATATTGCTTTTTTTCCTTTGCAGTTCTTCCACTGAATCATGACAGAGCTGGAGCTGAGCAATCAAACAGCTCTACTGGATGAAAAACACAATCTGACAGAACAACTGACAGTCAGGTTTGAAACCAGAATTTAAAATTTAAATTTAAATAATCTCACAAGCTCAGGGTTGAAAATCTAACAGAAAACCATCTCTCAGACTACAGAGAACAAGAACCTGACTACAAAGAACCAGGGGCTGACTACAGAGATCCAGGGGCTGAAAACAAAAAACAAGCAGCTGGAGACACAGAGCAACAACTTAAAACAACAAATACAGGACAAAGAGACAGAGTGGATTCAGTCCAATGTCACTCGAGCTCAGTGGAGCATCAATGCCTACTGTCCCATAAAAAATAACAGTATGTTCAGATCCCTTTAATTATTGACCAAATACAATACAATCACTATACAATAGTGTTGTTAATTAGTTTGTCTCTGTTGTTACAGGAAGACAGTGTCAACCTTGTCAGAAGGGCTGGTTACATAAGGAGTCCAGCTGTTATGCATTTAATGACCCTCCACGTGAAGGACAGAAAACCTGGACAGAAGCTCGAGGAGACTGTGCAGGAAAGCGTTCAGATCTGGTCGTTATAGCTGATGAAGCAGAGAAGGTAATAAGAAAACTTTGGGAATATTAAAAACATCTTGGATGAAATTAAAAGTATTTTGTGTAGGACTGAAACACAGAGTCTGTAGATCACAATGTATTTAAACATCTCTGACATCTGTGTCTCCATTGTTCTCAGACAAATGTCGATGAGATCAGTTTTGGATCCAGTGGATTCTGGATTGGTCTGAGAGTTGAGGATGGAAAGTGGAAGTGGGTCGATGGAAGTGATCTGAACAAAGAGTAAGAGACACATTTATGAACAATTTGAATAATAAAATCTATCAGCCTTGATCTAACCATCATGTTTTTCCCTCAGCTTATGGACAGAACCTGCTGTGGAAGGTCACTGTGCAATTTTATTCAAAAACCAAGGATGGAGATCAGTGAGATGTAGTGAGAGAAACCAGTGGATCTGTGAACAGGCAGCTTTATTTGTTTGAACAGTGAAGTTGAAGTTGAGAAGGTCACTGGATCATCTGTCAACATCAGTCACATGTAAGATAATATCAACTTGTTGACAGATGTAAAATATGAGATATTAGATGATATATGTGCAGTGAGTGTGAGTGCTGACAGCAGCATTGAGGAAAACACAGTGAGTGACCTCAGAGGGCAGTAAACTGTTGATCATCAATGACTCTGAATGAGCTTTTCTTCTACTTTGTTAGAGATGCTGTGCTTCTCATTTGTATATTAGCAGCTTGATGGAAGGGACCAGTGATACTGCTCAGTTTTCTGTTTGCTGTGTGCAACATTTGAGGTGGTTGGTGCTGATTGGCCACCAGAGGGAGCTGTAGTACCTCTCCACTCAATGTTTCTGGGCTGTGCTCCCAGCTTTTTGTCTTGTGATGTAAAGAATAACTTGATGTGTAGGTGACAGTGAAGTGGACACATTCATGTTTTGCTGTTTATGACTGAATAAAATGCTACCACACAATGTTGTTTCTGACTTGTTCTTGTAAATTGTTCCTTGGAAACTGGAATCATGTTGAAAATGTTAATGTTTAATGAAGACACTTCGCTAGGAAAGAGCTCATCAGCTGCTGATCAGTTTCCTCAATGCTATTTTTGCTAACCACAAATAATCCACATGCATGACAGTTTGATAGACATAGAATAATAAAACTGTCACTGATTAGTTTGTTGTTCAGTGGAGACGTATATATGAGCACAAAAAAGTACAACAAATATTGATGTTGAGGCTGTAGTCCTCGCTGCAGGTCCATAGTATCAGTCCTCTTAGTGGCAGCACACTGTAATGCTGACTTTTATTATGATATAGTACTGCTATGCACTGACATGGTGTGAAGGGTGCATTCTCAGCCAGCCGTCAACAACAATGACTTTCTCAGCCAAAAAGCAGTTTCTCAAACGCCCTGGGTAAAAATTCATTTTAGCAGAAAACATTCGGGTGTAAATCTTCAAATGTGACGTGCAGATGTAATCAGACCAACAACAGCTGTGGTGTGTTTGCTGAGGATAGGTCAAACATTCAGAGTCAGAAACAAAATCAACACCTCAGTGGCAGTCTATTATGTAATTATTTCAAACATGGCACTTACAGAGTAAAGACAATGAAGCTTTTTGGCCTAGAAAACTATCTAAACATGATATAGTACTGCTATGCACTGACGTGGATGCTGAAGGGTCAGCTATAAAGACAAAAATTAGCAGATAGTTTCATCAATGAACAAAGCAAGAAGGGTCATTTAAATATCTGAGCAGAGGAACATTTGTATTAAAAGGACCAGGTATGGGTTGATTTTCCAATGACCTTCTATTACAGCAGTAGTTTCAGTCTTTGTTTTGAGTCAGACCAAAGAGAACAGCTGTGGTGATGCCTAGTAAAATAAAAACAGGATGGTCAACCCCATATGCTCTCAGTTGTATTCAAAAACAAAAAACAACCACCTCAAGGTAAGTCCATTCATGTAATTATTTGAAACACGGCACTTATAGAGTAAAGACATTAATGATTTTTGACATTTGTCTTGTACTGGTATTTTCCTCGGTAACAATGGATGCTGAAGTGGTCACTATAAACTGACAAATGAATTAGTGTCTCCCTGAGGATAGGAGATCATACTCTGAATGAACAAAGCAAGAAGGGTCATTTACTATCTGGGTTTGTCTAGGAACAGTTTGTATGTAAAAGGACCACAAGGTCTGGTTGTTGCATTTTCCAATGACCTTTCACGCATGGATACTGCACTTTGACCTAAAGGGCCAGGTCCGTATAAATTTAGTTTTTAGTTTTGCGGTGAGGTTGCCAAACCAGGAAGACATCCCATATCGGACTAAGCTCTCCAGCACTGCCTAGTAAAATAAAAACATGATGCTTTTGTCCACCACATATGCTCTCAGTCTCTGCTGTAGACGAGAACACAAACCATTAACATGCACGTGCCAACTAAAAGTGTCTGCTCAATGGGTGAGTCATGTGGAACAACAGGACTATGATCCCTGACTGATCTCGGGTCTAAGACCAACTCTTTAGTTTTGTTAACATTCAGATTGAGGTGGTGAGCATCACACCATTGCACAAAGTTTTCTATTTAATAAAAAGAGGCTGAGGTGCTGGAATCTGTGTGCAGTAGACTGAGGCTGGTGGTATCTTGAGCCAGATATGAAATATAAACCTGGCTTTTTGTTGAGTGTGTTTGAATTATGTAACCAACACTGTAGATTCCAGTCTGTGATCCACAGAATCAGCTCATGATTTTTGTTTTGTTTTGAATCAGCAGCCTAAACAACCAAAAAAATCCCCTGTGGCCAAAGTGTTTCCTGATGTATGATCCTCTAACTGTAGGAGGATTTTTTTTTTATCACCTTAGGTTTTAGGAAGTTGTTTTAATGCCATGCAAGAGTCCACAGAATGCAACATAGATTAGAGTTCACACTCTTATAGTACTGTACTTATCATTTTGCAAGATACTGCACTTTTGTGACCAATGCAGTCATCATCATTGTCATCAAAAGCCTATGATGAAATCAGCCTTTCAAAGCTGTTGTCATTTAAATACTGTACATTAATTCACTGTTCCTGAACCTTTCAGCTGAACAAGAGGAAGCTGTGTACAGTGAAGTAAAGGTGTGAAAAATAAAAATAAAAATCAGATCAGCTTTTTTAGATTTTTGTCCAGTGTTGTGTCTTTATATAACCCACACTGGTGATCCCAGCTGCTTAAACCTACAGGAGAATAAATGACAAATCATCACTGGAAAAAAGACTAAAGATGGCAGTACGTCTAATTCACTGGTTTGTTTGTTTTAAACCTTTTAGCTGAAAAGGAAGAGGAAACTGTGTACAGCAAAGTGCAAAAGATAACATCCAAACAGTCTGCCAACACCAATGGTAAGTTCACCAAAAAAATTAAAAATAAAAGTACGAGCTAAAACACTGAGGTTTAGGAGCAACAAACAAATAAATCACAAGTCAGATCTAGATAAATAATGTGACTATCTGCCAAAAATAATGTATTGACATGGCCATTTACCTTCAGTTCCTATCATTGCCTGAGCTTAGAGATTTCTTTTGTTGTTGTGATAATGGATTTAATGTCTTACCTGATAAATTATATGACTTTGTTAGAGCATTAAAATTATCGGTCATACTGTTGGAATATGTTTCTAGCAAATACAAACTGTAAACTCAGCTTTTTAGATTTTTGTCCAGTGTTGTGTATTTATATAACCCACACCACAGCTGCTTAAACCTACAGGAGAACGAACAAATAAATTACAAATCATCAATATTGGAAAAAAGGACTAATTTCAAATAAAGACAACAGTATTTCTAATTCACTGTTGTTGTTTTAAACCTTTCAGCTGAAAAGGAGGAGGAGCCTGTTTACAGCAAAGTACAAAAGAAAACATGCAAACAGTCTGCCAACACCAATGGTAAGTTGACCAGAAAAGGCAAGTTGATTCATACAGTAGGAGTCAGAGTGATCTGTGGAAAACAAACAAAAAGATAATGAGCTAAACACTGAGGTTTTACTACAGCGAGGAGAATTTCTTGGTCTTGAATCATCAACATCACAGGAGAATGTACAAATAAACACCCAATCATCAACACTGGTCAAAAAAGGCTGATTTCATGAACTCTAACCCTTTCAGCGGAAGAGGAGGGACCTGTGTACAGCAATGTGAGGGAGCAAAGTCAAACATCTGAGCAATCTGCCGACACTAATGGTAAACACAACACAACAACACAACAAGAGCTCAACACTGAGGTATTACTGCAACCACGTGAAAGATTGCGTCTCCCTGCTCGGTACTGAAGCTGTGAATTCAAAGTGGAGAGGGCAGACAACCAGCAATAGCTTCTTGCTTCTAGCCATCAGAAGGTACTGAAGTCTGTACCACTTCAAAGAGCTTCCATACAAACAACCAGAATTTATCCGTCTTGTTCACTTCTACAAGAAACTCAAGTTGGCCAACCGTGGGTTGACAGAGCAAATCTCAGTACCCAGCCCACAAACGCAATGACACGCAACAACACAAGAGCTCAACACTGAGGTATTGTATTACTGCAGCCAGGAACATTAGTAACGCTGCTTCTTCTAGTACTTAGAACCATGACTGCCCAGGATGTAAAACCATATCTGCAAAGCCTCAATGTAACACTAGAACCTGGAAATGTTATATATTATAATAAAGGATCTCTGATCAGAGGCAACTAACAACAGCAGCACTTCCCTCTACCTTTGTCCTGATGTTAAGAACTGAGGATGGCTGTTCTGTCCTTGTTACTATACACAAAGTCAAATACCAAGCTGTAAAACAGAAAGTTTGTGTCTCTCCATGAGTGAACTATAGAGGGAAAACTATGATCTGTTCAAGCAGTTGTTGTATCTGACAAAGAAAGAAACAAGAAACATTAGTCTTACATTTTTGTCTTTCTGTTTTTCTCAGCCAGCCTCATCACAGACAAGAATGATAAATCCAGACGTCCCCCCTGTCTTCTGGTGGCTGCTTTTCTGGCCATTGTTTGTGTCATTTTAATAGCAGCCATCATAGCAGTCTGCATCTCCTGTGAGTATATGAAACAAGCTGCTCATGTATGACATTAGACATTTCCTGAAGAATAACATCGACAGTTATTTTCTGTAACCAGTGACAGTCACTTTTAGTTTAGCTTTCTGTCTGTGATTGTTTTACTAAATCTGTTCACATTTCTGATTGCAGTAATTAACTTATTAATATTCTTTATCAATTTAATCCATATTCTGCATTGGAGGGGTTAACAATACTTACAGCAAAAAAATAAAAAGTTTCAGTAATATTTACTTAAAGTTTCCAGATGTTTGAAGTAAAGCCAAATATTAACATCTTCAAGAAGAACCAATAGTCACTGACAAGCAGGAAGTCTTCATGAATACTGGGAGCAAGAGAGACTGTTGGTTTTAGTAATTAACACGTCAGACAAGAAAAGTTCTCTGAGTAGCAAAGAAATAAAATAAATTTCAATATTGCTCTTTTTCTGTTGCAGTTTTTCCACTGAATCATAACGGAGAGCTGGAGCATTTAAAAGAAAACCAAACACTCCTACTGGAGGAAAAACGCAATCTGACAGACGACAACAACAGACTCAGTTCAGCAAACCAGAACTTGACACAAAACTTAAATAATCTCACAATCAGGTTTGATCTCTCAGAGCTCAGGGTCACAAACCTGACTACAGAGAACCAGAACCTGACTACAGAGAACCACAACCTGACTACAGAGAACCACAACCTGACTACAGAGAACCAGGGGCTGAAAACAAAAAACAAGCAGCTGGAGACACAGAACAACAACTTAACACAAGAAATGCATGACAAGGAAACAGAGTGGATTCAGTCCAACGTCACTCGAGCTCAGTGGAGCATCAATGCCTACTGTCCTACTGTCATTGAAAATAACAGTATGTTCAGATCCCTTTAATTAGTGACCAAATACAATACAATCACTATACAATGGTGTTGTTAATTAGTTTGTCTCTGTTGTTACAGGAAGAGAGTGTCAACCTTGTCAGGCGGGCTGGTTACATCAGGAGTCCAGCTGTTATGCATTTATTAACCCTCCATCTGCAGAACAGAAAACCTGGACAGAAGCTCTAGAAAACTGCAGAGGAAAAGGTTCATTTCTGGTCGTTATACATGATGAAACGGAGAAGGTAATGAGAATATTGAAAACATCTTAGAAAAATTAAATGTATTTTCTATAGGTCTGGAACACAGAGTTTCACAGTGCTCTTGGTGTATTTAAATATCTCTGACATCTGTGTCTCCATTGTTCTCAGACAAATGTCAATGACGCCAGTTTTGGATACAGTGGATTCTGGATTGGTCTGAGAGTTGAGGATGGAAAGTGGAAGTGGGTCGATGGAAGTGATCTGAACAAAGAGTAAGAGACACATTTCTGAACAGTTTGAACATCTATCAGCCTTGATCTAACCATCATGTTTTCCCCTCAGCTTATGGACAGAACCTGCTGTGGAAGGTCACTGTGCAGTTTTATTCAAAAACCAAAGATGGAGATCAGTGAGATGTAGTGAGAGAAACCAGTGGATCTGTGAACAGGCAGCTTTATTTGTTTGAACAGTGAAGTTGAAGTTGAGAAGGTCACTGGATCATCTGTCAACATCAGTCACATGTAAGATAATATCAACTTGTTGACAGATGTAAAATATGAGATATTAGATGATATATGTGCAGTGAGTGTGAGTGCTGACAGCAGCATTGAGGAAAACACAGTGAGTGACCTCAGAGGGCAGTAAACTGTTGATCATCAATGACTCTGAATGAGCTTTTCTTCTACTTTGTTAGAGATGCTGTGCTTCTCATTTGTATATTAGCAGCTTGATGGAAGGGACCAGTGATACTGCTCAGTTTTCTGTTTGCTGTGTGCAACATTTGAGGTGGTTGGTGCTGATTGGCCACCAGAGGGAGCTGTAGTACCTCTCCACTCAATGTTACTGGGCTGTGCTCCCAGCTTTTTGTCTTGTGATGTAAAGAATAACTTGATGTGTAGGTGACAGTGAAGTGGACACATTCATGTTTTGTTGTTTATGACTGTGAATAAAATGCTGCCACACAATGTTGTTTCTGACTTGTTCTTGCAAATTGCTCCTTGGAAACTGGAATCATGTTGAAAATATTCATGTTTAATGAAGACACTTCGCTAGTAAAGAGCTCATCAGCTGCTGATCAGTTTGTCAGACTGCACAAGTTTAATTTTCACCATGTTCACTTTACAGATCAAGCTTTAACTTGATTACATACCAGGCTGGAAAAAGAGGAACTGCAGCAGCGTGAGAATATGTGAACTTGTCACAACTTCATACAATCTGCTAAACAAAGACAAAGAGTCACAGCTAACCTGACCTCAAACCCACTGACTTCTCTGGGAGGGTTATAATCTCTAGACTTTTATACTCTTCTTTAATGGGTCACTGGTGAACTTGATGCTGTGTTCAGGACGAAGAGAAACACTCAGGAGCCAACTGTCACTTTCCAAAACTCATGTTTTATTGTTTTCACTATTTTCACCAGTGTGGTCCTCTCTGTCACAGTCATGTTAAACTCTGTAGCTCGCTAATTTCAACACCACACTACAGTACGTAGCTACTGACTGACTGTTTTCATGTTATATTGATGTATGTAAACGTGTGTTTGTTCGGAGAGCGCTCCATCTTTCCATTGTAACGGTGCAGATCTGTATCAGTAATAGATTTTGTGCATTTGGTGATGGGTTAACCTGAAACAGGTGTGATGGACATGATTTTAGCCGGTTTAACTACCCACACACACTCACACACTCTCCTTCAGTCTCCCATTGCTCAACCTGTGTGCATGTGATCTGAGGCCTCTCTCTACCTAGGGAACTGTAAGTTGAATGTCTTGTTATCTTGTGATCAGTCTCTCTGCTCTTCTTTGTGACAGTTGTGTGGTGTGACACGTAGCGCCTTGCACCCGCACAGAGTTGAGTGCAGCAGTCATCAGCAGCACAGCATGCCAGCCTGGTGACAGTGGAGCCATGCAGGCCACTCACCACGCCACACAGAACCCACACCTTCAGCCACCGCCCTCTATTTTTTAATTAAAGGGATAATTCACCCAACATTCAAATTACACTCATTATCTACTCACCCTCATGTTGACTAAGAAGTGAGAGACAATTTTCAGAGCCCTCCGTTCCCTTTTGGAGTCACAGGGCGGTCGGCACAGCAGTGCATGTACTGTACATATGACGGTTGCAAACGGGGCTCACTTTTCTTCGTCCAAGAAGACACACTAAAAAACATCCAAATACCTCCATGCTGCTTGTCTGTGACGTCCCTCTTGTATTGAAGCCCAGACATGAGCAATTGTTCCGAAAAAAAATTAAATAAGTCTATATTTTTTATGCTTGTTTGTAGCGGAAGCTCCCAGCACTGCTCTTCCTGGTCCGTCCACATCTTCTGTGCAAATCACCACGTAGGACTCTTAACTTTTAGATATTTATGGATATGAACAATAAAGGACATTTAAATTCTATGTCTGTCTTGTTGTTGTCTTTATCCACTGGCTGGTCAATCGCTCAAACTGAAAGGACACTTTACACTTTTATCATGTGATTCTTCTGATACATGACAACACACTGGCTTCAAATGCATCTGAACAGTTTTAGATTCATTTTCAGCTCATCATTTTTACCACTGTGTTGGAGTAACAGTGACAATAAGAGCTCATTTAATGCAGATGTTTAAACAGGGGTGATGCCTGCTGTGTCCCACGCTGCTCTGAAGGCAGTTTCCCTCTCCTGCGTCACTGACTCTCAGAGGAAGCCTGGCTGAGAAAACACTCAGACATGGCAAACCACAAATGCTGTAGATGCATGACAGTCAGATAGATGTGAGAAAGATGTGAGAATAATAAAACTCTCACAGATATCGTTTCTTGTTGGACGGAGACGTATATTTAAGCACAAAAAAGATTGTTGTCACAAAAGTGTGTAAATGTTCAAGTGTGTGCTACAGACGGTAACGGCCACACACTGTTGAGTTAATTTGGTTATGATGCCTGAATGAGTTGAGCTGATATGGCACCAAGCAAACGTTCAGTGGAGTCCAAACTCCATGGTAACAGCCCTCTTAGTGGCAGCACAATGATAGTAATGTCTTTTGTTAAAAAATGATCTTAATATGATACAGCACTGCAGTGTACATGGTGTGACACTGTGAACCTCAGTCAGCCGTGAATGCAAATGGTTTTCTCATCCAAAAAGCAGAAGTTTCTCATTTTGAGCGTGTGAGTAAGAGATTCATCTGAGCAGAGGAAACGATCACTTCTGGTACAGTATATAGTTGGTTCTATTAAGCAGCACTTCTCAGTCTGTTGTTCTGATCAGACTAAAGAGAACAGCTGTGGTGATGGCGGAGGAGGAGGTCAACTACGCTTCAGTTGTATTCAAAAACAAAAGAAAACAACAACCTCAAGGTAAGTCCAATTATTTAGTAATTTCAAAGATTTGAAGAGTTGAATCTCATTAACCTCATATACATAGAACAATTTTTGATGATTGTATTGTACTACTGGTATGTTCCTCGGTAACACTAGAGGCTGAAGTGGTCACCATGAATTGACAAATGAAATTTATACAGTTCAGGTCTGACCGATGTGACTGTCTTTAAATGTTCCCCAACTTGACATGTAGTTTAACATTTATAACATTTACCATTTAATTATGGCAGCTGTAGTGCATTTGTATGGCCGTTTATCTTTAGTTACCATTTCTTGAACTCATATCGTTTCAATCTGCTTGTGCCAAATATTACAGGGATAGTTCATCCAATATTCAAATTTCACTCATTATCTACTCACCCTCATGTCGACTAAGGGCTGGGAGAAGTTTCATTGTCCTACGTGACTTCTCTGAGTTACGGGGGGAGCCGTGCAGCAGTATTTGTCCATATGATGGTTGTGAATGGGGCTCACTTTTCTTTGTCCAAAAAGACACACCAAAAAACATCCAAATCCATGCTGCTCGTCTGTAATGTCCCTCTTGTATTGAAGCCCCGACGTGAGAAATTGTTCCGACACAGGAACTATCCCTTTAAGTGTGAACCTGACTTTTTCGTTCAGTGTGGTTGTATTATGTAACCAACACTGTAGACATCAGCCTGACCTCAGACAACATGAGAACTAAAATAAAATTGCAAAGTGCTTCCTTTCTCATTTGTGATCCTCTAACTGCAGGAGGATTTCATCATCTTATGGTTTAGTTAATCGATTTAATACCGTGCAGGAGACACAGAATCCCACACAAAGTAGAGTTCATGTTCTGAGCATTGTCATTCTGCAAGTACAAATAATGAAATCAGCCTTTGAAAGCTGTTGTCATTTAAAGACTGTGCATTAATTCACTGTTTCTGAACCTTTCAGCTGAACAGGAGGAAATTGTGTACAGTGAAGTAAAGGTGCGAAACAAAACATCCAAACAGTCCGCCAAAACAAATGGTAAGTACGTCAAAAAAGACTATGAGATAAAACACTGAGGTTTTACTACAACTAGGAACATTACGAACAACACATATAGATGATATAGATGAATAATGTGACTATCTCCATATTTGCTTCGATGTCATGCATAATTACCATTTTCACATTTAAGTCACATGTCACAAATAATGTGTTTATACCTTCAGCTCCTATTATTCCTGATCTTACATATTTCTTGTGTTGTGATAATGGAATTAGCGTCCAACCTGATAATTAAATGACTTAGTAGTTATCAATTATACTGTTGCAATCTGTTTCTACAAAATATAAACTGTAAACTCAGTGACCACAGCTGCTTAAAACTATGAGATGTACAAATAAATGACAAATTATCAATACTCGGCTAATTCACTGTTGTTGTTTTTTAACATTTCAGCTGTGTACAGCCAAGGGGGAAAAAAAACATACAAACAGTCTGCCAACACAAATGGTAAGTGAGCTATCTGTGCAAAACAAAAGAAAAATAAAACTTATGAGCTAAACACTGAGGTTTTACTACAACCTACAATATTGTGATTTTTTAAACTACAGCAGGATTTTTTTGTAGTGCATATAAATAAGTACATGTTATGTAAAAAGAACTGCATGAGGTTTCACCAAAAAATTGTTGATTACACTGAAGTGTTTTCTATAATTTAACAAATAAAACCTATACAATACTGATTTTGCATCTGACTTGAATGGGTTTTGTTTCCCAGCCTGAGCGCAGCTACCGGTACTTTAAACAACAAGAGAATTGACAACACTGGGCAAGAAAAGCTGATTTCAAATTAAGAGAGTTCTTTAATTGACATTTTCTTAACCTTCCAGTTGAAGAGGAGGAACCTGTGTACAGCGAAGTGAAGGAGCGAAGTCAAACATCTGAGTTGTCGACCAACACAAATGGTAAGCAGAACACAACACAAGAGCTCAACACTGAGGTATTACTGCAACCAGGAACATTCTAGTAGCCTACAGTAGGTACTACTTCATTTTGGCCGACTTCACGCGAGATTCTCGCGTGAATCACGCGTGAATCACGCGGCTTTTTAGCAGAGGATTAATTGTGTTTTTATGAGAAGCGCCAATGTGCCGAAACAACCGCCAGGTGGCATCTGTGAGCAGGAGGACGAGTCGACAACTTGCAGCAGGGAGCAGTGACCACGAACGGCAATGGACAGTTTCCTGATTTATGTTTCTGTTCGTTGTTGCTTCAATACAAGAATGTAGCTAATAATAACACTTCACCAGCTTTACACCTCATTCCAACTCTTTCCTTCAGCCTGTCGCTACAGGGTCCCTCTAGCAAAGACAGACTTACTATACTATCAGGCCTATTACAAACCGTATTTTGAATTTATCTGTGATATTCCCATTTTATGTTAATCCGTTTTCGTTTTGCTTGTATGTTTAACTGTGGTCTTTTTTATGTCACACGGTGAGATTCATTTTAGAGGGGGGGGGGCATGGAGGTTGGGTTGTTACGGGACATAGGTTTACACATTCACTGTTGGTGGCGTGCAATAGTCATATTGTAGCGTCCGGCTCCCAGACCGTCATGTAACTTATCAAAACAACAACAACAACAAAAGCTGTGTACTCAGTCTGGCTGCAGGTTTGAGCAAATATGTTGTGAATACACCTCGCCGGACTCACAAGCGCCTCTCGGCTTGACCACAGCAAAAATAAATAAATAAAAGAACCCCGTGGTCCGACCATCATAATAATAGAAAACATTTGGGCATCTACATTTTGAAATAACTTTTCTTCTAGCCTAATAAATATGAGACCTGAATTCATCCATGTTTTGGCAGACAATACAAATAGCACACTCACAATAAAACAGTGTGATTGGTTGAAAGCTGATAATTAGCCATGTGCTTACAAGCTGATTGGCCGAAACCAAGAACAAAGCCGCCTGAATGGCCAATCGGCATGTGTTAAGAGCCGACATGTAAATCAGCTGTTTCGATGGGCGATGGAGCGCAGAGATGAATAGGTGTTAATGTGTCTCCGCTCATACTTTGCAATGAGGGTTTGAATCTCAGTTTAGGTTGTATGTTAATGTTCTTTTCTCATCATCATTATTATCACATATGGCTCCAAGTTTGAGCAAATAAATAAATATGATAAACTTCCCTGCTTGTGTAGCTATAAATCACGGCTTGTGCTGTGCAGAATAGCTGATTTGAGAACCTAATGTGGGTTTACTATTGTGCATCTCATTTTGCTGCTATAAATATTTGCTTAGGATTGACAATGGAAACAGGTAAACAAAATCTATAGGGTCTATAGGGCGTATACTGGCCTATCAGGCAGACTAAAGCACTGGATCTACCCCCACTCCAGCCCCGCGCACAATTCTGTGAACTGAAACCTGTGAACTATGTGTGTGAAAGGAGAGCTATTAACTACTGTGGGTCACCACTGTTTAAAAATAATCAGAATATGAGGAAAGAATCTTAAAGAACCAAAGCAGCATTCATTCACAAGTTTAATCAGCACCAAACGTAAACATTCAATAACTGGGTGAGGTCGGACAACGGGCTTCTTTGCTCTGCAATCCCATAGTTTCAAATAAAATGGATTGATTGATTTTTTTTTCCTTAACGAAATGAAACGAAAACAATATTATATTAATGTTGTAAATTTAGAAAATATAATCCAGGGAAGAAAGGCTTACAGACATGGACCAAAACAGCTCAGTAACAGTACGCACTACACATCTTATGAACGCGATGTAAAGTAACTTTATTTTACTTAAAGCCTATAATTTTTAAATACAGCCTCTAAAACTAGAATGGAAATTATTTTACTATATTCCACCTACTCGGCTCTATTGAAAGTAATGATCTTAATAGACATTATCAATGACCAATAGGTGTGCTTGTAGCTGTGACGACAGCTGGACACAATGTAACACATTTGCGACACATTAGCATCCTCTTTATCTCTGACCAATGGGTGTTTGTGTCCTGCTCCACCCTCCCCCCCTCACAGTGCTTCACAGCTGTTTGCTCTGAACAGAAAAACCGGTTTCTACAGTAGCTCTCCTAACACTCCAAGAACTCCAAGACACGCCAGACGCACAGAGCGATGCAGAGGCTAAAACACAGATTGAGACCATGATGTTTAGTTTTTTTTTTAGTTCATTTTCGTTTCGTTTGTGCATATTACTGAGCCGTTTTGGTCCATGTTTTTGATTTTCATGATTTCATGATTTTCACACGCCAAGTCTCGCTTTCAATAAAACACTCGCATTCTATGAAAACAATATAAAACACAAATTTAAAAAATGACGACAGTTTGCTATAGTTTTTTGTTTTGATAAGATTCGTTTTAAAAGCGCAATGTTCAATGTCTGAAATTAAAAGCAGCCTCCACTTGTTAATTTGCAGCAGGCTTTTTTGTATGGCTCGTCTTTCCATTAAAACAACCTGCTGCTCTTGGCTAAAATCAGCCCGTTGCCGCTCAAGTAGTCTATCAAAATCAACATCTAATGTGTCCCTTCAAATTGTGTGTTTGGAGCAGCTGCTGACAGATGTGTATTAATGCTCCGCTCGTGAATCCAGTCGCATCGGGTCCAGGCTGCTGGCACGGACGAAGCAGTCTAGAAACTGGTTAAACGAGCGGTCGTCGGCTCTGAGCGGATTGTTACATCTACAAGAACTTACAGAAAATAGATATGAGACAATTTGCTCAAACTCGGAGCCAGTCGACCCGGCCAGGCTACAGGAGAGATCACAAATATGGAGGGGTTCAAGACCCCCCATGAGAACCACTGATCCTGTTGTACGTACTGTAACCACTGTGAAACAATAAACAACAACAGTGATGTGATTGAACGGCAGCATCGAGCGGTCCCTCTCTCCATTTTCTCTCTAGCTCTCTCGACCACAGCTGCAGGTGAAGCAGCCTATGGCCTGAGAACAGCGCCACTCTCCATTGCAGCTACGTTGTGGTCAAACGCGGAATTACTTTGAGCTGCATCTCAGTACGATGCTTCCACCTAGTGGCTACAATGTGACCTACAATTTCACGCAACCGCGTGAATCGCGTATTCCGCGAGTGAAATGGCCACTTTGAAGTAGTACCTACTGTAACACTACTTCTTCTACAGTACAACCATTTTCATTATTACTACTGATGATATGACTGTGGTTATAGGGTGGTCACTGCTCAGGATGTGTGAATGGGTGAATGAGATGTACTGAAAAGCGCTTTTGGTATCGTTAGAGGTATAGTAAAGGTCGCTATATAAATGCAGACCATTTAATGTACCATTTACCATTTACGTCTGCAAAGCCTGAATGTAACACTAGAACCTGGAAATTTTACATCTTATAGGAAAGGATCTCTGAACAGAGGCAACTAACAATGAACTCTACCTTTGTCCTGATTTTAAGAACTGAGGATGGCTGTTCTGTCCTTATTACTACACAAAGACAAATACCAAGCTGTAAAACAGAAAGTTTGTGTTCTCTCCAAGAGTGAACTATGGAGGAAACACTTCAAAAAACTTCTGTTCAAGTTGACCAAGAGAGAAACAAGACACTTTAGCCTTAGATTTTTGTTTGTTTTTCTCAGGCAGCCTCATCACAGACAAGAATGATAAATCCAGACGTCCCCCCTGTCTTCTGGTGGCTGCTTTTCTGGCCGTTTGTGTCATGTTGATAGCAGCCATCATAGCAGTCTGCATCTTACGTGAGTATATAAACAAGCTGCTCATGTATGACATTAAATCAAATCAAATAAACTTTATTTGTCCCACCAGGGGAAATTTGTCTCGGGCAGAGAGTTGTGACAGCTGCAGTGTAAGCCTACATGTAAAACATACATGCTTTTTTTTTTCCTTTGCAGTTCTTCAACTGAATCGTGATAGAGAGCTGCAGGACAATCAAATGGCTCTACAGGATGAAATTCGCAATCTGACAGAGAACATAAAGAGACTCAGTTCAGAAAACCAAAACTTGATACAAAACTACAGTGATCTCACTGTCAGGTTTGAGAATCTAACAGAAGCCTATAATCTCTCAGAGCTCACGGTCACAAACCTGACTACAGAGATCCAGGGGCTGACCACAGAGAAGCAGGGGCTGACTGTAAAGATCCAAAACCTGACTACAGAGAACCAGAACCTGACTACAGAGAACCAGAACCTGACTACAGAGAACAAGAACCTAACTACAGAGAACCAGGGGCTGAAAACAAAAAACAAGGAGCTGGAGACACAGAGGAACAAGTTAAATAAACAAATAGAGGATGAGAAGACAGAGTGGATTCAGTTCAACATCACTCGAGCTCCATTGAGCATCAATGCCTTCTGTCCCATAAAATATAGCAGTATGTCCAGATCCCTTTAATTACTGACCAAATACAATACAATCACTATACAATAATGTTGTTAATTAGTTTGTCTCTGTTGTTACAGGAAGTGAGTGTCAACGTTGTCAAAGGGGCTGGATACATGAGAAGTCCAGCTGTTATGCATTTAATAACCATCAAACTGCAGGACAGAAAAACTGGACAGAAGCTCGAGGAGACTGTGGAGGAAAAGGTTCAGATCTGGTCGTTATAGCTGATGAAGCAGAGAAGGTAATGAGAAAACTTTGGGAGTACTTTCTTTAGGACTGAAACACAGAGTCATCACAATGTATAAAAATATCTCTGAGAACTGTGTCTATATTGTCCTCAGAAATTTGTCAGTAATTACGAGTATGGAAATCGATTCTGGATTGGTCTGAGAGTTGTAGAGGGGAAGTGGAAGTGGGTCGATGGAAGTGAAGTGACTGACAGGTAAGATACACATTCTGAACAATTTCAATATTAAAATTCTGAACAATTTCAATATTAAAATCTATCAGCCTTCATCTAACCATTATGTCTTTCCCTCAGCTTATGGACAGAACAACCTGATGCTGTGGAAGGTCACTGTGCAATTTTATTCAAAAACCAAGGATGGAGATCAGTGAACTGTAGTGAGAGAAACCAGTGGGTCTGTGAACAGGCAGCTTTATTTGTCTGAACAGTGAAGTTGAAGTTGAGAAGGTCACTGGATCATCTGTCAACATCAGTCACATGTAAGATAATATCAACTTGTTGACAGATGTAAAATATGAGATATTAGATGATATAGTGAGTGTGAGTGCTGACAGCAGCATTGAGGAAAACACAGTGAGTGACCTCAGAGGGCAGTAAACTGTTGATCATCAATGACTCTGAATGAGCTTTTCTTCTACTTTGTTAGAGATGCTGTGCTTCTCATTTGTATATTAGCAGCTTGATGGAAGGGACCAATGATACTGCTCAGTTTTCTGTTTGCTGTGTGCAACATTTGAGGTGGTTGGTGCTGATTGGCCACCAGAGGGAGCTGTAGTACCTCTCCACTCAATGTTACTGGGCTGTGCTCCCAGCTTTTTGTCTTGTGATGTAAAGAATAACTTGATGTGTAGGTGACAGTGAAGTGGACACATTCATGTTTTGTTGTTTATGACTGTGAATAAAATGCTGCCACACAATGTTGTTTCTGACTTGTTCTTGTAAATTGCTCCTTGGAAACTGGAATCATGTTGAAAATATTAATGTTTAATGAAATAACGTGGTTATGGAAGAGCTCATCAGCTGCAACGTTTTTGCTATTTGTGCTATTCCCCTCCGAGCCCGTGGTGGCATGATATCAATATCCGGCACCTCTAGATTGACCTACTAACCTCTGACCTGGATGATGTCCGCTGCCCAGTGCGGCTAACTTGCTATCGCTAATGCTATGGTTCGTTTCTGCGTGTTTCTGATTTGTCAGAACAAAATGAGCAGCTGGACGAAGTTCAGCTTCCACAGGCTTCCTCTCCTCAACCTGAACTCACTAAAGCTCCGGCTAGTTGAGCTAAAAATGGACCCAAATGCCGAAGTTGAATGATTATTAGAATGAGCCGTGCAGTGGTCGGAGATGACATCATCCAGATCAGAGGTTAGTAGTCAACCTACAGGTACAGGATGTTGACAACATGCCACCACGAGCTTGGAGAGGAATAGCACTAGTCTATCATAACAAAATACTGGCGAAATTAACGAGTTTTGCGGCGGATAATGTGTTATTTAGAGGCTGCATTGTGTGCCCCGTGTTATGCGCCGCTCCACTGAGGCTAATTTCGTCAAATAACACTCCAAATAACAGAGCTGAGTTTACTTGACTGTGTGCTCCTGCAGGTGAAGATGATGATGCTGCATTGGTAATGATGTTATCCATGGTTACTAAACCAAAAGTCTCTTGACATATCAAACAAAGAAAACTATGGACTGTGGAAGTTTGAATGGTCAAAATACAGATGTTATCACTGTCACTGCTGAATCTGCACACCTGCTTAGAAAGCAGCAGTGACAGTTCTTAAACTGATCCCCAGTGGGTATTTCCCGTCCTGAAGAGCTACTGGACTGTATTCTATCTCAGTTTTTTCTAACTGAACCGTCTTGGATGGGAGGAAAGTCTCCCCACTCCCTCGCACCTGATTCACATATCTAGTGTGCAAATAAATGTGATAGGGGTGTTAGCACAACCAAATATCTCCCAAAGGGAAGTAAGCGCTGGAGCAACAGTTATTTGGTTTTCTGTTTTACAAGAGCCACAGCTCTGTCTGCCAAACTGGATGACCAAACAAACCAGAAAAGACACTAAAGAAAATAGGAAATCCGGTCAGTTTGATAAAAATAAGGACCGGTAACAAAGCAGATGAACTTGTCCATCTAAAATAAATGTCAAGCTGAGAGACAGGAGACACAGATACAGTCCTATTAGGACAGACCTGTGGAGCCTTTTGACACTGTCGAGATACAGACAGGAAATGAGGAGGCAGAGAGTGGAGAAGACATGTCCTTGCGGGCTTTGTTCATTTTAATTTTTCTATTTTATATTCTAAATATTTAAGAAAAACACAATAAACACACAAGCAAACAAAAATAGCAAATTGTTATTCTTCGAATATGGTCCCTGAATTTTTTTTTCGGATATATTACTATTCAAAATAGTTAGATGTTAACAGTCTGAACCCATGTTTGGTCAACAGTTGATATCATCAGCTTTGAACCACAATTTTGCAAGAAATTTTGTACATGCATGACAGTCAGATAGATGTGAGAATAATAAAACTGTCACACATTTAGTTTCTTGTTAGACTGAGACATTTATATGAGCACAAAAAGTACAAAAATATTGTTGTAACAAAGTGATCCAAGGTGGTGCTTCCCAAAATAAAAAGGGATAACTCAGATAAATAAGATAAATAAAATAAATTGCTGAACTTCAAACAAAGGAGCTAACTGTGTTTGGCATGACAAAGACGGGAAAACCGTTGTCCTCCACCCCATGCGTCCCCTGACTCCCTGTCCCTGTGCTGATAAAGAAAACTCTATACTGCCACCTGTGAAGACCTGACATAAGCCCAAAGACAGACAAATAGACATATGTGGCTCCTACATCTTGGATGGGAGGAAGTCAAGTCCCTCTGATTCTCTACAAGTGCCACTAGTGTAGGGGTGTTAGCACAAGCAAACATCTCCCAAAGGGAAGATAATTCTAACAGTTATTTGGTTTTCTGTTACCCGCTGCCAGGGCAGTGACAATGATTGAAACACACCACACAAATCAATCAATGGAAGATTTGATAAAAATGAACCCAAAGCAGACAGAACTGAAATGAAAAGAAACACCAAGCTGAGAGACAGGCAGACCACACAGTCCCTAGGACTGAATCTTTAATCGAGTAACCAATTAGAGACCAGCATGAAGTCAGATGGAGATGACATACAAAAAGTTTAAGAGCCCACATACACAACTCATGTGGGGCAGCAGCTCTTGAAATGTATAAAACAACCCAGAATAAACTCAGTATTGAATGGAAAGGCTCACAAATTTTAACAGTCTGACCCATTTGTTTGAGTTGAACACTTTGAACAGATATTGTAATTAATTTTGTATATGTTATTTACAGTTTACTGTGATAACAAAACTGTCCCTGAAATTTAGTTTCTTGTTGGACTGAGACATTTATATGAGCACAAAAAGTACAAAAATATTGTTGTAACAGTAAAAGTGGGTGCTGCTGATGGTTACAGGCACACACTTTGGTTGCATTAATTTGGTTATGATGTCTGTACTGAGTTTGCTGATATGGCACCAAGCAAACATCCAGAGTCCAAACTCCATGGTAACAGCCCTCTAAGTGGCAGCACACTGTTAGTAATGTCTTTTATTAGAAAATTATCTTAACAAAATAGCACTGCAGTGTACATGGTGTGAAGAGTGCACCCATGGTCAGCCGTGAATGCAAATGACTTTCTCAACAAAAAAAAGCAGAAGTTTCTCATTTCAGGGGTGTGAGTAATAGATTAAGCCGAGCAGAGGAAACGATCATTTCAGGTACATACTGTAGTTGGTTCTATTTCAGCAGCACTTCTCAGTCTGTTGTTCCAATCAAAACTAAAGAGAACAGCTGTGGTGATGGCAGAGGAGGAGGTCAACTACGCTTCAGTTGTATTCAAAAACAAAAATAAACAACAACCTCAAGGTAAGTCAATGTATCTAGTTATTTCAAACACAGCATTTCAAGAGTAAAGACATTGAAGCTTATGACCTCAGTTTACCTCATATACGCAAAACAATTTTTGATAATTGTATTGTACTGGTATTTTCATCGGTAACACTAGAGGCTGAAGTGGTCACTATGAATTGACAAATGACATTTATGCAGTTCACGTCTGACCGATGTGACTGTCTTTAAATTTACCCCAACTTGACATGTAGTGTGGTTGTATTATGTAACCAACACTGTGGACATTAGCCTGGCCTCAGACAACATGAGAACTAAAGTAAAATTGTGTTTCCTTTCTCATTCATGATTCTTTAACTGTAGGAGGATTTCATCATCTTATGGTTTAGTTAATCGATTTAATACCATGCAAGAGTCACAGAATCCCACAAAAAGTAGAGTTCACGCTCTGAACTACTTGTCATTCTGCAAGATACTGAAATATTGTGTGACAAATGCAATGATCATCATCATCATCATCATCAGGCAAAAACTAAACAAAAAGCTCAAGTACAAATAATGAAATCAACCTTTGAAAGCTGTTGTCATTTAAAGACTGTGCATTAATTCACTGTTTCCGAACCTTTCAGCTGAACAAGAGGAAACTCTGTACAGCGAAGTAAAGGTGAGAAACAAAACATCCAAACAGTCCGCCAAAACAAATGGTAAGTTTACTGCAATGTACAAATTATCAACTGGGCAAAAAAAGATAGATTAATTTCAAATAAAGATGACAGTAGGTCTGATTCATTGTTTTGTATTAACCTCTCAGCTGAAAAGGAGGAGGAGCCTGTGTACAGCCGAGTGCACAAAAAAACATCCAAACAGTCTGCCAACACCAGTGGTGAGTGAGTTATCTGTGAAAAACAAAAAACAAGACAATGAGCTAAATACTGAGGTTTTACTACAAACTACAACATTCTGATGTTTTTTAAATATAGCAGGATGTTTTTTTGTAGTGCATATAAATAAGAACAAGTTACGTAAAAAATAAATAAAATAAAATAAGATGGGGTTTCGTCAAAACAGTGTTGATTACACTTAAGTGTTTTTTTTGTTTTGTTTTTGTTTTTTTTAACATAAATTCACAAATAAAACCTATACAATACAGATCTTGCATCTGACTTGTATGAGTTTTTCCCCCCGGCCTGAACACAGCTACTTTAAGCAACAGGAGAATGTACAAATCATTAACACTGGGCAAAAAAGGCTGATTTCTTTATTAAATTTTGTAACCTTTCAGCTGAAGAGGAGGAACCTGTGTGCAGCAAAGTGAAGGAGCGAAATCAAACATCTGAGCCCTCTGCCGACACAAATGGTAAACACAACACAACAACAGCACAGCAATGTAATGCTGCTTCTTCTAATACTGAACAACCATTTTCATTATTACCACTGATAATAATACCAAGATGTAAAACATAAAGTTTGTGTCCTCTCCATGAGTGAACTATGATCTGTTCAAGCAGTTGTTGTATCTGACAAAGAAACAAAAAACTTCGATCTTACATTTTTGTTTGTTTGTTTTTCTCAGCCAGCCTCATCACAGACAAGAATGACAAATCCAGACGCCCCCCCTGTCTTCTGGTGGCTGCTTTTCTGGCCATTGTTTGTGTCATTTTGATAGCAGCCATCATAGCAGTCTGCATCTCCTGTGAGTATATAAACAAGCTGCTCATGTATGACCTTAGACATGAGACATTTCCTGAAGAATAACATCGACAGTTACTTCCTGTAACCAGTGACAGTCACTTTTAGTTTAGCTTCATGTCTGTAATTGTTTTTCAGTCAAATTGTTTTAAAGTGAAAGATGTACAGTACATCTTCAGGAAAAACCAGTGGACACTGACAAGCAGGACATCTTAATGATTACTGAGAGAAAGAGAGACTGTTGGTTTTAATAACACAACAAAAGTTTCCTGAGTAGCAAAACAAATAAGAATATAAATATTGCTATTTCTACTTTGCAGTTCTTCCACTGAATCATGACAGAGAGCTGGAGCTGCAGCAAAACCAAACAGCTCTACTGGAGGAAAATTGCAATCTGAGGGACGACAACAACAGACTCAGTTCAGAAAACCAGAACTTGACACAAAACTTAAATAATCTCACAATCAGGTTTGAAAATCGAACAGAAGACTTTTATCTCTCAGAGCTCAGAGTCACAGACCTGATGACAGAGAACCAGAACCTGACTACAGAGAACGAGGGGCTGAAAACAAAAAACAAGCAGCTGGAGACACAGAGCAACAACTTAACACGACAAATACAGGACAAGGAGACAGAGTGGATTCAGTCCAACGTCACTCGAGCTCAGTGGAGCATCAATGCCTACTGTCCCATAGAAAATAACAGTATGTTCAGATCCCTTTAATTACTGTAACAATACCTTTAATTACAAATACAATCACTATACAATGGTGTTGTTATTTAGTTTGTCTCTGTTGTTACAGGAAGAGAGTGTCAACCTTGTCAGAAGGGCTGGTTACCTAAGGAGTCCAGCTGTTATGCATTTAATAACCCTGATCCTCCAGGATGGAAAACCTGGACAGAAGCTCTAGAAAACTGCAGAGGAAAAGGTTCATTTCTGGTCGTTATAGCTAATGAAACGGAGAAGGTAATGAGAATATTGGAAACATCTTAAATAATAATTATAATATAATGTAATCATAATTAAATGTATTTTCTATACAGGCCTGGATCACAGAGTCTGTATCACAATGTTCTTGGTGTATTTAAATATCTCTGACATCTGTGTCTCTGTTGTTCTCAGACAAATGTCAATGAAGCCAGTTTTGGATCCAGTGGATTCTGGATTGGTCTGAGAGTTGAAGATGGAAAGTGGAAGTGGGTCGATGGAAGTGATCTGAACAAAGGGTAAGAGACACATTTATGAACAATTTGAATATTAAAATCTATCAGCCTTCATCTAAACATCATGTTTTCCCCTCAGCTTATGGACAGAACCTGCTGTGGAAGATCACTGTGCAGTTTTATTAAAAAACAAAGGATGGAGATCAGTGAGATGTAGTGAGAGAAACCAGTGGGTCTGTGGAAACACAGCTTTATCTGTTTGAACAGTGAAGTTGAAGTTGAGAAGGTCACTGGATCATCTGTCAACATCAGTCACATGTAAGATAATATCAACTTGTTGACAGATGTAAAATATGAGATATTAGATGATATATGTGCAGTGAGTGTGAGTGCTGACAGCAGCATTGAGGAAAACACAGTGAGTGACCTCAGAGGGCAGTAAACTGTTGATCATCAATGACTCTGAATGAGCTTTTCTTCTACTTTGTTAGAGATGCTGTGCTTCTCATTTGTATATTAGCAGCTTGATGGAAGGGACCAGTGATACTGCTCAGTTTTCTGTTTGCTGTGTGCAACATTTGAGGTGGTTGGTGCTGATTGGCCACCAGAGGGAGCTGTAGTACCTCTCCACTCAATGTTACTGGGCTGTGCTCCCAGCTTTTTTTGTCTTGTGATGTAAAGAATAACTTGATGTGTAGATGACAGTGAAGTGGACACATTCATGTTTTGTTGTTTATGACTGTGAATAAAATGCTGCCACACAATGTTGTTTATGACTTGTTCTTGCAAATTGCTCCTTGGAAACTGGAATCAAGTCGAAAATATTACAGTAATGGTAAGTGAAGAAACTTCGTTAGGAAAGAGTTCATCAGCTGCTGATCAGTTTGTCTGTTTGCATGTGTTTTTTTTTTCACCAAGTTTACTTTACAGATCATGTTTTGACTTCATTAAATACTAACTAAAAAAAGAGGAACTGCAGCAGTGTGAGAACAACTGATTATATAAAAAGGAAGAGAGGATACTCCCTAGCACAACATGAGACAATCTGCTAAATAAAGACACAGTTACAGCTAACCTGACCTCAAACCCACTGACTTCTCTGGGAGGGTTATAATCTGAAGACTTTTATACTCGTCTTTCAGTCTTCATAGAAAGTCACTGGTGAACTTGATGCTGTGTTCAGGATGAAAAGAAACACTCAGCAGCCAACTGTCACTTTCCAAAACGAAAATGTATATTCATCTGCAGGTAAGATGTTTTCTGATAGAATCCAACTTTACCAAATTCTCATCACAACTGTTTTCACCAGTGTGGTCCTCTCTGCCACAGTCATAATAAACTCTGTAGCTCGCTAATTTCAACATCACACTACAGTACGTAGCTTTGACTGTTTTCATGTTATATATTGATGTATGTAAATGTGTGTTTGTTCTGAGAGCGCTCCATCTTTCTATTATCATGTGATTCTTCTGATACATGACAACACACTGGCTGCAAATGCATCTGAACAGTTTTACATTCATTTTCATCTCATCAGACTTTTACCACTCTGTTGGAGTAACACTGACAATAAGAGCTCATTTACTGCAGATGTTTAAACACTGGTGTTTGATCTGAACTGTTTCAGAGGGATGTGAGGAAGACGACTATGTTAATGCAGCAGTGAGCACTGAGAACAACCTGCCCGCCATCTCAGGTTTGTTACTGACGTAGTTTATTAACATAACCTAGACAATTTTGTTTTTAACTGTTATTAAAGTGAATAATAAATATGAAAATGCTTAAATTTGAAAATGTGAAGGTTTCCACTAGTCCCTGTATATTCAGTATTTTAAAAGGATGTTTCTTTTTTCAGTGTTAAATCCTCTAACTGAACCTTTGAGTGTTTTGAAGCTCACAGCTTCTTTCAGCTGAATTCTTCTTGTTCTGTCAGATGAGAAGCCTGGCTCCTTAACTCAGTCTGTTCCAACAATAGCAGTGAGCTGGGTGATCCTCTCTGTAATCTTGGCCCTTGATATCTACTGTGAGTAGAAACTCAGCTGTGAGCAAACATGTCCACGTCTCTGTTAATGCTCTGATACAATGATTCTCTGTCATGCTACACAACAGTGACAGCTCTCCTCTACTTCCTGTGTTTTTGACTCTAGTTACTTCTGTCATCTCTGGAAACAACACCAAGCTGACTGAAGACAACCAGCAGCTGATCTTAGAGAATAAAAAGCTGTTGGAGCAGTTAAAAGACAACCAAATAGCTCTACTGGAGGAAAATCACAATTTGAGACAAAACTTGAGTGATCTCACAAACAGGTTTGAAAATCTAAAAGAAGCCTATGATGTCTCAGGGCTCAAGGTCACAAACCTGACTACAGAGAACCAGGGGCTGACTGAAAATATCCAGAAACTGACTACAGAGAACCAGAACCTGACTACAGAAAACCAGGGGCTGACTGAAAATATCCAGAAACTGACTACAGAGAACCAGAACCTGACTACAGAAAACCAGGGGCTGACTGAAAATATCCAGAAACTGACTATAGAGAACCAACAGCTGAAAACAAAAAACAAGCAGCTGGAGACACAGAGCAACAACTTAACACAACAAATACAGGATGAGAAGAGAGAGTGGATTCAGTCCGATGTCACTCGAGCTCAGTGGAGCATCAATGCCTACTGTCCCATAGAAAATAACAGTATGTTCAGATCCCTTTAATTACTGACCAAATATACAATACAATCACTATACAATAGTGTAGTTAATTAGTTTGTCTCTGTTGTTACAGGAAGAGAGTGTCAACCTTGTCAGAAGGGCTGGTTACATCAGGAGTCCAGCTGTTATGCATTTAATAACCCTCCACCTGCAAAACAGAAAACCTGGACAGAAGCTCACGAATTCTGCAGAGGAAAGGGTTCATTTCTGCACGTTATACCTGATGAAACGGAGAAGGTAATGGGAATATTAAAAACATCTTATAATATTTACACATATTTTCTATAGGTCTGGAACACAGAGTCTCACAGTGTTCTTGGTGTATTTAAATATCTGTGACATCTGTGTCTCCATTGTTCTCAGACAAATGTCAATGAAGCCAGTTTTGGATCCAGTGGATTCTGGATTGGTCTGAGAGTTGAAGATGGAAAGTGGAAGTGGGTCGATGGAAGTGATCTGAACAAAGGGTAAGAGACACATTTATGAACAATTTGAATATTAAAATCTATCAGCCTTCATCTAACCATCATGTTTTCCCCTCAGCTTATGGACAGAATCTGCTGTGGAAGGTCACTGTGCAATTTTATTCAAAAACCAAGGATGGAGATCAGTGAGATGTAGTGAGAGAAACCAGTGGGTCTGTGGAAACACAGCTTTATCTGTTTGAACAGTGAAGTTGAAGTTGAGAAGGTCACTGGATCATCTGATCATAAAAAATCAGACATGTCAGCATTAATCATAAGCCATAATTTCTTTTAACTTTGGTAAAGTGTGTAGTACTTTAGGTCTATGTCTTGAATGTTTGTGATGTGTGAGAGGGTGTATATGTGTATAGAATGCTATGTAAACTGTTAATTCTTACCTTTTCTATTGTTTTTTTTTTACCTGCCCAGGGACTACAGATGGAAAGTAGCTAGTAAGCTAAATCTGGTACAAAGCATCTCTTCTCATCTTGAGACTAATGTTATTTTGTACGTTGTCCCTGATACAAATAAACTTATTAAACTTATTAAACTAAACTGTCAACATCAGTCACATGTAAAATAATATCAACTTGTTCACAGATGTAAAATATGAGATATTAGATGATATATGTTTATGTGCAAAAATAAAATAAAACAGTAAATATATTAAACTGAAATTATCACCAACATTTAAAATGGTATTGAATTACATAGTTTTGGTTTCATGTGGATGCTTTTTTTTTTTTTTTTAATTTTCAAGCAATTGTTTGTTTGGAAAACACAGTGAGTGACCTCAGAGGGCGGTAAACTGTTGATCATCAATGACTCTGAATGAGCTTTTCTTCTACTTTGTTAGAGATGCTGTGCTTCTCATTTGTATATTAGCAGCTTGATGGAAGGGACCAGTGATACTGCTCAGTTTTCTGTTTGCTGTGTGCAACATTTGAGGTGATTGGCTGTGTACCTCTCCACTCAATGTTACTGGGCTGTGCTCCCAGCTTTTTGTCTTGTGATGTAAAGAATAACTTGATGTGTAGGTGACAGTGAAGTGGACACATTCATGTTTTGTTGTTTATGACTGTGAATAAAATGCTGCCACACAATGTTGTTTCTGACTCGTTCTTGCAAATTGCTCCTTGGAAACTGGAATCATGTTGAAAATATTAATATTTAATAAATACACTTCGTTAGGAAAGAGCTCATCAGCTGCTGCTCAGTTTGTCAGACTGCATGTTAATTTTTCACCATGTTTAGTTTACAGATCATGTTTTAGCTTCATTAAATACTAATTAATAAAAGAGGAACTGCAGCAGTGTGAGAACAACTAAAAATATTAAAGGAGAAAACTTCACAACTTAACACAAGCTGCTAAATAAAGACAAAGTTACAGCTAACCTGACCTCAAACCCACTGACTTCCCTGGGAGGGTTATAATCTGTAGACTGCATTCTTTAATACTTGTCTTTTAGTCTTCATAGAAAGTCTGTGGTGAGCTTGACTGACTGCTTGACTTGACTGTTGTCTGCAGCTTCAAGACTCTCGTCAAAACTCACCTTTTCAAGTTTCCTTTTAATGTTTAATATTGCCTGTTCTATTCTTAATTGTTTTAATGTTGATTGCTTCATTGTTCCTTTTTGCTTCCTGTCTGTCTTTGAGTTCTTTGACATGTGCTTAATAAATAACATGTATTATTATTATTATTATTGTTATATAATGTTATATATTGATGTATATGTGTTTGTTCTGATAGCGCTCCATCTTTCTATTATCATGTGATTTTTCTGATACATGACAACACACTGGCTGCAACAGTTTCAGACTCATTTTCAGCTTTTACCACTCTCTTGGAGTAACACTGACAATAAGAGCTCATTTACTGCAGATGTTTAAACACTGGTGTTTGATCTGAACTGTTTCAGAGGAATGTGAGGAAGTCGACAATGTTACTGTAGACTACCATGATGTCTGCTATCAAAATGGCACAAAAACAATGCCAGAAAAGAGGCCACCAGAAGACAGTTTTTGTATTTGTGTCCCAAGCTGCTCTGAAAGCCATTTCACCGCCCTGCGTCACTAAGTATATATTTGAGGAAATACAAACACTTCTGCTTGGCTGAAAAGAACACAGTAATACTAAATATAACAGATGTAATCTTCTAAGCAGTTGAAGTATAGACAGTATGTTGGCTGCAGCTTTCCAAACCAGGCACCAGTACGACATACTGTATATTCCAGCTACTCTGTGGGTGAACTGACATCTTTTTTCAGCATCTGTGTGATACAGATGTTCTGGTGTTTATCAAACCGAATAGTTTATCAGTCACACTTGCTGACAAAGTTTATCATTGGAGCCCCTTTCACTTTCACGGAGATCTTCAGCAGCTCACATATAGACTGATCAATACCTCAGGTAACACTTTCAACATTTGGATTTGAATTCCATATACTCAAAACATAAGTAGATGGAGGTAATTAAAACTTAGACACTCATGGGGACATACAGTATATGAGGCAGATGGTGACAGAACACTTTAAAACCACTTGCGTTCTCAGTTCAGACTTTTGGGAACTCGTATTACTTGGTCAAACTGAGAGTGTGGAACTATCAAAAATACAAAAATACTGGGGGTTCAGGATGTATCTTAAGATGTTTTGAATGCAAGTGCCTCGTCAAGCAGTATAAATCCAAAAGTCAGTTGAAAACAGTTGAGTTTACTTTACTCTGTGCTCTTGCAGGTGAGGAGGATGATGCTGCATCGGTAATGATGTAGGAGCTGTCCATGGTTACTGCACCAAAAGTCTCTGGACATATCAATCAAAGAAAACTATGGACTGTGGAAGTTTGAATGGTCAAAATACAGATGTTATCATAACGCAAGGTTTCATCTACATGTAATGTAATTGATCGTGGCGCACCGCCACGGCAAAATAAAAGCTGCCACACCTTCAGAATGATGTTTTTTTTTTTATGTTTAAATGTTAAAACAATGTAAAGAGCAGGGTCTCCACAACCAGTTGCCATTAGGTACTTTGCACTCCTTCCTTTCCACTACACAGTTACAACTTTCGACTCGGTTTAGATGCTTTTCAATCACAGCTGAGTTCTTCATATTTCCTCCTCATTAAAAACGAAACTTAGCAAACAGCACATCCAGTGTTACCATTAGCCTAATTAACGACTCTGGTGGCCGGGG
This sequence comes from Decapterus maruadsi, assembly GCA_030347415.2. Classification (NCBI taxonomy): domain Eukaryota; kingdom Metazoa; phylum Chordata; class Actinopteri; order Carangiformes; family Carangidae; genus Decapterus; species Decapterus maruadsi. The sequence goes on from CM064894.1 coordinate 3,057,115, forward strand.
AACAAGCTCTTCACCCCTCAGCTCTGTGTGTGTGTCTCTCGCGCCCTGTTGCGATTAATAAACACTAATAGGGTACAAACGTACACACATTGGCCTCACGTTTTTATCATTCGCAGTGTATTATTTTTGAAATCTGACCAGATTCTCTCTTGTTTCTTTGTGAAACCCCCGTCCCCCCGGTTGGACGATTCAGTCTTGCGTGCATTTAGTTTCTTGTTGGACAGAGATGTTTGTTTGAGATAATAATATTAAAAAAAAGTGAATAAAAGTGTGTACATCTTCCAAGTTTGTGCTGCACAATAACGGGCACACACTGTTGAGTTAATTTGGTCATTATGCCTGAATGAGTTTGCTGATATGGCACCAAGCGATCATTCAGAGTCCAAACTCCATGGTAACAGTCCTCTTAGTGGAAACACACTGTTACTTATGTCTTTTATTAGAAAATTATCTATAGCAATACAGCACTGCAGTGTCAGTGTACATGGTGTGAAGGGTGCACCCTCAGTCAGCCGTAAATGCAAATGACTTTCTCAGCAAAAAAAGCAGAAGTTTCTCATTTTGGGGGTGTGAGTAATAGATTAAGCTGAGCAGAGGAAACGATCACTTCAGGTACATAGTTGGTTCTATAGCAGCTCTTCTCAGTCTACTGTTCAGATAGGACTTAAGAAAACAACTGTGGTGATGGCGGAGGAGGAGGTCAACTACGCTTCAGTTGTATTCAAAAACAAAAATAAACAACAACCTAAACGTAAGTCAATTTATTTAGTTATTTCAAACACAACATTTCAAGAATAAAGACATTGAATGCATTACCTCAATTAACCTCATATACGTGGAACAATTTTTAAAGATTGTATTGTAACATTATTTTCCTCAGTAATACTAGAGTGGTCACTATGAATCGACAAATGAAATTTATACAGTTCACATCTGACCAATGTGACTAAATTTAGCCCAACTTGACATGTTGCTTAACATTCATAACCTTTAGATTTACTTATGCCAGCTATAATACATTTGTATGGCCGTTCATCTTTGGTCACCATTTCTTGCACTCATCATATCATTTTAATCTGCTTCTGCCAAATATGAAGTGTAAACCTGACTTTTTTGTTCAGTGTGGTTGAATTGTATAACCAACACTGTGGACATCAGCCTGACCTCAGACAACATGAGAATTTAGTTTAAAAAAATTGCAGAGTTTCCTTTCTCATTCGTGATCCTCTAACTGTAAGACAATTTCATCATCGTAGGGTTTAGTTAATCGATTTATTACTGCGCAAGAGACACAGAATCCCACACACAACTTGTCATTCTGCAAGATGCTGAAATATTGTGACAAATGCAATCATCGTTAAGCAAAAAAATAGTACAAATAATGAAATCAACCTTTGAAAGCTGTTGTAATTTAAAGGCTGCATTAATTATCTGTTTCTGAACTTTTCAGCTGAACGGGAGGAGGAAACTTTGTACAGTGAAGTTAAGGTGCAAAACAAAACATCCAAACAAGGTAAGTTTGTCAAAAAGACTATGAACTAAACCATTGAGGTTTTACTACAACTAGGGACATTACGAACAAATGAACACATAATGTAGATCTCTCCAATTTTTCCCTGTTAAAGGGTTTTCTATAGAGTTTTTCCTCAGTCGATGTGAGGGTCTAAGGACAGAGGATGTTGTTATGTCATTTGAAGCCCTTTGAGACCAACTGTTTGTGAAAACGGGCTATACAAATAAAATTGCCTTGCCTTGCCTACAGAACTAGACTACAACATTGTGAGCAAATGTGAGTATCTTCACATTTGCTTCTATGCTATTATTATTTTGCTTATGTTATACATAATTTACCATTTTCACATTTACATACAGTATGCCAAAAATAATGTGTTAGTATGGCCATTTACGCTCATCATTCCTGATCTTAGATATACTGTTGGAATCTATTTCTACCAAATACAAACTGTAAACTCAGTGACCAAAGCTGCTTAAAACTACAAGATAATGTTCAAATAAATGACAAATTATCAACACTGGGCGAAAGAAATTGAGACTAATTTAAAATAAAGATGACAGTAGGCCTAATTCATTGTTTTGTCTTAACCTCTCAGCTGAAAAGGAGGAGGAGCCTGTGTACAGCCAAGAGCGAAACAAAGCATCCGAACAGTCTGCCAACACCAATGGTAAGTGAGTTATCTCTGAAAAAAAACAAGATAATGAGCTAAGTACTGAGGTTTTACGACAAACTACAACATTGTGATTTTCTTAAATACAGCAGGATGTTTTTGTATAAATAAAAATAAGTAATGTCATACATAATTTACCATTTTCACATTTACATACTATATGTCAACAATAATGTGTTGGTATGGCTATTTACATTCAGCTCCTATTATTCCTGAACTAAGATATTTCTTGTGTTGTTGTGTTAATGGTCTTAATGTCCTACCTGATACAGTAATTATATCACTTTGTTAGAGCATTAAAGTTATCATACTGTTGGAATCTGTTTACAAACTGTAAACTCAGCCATCACAGCTGCTTAAAACTGCAGGACAATGCACAAATAAACGACAAATTACAAACACTGCATGGGCAAAACAAGAGAGGTTCATTTCTAATAAAGATGGCAGTAGGCCTAATTCATTGTTTTGTATTAACTTCTCAGCTGAAAAGGAGGAGGAGGAGCCTGTGTACAGCCAAGTGCAAAAAAAACCATCCAAACAGTCTGCCAACACCAGTGGTAAGTGAGTTATCTGTGAAAAACAAAAAACAAGACGATGAGCTAGGCCTAAATACTGAGGTTTTACTACAAACTACAACATTATGATTAGGATTTGTTTTTTTTAATAAAGCAGGATGTTTTTGTATAAATGATAACAAGTCATACATAATTGACCATTTTCACATATGTCAACAATAATGTGTTGGTATGGCCATTTACCTTCAGCTCCTATTATTCCTGAACTTAGATATTTCTTGTGTTGTTGTGATAATGGACTTAAAGGCTAGGTAGGCAGAAACCTAGAAAAAAGCTTCGAGTTGAGTCCACACGGTTCTCATCCCCTCAGCCAGTCCGTCTATGAGCAGCGAGTAGAGAAATAACGTCACTTTCTTACGTTTTAAAACGTTCAAATAATACGAATAAGAGCTGCTGCTCTGTGATTGGTCAAAATCTACCGTCACGGGTAGATTCTTTGCAGGCTGAAAACAGAGCCTAGGGGAGATGCAGACGTCTGATCTTTTTTCACATCACTTCATTTACATTATCCCCAAGGTTAGTGTGTAGGTTTTTGCCTAATACTGTCAAAAAAAGCTGCCTACCTAGCCTTTAATGTCCTACTTGATACAGTAATTACATCACTTTGTTAGAGCATTAAAGTTATCATACTGTTGGAATCTGTTTACAAACTGTAAACTCAGCCATCACAGCTGCTTAAAACTGCAGGACAATGCACAAATAAATTACAAATTATAAACACTGGGCAAAACAAGAGAGGTTCATTTCTAATAAAGATGGCAGTAGGCCTTATTCATTGTTTTGTATTAACTTCTCAGCTGAAAAGGAGGAGGAGCCTGTGTACAGCCAAGTGCAAATAAAACCATCCAAACAGTCTGCCAACACCAGTGGTAAGTGAGTTATCTGTGAAAAACGAAAACCAAGACGATGAGCTAAATACTGAGGTTTTACAACAAACATTATGATTTTTTTTTTTAATAAAGCAGGATGTTTTTGTATAAATGATAACAAGTAATGTCAGACATAATTGACCATTTTCACATGTCAACAATAATGTGTTGGTATGGCCATTTACCTTCAGCTCCTATTATTCCTGAACTCAGATATTTCTTGTGTTGTTGTGATAATGGACTTAATGTCCTACCTGATACAGTAATTATATCACTTTGTTAGAGCATTAAAGTTATCAATTATACTGTACTGTTGGAATCTGTTTACAAACTGTAAACTCAGTGACCACAGCTGCTTTTCAAGATAATGTACAAATAAATGACAAATTATCAACACTAGGCAAAAGAAATTGAGACTAATTTCAAATAAAGACAGCAGTAGGTCTTATTCATTGTTTTGTATTAACCTCTCAGCTGAAAAGGAGGAGGAGCCTGTGTACAGCCAAGAGCAAAACAAAACATCCAAACAGTCTGCCAACACCAATGGTAAGTGAGTTATCTGTGAAAAACAAAAAACAAGACAATGAGCTAAATACAGAGGTTTTACTACAAACTACAACATTGTGATTTTCTTAATACAACAGGATGTTTTTTTGTAGTGCATATAAATAAAAAAGTTGCGTAAAAAAAAAATCTGTGGAAAACAAAAAAAAAAACACTGAGCTAAACAGAGGTTTTACTACAACAACCTACTGTACAACATTGTGTTTTGTTTTGTTTTTTGTAGTGCATATAATTGAAAACAGGTTTTTAAAAAAAGATTGATTACACTGAAGTCGTTTCTATAATTTAACAAATAAAACCTATAAACACAATACAGATCTGGCATTTCACATAAATGGATTTTTCCCCCAGCCTGCACACAGCTACTTTAAACAAGAGAATTATCAACACTAAAAGGCTGAATTCAACTCAAGATAATTCTTTAATTAACAATTTTGTAACCTTTCAGCTGAAGAGGAGGAAACTGTGTACAGCAAAGTGAAGGAGCAAAGTCAAACATCTGAGCCCTCTGCCGACACAAGTGGTAAACACAACTTAAGAGCTCAACACCGAGGTATTACTGCAACCAGGAACATTTTTAGTAACGCTACTTCTTCTAGTACTTAGAACAATTTTCATTATTGCTACTGATAATACGACTGTACTGTAGTATCTGCTCACAGTGACAAATACCAAGCTGTAAAACAGAAAGTTTACATTTTTTCCACGAGTGAACTAAAGAGGAAAAACTTTGATCTGTTCAAGCAGTTGTTGCAATCTGACAAAGAAAAAAACAAAAAAAAACTTGAACCTTAAATTCTTGTTTGTGTTTGTTTTTCTCAGACAGCCTCATTGCAGACAAGAATGAAAAATCCAGACGCCCCCCCTGTCTTCTGGTGGCTTCTTTTCTGGCCATTGTTTGTGTCATTTTGATAGCAGCCATAATAGCAGTCTCTCGTGAGTAAATGAAACAAGCTGCTCATGCATTACCTCAGATATGAGTCAATTCCTGAAGAATAGGAGTTATTCCCTGCAACCATTGACAGTCACTTTTAGTTTAGCTTTCTATTTTTTTTCTTCATCTGTTCACATTTCTGAATGCAGTAGTTAATGAGACAATAGATGCTGACACATTCATAAGGCAAGGTTTTTGTATATTTGATTTAAAAAAAGTTTATGTAATCCATACTCTTCATTGAGGGGTTAACAATATTTAGAGTGAAAATAGGAACATTTCTATTACCCTGTTACCATGTGTGCGTTAGGTCATCTTCAGGAAGAACCAATGGACACAAGCAGGAAGTGTTAAAGCCCCAGTATGTGAGATTTACCCCCATCTAGCGGTGCGGTTGCATGTCGGCACGTATTCTTGCTGTTGCGTTTACGTTAACTCGGGCAGAAGTCAGAAAAACAACCGACGCTGCATGTAACAGGATAAACAAGCCTCTATGTAAAGAAACGGTCCGCCAGCATAGGGCAAAATACTACCGGCGTGACAATATGTTGTCATGGTAACGCGTATTGTTTAACTGGCCCACGTTTTACCGTCTTTCTCTCGTCGAGTAAAATAACATCCAGTTGGTTTGCCGACGGCGTCACTCACGGCGTCATTCAGGTGTCTGACTGCACCTGAAGGCAACACCAGTGCCTCCGTCCTTCCTCACACTAGCCTACACGGCGGTGACAGTTTTAACAGGCGCTGTCTGGAAAACTTTCTCCTCGAGAGGCCAGCTGTGGTGAGCGGAGTTTGTGGTTAACTACGGCGACACTGAACGTAAAACATGGCGATTCAACATGGCAGAGAAGGTTCTGTGAACCCCCCCCTGTATGTTTGTAACGACTTGTAACATCTCATTCTAAGGTACGAGAAAGCGCTCGTTTGTATGCGGGCACGATTCCACTTCATTGAAATACGTATTTATGAAAGCGATATTTGATTTTTGTCAATAAAAAGCCGGTAAAGTCCCATACTGTCCCTTTAATGAATACTGAAAGTGAGAGAGACTGTTGGTTTTAACAACAAACACAATGGGGGCACCAAGTGGCGCAGTGACTTAATGTATAGCTTAATGTATCGTGCAGGCGGCCCCGGTTCGAATCCTGCATCGGACGGTCCTTTCCTGTGTGTCATTCCCCTCTCTCTGCCTCCCCATTTCCTGTCTCTCTCAACTGTAACTCTCAAATGAAGGCATGAAAAAGCCCAAAAAATATACTTAACACAATAAATAAACACAATGAAGAGCAGAGAGGAAGGGTCTTCCAAGAATAGCATTGTGATAAAAATAACCAAAAATGTATTGCTATTTTTTCCTTTGCAGTTCTTCAACTGAATCAAAAGACAGAGCTGGGGAAGTTAAAAGACAAGCAAACAGCTCTACTGGACGAAAATCATAATTTGAGACAAAACTTGAGTGATCTCACAAACAGGTTTGAGAATCTAAAAGAAGCCTATGATGTCTCAGGGCTCAAGGTCACTAACCTGACTACAGAGAACAACAACTTGACTACAGAAAATCAGGGGCTGACTGAAAATATCCAGAACCTGACTACAGAGAACCAGGGGCTGACTGAAAATATTAAGAATCTGACTACAGAGAACCAGGGACTGACTGAAAATATCCAGAACCTGACTACAGAAAACCAGGGGCTGACTGAAAATGTAAATAACCTGACTGCAGAGAACCAGGGGCTGACAGAAAATATCCAGAACCTGACTACAGAGAACCAGGGGCTGACTGAAAATATCCAGAACCTGACTACAGAGAACCAGGGGCTGACTGAAAATATAAAGAACCTGACTACAGAGAACCAGGGGCTGACTGAAAATATAAAGAACCTGACTGCAGAGAACCAGGGGCTGACTGAAAATATAAAGAACCTGACTACAGAGAACCAGGGGCTGACTGAAAATATCCAGAACCTGACTATAGAGAACCAGGGGCTGACTGAAAATATCCAGAACCTGACTACAGAGAACCAGGGGCTGACTGAAAATATAAAGAACCTGACTACAGAAAAACAGGGGCTGACTGAAAATATAAAGAACCTGACTGCAGAGAACAAGGGGCTGACCGAAAATATCCAGCATCTGAATACAGAAAACAAGGGGCTGACGGTAAGGATCCAAAACCTGACGCCAGAGAACCACAAACTGACTACAGAAAACCAGGGTTTGACTGAACATATCCAGAACCTGACTGTAGAGAACCAGGGGCTGACTGTAAAGATCCAAAACCTGACTACAGAGAACCAACAGCTGATAACAGAAAACAAGAAGCTGGAGACACAGAGGAACAACTTAACACAACAAATATATGACAAGGAAACAGAGTGGATTCAGTCCAACGTCACTCGAGCTCAGTGGAGCATCAATGCCTACTGTCCCATAAAATATAACAGTATGTTCAGATCCCTTTAATTACTGACCAAATACAATACAATCACTATACAATGGTGTTGTTAATTAGTTTGTCTCTGTTGTTACAGGAAGAGAGTGTCAACGTTGTCAGAAGGGCTGGTTACATAAGGAGTCCAGCTGTTATGCATTTAATAACGCTGAACCTCCAAAACAGAAAACCTGGACAGAAGCTCTAGAAAACTGCAGAGGAAAGGGTTCATTTCTGGTCGTTATACCTGATGAAGCAGAAAAGGTAATGGGAATATTGGAAAGATCTTAGAATAATTAAATGTATTTCCTATAGGTCTGGATCACAGAGTCTGTATCACAGTGTTCTTGGTGTATTTAAATATCTCTGACATCTGTGTCTCCATTGTCCTCAGAGAGCTGTCAATGAAGCCAGTTTTGGAGACAGTGGATTCTGGATTGGTCTGAGAGTTGAAGATGGAAAGTGGAAGTGGGTCGATGGAAGTGATCTGAACAAAGGGTAAGAGACACATTTATGAACAATTTGAATAATAAAATCTATCAGCCTTGATCTAACCATCATGTTTCTCCCTCAGCTTATGGAAAGAACAACCTGATGCTGTGGAAGGTCACTGTGCAATTTTATTCAGAAACCAAGGATGGAGATCAGTGAGATGTAGTGTGAGAAACCAGTGGGTCTGTGGAAACACAGCTTTATCTGTTTGAACAGTGAAGTTGAAGTTGAGAAGGTCACTGGATCATCTGTCAACATCAGTCATCAACTTGTTGACATATGTAAAATAATATTAGATGATAACTTGTTGACAGATGTAAAATATTACATTTCATATAGAACACGATATTAGATGATTTGCTTCAACTAATCGTGCAGTGAGTTAGCTTGAGTGAGTTCAACGTGATTGCAGCATTACCTGACTACATGGTTGAGGCAAATGAAAACTAAGTGCTGACAGCAGCATTGAGTGAGTGACCTCAGAGGGCAGTAAACTGTTGATCATCAATGACTCTGAATGAGCTTTTCTTCTACTTTGTTAGAGATGCTGTGCTTCTCATTTGTATATTAGCAGCTTGATGGAAGGGACCAGTGATACTGCTCAGTTTTCTGTTTGCTGTGTGCAACATTTGAGGTGGTTGGTGCTGATTGGCCACCAGAGGGAGCTGTGGTACCTCTCCACTCAATGTTACTGGGCTGTGCTCCCAGCTTTTTGTCTTGTGATGTAAAGAATAACTTGATGTGTAGGTGACAGTGAAGTGGACACATTCATGTTTTGTTGTTTATGACTGAATAAAATGCTGCCACACAATGTTGTTTCTGACTTGTTCTTGCAAATTGCTCCTTGGAAACTGGAATCATGTTGAAAAGCAGACTTCTCTCAGCCAACCTTGAATGCAGATGACATTCTCAATTAAAAAGCAGAAGTTTCTTATGTCGGGGGTTTGAGTAATAGATTCAGCTGAGCAGAGCAAACGATCATTTCTGGTATGGGGATGGTTCTATTACAGCAGCCCTCCTCAGTCTACTGTTCAGATAGGACTAAAGAGAACAACTGTGGTGATGGCGGAGGAGGAGGTCAACTACGCTTCAGTTGTATTCAAGGCCAAACAAAAAACCCAACCTCACGGTAAGTCCATTTATTCAGTTTTTTCAAACATGGCCCTTCAGGAGAAAAAACATTTAAGCTATCACCTCAGTTTTACCTCAATGATTTTTGATGATTGTATTGGTATTTTCTTTGGTAACACAGGATGCTGAAGTGGTCACTATGAGTTGATAAATTAAATATACAGTTCATGTCTACACAATGAAATTGTCTTTACATTAATGACAACTTCACGTAGTTTAACATTTATAACATTTACTTATGCAAGCATTTGTATGAATTTTGTATGTATTTGTATGACCATTTATCCTTGGTTACCATTTTGTGGACTCACATAATCATTTCATGAACTCAAATCATTGTAATCTGCTTGTGCCAAATATGGTGTGTAAACCTGGCATTTTGTTCAGTGTGGTTGAATTATGTAACCAACACTGTAGACTCCAGGGTGACCACAGCCTACACGAGAATTTACAAAAAACAAATTTGCAAAGTGTTTCCTTCTTCATTCGTGATCCTCTAACTGTAGGAGAATTTCATCATCTTCAGCACAGCTAATTGTTTTAATGCTGTGCAAGAGTCACAGAATCCAACACAAAGTAGAGTTCACGCTCTAAACTACTTGTCATCCTTTAAGATGCAATTTTGTGACAAATGCAATGATCATTAACATCATCAAAAGGCTAATAACAAATAATGACATCAGCCTTTGAAATCTGTTGTCATTTAAAGACTGTACAGTACATACATGAACTGTTTCTGAACCTTTCAGCTGAACAGGAGGAACCTGTGTACAGTGAAGTAAAGGTGCGAAACAAAACATCCAAACAATCTGCCAAAACAAATGGTAAGTTCACAAAAAAAGAACTTAGTTATTTCTTGTGTTGTTGTGATAATGGACTTAATGTCCTACCTATCAATTATCAAACATACAATGTTCAAAACAGGGAGCGCTTCGTGGACTCCTTTCTCAAAACTACAGGTGATCCTGTAACGGAGGGCCTGGGTGCACTCACTCACCCATAAAGGACATGGAAACCCGACTGCTAAGCGGTCATTGACCTCACAACGGTTGGCATCATCGCCTGCCGTGCGGGAGACCAGGGTTTGGGTTCAGAGCTGTTACCTGTGGGGTGGGTTATGGCCAAGCCCTTTTTGCAGGAGTTGGCTGCTGACTACACCCACTCTGGGTCACAGCAACCAAGTGGAAGCTTGTTATTGGCTGAACACCAAGACAATAGAACTAGGTGTTTTATCTGTTTTGACTCCCTGATGAAGGCTTGATGCCAAAATGTGTTATAGTCATTTTAAACATGTCGTTGTGACAATGCCAGATTAAAGGTTGAATATGTAGGATTACCAGAACAATAACAGAACGTTAGACCGTTGCTAGGTAAAACGGGTCGTTGCTAGGGACTCCGTTCTGATCAGAGGACAGCAGAGGAGGAGAACTATGCAGGATTTACCTATGTTTATTTTTTACCGTCATTTAACAGCATAATAAATGAGTTGTAGCTTGTTACAGGGAGAGTGGAGGCTCTCTGCCTTCCACACCGCTGCTGGAAACCAAACCTGCGCTCAGAGCCTCCGCTGTCACTGCTCTCGTCAAGTTGAAAAAAAAAAAAAAATCTGAGGCACCGGGAGTCTGCGACAGTAAACGTGTTTATGACAGATAAGACTACACAAATATACCCATCCTAACATGATAATCCATTGATCCACCGATTGATTATTGAAAAGGCTTTGTTGAAAACAGACGCATACGACCGGGAGGAGACAGGAAAACAGCTGATTAGTGAGCCACGTGTCGGCTAGGGGCAGGTACGAATGTAAACAGAACGTTGACAAAAAGTCATTGTCGAACCCGTCAAAAAAATTAAAAATATGATTTCAGACTAAAAAAAAAAATTTTATGGAGAAGCAATACTTTCAACCTACTTTTAAACCTTTAATTAAAGGCATTTTATTTATTCAAGCGAGTTCCTTGGAGTTTTTCTTTGCTTTTCGTATCAATCTTACTGTTGGAATCTGTTTCTACCAAATACAAACGGTACTCAGCAACCAATGCTGCTTAAAACTACAAGAGAACATACAAATAAATTACAAATCATCAACAGTGGGCAAAAAAAGAGACTGATTTCAGATAAAAATGGCAGTAGGCCTAATTTTTTATCCTTTCAGTTGAACAGGAGGAGGAGCCTGTGTTCGGCAAAGTGCAAGTCAACACATCCAAACTGTCTTCCAACACCAATGGTAAGTTCACCACAAAAGAGATGTTTTTGGAGTGTATATAGTAAAAACAAGTGCTGGTAAAAATAGGATGAGTGTTTCATTACACTGAAGTGTTTCTATAACTCAAACAATTCAAATCCTGAACAAAGCTGCTTTTAACAAGAGAGTGTACAAATCATCAACACTGAGCAAAGAAAGGCTGATTTCTAATAAAGATAGTGCTTAATTTACAGTTTCTTAACCTTTCAGCTGAAGAGGAGGAACCCGTGTACGGCAACGTGAACAGGCCAAGTCAAACATCTGAGCAATCTGCCGACACAAATGGTAAGCACAACACAACAACACAACACTGAGGTATTACTGCAACCAGGAACATTTTTATTAATGCTACTTCTTCTAGTACTTTTACAACCATATTCATTATCACTACTGATAAATGGTCTGTAGTTGCAGGACTGCTCAGAATGTAAAATCACATCTGCAAAGCCTCAATGTAACACTAGAACCTGGAAATGTTATATTTTATAATGAAGGATCTCAGAACCAGAACAATCGACAGCAGCACTTCTCTCTATCTTTGTCCTGATTTTAAAACGAGGATGGCTCAGGGTCCGACATAACCCATTGCCCGCTGGCCCGGGGCCAGTAAAAGTACATGCAGGGCAGGTAGATTGGCCAGTCACTGGCCCGCCCGGGCCAGTGTCTGGCCAATCACTATAAATCACTGAAATCAGTGATTGGTCGTTCACTGGCCCGTGGAAATGCATCGTGATTCGCTGGAATGCACGTGGGAAAATCAAAATGCTTCATGTGATCAGCTGTTCATGTTTTAAGCGCGCCGGTTTAGTTTTGGTCTCACTAGTCTGTTACATGTAGCTAAACAATTGAACGTGAACAGGGTTTTTCCTGCATGCAGAATTTGGTCGCGGCGGCCACCGCTAAATTTCTCACCGGCACCAGTGGGGAGGGGAAGAGGGAGAGAGGGGACACGCAGCGAAGGAGCCGCCGGGTGGAATTGAACTCGTAGTGGCAGCGTGCTCGCTCTACCGAGTGAGACATCAATGTCAATTGAACGTGAACAGGGTTTTTCCTGCATGCAGAATTTGGTCGCGGCGGCCAACAAGAACTCGTAGTGGCAGCGTCCGCTATCTTTGTCAGGGAGACAGAGCAGACGCACAGTCAGCTGTTACCCTGTCACCGTCACCGTACCGAAGAACTAACGTCTCCGCCAGTCAGCTGTTACCGCCACACACTGTAACGGAGAGCTAACGTGTCTCCGCCAGTCAGCTGTTACCGTCACTGTACTGGAGAGCTAACGTGTCCTTTGTAGTTCATCATCTCCGCTCCTTCAGCCTCACGTTTTCACTACAGCTGTTGTCAATAAATATGCATGGAGATGATATTGCAACCCATGTCAAACTCCAGGCCCGCGGGCCGATTGTGGCCCGTGGTGGAATTATCTTTGGCCCGCACGTCTGCCCCAATAAGTTGACGATATGAGCTAAAAAAAAAAAAAAAAAAAAACGTATCGATAATCAAAGTTCTTGATATTGGTTAATGGTTAATCATGTGCATACCTAATTAGAAATGACTATGGAAAGATGCAGATGGAGCCATTAGAAATGAATGCAACTGATCATTAATCTAATGATTAATGTTGTTTTATATGCAATAACTTACAGGCTTTATTAGTTTTATCAATAAACAACCAATCTGGCCCTTACCAATTTTTAAATTGTGGCCCACGGCGTGTTGGAACCCGTGAACAGCTGTTGGTGTCCCACCTCTTTGAGTTTTACACTGCTGACTTGTAGAACAGACAGGTACCATCACCACCACATCATTTTGATCCAGAATAACAGAATAACATGTGAACAATTTAACCAATTTCAATAAATAAACACATTTGTTTTTTTAAATAGAGAAAAAAATGCTTTTTTAAGTTTTTGGCTGATTTTAAAATGAAAAAAATCTTACGTTGGTCACTGTGGCTGTTTAAGTGACAAATACCAAGCTGTAAAACAGAAAGTTTGTGTCCTCTTCATGAGTGAACTATAGAGGGAAAACTATTATCTGTTCAATCTGACAAAGAAAAAAGAAAAAAAATGTGTTTGTGTTTTACTCAGCCAGCCTCATCCCAGACAAGAACGAAAAATCCAGATGTCCCCCCTGTCCTCTGGTGGCCACTTCTCTGGCCATTGTTTGTGTCATTTTGATAGCAGGCATCACAGTAGTCTGCATCTTCTGTAAGTATATGAAACAAGCTGCCCATGTATGACCTTAGACATGGGACAGTTTCTGAAGAACAACATCGACAGTCATTTCCTGTAACTAGTGACAGTCACTTTTAGTTGAGCTTTCTGTCTGTAGTTGTTTTACTAAATCTGTTGACATTACTGAACGCAGTTCCCAATGTCTTTTTGAAAATGACTTAATTGCTATCCTAGACAGGAAGAGTTTCCCAAGCATTATTTTTCTTAAAAAAACAGAAATTTCAATATTGCTGTTTTTTCCTTTGCAGTTCTTCAACAGAATCAAAAGACAGAGCTGGGGAAGTTAAAAGACAACCAAACAGCTCTTCTGAATGAAATTCACAATCTTACAGAGCACAATAATAGACTCAGTTCAGAATACGAAAACTTGAGACAAAACTACAGTAGTCTCACAATCATGTTTAAAAATGTAACAGAAGCCTATGCCGTCTCAGAGCTCATTGTCCTAAACCTGACTGAAGAGAAGCAGGGCCTGACTGTAAAGATCCAGAACCTCACTACAGAGAGCCAGGGGCTGACTGTAAAGATCAAGAACCTGACCATAGAAAACCAGGGACTGAAAACAGAAAACAAGGAGCTCAAGACACAGAGCAACAACTTAACACAACAAATACAAGACGAGAAGACAGAATGGATTCAGTCCAACGTCACTCGAGCTCAGTGGAGCATCAATGCCTACTGTCGCATAGATAACCGTATGTTCAGATCCCTTTAATCATTGATCAAATATAATGCAATCACTATACAATAATGTTGTTTATTAGTTTGTCTCTGTCGTTACAGAAAGACAATGTCAATCTTGTCAGAAAGGCTGGACAGTGACACCTGAAAAGTCCAGCTGCTATGCATTTAATAACCCCGAACCTCCAGGACAGAAAACCTGGACAGAAGCTCAAGAAAACTGCAGAGGAAAGGGTTCCGATCTGGCTGTTATAGCTAATGAAACAGAGAAGGTAATGAGAAAACTTTGGGAGTACTTTCTGTAGGACTGAAACACAGAGTCTGTAGATCACAGAATATTTAAATACTGTATCACTGACTGTCTCTCTATTGTCCTCAGAAATTTGTTAGTGATTACAAGCATGGAAATCGATTCTGGATTGGTCTGAGAGTTGTAGAGGGGAAGTGGAAGTGGGTCGATGGAAGTGATACAACTGACAGGTAAGATACACAATTCTGAACAATTTGAATAATAAAATCTATCAGCCTTCACATAATTATCACATTTTCCCCTCAGCTTATGGACAGAACCTGCTAATAAAGATCACTGCGTAGTTTCTGTCAAAGTCGACGGATGGAAATCAGTGAGCTGTAGTGAGAGAAACCAGTGGGTCTGTGAACTGGCAGCTTTATCTGTTTCACTGGATCATCTGTCAACATCAGTCGTGTAAGATAATAAACTTGTTCACAGATGTAAAATATGAGATATTAGATGATATATGTGCAGTGAGTGTGAGTGCTGACAGCAGCATTGAGGAAAACACAGTGAGTGACCTCAGAGGGCAGTAAACTGTTGATTATCAATTACTCTGAATGAGCTTTTCTTCTACTTTGTTAGAGATGCTGTGCTTCTCATTTGTATATTAGCAGCTTGATGGAAGGGACCAGTGATACTGCTCAGTTTTGTTTGCCTATGTTATTGTCAATGTTATTGGGCTGTGCTCCCAGGTTTTTGTCTTGTGATGTAAAGAATAACTTGGTGAAGTGGAAACATTCATGTTTTATTGTTAATGACTATGAATAAAATACTGCCACTCAATGTTATTGAGTGGTAAAACGACAGATGATAAAGCTAGTCTCTATTGTAAACTAGTCTCACTCAATTCTACTTCATACATTTCAACATACAAACTCTGAAGCTTAACAGGAAATGTAACTGTCAACAATAACATCTCACTAGAAGCAAGGTTTACCCATATTAAAAACTCACCTGCTGACTCCTCATCAGATGACAAGACACTGACACTTGACACGGGTACAGTAGTTGGTGTTGGTTGTCCTCCAGAATACTTCAGGAGCTCCTGTACAAGTTTCATATTGTTGTCGTTAATAGGCTGTTGTTATGCCCCAGTCATGGGAATAAATAGATAAGGCCAACACAAAGGTAGCTTCGGTCATGTCCAAAGTTGTATGTTTCATGAGTTAGCAACACATTTTTAAACCGAGGCCGAACGAAACATAAGCAATCAATAACAGGTCGCTACTCCCGCAATACTTGCCTATCAACTAAAAAGAAAAAACAAGCCAAATCTTCAAAAACAAACGCACCCGATTTACAGAAAATCCACAAAAAACTATGAACCATCACCTTTTCAGTCAATCCTGGTTATGAATCACAATATTTTAACATTTTAGCTGCTTTTACCCAAACAGAATCTTACACAGATTAAAAAAAATACAATCTAAAATTACAATAGATGTCAAAGTTTTCTGCATACTGCTCAGACGTCCTAACTGCTCACTCACAGCTGTTATTTGGGCTATGTTTCTATCTAACTAGCATCCACATTGCTTGCTGAACAATAGCAAGAAACATTACAAATCTAACATGGGGAATCTGGCTTCGAGCAAATGTTGGAAAACGATAGCTAATGTTAGCAGCTAATGTTAGCACCTAACAGTTAGCTAAACTTACCAGTACTGAACTGAAACCAAGGAGTGAATATTTAGGAAAAAAATGACTATGATTAGTCATGCGAACACACCTTAATAGTGTTGTTTTTCCTCCACCTCTGTCCTCTTCTTCTTGTCTCACTCTATACCGGAGGTGTGAGTCCTTTTTTGCAGCGTTCCACCATTGGCTCTCTCCTCATACTGTGCTTCTACTGTAACACCGAGCGGCAGCTGATGTTTGTGTCTGTGACACAACTTACCCATAAACGCGACATCAGCTCTGACACAGACGCAGCGAGAATTGAATAAACCAGTATAAACTCCACATACCATTTACAAGTTATACTATTGTGCTTTTGATTACTAATTGACAGCTGGTGTTAAAACATTTATCGTATCGTATCATATCGTACATTATAGGCTTATATCTACGCAGCCTATGTAGCATTTCAAACACTCGGGGACCCCCTAGTGGCTACAGGGGCTCTACTAAGCAGCGTCTTAGTTCACTTTAACTAAAATCAAGGACTTAATCTTTCTTTAACAATAATTTAAAACATGCTAAATTTACATTTTGGTTATCCCCTTTAACTGGACCACACACTCTTGGATTAAAATCATTACATGGCCTACCTGCTTCCTGACCCGTCTGCACTTTGAGGAAACGGTTTTCTTCTGACGTTTCACAATCAGTTTCTAAGAGAGTAAGAAAATAAAAAATAAAAATTGTCAAAAAATTGGGCAATAGCCCCTCATGGACAAAAAGTTTTGGTAATTCATTTCAAGCATGCTGGTTATTTGAAACATTTGTCTTTTCCCTACACAAACTTTACACATATAAATTATCACTGCCATGTTATTACATTTCTTAAATGATTGAAAAAAGCAACAAACCTACTGCTGAACCATCCTCCTCTTGGGTGAACCAGACACACCCCTTGGGTTCTCCAG
The DNA here is from genome assembly GCA_030347415.2 of Decapterus maruadsi. Classification (NCBI taxonomy): domain Eukaryota; kingdom Metazoa; phylum Chordata; class Actinopteri; order Carangiformes; family Carangidae; genus Decapterus; species Decapterus maruadsi. The sequence goes on from CM064894.1 coordinate 3,074,343, forward strand.
AATGGTCCCTCTATAATGACAAGAACCACAACAATTTATTTATTTTTGAATGAATTACTTATATTTATTGATCATGAAAACAAAGTGTCCAGCTTCTTACCCTCCTGCCCAGTTCCACAAGCATCCACTCTGAAGGGAATGTGGGAGCCTTCCCCTTCACACGGGGAGTTCACTGGCACACTTTGGCTAAGCTGCTGGCCATTTGCTCGTAGTCAGCAGCCAACAGCTACTGCACATAGAGGGGCAACCCCAAGTCATCATTGAGCTGGACCTGTAAAGGCAAAATAATGGGGAAAAATGAATAAATATTACTTAAAAAACTATGAATTATACAAAGTGCAGCCAAACACCAGGTGAAAGAGACAGGAAAAGCAGAGGCTCCTTTATCGGCTTGGCTCAGCTGCAAGCTGAGCAAAACTATGGAAAGCTGCAGATAGAGCCATAAGAAAGGAATTGAACTGATTTTTTATTTATTTAATAATTATTGTTGTTTTATATGCAATAACTTACAGGCTTGGTTTGTTTAGGGTTCAATAAGGTGATTTCAATAAGTTATCAATAAACTCTGAACCAGTCTAGCCCTCCACTTACACCAATTTTTTGTATTTGAGTTTGACACCCCTGCCATAATGGATATAATGGAATTATATTCCTTTTCATAACTCATCAAGTCTGTTACCTGTTAACCATACTTTTTAAAAACACCAAGATGTTCTGGCACCTGAAAATATCACTCTATATATAACAGCCTACTGTCACATATTACCAGTTCTAATCATTAGTGTGTCTTTTATGATTTCTACATGCTCTCTTGTCTACTCTGGGCACTCCAGGCTGGAATGACCAGACTATGGCTGCGCTAAGTGTGCACAGAAATTGGCCATTCGTGAACTAAGTTATAGCACCAACCTGTGCCACAAACACACCATCTTAAAACTGTAGAAACCCTAACTAATAACAACATATTCAACCACAATGAGTTCTACTACTACGGAAAATATAAAGTGAGTCGGTTTAACAGTTTGAGTCACAAACTTTACACATATAAATTATCACTTTGCCATGTTATTACATTTCTTAAATGATTGAAAAAAGCATTCAAACCTACTGCTGAACTCCTCCTCTTGTCCACATGTGACATGTCAGGTTCTCACAGAATGGTCCCTCTATTAATGACAAGTGAGCAACCAATTTATTTATTTATTATTTTTTGAATGAATTACGTTCAGATTTTTTTCCATGAAAACAAAGTTTCAAGGTCTTACCCTCCTGTCCAGTCCCACAAGCATCCACTCTGAGCGGAATGTGGTGCGAGCCTTTTCCTTCACACGTGCTGGTTCAACTTGCTTTTCTCTCTCCGGTGCTGGTCTCAGGCTGTGTCAGCAGTTTCACAGCTCTGCTGCGTTTGAAAGGTGAAGGAAACCCCAAGTGGAAAGACGTGGCACTGAGCTGGACCTGTGAAGGCTAAATAATGGGGGGAAAAAAAAAATACTACTTGCAGTGAAACAGCTGAATTATCACAGTCTCACAGTGCAAACATTCAGGTGAAAGAAGCGGAACAGCAGAGGCTGGGACCTTTATCAACTCTGAAAAACTCCATTCAAATGAACAGGTGAGATTTTTATTTCAGCATCTGATTGAACTGGCTGAGATAAATATAGACACTCTACCAGTTTAAATCAACTTTCATCCGAAAAAATCAGCAGTTTAGCTATAACGAAAGAAGAATTATTTTTTGTGAGGGCTTTATTTAAGATTATGGTGTTTTATAAAAAATACAACCAACTGACACGGTAAACGGCGGCATTTGGTGTGTTTAGGGTTCAATAAGGACTTGATTTTCTGGTAGTTATCAATAATTCTTCAGAATTTTATTCTACAATAGTTTCCATAAATTTTTTTTATTTGATTTGAAACGTGATGATTTAAACAGGATAGAATGGAATTATTTCCTTTTCATAACTCATCAAGTGCAGCAATTCAATCAGGCTGCACTTGAAAATAAAAATCTGTTCTTAATTTGAATGGACTGGTTAAATAAAGGTTACATAAAAAAATCTCTAAAACACCAAGATGTTCTCAAAGCCCTGTCTGACCTCACCTGAACATCACACAGGGGCAACATGGAGCACATATTGACAGGTTGTTGAAAAATTAGTGTGTGTTTTATTATTTTCTCAAATGTAAAAATGGGTCATGTTGGACCCTCAACATTATTTAAGGCTTAAACAGCTACTTAAACATTTTTCATTGTGCTCCTAAAAAATCTTAGTGCAGAGCCCTGTATGTAATGTTAAGCTTTTTATACTGAGGGAAATATAGGTTCACTGCTCATCAATACCCCCACGCCCAGGCCACATGCACACACATACAGCACAACACTAAAAACTAATATTGGTTGTCTATTTTCTCACACATATTTGCATTGTTTGTCTTTCCTGATTTTTGCTAAGGCAAAGAGCCAGTTATAACATAAAAAAAATAGTCTACAGCGTTACTTTATTTGTTTGAAAATGATATTTTCACCAAAATGGCAAAATTTTTATGGTGCTACTAAAAAATTTTGTGTGCTACTAAATTTTTCAGCATGGTAGCACAGTGCTACTTGGAAAAAAGCTTAGCGTCAAGTGAGTCACACAACAAGAATACACACCACATACATTTTTATTATGGAAAACTACATGGGTGTACCAGCCTCAATGGAGAGCATCTACATGGTGACAAGTGTGTAAAAAATTTGTTGCAATATAACATCTGCATAATGAAGTCTCACGCTTTTCAGTTAAACAATATGGTGATACCCCCCACCACTGCCACCATTTTGCCAAATCAATTTACACGTTACTGTACACTTGTGTTGAGAAGTTTTTAGAAATACTCCACCGTGCTTCCCTCCATGACTCTGAAAACAACGTTGTCCTGGTATGTTTCACTGTTGGCTCACATACTGCAGTTAGGACACGTAAGTTAACGGCTAACGCTAACTCACTCTGCTATCAATCGATGCTAACAGCTAACTACCTAGCCCGCCTCGAGGGCGGTTAGCCTGGCTAGCGACAAAACAACATACCTGTGCTGTATTGTTCGGTACATTTCACCACACGAAGTGATAGTTCATACGCACATACCGTGCTAAAATGACACTGCTAATAGTTAGCCTCGACCGCAGGCCGTCGACCGTTAAAGAATAACGTTAGCCTACTCACTGTATGTCATGGGCATGTCCGCCGACCAGAATCGTTGAAATACGAATGGCCTCAATCTCTCAGCCAAAAAGTTAAAAAAAAAAATTGTCTCTCTTTTTCTTTCTCTCTTAATCGCTAAATCCAACACCGAGTCGCTGATAGAGATATCCAGAAAGAAACGGACGACAGTTGGTGGGGGATTTTTGAAATTCCCAACCAATCAGAGCGTCGGGGTGTGTTAAATAAGGTACAATTTGAATTTATTCCAACCAATCAGAGTGTCATTTTATTTATTTGTGAAACTGTAAAACAGGTGTTAAGATACTATAATAATAATAATAATAATAATAATAATAATAATAATAATAATAATAATAATAATAATAATAATAATTTAATAAGAATAAAAAAATAATAATCATTTATTTTTATTTTATTTCATTTCATTGCATTTTATTTATTTTTGATGTGATGTCATGCTGATGCCCTGCAGCACGCTGGGTAGCATCTTGAACAGCAACTTCATGCTGTCATGGACTGTTATAAACATTGTTGTTGATAAGAACATTATTTTAGCCGTTATGTGCATCTTCTCTTGCTATGCATACCAATATATCATCAATCAATCATCGTTTGTCATTGTCATAAATAACAACGAAATTCCGTTGGAGCATAACCTTATGGTATAAAAGTAAATGTGAAGTGGTGCAGGGTCCTATGGCAGGATCCCACGGGCATGACATGTACCCGAAGATTCTCTGTTTTAGATTGTAGTTTTTGTTTTTTCACCTGTGTAAAAACAACAAACGTGTCCTATACTTTTCGGTTTTTTCAAGTTGTGCATGCAATGTTTTATGATGTTTTTGTTTGTTTGTTTTTCAAGTTTCTCACTGCACTTGAACGCATCATAACTGTACATCAACCTGCGTCCTCGACTGCGGCTGCGCGGTTGGCTCGTGTCTCCCGGAAGCAGCAGCAGCAGCAGCTGAGTTGTTTTGGTATTCGCTAGCACAGTAGAGTTACCTGTCACTGGGTAGAGAGCACCTTCAACTGTCTGGTTTTTTGGCTTCTGGAGTGAGGACGCTCGTGGAGATAGATTGAAACATGTGTCGCCCGAGTTTATGATATGATTTTGGCTGCGAGCGAAACGTGGACATTTTGTTAATTTGGCGAATTTACGGGAGCTAGCAGTTAGCTAGCCCTTAGCTAGCTGGCTTATTAGTCAGAGCTTGTCACTCTGTCAACAAGTTTGAGATCAGGATGGACTACGCGGCGCTGGAGCTCGATGCTGTCAAATTTGCCAAAACAGCTGTCACATACGACCAAAATGGCAAATACAACGAGGCTGTGTTTTATTACAAGGTAAGTGAACGTCTGTGTGTGAAGTAGACAGGTGTTAACGGCTGCTACCTGTCAATGTTAGCACATCAGCTCATCAAAGTTAACACATACTTTCACTTGCATATCGTGGCGTACGACCACTTTGATGTACTAAGCCCACATGAAAGAGAAGATAATGAAATCTCATTAGTAACAGCTTCAGGGCTGATTGGATAGATGTATTCTCCTGAACAGCTGCTGCTTCTTTTTTAATGATTGTTTACCATAGGAGGCAGCCCAGGCCCTGATATATGCTGGCATGGCAGGGTCCAAGCTGGACGGGATCCAGGACAAAGTGAATGAGTATTTGGATCGGGTCCAAGCCCTCCATAATGCAGGTAAGCTCACCTGAGCAAAGACACATTAGAGCTACAGTGTTATTCTGCATTAAGATGACACTTTACACAAGAGACTAGGTAGGGGCTACTTTTCATACAAGTACTGAAACACAAAATGCCAAATCAATATGAAATTCATCCACTTGTATCACTTAGATCAGTTGTGGCCTAGTAATTATAGTAATTAACAAAAGCAATGTTCATAAAACAATAATAGGAAGACATGAGGAAACACTGAAGCAAAAAGAAATAGAAATAGAGATTCCCAAGTGAGCAAAATCAATATGTAAATAAATTAGGTATAAGATAAACGACTGCAAATTAAAATATTATCAAAGGAAAATAAAAACAGATGTTAAAACACCATAAAATCTATAAATTAATAGCAGGAGCAGAGATCTTGCCTGAACACAAACCTTTATGAGCCAAAGGAACTGTTTTATTGGTGTTGCTTTTTTTTTTTTTTAATCAATTTAGAAAAACAATAAAATACAGTCTTTCTAATAGATTCTCCTGCTTCAAAGTAATCACTGGTCTCACCTATTATTATTACAGTGTATATTAATCTACATTCTTGCTCAACAGTCTGAAAGACGACCTGCAGTGCAAACACAGTAGACGTTGTTGTAAAGATTATTCAAAGCTTTGTAAGCTTTGATTAATCGTAGCAGTAAGGAGGAGGAGGAATGTTCCTGAACGAGCCCTGAGGACATATTTTCTCCACTGCTCTCTGACTGACTGACTGTGTTTTTCCGTGACTCTCCCCACACTTTGGGTGTGCGCGTGTATGGGTGTGACCACAGTGACGGAATAACATTTAACACCGTGTGTGTGTAGCTGTAATATGTTCCTGCTGTTTACTGTGAGATCGAAAGCAACCTCTACTGTGACGGCTACGTTAAAGAGATGATGATTATGTTTTATTTTATTTATTTTATAATTTGTAATATAGTTTTATTAATTTACCTCAGTGCAGTCCAGTTCACATGCAACACATTACGTCTCAACAACATATATGATTTATAACAAAGCGAAGCAAACGAAGCAAATTTGTCTCATTTTTTAAGGTGTTTTTCTGCAGTTGTTATCACCTGTATGTGTTTTATTAACCAGTAAATGATTATTAATACCCCATAAAGTAAGAAGGCAGCTGATCATAGAAACAGTTTTTCCCTGTTTGTATCTGAAGTGGAAATAACATCAGATGCAGATGGAGAAATGAAAGCTGTCCTAAACTTTCCTTCTCATGACCTTTGACCCCCCCCCCAACCCTCGCCCCTCCCCCTCCAGTCCAGGCGCAGAAGATCGACCCACTGAAGTCCCGGCAGCAGGTGGACCTGGAGCGCGCCCACTTCCTGGTCACTCAGGCCTTTGAGGAAGACGAGAAGGGAAACGACGACGAAGCCATCGAACTGTACACTCAGGCTGTGGAGCTGTGCATCAAGACGGTAGCTTTTCAGCTAGACCTTTCATTAGAAATACAACTCTACCGTCTTCACCACCTCCTTTACCAATGTCATACTTTACATATCAGTATTATGACCACTTTTGTTTTATTTAAAGCAGAAGAGGAACACATTACTTTACAATCTGTTACTGTAACATCATCTCTATGCAGATGTGTCTCCTGGAACAAAGCTAATAAATCTTAAGGAGGCGGCTCTTTTATTTGTGGTTTTCTGACCCAAAACGTTCAGGAGAAGGCAATGTATAAAAGAGTCTGAATTATAAACTCAGTAAGATGATGAACAAAGACACAGAGAAGATCCTGTACCTACCTCACTTTTAAGTTATTACCAAAATATCGACCTTGATGAGTGGAGAAGTTGTGGAAAAAAGAAAAACAAACAAACAAAAGTAACCTAAATCCACCATCTCCATCTCTGACGTCATAACCCAAATCCAGTCAAAGTTCATCCTGTGTTTTCCTCCAGTCCAACGACACGTCGGACCAGGCGCTGCAGACCAAGCTGAAGCAGTTGGCACGTCAAGCTTTAGACAGGTAGACATTACCTTCCTTTCTTCTCTTTTATTGTAACGTGGCTGTTCCAGCTCTGACGCGGCTCCAGTGCACAGTTTGATATTGGTCATATTATGTATTTTATTAATGTGCTGCTTTATATACCTGCTGCTGTCCTGCTACTGCAAGGCCAATCCTATATACCTGCATGCATACGTCTTATTGTGGTTCTGCTTTTATTGTGTCAGTTTTATGCTCATTATGTCTGTGCTTTTGTTTTGCATGACTTAGTGCTCATCAATATTGTTGTTTATGTTGTCTTTGTCCATATGTTATTTTATTTTTTAACATTTCTATACCCGACTCTGTAACCTCTGTCCAGGGACTACAGACTGAAAATACTGTAACTATTTTGTCTGTTTGTAGGATGAAAAGACAGACAGACAGCAGGATGTGTAGTCGTGGTTTTTACATTGGTCATGAGTGTGTCATTATATCCCTCTTCTGTTTTCTGTTTTATTTCTAAAGAGAGTTGTTGTGAATTAAAACCTCCTGCTCTGTTTTCTTTCAGAGCCGAAGGTCTTAAAGACTCCCAGTCCAGATCCGGTCCAGCCCAGACTCAGGACAGGACGGGCCCCTCTGGAGCCAAGCCGTCCGGTGGCGTTGGCGCCAACTCTGGCGGACCGGTCCGTCAGTTTTTCCCCCTGGGACCCGACTTCAGCCTCCACGACCGACCGCACCCCCAGCCGGTCCGGGCGGTCCAGTCCAGCGAGCCGCACGGTCAGCGCTACACGTCTGAAGAGATCGAGGTGCTCAGGTGAGACGGACGGTGGAGACCGCTGGTTACTGGTGAACTTTCAGAAGGAGTTGTGACCCACAGGTTCTGGTAGACCTTGAAATGTTTTTCAATACTATTATACAGTCCAGAAAAACCCTAACCGAACCAGAACATTTTAGGATTTTAATCTACTCTGAAATTAGAATAGTGTTACATGAGTGTTGATGAGAGACGAGGTGAATCAGTGTCTGAATGTGTGACAGTCAGAGTTGTTTTTCATTTAAATTCATGTAAAACCTCTGATGCACGTTGCCTTCAGGGACAGTTTTTCATCAACAGTCTCTGTATTTCCCTCTAAAACAACTCTGTGTGGTAACGTTGTGTTATTATCTCATAGCGTGGTGACTGTGCAGGTCACAACTTGTCCACCAGAGCGTTGTGGAGTTGTTGGATTGTGTATCTGATGAGTTTGATGAGGGAAACCAAGAAATCCCATAATGAGCCTCCGTAGCGTAGCTCTGAGCAGCTCACGGCTCTGCTCCACCATTCTAAAAATAGCTTGCACCGACGATGAAAAACGATTAGAAACTGGAGCCACACAGTGGTTCAGTGCAGCAGGACTCGATAAGTACCATGAGGTTAAATAGTGAAACTATAAGGTGAGCAGTAAAGACTCATTAAAGGATGAGATGACCTTTCGATAGATCCTCATACCAAAGACAAGTCTCCGATGTTTCTTTGAATTTGCCGACACTGATGACTGCCTAACTCTTGGTAACTCTTGTTAATTTTCAGGAGTACGTCTACAATCAACAGCATCGCCTACGTGCCCTTCATGAGCGTGGACCTGAAGGAGCGATTCGCCTTCCCTGTCCCCTTCTCGTGAGTTACACTTATTCTTTTAATATGAATATCACTGTAGAAAAAGGTTTCGATCAGTCCTCCCATTATATTAAAAGCAGTTTTATTCTGTAGACAGTCGGTGACAAGAATTTGAAATCTAAAGATGTGTCTGAATCATTGGTTCAGCCGATCGGTCAGTTCTTTGGTTTAATAAAAGAGTAAACCAACTCTCTTGTCAGAGTTTAATAAGATAAGACACTGTCACAGGAAAAAAGAAAAAAAGGGGAAATAAAAACCGAAAAGAAAAAGAAACGCATCATAAAACAGAAGTAAGTTGTGCAAGAGTGTAAACCACCGGTGCGATGGCAACATAAAACATGACAAGACACTTTCCAGATAAAAGATGATGTGATATTGATAAGTAATGATGATCCGTCTGATTTCAGAACAGAAACAATGTGCATGTGCAGTAAAATTATTTTTGGACTTAAATTTTAATTGAATTTTAACACGAAAACCGATTAATCTGCTGTAATATCAGTGTCTGCATGAGAGAGATTTATTAGATGAGGTTTAGACGAGGCAAATTCATTCATACACCAAGTGCTTTACAGATGCACAGAAATACAATAACATCAAAAACAGAAGTTAAAAGAAAGAAAGAAGACAGTAAAAGACAATAATAACAATTAGAATGATTTAAAATTATATGAAAAAAGAGAATCGGCCAAGGCACTCATCTTGTATCAAAAATTTATGAATGAATGAATGTAAGAATGAAATGTTGTTTTTGTGGCTATGACGCTGATAAAAACAGAGAATAATAAATAACAATAGATCTATATAATGAATTCTTCCGCTCACAGGGACAAGACGGGGAAACTGGCGCTGTCGCCCAAACAGAAAGCCATCTTCTCCCGCTGGGTGAGGCCGGACGAGATCTGCAATAACCCGACCATGATCATGTCTGTGTCCAGCTTCAGCATCAAACAGGTCGGTGCTCGCTTCACATTCAGCCACTAGAGGGCGCCACAGCGTAAGAAATAACCTTCACCTCTCTCTCTCTCTGTCGTCCAGACGGTGGTGTCCGACTGCTCCTTCGTGGCCTCGCTCGCCATCAGCGCCGCCTACGAGAGGCGCTACAACAAGAAGCTGATCACCAGGTACTGCTGTGGTGGTGCGTTCAGGGTCCCTCCTCCCTGTTCAGCTTCAATCCCTTCCTGACGCTTTGATTGTGTGTGTGTGTGTGTGTGTGTGTGTTGCAGCATCATCTACCCCCAGAACAGACGAGGCGAGCCGGAGTATAACCCGTGTGGGAAGTACATGGTCAAGCTGCACATCAACGGCGTTCCCAGGAAGGTGAGACGCCACAATGAGCTGCGTTGGAGCTATTTGTTATTTTATTATATTTTATCACTTATTATTTAGTTATTTTTGTTGTTGTTTAGTTTTGAGGAATACACCTTTAATTTGCTTATGATATTTGGTATTGTTTGAGTTATTTTGGGTATTTAGCAATGCTTTTATTTTGAAGGTACAGTAGGGGTTGGGTAGAAAGGCACAGGTGAGCCAGGCACCTGGGAGGGCTGATGGCTTTTTACCAGGGCAAGAGAGGCAGTAAAGGGGCCGTTGTTGTTTGTTTATTTGTTTACCAATGGAAAATAAACCTAAGAAACTTTATTTTTTGCCTGGACAATGGATGTAAATTCACTCCCTAGGTGTCTGAGTGGCCGTTTGATTTGATTTTGTTTTATTATAGTTTTGACTTTTTGATCATTGACATTGAGGACAAATAGCCAGCTTTCATTTCATAACCTTTATTTAGACTCGGAGATACAGTATATTGAGGAACAACCTCATTTGCAATATAGCCGAGATGATAAAAAGACAAAACAATTGAGACGTACATAATATTCAGACATAACAATTAGCATAACTTGAAAACAAAAGTAAAAGTGTGGTTAAAAGCAGGTACAGTTAGAGGTAAAATATGATGTAATTGTTGATTTAAATTGCCCTATTGATAAAAGTGAGGTGAGTTTCAGGTGATTTTGCATAGAGTTCCAGGTTGAAGGTGCACAGTAAGAAAAGCTCTTTCCAAGCTCTGTGTTAATAGGGGGAACCTGCAGTGTGAGCCAGTCTTTTGGGGACCTGAATTAAACTAGCGAATTAATATAAGACGGTAAAAGACCAGTAAGAGCTTTAAAAATAAATAACATCCAGTGTCGATGGTCGATTGGTAATAAAACCAGAAGAAGACAAACAGCTTGTCTGTGTCTCTGTCTCTGTCTCTCAGGTGATCATTGACGACTACCTGCCCGTGGATCGTAACGGCGAGCTGCTCTGCTCGTACTCCAGCAACAGGAACGAGCTGTGGGTGTCGCTGATAGAGAAGGCCTACATGAAGGTGATGGGAGGCTACGACTTCCCCGGCTCCAACTCGGTGAGTGAAGCCGACGGAGGGTTTCCATCGCTGCGCCCGACTCCACACGTACGACCACGTTTTCACTTTAAAAGAGAAACGTTGTGCACGTCGTACACTGAGCACGTGCAGGAAACACGTGCAGCTGCTGAGTTAAAACAACATCTGCAGGAAAAGACGACAAACTCAACGGTCAAAGACGCTTCAAGGCCGTTAGCGTTTTGTCTTTCACCACTGGTAGTTGAGCTTGATGAGCCAATCAGGAGCCAATGTGGGAGTCCATATCGTTTTCACTGTCCAGACAGCAACAGCAACACACACCTGGAAGTTTCAAAATAAAACACACGTCTAGACATTTCAAAGTAAAACAGTGTTTCCACAACCGTTTCTATTCTTGGACAAAGAGATGAGTTCAAATGAAAACATAATCGTGTTTCATCTGTTTTCCTAAACAAATAATTACATTTAAAAACAAGGAAAAGCAAATGAGGAACACGTCATAAAAACACATTTGATTTCCTGAATGTTTTGGAGGAAGTTTTGTTTTTCCCAAGTAACTCAACAAATTTAGCTGAGTTAAAGTCTGAACTTTGACTTTTTGTTTTGTTTTTGCAGAACATTTTGTTTTTGCAGAACATCGACTTGCACGCGCTCACCGGCTGGATCCCTGAACGCATCGCTATGCACTCTGACAATCAGTCGTTCAGCAAGGACGACACCTTCCGCATGCTCTTCCAGAGGTGAACACACACAACGGCAGAAAATATGATCAGAAAACAATAAAGTTTATATATATTATATGTATTATTACTAACCTATTTGCTTCCTTTTCCAGGTTTCACCGGGGCGATGTGCTCATCACCACGGCAACAGGAGTGATGACAGAGGAAGAGGGGGATCGATGGGGTTTAGTGCCAACACACGCCTACGCGGTCCTCGACATCAGGGAACACAAGGTGAGCTCAGATTAGGAACGACACACGACTTAATTATGTGTTTTTATTCATTTTCTTTTCTCTTTTTTTCTTTTTCTTTTTTCTTCTCTGATATTAGTCTTTTAGTAATGCTTTTTTTTGGCTGTTGATGTTGTTTATTGAAACTTTTTCAGTATATTATATTTGTGTATATTTATCTGATGTTTTAAACTGCAGGTCATTGGTTTCCGACCTCACCTGCACATTGCTTTTTTCTATATATAATTCACTCTTTATAGAGGATTTGCATCAAATATTTATATTTATTTATGTGCAAGTAAATAAATAAATAAACGTTTTATGATGCATTCACTAAAACAAAGTTCTCAACTTTATAATTCCTCCATTCATCCTTCAATAAGCTGCACACAACAGTATAAATCTACACATACAAATAAAATGTTTTTATGAATGAAGGTAGAAAATCAAATCCACCTCCAGGTCTCTGTGATTCCTTCATTTGTCGTTTTGAGCTTTTTGAATCTTATGTTGTGTTTTTTTTTTTTTTGTTTTTTTCCGTGCAGGGGATGCGTTTCCTGCAGCTGAAGAACCCGTGGAGCCATCTGCGGTGGAAGGGGCGCTACAGCGAGCGGGACGACAAGAACTGGACGCCCGAGCTCCTCAAATACCTCAACTTTGACCCCAAGACGGCACAGAAGTTTGATAACGGTAAAAAAAAAAAAAAAACAGCTCTCACCAACAAAGCTCAGCATCAAATATTCACAAAGGGAGTTGGCAGCTGATTTATTTCAAACCCAGGGAAGTCGTTAACTTGAAGTTTAATTAGCAGATAGGAATTATAAAATCTTGAAATGTGTAATTACTTCAAAAGGAAGAAGGGGCGGCTTCGTCCAAGCTGCTTTTAGAAATGAAAGGATGTATTTATGGATGAATCACCGACAGCTGCACTGGGAAGATGCTCCGTCTAGACGTTAATCAGCAGCAGCAGCAGCAGCAGCAGCTCAGTGGGAAGCCAGCGAGCGATCAGAGCAGGTGACGTAATATTGGCAAACGGAGTAAATATAAAAACTGGAAGAACAAGAAGAGACCTGGACAGAAACCAGAAGTCTCGTCTAGACTCCAGCTCCGTATCCGACCTTTAACAAGATTAATTTTGTATTTTCCACTTCACCAGAGACTTTTAACGTCCTCACTAGTTAAAGGGATAGTTCAACATTTTGTCAAATTCTCCCATCACCATAATCCCTATAGTCATCGCAGTGGGTTCGTTACCTTTAATTGTCGGTGCAAGCTGTTTTTAGAACGGCGGAGCAGAGCCGTGAGCTGCTCAGAGCTACGCTACAGAGGCTCATGGGATTTCTTGGTTTCCCTCATCAAACTCATCAAATACACAATCCAACAACTCCACAACGCTCTGGTGGACAAGCCATTTTCGAGGTAAATACAGGGTAAATGCAGAGACTGCTTGCTGAAAACTGTCCCTGAACGCAGCGCGCATCAGCAGTTTTGCATGAATTTCCCTCTAAAACAGCTCCGTCTCGTAACGTTCCATTATTATCCCATAGCGTGGTGGTTGTGCAGCTCACAACGTGTCCATGACAGCGTTTGTGAGTTGTTGGATTGTGTATTTGATGAGTTTGATGAGGGAAACCAAGAAATCCCATAATGAGCCTCCGTAGCGTAGCTCTGAGCAGCTCACGGCTCTGCTCCGCCGTTCTAAAAATAGCTTGCACCGACAATTAAAGGTAACAAATCTACTGCTATGACTATAGGGATTATGGCAATGGGCCAATTTGCTAAAACGTTGAACTATCCCTTTAAAGTTCAAGTCGATGCGTCACTGCAGTGAATTACGGCGTTTCCCTGAAGCCAAAGGTGCAGAAATACAGAATAAAGAAGTATGTTGTTGTTTTTCTCCAGGTGTTTTCTGGATCTCGTTTGAGGACCTGTGTCAGTACTATGACGTCATCTACCTGAGCTGGAACCCAGCGCTGTTCAGAGAGTCGTCCTGTATCCACAGGTATGAGCGCATCCACCGATAGATAGATAGATAGATAGATAGATAGATAGATAGATAGATAGATAGATAGATAGATAGATAGATAGATAGATAGATAGATAGATAGATAGATAGATAGATAGATAGATAGACACAAACAGCGCAAATAAAATAGTTTCACAAAAAGTCTTAATTGGTTTGTGAGAGAAAAAATCTTTAAAAAATTTTATTTTTGTGCAGAATCAAACAGCCCTACATAACGGGATGTGACGCAGAGAGAAAGACCTGAAATAAGCGGCATACCACATGACCAGCTGCAATAAGCTCAATCTGTGGAAACTGTTTTTGTAGTTTGGATTAATAAAAACAAAAATGAATCTGATTCTGTTCTAAATTAAAAAAAGATCAAAAACAAAGAACATCAAAGTGGAAGAAACTCTGATGTTTGTTTGCAGGTTAATGTTTTTCATGTGTCTTTGATGAAAGAATGAAGACAGGTCGACAGGTGACACAGAAGGGAGATATTTCAAAATGAAGACGAGGAGTCGGACTGAATATTTATAATAAGTGGACACATTACACAACGATCGAAACGACATTTTAAAAACCTACTGTTATTAGAAAGCGTCCATACGGCTGGACAACAAGAGAAATGCAGCTATGGACGTGTTCTGGTCAGACCCAGGCTGAGGTGTGTGTGCTCTGGTGTGTGTGTGTGTGTTCTGCAGCAGCTGGGATGGGAAGCAGGGCCCGGTGAAGGACGTCTACAGTCTGGCCAACAACCCTCAGTACAAGCTGGAGGTGCAGTGTCCAACAGGGGGCGCTGCCGTGTGGGTGCTGCTCACCAGACACATCACTGACAAGGTGCAGACGCAGGGACGAACTATCGGCACCACCGAACTTATTCCACTTTCATCTGATCGTTATTCATTTGTTTGTTTTGTTTTATTTCCAGGACGATTTTGCACAAAACAGAGAGTTTATCACTCTGGTCGTTTACAAGACGGACGGGAAGAAGGTTTATTACCCAGGTGAGTTCCCTCTGCAGCTCCAAGCTCTGACACACTGGGATGTAGTTTATATACAAGCTCTGAGGAGACCGCTTCAAAATTTAAAGGTGCAGAATGTGTTTTAGTAAAATGAATGCTTTTGTTCTATCCTATAAACTACTGACAACATTTCTTTGCAGAAAATGGCAACTGCACTGCAAAAACTCAAAATCAAGCAAAGAATATTTGTCTTATTTCTTGTCAAAACTAATGTCATCACCTAAAAATTCACTTGTTTTCAGATCATTTTCACTTGTTTCAAACAAATTTTCACTTGAAATCAGTAGAAAAATCTGCCAATTCTTATTATAAGCACAAAAAACTTGCTCCATTGGAAGTGAAGATTAGTTTTGACAAGAAATAAGACAAATATTCTTTGCTTGATTTTGAGTTTTTGCAGTGTGGTCAAAATAACAAAAAGGTTCCAGTGTTTTCAGACCTTGAATAATAATAAAAATGCAAAAGAAAACTAGTTGTAAATCCAATAAACTAGAATCCAAAGATGCTGATTTATTAAGAAGTGGAGTGGTCTCCATGTAGCTGTATATAGACAGTATATGACCTGTAGATGAGTGACAGGCAGCTCACCTCCTCCTCCTCCTCCTCCTCCTCTTCCAGCCGATCCCCCTCCGTACATCGACGGCATCCGCATCAACAGCCCACACTACCTGACCAAGATCAGACTGACCAGCGCCGGCACGCACACCTTCACGCTGGTGGTTTCCCAGTACGAGAAACAGAACACCATCAACTACACGCTACGGGTGAGGGGGAAAAAAAACTTTTATATCAACATTAAAAACATGGGAGTCGAGTCACGTCATATCCAGCAAAATGATCCTGCATGTCGTCATAGGGAATGGGGTTGTTAAGCCTGCTGACCCACAGGGGGCGCCACAAATACAAAGAAAGTGTGCAGAATTTCACCAGATGTGCAACAAATTCATACTCTGAGGCCAAGAATGGATCAAAATCAGAAGCTCTGCATTGAATGATGATAGTAGGCGTGGCTTAATCATCAATATTTGCGACCTCGGTTCAGTTTTATTCCAATATGTGACAATAAAAGACAAAGAATAGATGGTCATTTAACCACAAACGAACATAAAAGGACCATAAAAAAAGCAACAATAGTTATATATTACTGTACATATTTGAAAGGAGTGGGAAGAAGTATGAATTTAATCCTTATTTAATCTCACCTCCTAATTATAATACAGCCTCATATTTTATAAATCTTTGCTCAGTTTACAATGAACGGGAAAAAACAGAGAAAATGAACATTGGCATGAAAATATGGTCTAGAGTCATTTTTAAAGGATGAACGAGAAAGTTTTTCACTCTTTGTATAAAGTCAGACACTCAGGTGATAATTCATGCAAATGAACTCAACTTTATTCAGCAGTAATTTTGATGATCTCCCACAGAGGTCGACTCCTCTGTATTTGCATTTTCCTCTCTCTGCAGTGACTGAAGCTCAGTCTGTTAACGTTTTTTACAAGTTCATCCCTGTGTGGCTAAAACTGACTGAGGGTCAGTTTCTGTTTGTTTGAATCCACGTAATCCCTCTTTAATCTCAGCGACCACTTCACTTCATCAGTGCAGCAGCAAGAAAACTGCATTTATAAAGAGATGTGATTGACAGCGGTCAGTCAGGATGTGCAGAATGCAGGGTGATGATGTTACGAACAGTTACGCCGCTCTTCTCTCTATGTGTGTGTGTGTGTGTGTGTGTTTGCGTGCGAACACGTGTGACCTAAATATATTTTTTTCAGTATTTTATAATTCATGGTGTCCTCTGGTTTCTGCAGAGTGGAGAACAGTTCATGCTGAAATCACTCATTAAAATAAAGCATGTGCTCGGTTGTGCACGTGTCTGCAGTGTGTGTGTGTGTGTGTGTGTGTGTGTTCATATATGTATGTATTCTGTATGTATTCTCTCTGTGTAAACGTGTAGACCCCCCCACCACCACTCAGCTCAGATCAGTGTTTCTCTTTGAAAGTCAACTCCCTCCTGTTCACCAGGGATTCAAGCCAGAAACAGGAAACATGTTTTTATTTTTTTTTTATTTCTCCTTATGTTTATTTTAACAGAGCAGCTCCAATATGAGCCATCAATAAATTAACAGAGCCGTTTCCACGTTACATGGTCCATGAAACCTGTTACCATGTGTTTTACAGCTGCTCACGAGGAGAAACTAAATCTGTGGAAACAGTTTTTGTAGTTCGGATGTAAAAAAAAAAAGAAAAAAAGAAAAAGATGATTTTCTGATTCTGTTATAATAAAACAAAGAAGATCAAAAGCAAAGAACATCAAAGTGGAAGAAAGAGTCCAACTCTTCTGTTTGCAGATTAGTGTTTTTTTATCTGTCTTTGATGAATTAAAGAATGAAGACAGGTGAATATTTCAAAAATATTGAGTTTTCTCTTTGAAATGCACAACAAAAACAGAAAAAGGGTCTGAAAGTGCACGTTGTTTGGTCCATCAGTCTGTTTTCTTTAGTCCAGCTCATGTTCAGTCGATCTGGTTTCTTCACCCAGGTTTACTCCGGAGGAAAGTTCAGCTTCTCCAAGATCCCGAATCCCTTCACCAACACCAAGAGAGTACGTGAACCGCCCACCAACACTCCTGCAGACGTTACTGTACCTACAAGCTGTTGGGTGTTTGTTCATGTTGAATGTGTCTGCTCGTGTCCTCAGATCAACGGCCAGTGGAAGGGCGCCACCGCTGGAGGCTGTGGGAACTACAAGGACTCGTACAAACAAAACCCCATCTATCAGATCAACCTGGAGCGGCCGGCACCGCTGCTCATCGAGCTGCGAGGATCCAGGTCAGGACACGTCCACCACTGTAGCAGTATAATAACACACTTTAACCTAGAATCTGGTCATTTCTGCACAACTCCACTCGCAGCTGGTGGTTTATGAGGAGGAACTCTGTCTTTCCTTCGTCCCCGCTGCACTTTGCATGTCTGCGTCACTTCAGTAGAACATAAAGCTTAAAGAGGAACTAAGCAGGATTTCCCCCGTGGCTATGCTACATGCTACATGCATAAGCTCCGGAGTAATTGTGATCGTTAAATACACGACTTGTGACTTGTTACGAGCGAGAACGGAGGCTCTCTGCCTTCCTCCTGGCGTCTCACGGCGGAAAACCAACCTTCCAACATCATATGTCACGTTATGCACCGCTACATGTAGTGATTTTTCTCCGGCTTCGTTGAAAACAAATGCACATGGATGAGAGGAGGGTTAAGCAAAACAGCAGAAAAGCAACCAAACTTGCACAGCTCACCTTTAAATGTTACCTTTATTGCTTAAGTGTCATCGTCATTTATGTAAAAGAGACAGTGCATATTAATGACCACCAGTAAAATACATTTGGACAGATACAGGTGACAGATATCTCAACCCATATGGGATTTCTGGGGCTGATGCCAATATTAGGGAGTTGAAGTTCTGATAACTGATCAATTAGATGTTCAATTTTACGTAAACACACATTTTTCGCAATGAATTCTCAAGCATGGTTCAAACACTTGTGCAAAATCTGTATTAAAGGCTCAACATTTTACTGTTGAGCCATGAATAGCTTAATGTCATCAGTGCAGCTCTGCAGAAAACTCTGAATACAACAAATGTAAATCCGTAGAAACAGGTGGAAATCCCCTGATGAATAATTGCCCACTGTGTTGCTGTTTTCCTATTTCCTGTTGTGTGGATCATGAACACAACACACAAACATTATTTTTCTCCTAAAAAATGGGAAATAGTGGCACTAAAAAGAAACTACCTTGAGAAATATTGCATCAAACCTGCGGCTGACATTTTATTTGTGTTTCCGCACAAATCAAAAGCAGCAGCGTTTCCTCTGCAAACGCTTTTTTATTGTCCGACTTATTAAGGACTCGTTAAGAGGATGACTCCCTTAACACACACACACACACACAGCAGGATGACTCAGCGATTGCAGCTTTATTGACTCTGCCTCCGTTGACATGACAGATATTCACACTTCACATTTCACGCCGTCTCCCGTCATGTTTACATAAAGCTATACATAAGTGAGATGAATTAATGACCCAGCCGTAGTTTTGACCGGGCTGTAAACTCAGTGTCTTATATCACCGGCGTGCGCACACACACACACACACACACACACACACACGGCTGTAAAAAGGTCAGGAATGTGTGGAGGATTTTCTGACAAAGAGAAAAGTGCTGATTGTTCTGCACACACATGGGAACACGCAGTGATCGTGGTCAAGTATCTGACTGTCACATGATAAAAATCTGAAATAAGCGTGAAATGTTAAATATCTAAATCGCCTCAACTCTACACTTTGTTCGCTCTGTCGCTGCACCGTGTGGTTGGTTAAAGAAACGCAGCCGGACCGTAGTCCAGAGCTGACGCAGCAAATGTGGCACCAGGTCTGGTCAGGTGAGATAATAACTTATTGGCGAACCTGCAGCGTCCTGATAACTGATGAATCTTTGATGAGTGAGTCTCATAAACCTGCGTTTATGATTTATCAGTTGTGCTTCTGAATACGACCTCATCAAAGTTTATTAGGGAGATAAATGGAGCAACAAAAGGAGATTATTCAGCACAATCTGCACGACGAAATACACTCAGAGGTTCTTGTTCTGATTGGACGTCAGGCAGCCGCTGCAGATGTGTCGGCTGCACACACAGTTGTAGCCAGGTTCAAGTTCATTTATTTTACCAGTAGGTTCATTACCTTTAATTGTCGGTGCAAGCTGTTTTTAGAACGGCGGAGCAGAGCCGTGAGCTGCTCAGAGCTACGCTACGGAGGCTCATGGGATTTCTTGGTTTCCCTCATCATCAAACTCATCAAATACACAATCCAACAACTCCACAACGCTCTGGTGGACAAGTTGTGACCTGCACATTCACCACGCTATGAGATAATAACACAACGTTACCACACAGAGTCGTTTTAGAGGGAAATACAGAGACTGGTGATGAAAAACTGTCCCTGAAGGCAACGTGCATCAGAGGTTTTACATGAATTTACCTCTAACCTCTAACCTTTGGAGTTGTTGGATTGTGTATTTGATGAGTTTGAAACCAAGAAATCCCATGAGCCTCCGTAGCGTAGCTCTGAGCAGCTCACGGCTCTGCTCCGCCGTTCTAAAAATAGCTTGCACCGATAATTAAAGGTAACGAACCTACTGCTATGACTATAGGGATTATGGTGATGGGACAATTTGCCAAAATGGTGAACTATCCCTTTAAACTCTGGAGATGGTTGTGCAGTTGGTGAAACGCAACAACAGCGATGCTACGTTCAAAATCGCTTCAGTCACTTTTCTTCCTCATTCTGATGCTCAGTTAGAACTTGTTTACGTGACCTGATGCACTGAGCTGCTCCCGAGTCAACGACCCATTAATCTTTGCATTAATGAGCATTTGAACGAATGAATTAATGTTCAATAACAACACGTTTGTGTGTGTGTGCAGGCAGTACAGCGTTGGTTTTGAGATGGTGACGGTGTCGACGGTCGGAGATCCGGGTGCAGCGGCTTTCCAGAAGAAGAGCAGCGGAGATTACAGGTACGATTTGGAGAAGGGTTTAAACTTCTTTTTTTTCTTCTTCTTCAGTAGCGTCTGCAGCTGTTTCATCATTGTTACACAACAATATAGCGTGACATTAATGTGCAGCCTCACTGCACAGACACGCTAATGTACGATAAATATAGGAAATAATTGACATCTGAACGCTTGTAGAGGAACCTAAACAAGAGCGTTTGTAAGTATAAATATCCCAGTAATTAACATTATATATAATTATGAAACCAGACGGTGAGTCTCACGCACTCATAATGTCATTATACGCACCTATTGATAAGATTATAAAGTTTATTATTACGGTAGTTGTTTTATTCCTAATGTTCAAAGCTAAATAAATTGCCTCTTGTCTTCTTTGAAAACTTTAAAATTGAAAGACGTTATATTTTAAAGCTTGTTTACTTTACACACTACGATCAATAATAATATAATAATATAACCGCGGAGCCTCCTCGTCACAAGATCAAGTCCAACACTCAGTTCATTGTCTTCTGTGTTAATGTTTGGTCGCGTTACACTTTTGATGACTCTTGTATTGTGTTGGACTCTTCTTCACTTTCAGCTAATGCAGATTTTCACAGTCAGACGATGAAACAATGCTGCACTGTTTGTTGTTTGTTTGTTTTTAAATTGAGTCATTAATATTATTTTATCATGTATATCTATAGTTTTTATTCATGACATGGTTCTCTAGTGTTTTGTTATGAAGTGTTAATCCATGAGAGGATCTTAAAAAAAACAATCTTAAGTGTAGTTTTCCATCTCCTCTCTCAGCTTCTCCCTGGTAACAACAGGTTGGTGTCAGCCAATCAGAAGAGAGGAGGCTCTAAACCTCTCTTCTGATTGACTGACTTGTTTTCTGAGTGATCAGAATAAACAAAAAAAAGAGCAGATTTCAGAATAAAACAATTAAAGAAACCAAATCCTGATAAATGTTGGATGGTGTCATCCAGGTGGTGAGGGGGCAGGGCTTAGTTGTGACATCACAAAGTGACAGGAAGTCCTGACGGCTGGTTTTAAGGCTCAGTTTCTGAATACAATACTGGACTGAGGCTTTGATACTTTCACAGTATTAATATAGAACCTAGAGCTGCTTTATAATCACACTACACATGGACATCTACCTTTATACTGTATGGAGCTTTAACACAAACATCTACCTTTATACTGTATGGAGCTTTAACACAAACATCTACCTTTATACCGTATGGAGCTTTAACACAAACATCTACCTTTATACCGTATGGAGCTTTAACACAAACATCTACCTTTATACCGTATGGAGCTTTAACACAAACATCTACCTTTATACCGTATGGAGCTTTAACACAAACATCTACCTTTATACCGTATGGAGCTTTAACACTAACATCTACCTTTATACTGTATGGAGCTTTAACACAAACATCTACCTTTATACCGTATGGAGCTTTAACACTAACATCTACCTTTATACCGTATGGAGCTTTAATACAAACATCTACCTTTATACTGTATGGAGCTTTAACACAAACATCTACCTTTATACCGTATGGAGCTTTAATACAAACATCTACCTTTATACTGTATGTGTCTTTATTTACAACATCAGATGAAGTATCTATGACATTTTACATGCGTTTTACAGACACATTTATGTCTGAGACAAGAAGACGAGCTGTTGTTGTAACTGTTCCCACAGGAATCTCAGCATCTCAGCGATGTCACACCGGTCGGCCACGTGTCAGTGAGAGACCCGTCACAACACGGTGTTTGTGGAGAGCAGTAGCAGTACGCCACGCTTCGCTGCCCTTTTTTATTTATTTATTGAGGGAAGGGATTGGTTGAAATAACCGATTAAACGCAACCTGCTTGCAGTGACTCTTTATACACACACACATAGACAACGCTGCATTACAGCGCAGTACATGATGTCACAAAGTCGTTTGAGAAGTGAAAGTAAGATTAGACTGATTTTTGGGTGTTTGTCAGCAGGATTGTGCAAAAACTACTGAACCAAACCGGCGGAAGAACTCAAATCTCGAGGCACATCTGGATGGTTTACCTGAAAGTTCTCACTGTCTGCCTCTCTTGTCCTTTTGTCCAGATGTGGCTTCTGCTACATGGAGGTGGAACACGTCCCTGCAGGCATCTACAACGTCATCCCCACCACCTTCCTGCCCAAACAGGAAGGACCCTTCTTCTTGGACTTTGGCAGCAGCTCACCCCTCAAGGTCTCCCAGCTCCAATGAAGACGGAGCTGGGAGGAGGAGGAGAGGGGAGGAGGGGGAGGGGAGGGGGAGGAAGGTACTCTGTTTCTGTCTGAATGTGCTGAGGTGTCTCGGCCTCCGTGAAGCCCCAAAGAGTCCAGCGTGAGACTGGAAGCTTCAACTCAAACACCGCCTCGGCCTCTTATCGCTGTCCTGAATCCTGAGCTGACGTAAGAACGGACGGATCGAGGAGTAAATGATCGATAAAGGAAGTCATCGGGAATGAACCCATCGATCGATCATCAGAGCAACACGGTTAAAAATGAACCTTTGTATCGTGACGACAACATCTCAGCCTCCTTTTTGCCAAAATGAATCACAGACGCCATGTCTCACTCTTCTGCACCTCCACACGTTTGGATGATTGGCATCGGCAGTAAAACACATGACCACATGGAGTGTGTGTGTGTGTGTGGGTTTGTGTGTTTAAAGGAGCGTTTAAAACCAACACCTGAGAGCCGCCGGTTCTGTTCAGGTTTCTGTTTTTGCTGCAATGAGCAACTCGACACTGACGAATGTTACGGAGCTTCTTTAGGTTTTATTTTTCCACATAAAAGGTTGGAAATCACTTCTTGTCTGGGATTTATTTTTGGCTCCTAACAAATCTTAATATCTTTTACCAAACTTTGTCACAGCGAGGCCCCAAAACTGATGAATTAGACTGTGTTCCATAAAGGGATAGTTCAACATTTTGGCAAATTGGCCCATTGCTATAATCGCTATAGTCATAGCTGTAGGTTCGTTACCTTTAATTGTTGGTGCAAGATATTTTTAGAACGGCGGAGCAGAGCCGTGAGCTGCTCAGAGCTACGCTACGGAGGCTCATGGGATTTCTTGGTTTCCCTCATCAAATACATAGGGATTATGGCAATGGGTCAGTTTGCCAAAATGTTGAACTGTCCCTTTAAAAATGGAAATATTGTGAAAATATATCATTAATCTAGAAATTGAGGGAGATCCCCAGCAGAAAGTACTAAACTTTCAGAAATGTCTTAGAAAAAGGAGGTAGTTTCCTGCCCTGCAGCAACATTTTCTCTTTCATCTTGAAGAGAAGCTTTTCCCAGCGTCATGATCAGGAAGTGGTCTGGTCAGCAGCGCTCCAATGTCTCGGTGTCTTTTTGGCCAAAGTCCAGCTGTTAAAGTCGCAGGTAAAATAATTTAGAAAGAAAGCTGAAGAAACACGTGTTGACATCGAATGTCTGAGATGCTCATTACTGCAAAGCTACTTGAATATGAAGCAGCCACGATACAAAAAAACAAAACAAAAGCCTCATCGTTCTTCTTCTTCTTCTTTGCCCAAAGCCTGATCAGACGTCTCGACATTTAGCTCGTCTCCCTGGAGCTGATCAGTCCAGACGCTCTGCCAAATTAATAAAACGCTGACAGGTTGAATGGAGGAAAGAGAGAGGGTGAAAGTTTCTATGAAGGTCTTTATTTTAATTTATTTTTCATTTGATTGATTTTTATAGTTTGAAACTCTCAGGAGAAGCAGCAGCAGCAGCAGCACCGCAGGGAACCAGTAACGGCAGCAGCTGAATGATGTGTCTTCATGTTGTCTGTGGATGTGATCGGCCTGATCTCGACGACACGGCTTCACGTCAGCACTCGGCACCGCTCGAGGCAGGTGTCGCACACCGAATGTGTTAGACCTGAGTGTGTGTGGGAGTGAGTGAGTGTGCATGTGGAAAGTTTGACTTTCATTATAAATGTTTTTAAAGTAAAAAAAATATATTATGTCTTGCCAAGTACACATCCTCTGTTTACGTTAATGTTCCCAAACTGCACTTTTTTCTAAGAAATCATTTCTCTTCCTGTTTATTGTAAAAACACAGTGGTCATCAGGTCACTGAGGCAAAGATGCAAACGTGCTACAAATTCAGGAAACAACTGTTTCATCTGCAAAAAGCTCAAACAGGAAGTGGTTCCAGGGGACACAATAAAGTGATGGACCAAAAAGCTAATGCTAAGCTAACAGTTCATATTATCAATAACCTGATATTGACGTTCTCACAAGAAGTTTTGAACTAAAGTGTCGCAGCCTGGTCCGTCACTTGTATTGTGTCACCCCCAGAAACACTTCCTGTTGTGTTTTCTGAATGTTGACCTCTCTGGGGAGGTGAACTGAGGTTGAGCTGCTGCTAAACTGTTTAAAGGGATAGTTCAACATTTTTGCAAATTGGCCCATTGCCATAATCCCTATAGTCATAGCAGTAGGTTCATTACCTTTAATTGTCAGTGCAAGCTGTTTTTAGAACGGCGGAGCAGAGCCGTGAGCTGCTCAGAGCTACGCTACGGAGGCTCATGGGATTTCTTGGTTTCCCTCATCAAACTCATCAAATACACAATCCAACAACTCCACAACGCTCTGGTGGACAAGTTGTGACCTGCACATTCACCACGCTATGAGATTCAATTCAATTCAATTCACCTTTATTTAAAGTATAAAATCACCAAAACATGGTCTCAGAACACTTTACAAGACAACACACACAGAAAAAAGAGAGTTAAAGATGACAGAACAACAACAACAACAACAACAACAGAGACAGCAGAACAGAACAAACAAACAAACAACAAAGATAAAATAAAACACGCTATCAGGCTATACTGTATACTTGTGAGATAATAACACAACGTTACCACACAGAGTTGTTTTGGAGGGAAATTCTGTCCCTGAAAGCAACGCGCATCAGTGGTTTTGCATGAATTTCCCTCTAAAACAACTCTGTGTGGTAACGTTGTGTTATTATCTCATAGCGTGGTGAATGTGCAGGTCACAACTTGTCCACCAGAGCGTTGTTGAGTTGTTGGATTGTGTATTTGATGAGTTTGATGAGGGAAACCAAGAAATCCCATGAGCCTCCGTAGCGTAGCTCTGAGCAGCTCACGACTCTGCTCCGCCGTTCTAAAAATAGCTTGCACCGACAATTAAAGGTAACGATCCTACTGCTATGACTATAGGGATTATGGTGATGGGCCAATTTGCCAATAATGTTGAACTAACCCTTTAAACAGTCAAGCAGCAGCTTGACCTCAGGTCACCTCCTCACCTTCAAAGTGTGAGAAGCCTCACGTGGAGTTTTGTTTTTTGAACTTCACGACGACTGGAAGCTGAAAGAAAGAAGCGGTTTGTCTCAGACCTGGAGCTCAGATTAGTTCAGTCACCTCACATCAGCGTGGCGTCCGTTCAGTCACACACGTGTTTGCATGTTAGCGAGGTGATCGTGCAAACACATGTTAACGCGGTGTCGAGACTCCTCGTGCCCTAACATGAACCTGAACCTGAACGCTGCAACCATTGGTTATTGATTTACTTTTAATCCACTATTCAGCTCATAAATAAATATAAAAGTAAACATCTTGAACCAGAACCTGAAAGTTCACAGTTACATAAACCAACACGTTTCTGAATCTGGAACCATCACGAGACATAAAGAAATCAATTTGGATGTTGGCTCCTCTTGCATGTGTCCAAAAGCTAAATAATTTGAAAAATGTTGCACCAAAAGAAACTTAACATGAATAAATTCTGTTAACGACTTTTGGCTTTTGTTTAACAATTGTCGATGTTAATTTAAATAAAAAAGTAAGTATCAAATTATTACCTGTTGATCACTGTTAGGAGTCTTTCACAATAAAACCAGAGCTGACTGTAATGGAACTAATGATGCTGCTGTGGTAAAAGGTTGAAGTGAAAAAATAAATTAAATAAAATACATCTAGAGCTACTGTATATCCATCGCCAAACATGTCACTTGTTCATCTGTCCATGTTGATGATTCTGACCCGTGTGAGTAACGAGTGATCGATCGTCTCTTTGTGTTTGTTTTTGTTTTGTGTTTTAAACCAACAACAAACCAACTCATGTAAAGACGCAGCAGGACAATCGTGCAGCGGCCTGTTGTATGAACGATGATGTAATGTTTTGCAGAACTTGCACTAAATGTTGGGTGAACTGATGTGTTCAAACTTTGAATACAGAAAATGCTATAAATGCTGTCGGCCTCTGTCTCTGTCATTTATTTATTTATCCATATGGGAGGGGAGATTACTTTTATTTCCTTGTACATCTAATTTTAGTCAGTGAACATAAAATGTGATGGGGCGAGTAGATGTACAGTTAATACAACATTAAGACCATACAGTAGAAGTGAGGAACTAATTAGCCAATTCATTGATTATCTAATGAATTCATAAGAAAAACAAACAACCAACAGTTAAATTTTGTAAATTTTTAAGATTTTTTTATTTATTTATTTTTTTTTTACAAAAATTACCTATAAAGATTAAATACTTAAAAATAGGAACTAAAAATGGAAATTGGTATTAAATTAGTTTAAAATAGTAATTGGTGAAAATACGGAATAAAAAAAGAATAAAGAATATTTATTGTTTATAATATAATATATCTTATTTCTTTTTTCCCCCAATGGCACCCTCATTACAAACAATTCATCAATACAATATGCAAAATGTAAATATAAAGCAGTAATACAAAAACCAGCAATTAAAAAAAAAAGTATTGTACATGTGCACTCAGAATGCATGGAGTCCATGATAACATGCTTAAAACAATTAAAGGGAATCCAGCTGGAGATGTGGCAAAAGATTATTCTATTTAAATGGTGAAATTTTTCCAACCTCCATCCTATTCGGGATATTAAAAGTCAAGGGATTATGAGCACTGAATAACTTAAGTAAGCAAGTTAGATAAACGGGTAGTTTGTCACGAAAGGCCTTAAATTGTTGTTACATTCTCCAGAGTCCAGCCAAATTTAGGAAAATTAGAAAATTCAACATAAGAGTAATACAAGTCACATCGTCAATGTGACACTAATTTTATTTATAGGTTTATACTGTGAAGTCGGTGAAGAGGTGAAAGATCAAAGGTCACATCAGTCAGTTAATTATGAACAGAGAAGCTGTTTCCTAAAATAGAAACTAAACCCAGTCGTCGGCTCCAAACACTGTGTACAGATGTTTAATCTTTATTTAAGTCATTGAACATGAGAATAGAATTTGTTTTTGACAGAAGGTCAATAGACTTGGGCGACTTACTGATGAGGCGTAAAGGTTAAATCCCCCAGTGACTATTAAGAAAAAAAAACAGGAGAGGCTAAAGGGTCGATTAAAGTGTGTAAGTGTGGAGAGGGTCATGGGAAAACCAGTGAAAGAACAAGCTGTGTAAGTGAATCAGTGCTGAGAGTGTGTTGCTGCTGCTGCTGCTGGAGGCACGTGGTCGACAAACAACACAACACACGGTCGCACAACATGATGACAACTTCAACATAACTAAATATCACATTAACTTTTATATTGTTTCATGTAAAAAAAGTAAAACATCAAATTGTGCAGATAATTGTGTGTAATCAGACAATAACTCCAAACATGTGGTAGAGAAACATCTGGATTTGACGAAACATGTCACATTTTCTTGAAATATTCTATTTCCTGACTTATTAAACATATTCTTAGGTCCAAGAATTAAAGGCTGAGGCTTTTTGTACTGTAAATGGTCCAAAGTAAATATTTTGGATTATTTTGTCGTAGTTCTGTACAACTTGAGGCTTTTCTGTTTCCTCAGTCCAGATAATTCAGACTAGCTTTTCTCTATGACTCTTGGCTTAGTTCAAACCCTGTTCATGAAACTGCCTCTCACCAGTTCCCCGAGTCACAGTTTCAATGTTAGGACTTTTCTCTTTTTCCAAACTAATACAAAAAGTTTATTTACATTTGCATTCAGTTTTGGGAGATTTCCGCCCACATTGTTAAAAACTTTGTTTGGGTTGTGTTTGAACCCTCAGGACAAATGACAGAAATACAAAGTCATCCCTCCAGCTGCTGTCTTATTTTCTTCTGGTTCAGTCTTTTTTGTTTTCTTGCAGGGATTTCAGTTGAAATAACAAAAGATTTCAGAGTTATTCAGTCGTTTCTCAGCTCAATTCATGCTCCGTCCACACAGGAGCATGCTTTTGTTTTGTTGCTCCTTAGAAACTGTAGGACTCCCGTCCTTTAGATTTAGGATGCATTCAAGTGCAGTTCTGCTGTGTAGGAGTTATAAACCCTGCAGCAGCAGCTCAGCAGCTTCTCTCTTATCCGGTCGATGATGTTTAGACAGAAGAGAGAGGAAGAAACATCAGCTCCTGAGGTTTTGGACCAAAACCAAAACCACAAAGAACCATGGTCATTAGAGGCCTCGTTGTATTTCCTCTGTTACTCCTAATGCCATAGAGATAGGTAGAAGGATTTGCTAAAGAAAAGTAAGTAAATTACACAGTTGCATCTTTACATTTAAACTATATACTTTATAAAATAACCTTTATTTTGATTTGTGACAAGATAATTATCACATTAACTCAGGAAAACAAAATATCTAGGTATAGCCAATAACCAGGTTTTCCATATAAGGATAATGCATTAAAAAAAATGGCCCTCCTGAGCTTCCATACGAATGCTCAGTTGAAATGACCCCTTGTCCTTTAAAATTCATGAAATAGATTAAAACAGCTAATTTTAAGGATATAGAATAAAACTCAGTGATATTTCACCTCCACGACAACAGACTCTCTCTCTGTCTGTTGGTGCTTCGTTTTTATTGGGAAAATGTGACGACAATTTCAACCAGTTACAGCTTCTCTCCACGGATCCAGTTGATATTGGTGGAATTCCCATTGGCCGTTAATTCGAGCCAGATAATTGGCTGATAATTGATTGCCTTTCATTCACTGAGCAAAACATCACGCTGGTAATCTAGAGAAACCACCACAGAGAGTTTCCTGGAGAGAAAGAGCTGCTTCGTCTCTAAACTAATCCGAGATAAGAGATTAAAAGCAGCTACAGAGCTTCAAATGGACCAGAAGTTAAGTGAACATCCATTTATTGAAGTCCCAGATCTAAAAAACAAACAAACAAAAAACAGGTACAGAAGCTGCTGATTCTGCATCAGAGAGTGACATAAATAAAGAAATTAATAATGTTGTTCATACGCACACGTAACACTCATAAAAGGCTACAATAGCCTACTTGTGTTTCCAATAAATGATTCTTACAAATTCATAATCCATGGCAAAAAGAAATTGACTCAGTTGATGTCTTGTGGCTTGGCTTTCTTCTCCATCGTGGAGACGGTGCTTTAAATCGTAGCCAAAACACTGAATTTAGATTAAGATCAAAATGAAAAAGTATTGAACAAATTAAGAAATAAAGGAATGAGATGGATAATCCAAGAATATTAAAGGGATTAATCAATGTTTCCTTATTTTTCAGACACAAACAAATTCTGTGACAAAACCCAAAACCAACAATAAGCACATTGTGTTTCTCAAGCTCTTAAAAATGACATTCATTGAACCACAGGACCACACAGTCCTTCTGCCTCAATGCTCACTAATGCATCAGACATGGATTCATCCAGAAAATGCAACCTAGGCTACTGTGACCAACACATGGTGGTTCTGCTTTTTTTCCACAGAATTTGTTGACATCAAAAACAATAAATATTTTAAAGGCACAAAATAACTGAAAATTTCGTTCCTTTGGTTTCTTAAAAAAGATTGAAGTGTTTCTACCTATGGAGGACCAGTGATGCCACATTTGCAATTGGTGTAAAAAATTGGGAATGTGCTGTTAGATGTTAAATAATACCTTTATATTTAATATTTTGCACTTGTAGCTACCGATTATACAAAAAAACAACAAAAAATGTGTATTTAGCTAACGTTAGCCACAGTTAGCAGTAGCACATGGTTCCACCAGACTTGACCACATTGCTTATAAAGAATAATTCAATTATCAATTAATGTTTCATGTTATTTCTTTAATCTTGCTCCAGTTGTTAACATCTGCCTGCGCTAGCTAACGTTAGCCACCTAGCCATAGTTAGCCACCTTACTATGTTAGCTAGGTGGCTAACCAGTTCTAGCAGACCCAGAGAGGTTTATAGCATTAAAACACCAGAGTGTTGAATTAAATAAGAGTTTTTTATTCATTTATTATAAATTTAACATTTCATTTGTAAGAGAAACAATGTTTTTTTCTTCTTTGAAAAGTCACACAGCCTCAATTCAAAGCAGAGGACGACATAACAAAAGTTTTCAGCTCAGTGACGACAGGTAACACTTAATATTTAGCATATTTAGCATTTATAAGTTGAATATATAGTTTTTTATTAACGTACAGTAGTATTTGTCAACAATTATGGCTGTTTGACCACATTTTTATTTATCTTAATTATTCGTTTACATTGCAGTCTTGTCATTTATGGATGACTTCTATTCTACGACTTCAATTATAATGTGTTTTATAAGCCGTTTATAAATGCTAAATAGTGTGACCTGAATTAAAGTGCTACCTACTCACATTCAGCTGTTCATATATGTACAATGCTACTGCTTCTGATCTGAGACCCAAAACTTTAAAACACAATTGTCACAGTGACAAACACCAGTTATTCCAGATGTTCACATATAGATAACACAACATGTTGGTGTAGACCAGTTGTTTATTGAACATTTCCACGTTGAACGCAGCTTTGAACGTCACCTCGCTGTGATTTTACAAACATGCTCAGCGCCTTTTTTTTTCAGCAGGAATAAATTCTCAGTATTTTGTTTTTTTGACAACGACAGAGCATTTTTCACGATGATCCGAGGTCGGAGGTCGTCTGCAGGCGGCGAGTGTACGTGACAGAAGCTTTAGAAGCCGTTAGTGAGAACAACAATAAAAAATAACATTAATAATATTTTCTAACAATCGTTTAATCGTCCATCACCCGTCCACCCAGCAACAGTGGAGTGCAGTGTAGCTTATAAACAGCCCATAATAGTCCCATCACTGGGTCCCAATGGAGTGGAGACAGAGCGTTCAGAGTCTAGAACGCTAGAAAGTTCAGTGTCCGTGCGTCTCACACTCCTTTGACCAGGACGCCCGCCTCGTTCTTCTGGGAGCAGTTGTCCAGTTTTTTGTTGTTGTCGGTTCGCGGACGCCGCAGGTTCAGGAAGCTGAAGCGAGCCTCCAGGCTGAAGGGTTTCTTCACCGCGGGGGCGGAGCCGGAGCCGGTGGTGGAGGCGGAGCTGCTGTTGTTGTTGTTGGAGGTGGAGGTGGGAGCGTTGTCCAGATCTCCCTCTGCACCTTCAGCTCGGTCACCTGCAGCAAAACAGGAAGAGAGCCGGTCAACGAAGGGTTAATGTTTACTCTTAAAAAGGTATTAATTATTCAAGGGAAAGTTTTAAGCTTCACTGGACTCTTTTTTTTTTTTTTTAAGTAAAAGTTTTGATGAAGAAGCAGAAAAAGCTGCAGTAAAAGTCTGTGTTCCTGCTCCAATTAATACAGTTTATATAATTATATCAAGATGAATAAAAAAATTGGGCCTTTTTAAAAATACAGCCATTTATTTCTTTGGATGAAAGTCATTAAAGTAAATTCACTAAAGTCACTTTATGACATTAGATGTTGGTAGATAATATACAGATGTTACTGGTTCAAAATTGCGGGGTTTGTCTCGCACTGCAGGATCTCGCGAACGCGAGAATTTTCACCACCACTGTTTTCCTCTAGGTGGCAGCACCGTACTAAATACTGCTCAGACGTTTTGGGGACCATGCTGACACGTCACACAATGTAGCCTCGATGAGGAGTGGCGCTGTTCATGATAGCTACAGATAGAATACAGTAGGATGAAAGGAGAACGAGCTGCAGTCAGTAAATAATACAGTAGCCTATAATCTCTGTCTCGTCAGCTCCAAGTTTTTTTAAAATGAGCCGGAGAGAGTTGCGGTGATTGTACTGCATCCACTTCATGACTACATTATGAAAACACGAGTCTATATATATTTTCCAGATTAAATCCGTTGGATCAGTGGTTCATCAGCTTCATAAGCCCATTACTGAAATGCTACGTGCGCCACAACTAGTTCCCCCAGAAAACAACAACCTGTAGCACAGCTTTGTATTGTTGCAAAAGTGTTGCATCTAGATTCATTACTGGTTTCTAAAAGTATCGATATGAACAGCGCGCGGCCCGATCGCCGTAATTTACAGGCAGAGCAGAGGAGAGCAGGCAGCGTCCACAGCGTTTGGACCTGAGTAGTTACACAGAACTAGACGCACGTTTGAATTGAACATGTTGATATTGACGGCAAAATTTATTCTCCGCTGTCTGCCTGCGTGCACATGTGTGTGATGTGAGAGAGGAGGGAACCCCGCCCGTCAGACGAGAGGAGATGCATTGTAATGACTGTAATGAAACAATAGCAACACGCTGGAATTGCACAACTCTTAGTTAGCGTTTCATTTAATGAAAAAACAAACATCTGTTATAAGTCTATTTGATTATAATAAAATAAAAATAATGGGGAGGCACTGCTGCTGTATTGAATATGATGTCATTTTTCAGGGTATTGACATTGAGTTTGAAATTTTAGTATTGAGACAATCCTACAACTCTGTGAAGACAAATTTGACCACAACAAACACCACAACAGCCAGAAGCAACTAAAATACAGACAACAAGCCACCGAGTTAATAACCAGCGTCGTGGTGCCGCTGATCTGGTTTTTAGCTGCTCTGCAATCTCATTGTTTCAAAGAAAATGGATTGATTGATTTTTTTACGCATGGGTCTGTGCGTCTGGCACGTGTGTCTTGGAGTTTTGAATCGAGGCTTTATGTTCAGCTCCCCTTAGCCTACATGGGAAATTTATTACATGAAACACAACAAAATTTCTTCACTTAGCCCACGAACTGAATTGTGAGCTAACTGTTAAGAACCGCTTTTTTCTGTTCAAAGCAAACAGCTGTGAAGTACTGTGGGGGGAGGGGGCAGGACTTTTCTTCCAGCTGGCTGTTTTTCTACCAGTTACAGACAGTAGCCTAGATGCAAAGTATTGATGAGCTGAGACACATTCACACCTCCATTCATCTCCGCGCTGGTAACGCCCATCGCAACATCTGATTTACATGTCGACTGTTAACACATGGCGATTGGCCATTCACGCGGCTTTGTTCTTGGTTTCGGCCAATCAGCTTGTAAGCACATGGCTAATTATCAGCTTTCAACCAATCTATGGCGACGGCACAGCGATCCCAGCTGCCTACAGCTGTTGCTGTTATTGTTTTTAACAAAAAACGAAAACAGCGCTTGATTGCTGGAAGGCAAAGCCCGTGGCGCTGGCAGCGGCCACAAGGACGCACTCACACTTGGGCCAGTTGCTCTGTATGTGCTGAGGCCATGGATGTAGGCTATAATATAATACATCCATGGCTGAAGCACAAATGCCCCCCTCCTCTGTCCCCGCTGGCGACACACACCTCGAACCCAAGCATGCAAGCACGGTTGCCTCCGACACACGTTGATATAGAGGGATTATTAGTTTATTTGTTTACCAACACGGCGGATGTGCGCTACCTGACTGCAGAAAGAACGGAGCCTTTTTAACAACAACGGTGATGAGGTGCCGACAGTATAGGCTATAGGTGGTTGTGTCCACACACTCATACTGGTTTTATGACATTATAGCGCAGGAGGGAGTGGGAGGGATGCGAGCATCTCCTTCAACCATGCACGGAAAAGGGGAATGATAGGAAACGCGAATTTATTGAGAAACAATGCCCAGGTCAGCAATGCATGACAAAAACATGTGGTTCATTCGTCCCCCTAAGCCACATAAACCAACACAATGTGGACACACACAACTCCGGTTACGCCGCGGTGACGTGTAGAAAAGCGAAAAAAGTGTTTCCATTACACTTTTGCGAAACACATTTGTATCGATACGTCTTAAAAACCACCTCATGAGAGTCATCAGCGGTACCACGACGCTGCTCAGTAGCCTAACTCATCTTATTGTGTGCCTGTGGTCCGACCTGACCAAGTTATTGAATGTTGACGTTTATTTAGAAGAAGTCTGATTATGAATGCTGCCCTGGATTAGATTCTGTCATCATAGCCTAATTCTGATTATTTTCAAACAGTGGCCAAACAACAGATCCATTTTATTATATTAGACTATATTTTCCATTTTTGCTGAGCGGTTTGTTCTTAATTAAATAAAAGCCTGTCCCAAACAGCCGCGTGTGTTTACTTCGTTTTATATCATCTTTGCCCTGTGCAGAAGACCTTCATAATTTGTGATACATAATCATGAACTCATAAAGCAAGCCAGGCTTTATCATATTACAATAGTTTCTGTGATTTAGGCAGGGTATACAGTAGTTAGTTCTAGTTAAATAGCCTAGAGTTTAAGCAGTGGATTACTGCACAGATCATACTAATTCATCCGCCTGTCGTCCTCCGTTCTCACAGATGCCACCTGGTGGTTGTTTTGGCACCATGCGGCTTTTCATTAAAACCTCTTTGTCTCGCCAAGGAAAAAAATGCCTGGCGCTTGTGCCGTCTCGCGTGAATCACGCGAGAAGTCCGCAATTTTGAACCAGTAACATCTGTATTTTATTATTTAAGTGCAGTTTGTTGTGTCCTACTTTGTCTTACTGTTGGTCATTTATCAAAGTGCACTCATAACAATAATTGGTAACACTTTAACATTAATAAAAATACTGAATTCTTCATTATAATGCATGAATACTAATTAGTATGTAGTTTATAAATACAGTTAGTGCTTATAAATGATGAATTCAGTATTTAATGCTTAATAGTGTGTACTTATTATAGAGTGTTACCTGATAATTCTTAATATTCATTGCCATTAATCGGTAATTTAAGATAAATCTGTATGTTCACCCTTTATTTGACTTTCAACGAAGTATAACAAATTTAAAATGGTGACACTTCTTCCGACATGTCTGTATAAAATGTATTTATCTGTGATTTAAGTGAAGAACATGACATTTAAAGAAGCTACAGAAAATATTTAGAAGTTTATGAAAACACTGAAAGCCTAAAATTGTTTACAAAAGAAATTGTTCATCGTCTCGGTTTGATTAATAGAATTATTTAAATTTCAGTTGTAAACTTGTAATTGTTTATTCATGTCAAACATTTAATAAGAATCTATTTTACTTGTGATATCCTATTTATTTCCTTCTTTGTTGTTATTAATGAAAACCGGATTTTGTAAAAACTAAAACTAGAAGGATTTTACACTGGTAAAAGAGCAACTACTACTTATTTTCTAAAGATGCAATGCAGACATAAAACCTCATCACCCACCTCGCTCCAGGTCGCACTCGGGCGACGACGCCCCGCTGCACTCGCTGCGCGGGCCGAGCACCGGGGAGATGAGGCTGAAGTCGGACAGCGACACGGTGCTGGGCAGGTCCAGGCTGCAGGGCCGGGAGGGGGGGGCGGGGGAGGACGAGGTGGAGGAGGAGGAGGGGGTCGGCGACGGAGACGCCGAGGAGGACGTGTACGAGGAAGAGGAGGAGGAGGAGGAGGAGGCGAAGGGGCAGGGCGACATCAGCTCCTGGGGGCTGCTGGGTGTCGAGCCCAGGCTGCAGGTGGAGCGAGTCTCCGAGTCCTCTTCAGACATGAGGCCGCCGCCGCCGCCGCCGCCACACGGGTCGTCATCGAAACACACCGACGCCACTGCAGGAGAGAGAGAGGGAGGGAGGGAGGAGTTAGGGTCTGCATGAAAAGGACATTTTTCTTCACTTTGAAAAGAACCAAATGGAAAATAATTAAATTTTCTTTGTACAACTTGTTTTATTTTAAGGTAACATTTTTTTGAATCACTTGTTTTGAAGAAACTTTATCAATACAGCATCGACATCAATGGACTAGAAATGCCAAAGGCTTTAAAAACAAACTTTATTTTGGATAAATATTTAATTAACATGATTTTCTTTACATCAATGCATTTTTTATACATGATACTTATATACTGTACTCTTTGTATATTTATACTTTTATATCTTCCCATGGCTCAACAGTATTGTTGTGTGTATGTATATAATTGTTAATAAAGTTTTTTTTTTAAAGTTTCATGTGTTTCAATAACTTGCATGTATAATAACTAGGGCTGCCCCAAAAAATTCGAAGCTTCGAAGCTTCGTTCGTTGGCCATGGTAATCGATCATGAAGTCCGTGATCGATTTTTTTTTTTTTTTTTTTTTTTTGGAAGGTGCGGAGCGGGGGGCGGCGGCGGCAGTTACCTTAGTGTAACCTAATATAAAATCTTTACACGTGAAAGCACTGTCACTGCTGCATCCACCTCCCTCTCTCCCTCCCGTCCTGAGGAGGCTACTGGACTGTATTCTATGATTCTCCTCTTTTCATTTCTAACTGAACCGTTTCAGTGTTGCCGGTGCACGCCCGGTGTCTCCCCACTTTCTCTCCCATGCGCACGCTCGCACCCGATTCACATATCTACCGGTAAAAATTAAATGTGATAGTAGGAAAACTGATCGCTCGTGAAACGGCCCGGATGCACTGCCTGTGAAACCGCAGCGCAGCGCGCTGGAGTAGACGCTGATCCTTCAGTTCGTTACGCGAGCCGCGAGCTCCGTCTGCCAAGCTGGATAGACCAGGTTGTACCAGACGGGAAGTCGGGCACAGAAAAGGAGAGAGAATCCGGTCAGTTTTCAAAATAAAGTACCGGTAATTAACGGATGATTAATTTAGCTGTTGCCTGTCCATCTATAAATACTTGTCAGTTGCGTCTGCACATGAGACACATTGATACAGAGCTATAGACAGACCTGTGGAGCCGCATGTGACCGGCGCGGAGAGAGCACGAGAAGCTGCTCCCCGTGCGACCGGCAGGCAAACAGCTGTTTCTGCAGCCACTGTCCTTGCGCTACACACATTTGTTCATTTTAATTTTTCTGTTTTATATTCTAAATATTTAAGAAAAACATAAAAAAAAAACACACAGGCAAACATTTAAAAAAAATAGTATTAAAAAATATGGACTTAATTTTTTTTTTCGGATCACCCCCCCCCCCCCCCCTCTGGCAGCCGGCAGTCTTAATCTTAAAATCGAACGTTAACGGTTAATAATCGATTGTCAAAACATGATAATCGGGTCAGCCCTAATAATAACTAATTTATGTTTATATTCATTATTATTGAGAGGGTGAATTCATATTTTTAATATTTGGAACATTATTTGATCATTTTTATTTGATATGTTTTTTATATTATTGATTTTATTTATAGATGAAATGAAGCACTGATAAAGAAGAAGAAAAAAACTGATGAAAGAAAGAGAGGGAAGAGAAGAGTGGAGGGGTGAGAGAGGGAAGGAAAGAGGAGTAAAAAAAGAAGGGAGATGAAACGATAAAGAGAAAGACAAAAGTAGAGGATGGAGATAAAAGGAGGGAAAAGAAACAGAACGAGAGAACAAAGGAATAAAGGACAGAAAGATGGAGGGAGGACGGACAGATAGAGAGACGGAGGGAAGAGAAGATAAAAGGATGGATGGATGAACAATGGAAGAGGGAGTGAAAAGAGGAGTGAGATATAAATAGAGCTGCTGAGCTCCGACTGTCACGTCACGTCCAGCCGAGGTGTTTCATTTCTCCCGACTCAAACCGGAGCACACGAACGCACCATCGTCACTGTCTGTGTGTGTGTCTGTGTTTGTGTGTGTGTTGTGTTCACGTTCCCTCTCTCTCTCGAAAATGAGTTAGCACATAACGTCACCATCACGCCACCGTCTCTCTTTTGACTGCTCCACGGTTACCATGGTAACGCCGCCCTATTAATTCCTCCGTCAAGGCCGAGAAAAAAAAAAGGCAAGATGTGTTTGTTCAGGTGGACAGATGTGTAAAAAAACATCTGTGTCTTTGATGAATAGTGAAAATTAGCGGACGACGTCATAATGCCTCCTCCCCTCCAAAACAGCAAAGGATTGTGGGTAATGTAGTGGATCGAGCAATGTAGGAATAAAAACGGATACAACATGATTTTACAGAAAGTATAGAAGACGGATCAGAGCTGTAACTAATTATTAACCGGATAATTATTTTCTCAAGTGACTCTATTAATCATCTTGTCTATAGAATTACACAAAACTATGCAAATGTCAATTTAATGCCTTTTTTTTTTAAATATTGAAGAATCAGAAGTTACTTTTCTAAAACATGTCGTCCTGAGTTCTTTAGACGATCCAGAATATTCACTTTTTTTGAAAGAGTTTATTCTAAGAATATTTCTGCATTTGTTAATAAATAAAAAAATCTAAATAAATTTGCTCCAAATCAAACTAACAAAACCTGTGAGAGGAAGGAAGTGACAATAGACGTATGATATTAATGTAAGTGTACGAGGAGTTACGCATGATTATACATACAGTATATTATACAGTATATACATATTATTATGAAAAAATGATGTTACATAGATAAAACACAGATGTTTAAAGCGACGACGTCTCTCAAACTAAAGTTCACTGAGTTAATTCAGACACAGTTTGACTTTTACGTTTCC
This sequence comes from Decapterus maruadsi, assembly GCA_030347415.2. Lineage (NCBI taxonomy): Eukaryota > Metazoa > Chordata > Actinopteri > Carangiformes > Carangidae > Decapterus > Decapterus maruadsi. Next base: position 3,113,457 of record CM064894.1, read on the forward strand.
TGTTTTAACTGATTCCCACACATGAGCAGCATCAGTCCTGGTGTGAAGGTCAAAGGTCGGACGTTCTGGTTACGTTCTAACGCGCTCGCTCTTCGCCGTTTCACTCTCCAGGAATTTAAAAACCAACAATTCAGAGAAAAAAACAGACGATGATGAAGAAGAAGAAGAAGAAGCTGTCTGTTTGTTTTCTCCTCCACCAGCAGCAGGAGATCTCATTACAGCCGCTCTGACATTTACACTGTCACCAGGTGAGCAGCGGAGCGGCGAGCGGCGAGCGGCGAGGGGGGGGGCGGGGCCGACCTTTTCTTAATTGACCTTTTATCACATCAGGAGAATCCAACGCCATCGACTCGAGAGGAAACGTGTCGCGGCGCGGCGTGGCGTCTGTACTCACTGGATATTCCGTCGGACTCCATCTTGAAGTTCGAGATGTCGTCCCCGGAGACGCTGTCGCCCTCGGCGCCCACGCCCCGCCCCCGGGGGCCCATGGCGGAGCTGCGCCGGCGCTCGTGGATCTCGTCCGAGATCATCTCCAGGTTCCTGAGCGCCGCCTTGTACTCGGCTTTGGCCTGAGACAGTTTGGCCTGACGCTCGTCCACGTTCTTCTTCAGGTTCTGGAGGAAGAGGAGGAAGAGGAGGAGGAAGAGGAGGAAGAGGAGGAGGAAGAGGAGGAGGGTTGTGATGATGAAGGTCATGAAGGAGCTCCCTATTTCCTGTCTTTTATTTTGAAAGGCTCACGTTACGTACCTCCAGCTGCAGATAATACTTCGCCTTCATCTCAAAGTACGGCCTGTGGAGGAAGAAGAAGAAGAAGAAGAGAACAGATTAGATCGGAGGGGAAAATACTCTGTAACCCAGAAAAGAGTGGTACCCACACTGTCACCATGGCAACCAAGTGGAGGAGGAGGAGGAGAGGGAGATGAAGGAGTTGATGTGATGTCGCTGGAAACCGATTAAACAACCTGCTGAGGCAACGCAAAGCAAGACCTGAACTAATCATATTATATTATATTATATTATATATTATTGATCGCTGGATAATAATGTAAAATTATTATTGATTATTATTTCACTGTCATATAAAAGTTAATTCTGATATTCTTATAAAAAATAAATTAAATTAGTTAAAAAAAAAACACACTTCCTGTTGAGGCTCTAACCGTCCTCCGTAGAAAATCCAAGATGGCGGGAAACAACCTGCTTTAATGCTTCAGCTAACGCTGTTAGTTCCTCTTTTTAAAAAAAAAACACACTTGAGACTCAGGAGACTGTAAAACATTCCACTTTTCAGACGTCACTTGAACGTCACACGCTGGAGGTCAGAGCGCAGCAGCTGGGCATCAACTCGTGACTTCACGTATCGACCACGTCAGGGCTGAACATCTGGATTTGGTTTCACCTGAAACGGCTCCACTTCCTGTTTCTGCACCACAGGACGCTCCACAATAACCCACCGACGTTATGTAACAAATAACTCTTATTTTGAAAGGCTGAGTGGAGCTGGTTAAAGGACGGAGGAGGTGTCGGGTTTAAAAACTTCAAAATGAGGCTGAATCTTGTTACTAAATACAAAATCTGAGCAAATTTTTGTTTTTTTACTCTTTAAATAATTAAACTGAAGACAACAATGTAATCTATTGGTATTGTGTGATAAAAATAGGCTGGAAACTAGAGTTTAAGGAAGGTTTTCCACTGTACTTCCTGTATTTCATTTATTTTTATCATGTGAACAAGAAGCTATTTTGCAAGAAAAAGTTGTAATTGTTAAGAATAAAGTTGAAACATTAAGATGTTTATTCAGTTTCTGGTTTAATTTGCACTAATTGTCAAATGTATTTTATTCTGAAAATATTTTCCCTTTATTGTGAAAACCTGTATTGTATTGTGTTGATGAGGTTAAAGGAAGTGTCTGGACTCACTTGGACTTGTTGATGGTGCGTTTGAGTTTCTTCTCCAGCTGCTTCATGCGACCCGTCGCTGCCGTGTACTTCGCCGCCGTCTCCTTGTGCAGCAGCTCGCTCTTCGTCTTGGTGTGCTCCGCCTCCATCACCTGGGTCACAGCAGCCAATCAGAGCTCACGGTCAGACAACAGCTGATGTAGAGTACGTTTTTTTTTTTCTTTTTAATTCCGTGGCTTTTGCACCAAACTGAAATGATTCATCTCTCTTCTCTCACTCCCCCCCCCCCTCCCCCCTCCTCACCCGCTGCGTGGCGTGGTTCAGCATCTCCTGCCAGGCCGAGTCAAACTGCCGGTTGTCCTCCTCCAGCAGCCGCTGCTCGGCCAGAGAGATGGTCTCCTTGGCCGCCCTCAGCACCTCGGTGGCTCTCTGGAAGTCCTGCGTGGCCTTCTGGGCTTCAAGCTGAGCCTGAGATAGAGAGACAAAGACACGGTGATCAATAACAGATCAATCAATAACTGTTTCTAACACATTATCAATCTGGACTCTGTTGGTTTGAAGCATGACACAGCAGCTGACATCACGGTGTTTTGCATTTTGCAGCTGCAGCATGAAAGAGTGTCAGACCTCAGGCCAGGAGGATCATGGGAAAAAATGACTTTCTACATGTGACTCAGCAAAAAAACAACAATAATGACGACTCATCACTGCAACTGCACAATGACCCTGAACTCACCACCACGGATGTTTATACTGTTATGTTTCAGCCTTGAAACCAGCTGTTAGGACTTCCTGTGACTTTGTGATGTCACAACAAAGCAGTCACCCTAAGCCCCGCCCACCACACCATTTAACACTGGGCAGGATTTGGTGTTTTTATTCTGAAATACACTTTGTTTTTCTGAGTGATCCAATAAAAATAACAGTCAGCCAATCAGAAGAGAGGCTCAGAACTTCTGCTTCAAACAAAACGTGTTGCCAATGTACTCGCTCTTATTGCTTTATATCTGATATGTGTAGTTAACCTGAGGTCAGACGCCAACAGGAAGCAGCTGAACTCATGTTTATACCATGTTTTAAAAACCGTGATAAACACACAAACTCGTTCAGACGTCCCTGCCATGACGGCCGCGCTGCGTTCACTGACATCACTCCGTCTGGGTCTCAGAGGCTTCACACACGGCCACGGACACATGACGAGGCCGAGGAGGATGAATGAGCGTGTTGTTTCGTGGCAGCGTGATCGGCACGTGTGTTTTTTACAGTGGGGGGGGGGGGGGCAGGAGGATGGAGCAGGATGGAGGAGGTCGTGTGTGCAATCACTTCCTCTCATGCAGCTGCTACACAAAACCACAGCTGGAGTAGATATTGATGAAGACTAAACAGTAAGAGAATCGATTTTTTTCTTTTTATAATCCCTGACCCTGACGTTGACTCTGATTTTCTCTGGTCTGAAGCGTCATTTATAACCTGATGGACAGTAAACACCATGCATCAAGACCAGAGCTGCAAATAAACAATTACTAAACTGTTAACAATGTTCTCAATCATCAGTCCACATGAATATTGCAAAATAACAAACAATTTTCCCAATATTTTTATTTCTGTTTCACTGAGAAACTGTTTGTAGATTTTTAATCCGTTGGAGAAAAGTTGCAGAGTTTGAGTTGGAAACTCTTCAGTCTCTCTCTTTGTGTCCTGCGGCTACTGTCAGGATCCTAAGTCGCTGTCAGCTCCAACACTGCTGCAGGCCAGCGAAGGCAACACACACACACACACACACACACACACACACACACACACACACACACACAGAAAGACAGAGCGGCTGCAGCCTCGACACTGCAGAGCTCCCATTTCAGTCCAGCTGTTCACAGCTACGCAACAGCTGAGTAAAGGTGAGAGGGAGGACGGAGAGACAGGATGAGTCCTGATTTATAAAAGGTCAATGTTTGTGTTAAAGCTCCTTCAAAATAAAGGTTTTTATTAAAGCTCCTTCAAAATAAAAGGTAGATGTTAGTGTTAAAGCTCCATACAGTATAAAGGTAGATGTTTGTGTTAAAGCTCCATACAGTATAAAGGTAGATGTTTGTGTTAAAGCTCCATACAGTATAAAGGTAGATGTCCATGTGTAGTGTGATTATAAAGCAGCTCTAGGTTCTATATTAATACTGTGAAAGTATCAAAGCCTCAGTCCACAGAGAAATGCACACAGCCTGTATTCAGAAACTGAGCCTTAAAACCAGCCGTCAGGACTTCCTGTCACTTTGTGATGTCACAACAAAGCAGCCGCCACCTGGATGACACCGTCCAAATATGGAGAATTTAATCTGCGAGGACACTTCAGTCGTCAGCAGCGTTAAATTAATCCTTTCCTTTTCCTGGTTTGATGTGAACAGTGGAGCCGACAGCACTGACGGCAGCCTGAGCTAATGGGTGAGTCAAGGAATGTGCGTGTTTGTGCGTGCGTGTGTTAATACAACACCAAATGCTGGAAGCTGGATATAAAAACGTAAAAAAAAAAAAAATGAAAGTGATGAATCATCGGTGACGGCCTGCAGCTCCTCTGACAGAGTCGGAGAAGAAACGTCTCAAGTTTTTCTGAAGTTTGTCAGGAGAAGAAAGGAACTGAGACTCAGAAGAGAAGCAGCTGAAAACACTTTGGTGAATATTAAATCAGGATCCGACTCTACTGACCCACTTTATGCCGACTCGGTTACTGTACGGCCTCAGCCAATCAGAGAAGAAAACAAGTCTTAGTGTAAAATGTTTCTGCACAAATTCAGATGCAGATTGCAGAGCTCATTTGTTCTTGGATAAATTAAGATTTATTACATCAATTAATAACTTCAGAGTTGTCTTCTATCTATCTATCTATCTATCTATCTATCTATCTATCTATCTATCTATCTATCTATCTATCTATCTATCTATCTATCTATCTATCTGGTCCTGATTCGTCTCCGTCCACAGAGACAGTATCCGTCTGTCCTTCTTCCTCGCTGCAGCTCTGACATCACCTCCTCATGCTCGCTCTAATTTCATTACAGCTGCTCGTTGTTGTCGTTGTCGTTGTTGTTTTGCCGGCGCAGCAGAATCCAAACAAGTCCGGTCTTGTTGCCGTCATGTGCTCGGCTCGGCTCGGCTCGGCTCAGCGTGCCACGCCGTCCGCACGAGCCGCCTGAACGCCACGTTAGCTACAGTCGCTCACGCCAGCGTTCATGAGGAATGTGGACGGACATTAACTCAATTTAAACTGAAGCAGCTGCAGCTTCATCTCTGCACTGGGAGGATTCGGAAATGAACAAATACTTTGCTCTATTGTCGTCTTCCTTGTTCTAACTGTTGTACGTTTTCCTCTGGGACTCAAACTTCTCAAACTATGAAAAACAACAATATGGCATAAAAAACAAACAGCCGTCTGCAGGTGGGGATGTTCAAGAAATATCAGGGAGTCGTCAACCAATCAGAAAAGTTCCTGAACCTCTGGGTAAATCCTACCCCTCTGACCAGTTTGAGGGCAGATCAATTACCAAAGAACCAAATTCAGACCCTGGTTCCTGCACCGAGATCCTCAAAAGTATTAGACGTTTAAAACCTGCAATCATTTCTTCAGCAGCTGCGAGCAGCACATTTTATTTCCCTTCAGACTGAAGGTCGGAGTCACATTTCCCAAGTTCCCATCAGCTACATCATCAGAAACGCTCAGTAAAGCTTACAATCCAAGATGGCCGCTCACTGCAAGCGAAGCACATCGACCTGGGTGTCCAATCACTCGTATTGAATCAAAGGTTAAAATGTAAACAAATAGTGACAGAGAGCCAATCAGCACGCAGCATGCTCGGACCATGATGTAATAACGCTGGTGATTAAAAAAAAGAGGTTTGTTTGTTTTTTAGTTAAAGTTGGATTCGATGCTTTTGTCAGAATCTGAATCTGGTTTATTGATGAGAAGCTTTTTTAACGTACGAGGAATTTTTCTTTAGTGTTTTAGTGCAGTGGTTCTCAACGTGGGGTCCGGGGATCGCTAGGGGTCCTTGAGAAATTTGAAGGGGGGCCCCGATTTTTTCTTGAAATTTTACCACTTTTTTTTAGAATTGTTTTTTCTTTTTTTTTCTTCTTTTTTTTTTTTTTTTACCACTTCTAGAATTTTTTTATTTTTATTTTACCACCTTTTGCTAGATTTTTTTTTATATATAATTTTGCCACTTTTTTCTGGATTTAAAAAAAAAAAAATTTACCACTCTTTTCTAGATTTTCTTTTCCTTTTTTTTTTTTTTTTTTACCACTTTTTTCCAGATATGTTTAACACTTTTTTTTTTGGATAAAATTTTTTACTTTTTTTGGATAAAATTTTTACTTTTTTGGGGGGGGGGGGGATTTTTACCACTTCTTCCTAGAAATGTTTGAATGTTTTTGGAGAAATTGGACCACTTTTTTCCTGAAATTTCTCCATAATATTTCCTAAAATTCACACCAATGTATAAAAGTAATGTTCTTCAGTCTCATAACAGACATTTGTGTATTTCTGGTGTTTACTTTTAAATTTGGTCCAATGAGGGTCCGTGGTCTAATTTGTGTTAATTAAGGGGTCCTTGATGTACAAAAGGTTAAGAACCACTGTTTTAGTGAATAGCAACAAACAGTAAGTTAGAATAGAAATATACCTAAAACAAAGCCAGAATAATCAAATGCTGCAGGACAGACAGCTTGAATATGAATGAAAGTGAAACATTAAAAAGTGAATAAATGAGCAGCGATGCTCCCTGGATGATCTCAGCCTCTCAGGACCATTGTTACAGTTTCAGTCTTGTTTTCCCTCCTCTTCCTCCTCCTCCTCTTCCTCCCCTGTCACGTTGCCCAGAGGATCTCATCCTACACGTGCCCCCCTCCTCTTCATCCCTTCATCCCTCCATCCCCTCCATCCCCTCCATCCCCTCCCGCCGCCTCCTCATTCTGTCAGACAAACATTAAACGCTCGGCTCGGCCTGTTTCCACCGAATGGAGGGTAAAATAAATAAATAAATAAATAAAAACATCAGAAGAGCTTTGAGCTATCAGGGTGAGTGTGTAAAATTCATCAGATTGAACCAACTTTATTGAGATGTAACTGGTAAACGACACAAACAACTCAATCAGCGTGAAAGTGAAAGAAGTTGTCGTCTCTCTGTGTGTCCTACTTTCTCACCGCGGTGTCAACATGTCAGCCGCAGGCGAGTGAAACATCAGCACCGTCATCTTTTAGTCAGTGTTCAAAGAGCAGCTGTGACAGGAGGGAGGAAGAGGAGGAGGAGGAGGGAGAGAATGAGAGAGATGGAGGGAGGGGAAGGAGATGAATAAAGGATGCAGGAGGTGAGAAAACCAGATAAATAAAAGATTAAAAGACTGTGCAAGAAAAAAAAACACCTGTTAGTCACTGAGTTAATGCGCTGACTGCAGGATCGCTGGTTTGATTCCCGGCCCCTCCCACACAGGTGTAAGTTCCCAGGAGTTAAGAAATACTGAACCTCAAACAGTCAGACCAGCAACTTCTCCAAGAGTTTAAAGGGATAGTTCAACATTTTGGCAAATTTTCTAAAACAACTCTGTGTGGTAACGTTGTGTTATTATCTCATAGCGTGGTGAATGTGCAGGTCACAACTTGTCCACCAGAGCGTTGTGGAGTTGTTGGATTGTGTATTTGATGAGTTTGATGAGGGAAACCAAGAAATGCCATGAGCCTCCGTAGCGTAGCTCTGAGCAGCTCACGGCTCTGCTCCGCCGTTCTAAAAATAGCTTGCACCGACAATTAATGGTAACGAACCTACTGCTATGACTATAGGGGTTATGGCAATGGGCCAATTTGCCAAAATGTTGAACTATCCCTTTAAAGAGCAAGGCTACAGAAGGGCCGCCTACATTACGAACTAAATCTGTTTCACTGTTTCAAATAAATAAACCTTTATTCCACTGAGCCGCGCGACAACAACAGAGGAGCTTCTCCAAACAAAGATGGAGGAACTTCACTGCCTAAGAGAAATATAAAAAACTGTATATTCACCCACCATAAGGTCTTGTGTTGCCTCTGTTACAGTTTTGCAGTTTTTACAGTGCATGCTTCAAGTGTTTGTTTTTTAATAGAAAATCTAACATATAAATCTATATTTGCATTGCATGTTTCTTCTGCTTCCTGTGGCTGAGTTGAGTTGCGACCACAGTTCATCACTTCTCTATTCAGCTGTGTGAGTGTGTGTGAGCTGCTGCTTCACACTTTAACCAAGTGTGACAGGAACAAAAATATATATTTAAGTCGTCAGTTTGTGATCTCTTCTCTTACCCTCTTTTCTCTTTACGCTCCTCGGGTTTTATGCCTCTGTTCTCTTCCTTCCCTCCCTCCTTCCTCGTCACCCTGTCTCTTCCACTCCGTCTTCAACCTCCTCTGTTTTTTATCTTCACCCATCTGTCTCCTTCCATCCATCCTCTCTTTTCCCTCTCTATCGGCCACTTTATCTCATTTTGCTCGCCACATTTCTACCTCTCACTCTGCCTTTTTCTACATCTCCCTTGCTTGCTTCTATTCTTCTTCAATCCTTCCCTCCCTCCCTCCATCCCTGTCCTCCTCAGCTTCATATTTTAATCACCGCTCGTGCAGCTTATTGAAATTTTCAGCGTCGAGCCTCCGGAGAGAAGCTGACGTGTGAGTAAAGACGAGCTTCAAACAACGAGCTGCGACTCGCTCTCCGTCCTCGTGTTTGGTTCGACGGGCGCTTCAATTATTCAAGAGGCCGTTAAAGAGAGAAAACAAGCTCCGTTAACTCATGAGAGAAGAATGGAGGACATTTAGGATCAAACTGAGTCATGTTTCCATTATGATCGTCAGTTATTATCTAATGCTGTTCTCACACAGGGAGATGAAAGAAAATCCTCTGTAACATCGTCACTAAAATACTAATTATGCAGAAAAACTGGTCAAAAAAGTGCAGGAAGTATTGTTTTAGTATCACTTCTGAAAGTTACAGTATCAGATCATCCAGTTTTGCCCTTCACAATAAAACGCTGGAGGACACATTTGCCAGATATTGATGTGGAACTGAATCTGTGGCTGTTTCATACTCCGTTTCTATTATCTCACACTTCAAACGCCCATAATGGCCTTAATGTCGTCTCTATCAGTCAAAGCCCTGCAGGGGGAGGAAGACATAAAGGAAGAGAGATGGGAGGACAGACACAGAGGACGGTTGGACACCACCTCATCAGTCATGGCTGTCGAAAGAAAGACGTTCTGGAGAAATTAGTCTTGACATCATAAAAAAAAAGACGTTGTATGACCTCCACTTCCCTTCCTTTACTGATCCAAACCTGTTTGTCTATCACAATTAACACAAGAGAGGACGGAGGGGGAGAAAGAGACGGTATCTGTTTTCAAAGTGACCTGATTTGGCCAATTTTCGAGGAAATTCGATTTAGTTTTAATCTCTGCTCCTCAATCAAGTCTGGCAATTAATTTCCTCCACTGAAAAGAAACAATCTGGAACAATGGAGGCCATTAAGGCCGATGGTTAGAGGCCTTGTAAACACGGCGCCCCCTCGCTGGCCGTGGCCGTGCCCGACTAACCCCCCCGAGCCTTCAGCCAACCCGAGTTTGATGTTGCTGTTTATCAAAGCAGGAGGGGAGGGAGGTGAACGAACGGCGACTGGCCTAGATCTGTGAGCGAGGGAGGAAGACTCAGCCTCACGGTCTTTAATGGGCAAATTAACCCAAATATGTCCAGGAAGAAGAAGAAGAAATAGGACTCTCCAGCGGTGGTGAGTTCAAGGGACTGTTGCAGCCGGAGACTTGGTTTTTTTAGACAAGATGGGTCGGCTGGTGCACGTGTTTCACCTAAAACAGCTCAAACGTGTGTAATCCACAACCCAAGGAGCACAAGAGTTTAAACCTTAGAAAGTTTTCACCGGTGAAAATCCAGACCATCAGGGAGCAGGAAGACAAATGAGAGTCCTGCAACACCACCTGAAGTACTATGTCTTTTACCTGGAGGTAGACGATGGCCGACCCAGAAACACCCACCCTTGAATTTGAATGCCCAGCGTGTACCCCAGGGTTTGACTGGTGGATCTGCTCTGGACTGAGTTGCTCTGGTTGGTTTTTGGGGTGATTGGGTGATGTATTAATATAATGCTAATTCCAGGCTCTACCTCCCGTAAATGAAGAATCTCTAAAGTTTGATTTAAAGGGAGTGCCAATAAGAAACAAAGATCGCGGTTGGACCATATTTTGCACATTGTTGTGGCACTGATTTCCAGCAAAACAGAACAGAAGAGTGACTAAACAACCTTTAGGCTTTTCAACTAGTTGCCGTCCAAAAGATGCAGAACAGTCAACTAAAAATCAACCAACCAACCGAACAACCAACCAACCAACCGAACAACCAACCAACCGACCAACCGAACAACCAACCAACCAACCAACCAACCAACCAACCGAACAACCAACCAACCGACCAACCGAACAACCAACCAACCGACCAACCGAACAACCAACCAACCAACCAACCAACCAACCAACCGAACAACCAACCAACCGACCAACCGAACAACCAACCAACCGACCAACCGAACAACCAACCAACCAACCAACCGAACAACCAACCAACCAACCGAACAACCAACCGACCGAACAACCAACCAACCAACCGAACAACCAACCAACCGAACAACCAACCAACCAACCGAACAACCAACCAACCAACTGACCAACCAACTCTTTGATTCAACCTGAGCTCACCACTGCAGTCTGGAATTTGGTTCAGGTGAAGGTTTTGTTTTGATCCTCCTGACTTTTACCTGATGCATCCAAAATTATAACAATTTTGATCTTTGTTTGAACAGCCAGTTCATCATTCACTCCATTTCTATCACTTTTTCTGGATTGGTATCGATCATTTGGAAACATTTTGAGCCCAATCCTGCAAAACATCCAATCCAATCCAAAGTTATTGTTGTTTGGAATCAGCAAACTCGTCTTTAGAACTGCTGTACAGACATTTCTCTAAATGTCTTCACTGCTACCAACCCAGCAAACACCGCATCATCCGGGTGAATTGTAGACAGTCGTCTCCAGACCTGGAATCTTTTCCACTGTTGGGACATCTGAGGAGTCTCTGGCAAAGCAGAGATGAGACAGAACACAAACCTGATCCTGGCTCGACATCAACCCACTGACAAAATTAACATTAATCAGCAGCAGATGGTTCGACCTGCCAACAGCAATGTTTGTCATTTGAACCGGTGAAAGCAACAGTCGGCACCAACTGAGGAGCAGAAGCTGCTGAGTGTCTCACACATCATAATAGAAAAACATAGTCAGCTCAGACTGCAGAGATTTAAAGGAGAGAGCAGCAGGAGGGCTCAGAGAAGAAACGATCAGATACTGATCCAATAATCTATCACCTCTCTGGTGCTCAGGTCTGATTTAATGTCGGAACCAAGTCAACAGTCGTTTACTGCAGATTATACACAATAAAACCGACAGAATCTGCAGAGCTGCATTAAACATGAGTCAGAGTTTGTTGGTGGGAAGCCAGTGAGGGATCATGACCTTATTACTAAAGGAGGCGGGCACTAGATCTGGTAAATTAGGAGAAAACTGGAGTAAAATTGGCCAAATAAACAAAGACATAAATAATCGTGTGGCTTGTGGAATGACAAAGCTAAAAGTGTGCTGTGCCTTTTTTCACGTAGCACAGATCTGCTAATTCAAGCTTGAAGATTGTTACTCTTTTGTTGAAGGCCTTGAACACACAAACACAAGTTATCACACTTCAGTGACCGTTTGTACTGAGTCATCGAGTCAAAACACAAAAGGAAACTCACACCCAAAACACAAAACACACTGTGTCACACGTCGCAGTTATTATGCAACATCGTATGAACTGGTGGCAATACAATACAATACAATACACACACAGACACAATAGCATCCCGTGTGGCCAAAACAAAACCAGATGGCGTTGACCTTGCAGCAGCTTCCTCTGCTCTGCCCCCGTCCATCCATTCCCCACCGCCCCCCGAGTCCATAATCCCTCCATCTTTCAATCCATCCATTTCAGTTCATCCATCAGCACCGTTCCCTGTGGCTAAAGTCTGATGTGACGTGCGCTGACTGCCAAAAAATCCTCACTCCAGGGAGGGAGGGAGGGATAAACAGAGACATAAAGAGGGAGAATAGGGAATAGGCTCAAAATAAAGAGGGAAGAATAATGGGAATGAGAATTAACAGTCAAATCTTTACAGCCCGTCCTCACGGGAGTGGACGTGAGGCTGCAGCCACGTCCACCGTGACGGTAAGTGAAGCGTCTCTTCTCTCACAGCTTCCTACTCCAGCTGCATCAAATCCTCCCTCTCCAAATCTACCGTATCATCGTCTCGCTATAGCTGAGGATTTACTCGCTGGCCGCCACCCTGACTAATCCCCTGACATCTGCTTGAACGCCGGCCACCGCCACGGCCACTGGAAACATCCTCACAGCCCAACGCCTGACGATGACGGGCAGGAGTTTAACGTCAACAACACAACACATTTTCACTGTGGTAGCAGCACAGAGTTTAAGTATTTCTATGTTCAACTAACATCTTCTTCTTACTATTTAAGTTGGTTAAGTTATAATAAGAGAACTCTAACCCTTTAAGACAGGACATTAGCATCATAGTCCTTGAAATCGACTTAAAGCAGCAATTAACCAACATAAACTCACAAATTACACCCTTAAACGAATCAAATAGATTTTAACCAACTTAATGCAACGTTAAACTGATCTGATAGACCTATAACCTGACCTAACACCATAAACTGCCTTAATGTCTCAATACCAACATCTATATTGTATCTGTTTAACTTCACAAACGTGTCTCAGCCTGTCAGTAATGTAGCTATTAACCCTAAAGTAGCTCCACCAGTCTTACTACATATAAAGTTGCTATTCTGACCTTTTAAGAGTTGTTGAGTCATCACTGACACAGAGAGCAGGATGTATGGGCCTTCTATCTGTCTGGTATTTGCTCTTTAGGTGGATCTATAGAGGTCGGTTATGCTGGTCTGATACCTAAGAATTCAGCCTGCATGTGTTTACACTTCTTCCTCCTCTGGTTTTGCACATCACTGCATCAGACTCATCCTCACAACAACTCTTTGTAAGATCGTACTTCTATCTCTCGCCTCCTTGATCTTAAGTCCTGTGAATCCCCGTCTTGAAACTCAATCAGCCCTCCAGTCTCTCAGACCATAACACGACCTGCAGACTTCAGAGTGCTGCTGCTGCTGCTGCAGGTTGCTGCAGTCGCCACACAGATGAGGAAACACTGAGTCATCCTCCCCGACCGGCGGATTCACTGCGGCTCTGACCCTCGTACTGACAGAATAACCTGCAGGGCCTCGACAAATTACCATCACTTCCCCCGAGTGGATTCGAGGAAGGTCTTCAAATGTTTGCAGCTTTTGAAGAATTTCATTTCCTCTGCAGCGAGAGGGTACGCAATAGAGAGTATGCTGGGAAACCTGACTCCTGCATTTCCATCTCCAACAGTAGCGTTGAGAGGGGAAGTGGAATAAAAAGAGAGCTCAATGCATATTTCATGACATAAAAAAAAAACAACCTTGTGCTGAAAGTTTAAGTCCAGATACGGCGGCCTCGCTCCAGCCCGCCGGAGTCAGCACTTAGAAACGTGCGTCTCTGAAGCGGCGTGCGCTCCAGCGATCGCTTCGCAAACTTTTCAGCCTCGTCACCCTGACCCACTTCCTCAGGTAACGTTCAGGTCCTCGGTGAGCGCAGCTGCCCTCTTTACCCCATCAGCTGACAAACCTTCCCCTGGGAATCAGAGGGAGAAGGAGGAGCTCAAAGACGTTCAAGTTAGGAGTCAGAGACGCTGTTCCCCCCGCTCCAAGATCGTAAGGTTGATTCATGCAACTGTTGACGTGTCCTTGAGGAAACGAGCACCGACTGTAAAGTGCTGGGTCAAACTGTGAAATGTCATCAATCAGCAGAATCACCACAATGACTGGATTTTTAGAGTCCAAGTCTAGAATGAGGAACTATTAGTGCACACAGCTACTGTGTCTCAACCCACACTTGTTCTTTTGAGTCAACAAGTGTTGTCACATTGTCACATTGAGGAAAAGAGGGTTTTTATCTGCACATCATACATAGAAAAATGCAAGAACACAGAAAAAGGAGAAGGTACACCTGCACAGCTGCTGGTAGCCATAAAAGATTTCTTTACTACGACCAACTGATCTTCTTCAGGTGCTATTACTGGATTAGGAACCAGGGGAAACATATAAACAAGAGCCACCAATAGGCTTTCAAGTGTATTAATGTGTGGTCCAATTAAACAAAGGGGGCAAACTTGAGGGCAAGGGGCACATTATAAGGTCTAAGATCTCCTCCTTGTGCGTAAAGATAGACAGAAATATTTAACGCAACATTGTGACGTTGATGCATGCTGTCCAGTCAAAAGGATGAGTCCAGAATGATGGACGGCTCACATCCAGACGACGCTGCCCTGTCGTCTGTGAGTATGATGTGTCCACATGGGAATGTACTGACTGAAGATGCAGGACGTAACTTCCTGTATTACTTCAATTCAAAACTTTTCTCTGACACCCGACCTCTTTCCTGCTGGTTTAGGGTCGAGGACTCTCCAGATCATTTAAATCTCAAAGATAAAAGACGTGACAACGGTCCAAAACAAACCAAAGCTTTTTCTTTTATTCACAGCTTGTACCTAAAAGCTTTTAAACCCACTTTCGAGGACATACATTTCACAAAAACAAGCTTTGTTTTGTTTTCTAAGTCCCATAATTTCCTGGATTTTCCCGCCTCAGTGGGACGACTCTGGCCGTTCTGCTCCGTGACTCACTCATGAATCATTAGCTGTCAACCGCACGTCTGATATGCAAATAAAGATTATCCAACACTCTCAGAGTTTCACTACAGGTCTCCATTTTATCTTCCATCTGGAGTCAAGGTCAAAGCGAGTCGTTTGTCTCCGCCTGCCACCGCCACCGCCACCGCCGGCGCTCCCTGGGCGCAGCCCGCTGCTTATCTGCTACTGCAAATACTGTGTTTTTAATCAAAACGAGTGGGCGACCGACGAGGAGCAACAGAGAACAAAGAAAAGGAACGTCAATGCACGGCATAATGATGGAGAGAGGGCATCAAGTGAATGGAGGAAGAGATGGAGGAAAAGAAGATTAACTAGAAAAGAGAAGAGTGACGGGCGAGACAAGAGGAAGGGAAAGACAAGTCAACAAGAAGAGGCTGAAAGGAGGGGGCGGAGAAAAAAGAGGAAAGATAAAAAGATGAAGAGCAAAAATGAAACAATGAAAAGGAGAGAAACTAGAAAAGGGAGTTGCAGAACAGAAAACAAGGTGAAACAAAGAGTGGGCTGGGCGCTAGGGGTCAAACACAAACCAAGACGTAATGAAAACACTGATTACATAATGAGAAGCAGCCAAACATCACACTGGCTGAACGGCGCTGCGAGCCGGGTCCAGGGCGAGCGATGGAAGACGACAAAGAGACTCAGTGTGTCTTCAGTTGGAGATATTTTTAGTTGGCAAGTCTCTAAAGTCAGTGACATCAAAGACGTCAGTGTGAGTTCTTCCTAATTGTGGAAAGAGCTTTTTTTTTTCTTTCCAAGAGTCTGACAAACACAGCTTTGTTCAAGACAAACAACTGCTTTCTCTTGACTTTCTATTTTCAGTTTCAGATGGTCCAAATAAAAATAACGCCGTGCCACAGAAGTCTACGAAGCTGCAGGAGGTGGATGGTCAGAATATGGGGCAGTCCATTTACAGGACGATGAGATAGAAAAGACGGTACCGATGGATACTAGAGGCCTTTGAAGGATTTGGAGCCAGTTTGTTCATGACCAGTGCCCTTCAGTCATTCATTCATCAGCTATAGTGTTTATTCGTTAAGGGTTGCAGGAAGCCGATCCCAGCTGACGTTGGGCGAGGACAGGACACACCCTGGACAGGCCAGGACAAACTACCTTTTAAAATGTCTTTAGGATTGAGGGAGGAAGCCGGAGTACAAAGAGAAAACCCCACATAGGTAAACAGAAAGGTCCAACCAAGGTCTGAAAGGTACCTGGTCTTCCTGCCTTCATGCAAATACAAAGTTATACCTCCACAGATGATTCCTAAGACTAAGACAGTTCTAGACATCCAGGCGGAGCATTTTGGACTTATTTGGTAAAATTCATGAAAGACCAGAGTGTAGAGTAGTTGGATAATGACCAAAGTGACTGTGATCCATCGTCTGGAGACAATGGATGTCTGTAGAAAGTTTGAACCACGACCGAGTCCCGATGCCCCTCGATCCGGCATCCCTGCTGTTTTAGAGCTTTAGGAACTTGTATCAGATCCTGCTCGCCTCACTTACTCCATTTTACTATCATTGTAATGATGTGACATTAAATCTTTCTGTTAAGGTTTATATCCACAGCTACAAAAAAAAGTGCAGCGTCATCATTATAAAGCGAGTCCATTGCTGGAACTGCATACAGGAAAAAAAAAGGAGGTTTATCACCGACTCCAAATCTTTTAAACCAACAACTCGCCGGCTGCCAGTTGGCGCGACATTATTAGGTTTGGACACTTCTGCTTCAACAAGTGGGTACGCTCTAAATGGAGATTAGATTAATTAACCAGTGGTTTATCAAATCAGTAAATGTTGTATGAAGGAATATCTTGGTCCGATCCAAGTGAAGACACGACCTTGGCCTCTTGGTGATCGAAGGACCAAAGTTATTCAATGTTAAACAACCACTATAGCACTTAAGCCAAAACAACAGCTCATCCAGAACATTCCTGTGCAGCCGTGAAGCTCTGAATGCCTGGTCGCTGCTGGACTAGTGCAGCGAATTAGAGCAGAGATCTGATAAAAACTCTGCTGCAGTCTGTAGCCGACAGAGAGGAGGGAAGACAAAGAGACCGAGGGAGGAGGGACGCCCGATGAAAAGGTCTGAGGGCAGAACAAGTCTGGCTTACAAAACCGACGTTTATCCTTCTCTGTTGATACAAGGCACAACAGAGGCTCGATTTGCCCCGCGAGGCATTTGGATAGCGAGCGCAGACAGACAGATAGAGCAGATGGAAAATGTTTATGTAGGCCGGCGGACCGAGCTGTGAGGAGGTGAGAGAAGCTGGCTGGGATTCTAAAGTCACCGGGTTAAAGCTTCAGACGTGGACGTGGGAGATAAAAGAGCAACACGTCCAAGAACAAGATGTTAGAATCACTAACATGTTCAGATTGAAGCATCAGCAGAGTACATGAACAAATTAGTACAATTTTCATCTGGTTATCAGAACCCATATTTATTTTAATGACTTCTTATGAACAGCCAGTGGCCTCCAGACTGACAGCAGGTGATGACTCAGACTATTGAGAGTCTTATTCTGTGGTCCAGAGAAAATTGGAGAACAGTTGGGTGCAGAAACACTAGATATGTTACTGAACACGGAGCTGGGTCAAGGTCTGAGTTTATACTTTTCTGTAACTTGGTGCTCAGATAAAGGTGGAAAATCTGTTTTCGTACCAAGTTTTCAACATGTGTTTGAACGCGGGGGTCTATTGGGGACTGAGTCTGTTGGGAGATTAGTATGTATTAATTAAGTTTTCTGTTTCCTTTTCAAGACAAATGATTTTCATACCTTGTTGACGGTTTCGGCGTATTCTTCCGCCTTCCTCAGAACTGTCACCGTGATGTAAGGAAGGTCATGCCTCCGTAACACCAGCTGATAAGCACGTCACCGTCATGACATCACGGTGACAGTTCTGAGGAAGGCGGAAGAATACGCCGAAACCGTCAACAAGGTATGAAAATCATTTGTCTTGAAAAGGAAACCGAAAACTTAATTAACCAGTGGCTGCAGCTTGACCCCCACCCAACGTAGCCGAGGTCGACTCCAAGCCTCGACCCCATTGGAAGTCATGGCAGATTTTAATCCTCATTTTATAGCAAGTCTTTTTGTTTCCTCCAAAGTGCCAGCTCTCCTATCAGAGCTAATTTAACATGATTAATGACTATCACTGTATCTAATGTCCGTTTCCCATCTCATCATTCAAAGTCAAGGGAGGGTCATGGATGATTAAAACATACTTGATCTAATGTGGTTTCTAATTCAGCCTCCAACGGCTGTAGAAACTCACCCTTTCCCACTAAATACAAGTATCGAGGAGCAATTCAGTGGGGTCAAACTCCTCTAACTTTTCCTGTCAAGTCTTCACAGTCAACATTTAATCACGTCCCACAGGAATCTTGAACCTCCTCAGTCTGAAGGTTGATCAATAAACTGTAGAGAACTGAAGCTGAGATCGACTTCAGAGCTGGAGTTTTACGGCTCGTAGGTGTATTCCTTCAGGACCTTTAAGCAGGGAAGATGTTTCACAACACAAGGACGACTTTTCCTCGTTCCAGTTACAGAAGAGTGTCTCTAACTTGGCAAAGTTGGTGAAAGTGGGTCGTCTGCACGAGGGGACGAGCAGCGATCCGACTCCTTCCTGTCAAACCAATGTCGAGCTAAATTAGTCAGGCTAGTCACGCAGAGCGGGACGGTGCAGTGTAACAAGAAGGAACTACGCAAATGTATTCAGCAGGAACTCATTCGAATGGCTTCTCTTACAGAGCAACAGAGACTGTGTGAGTACAAACTGTAAAATGTTTCGACTCCCTGGAGGAAATCATGAACTCCGCCTCAACTCAGAGCATCATCTCTGATTCTCCTTAACTCGTCCTTTCCCCTCCGTCATCTTTTTGATCCTCAGCTCTGACTCTATAACACATTTCTGCACTTTTCCACCAAAACCAACCCTTCTAGGTACACAAGGAAAAAAAAAAAATCCAGCTGAAATCTCGCTGTTCCAGATACAGCACATGCTCGAGAAGTAAATGCAAAAGTCTAGACGAGACGGAAATAAAAGCAGGTGAGCTGACAGGTGAGGGGAAGTACGACTACCACATGCTGTACATCCTCATCTCAGTTCCCCAGAAACCAACACAGTCAAACAACAAGCAACACATGTTTATCACCATCATTTCACAATGTATAAGATACTGTATTTCTTCATGGTCTTGAGTCATAATTGATCTGTAGACTTTAAGTATTTGGGTTTCATGATAGGTCAAGAGACTGGACGATATAAGATCCTTCAAGGATTTCTTTTTTTAATCTTTGGCCACAAATTGAGTTAATGCCCCACTGAACATCCTCATGTGATCGTTGTTTAAAATGGGATAAAACCGACATTAAGTTGAAGAAGGGGAAGTCCGACAGAAACTCTTTCACCACCACCTGTTTTCAGCACAAAAACTGAAAATTGCCGCTAATACTGACGGGGAATGTTTACGTCCCAGTGGAAACGTGAAGACAGTAGATAGCTCCTCTCCATCATGAGGCAGGGAGGAGATAAACCTCAACAATGAAGCCTTTTAGGCGATGCCTGTGCTTCCTGACTGAGCTCTTACAGCTGCGTGAGCTCTTATCGAGATGTGCAGGTGGCTGCTTCCCTCTTTATTTACGCACACACACAAACACTTTGCTGAAAAGGGAAGCGAGACTGTGGTCTGAAATGATTGTGTAGTTCCCCTCATTACCATTTTGAGCTATGTCTAATTTCTGCATTTACTGATCAACCACACCGACAGCAATTAAAGTCTACGCATGAGAATCGTGTTTTCACCTCTAAAGGCCTCAGCGAAGAGCCGGACAAGTGTTTTCCCAAAGGAAGGACATTAATGAGACGGAATCTGAAGACGACTGAAAATTAAAAACACCAGCAGGTAAACTGAAACAACGACAAAAAGGTCAAACTCAATTGTGTTCAACAGTAGCTGAAACAACATCCATCCACCCAACACTAAAGAAATACGTCTCTACTAACCAGACAGAAAAAAATGGCCAACTCTCAACTAAAAACAAACAAATGAGACAATCTGAAAGAAAAAAGGCCATCCCACTCCCAAGGTAGACTTTTCCGAGACTTGGGGTCGTCACAGATCGGAAACGTTGAACCCAAGTCGCACCAGTGGACCCAGACCAACTTGAAACCTGCCATAAAGAGTTCTTAATGTTTCGTCCATCCCTCCATCACCTCTGCGTTGGACACTGACCTGTCGGGCCAACCGGCGGGCTTCCCAGTACGGCTTGGACTCCTCAACGGCCTTTCCGATCTTCTTCACCAGTTCGTCCAGCTTCACGGTGGCCTCCACCAGCACCGATCGGAACTTCTGCCTCGCATCCTGATCAAAACACAGAAAAAAGAGAGAAAACTTTCAGTCCCAAACAAACAAAAGAGGGAAATATCTGGGAATACTATCATTCCCTCCGGATCTGCAACAAAACACACCTAATGAAATCTTAAAATGAATTGGGCAATTCAAGATTTGAGCCAAGTCCCTCAATCACATTAGAGGCTCTGAGATGAAAGGATGGAGTTATGTAAAGGGTTTTGCATGATGAACTGACAAAAACTCTACTGAGACAGTGTTGGATCTCACAACTGTTTCACAACTGAGTTTAAATCCAATTTTGTTTCTCCAACTGTTTTGGGCTTTATTTCCCTTTGCACATAAGACTGAACACTTGTCTTATCTGTTGACAGGGCGTTGGACGTCTTGACCCTTCATCTCCATCCCAGTCGCTGCTTGTAAAGAAAGTTGTTACTTGAGGAAATGAAACTTGCTCTATTTGCTGCCTGCAATCAGCAACAGCTTGAGTTTACTGTAAAGAACTCCAAGATAACACTCACTAATAGGTACGTCTAAATGATGATATCATCTAATCAGTTTTCCCAGAAGTTTCCAGAGTGTCCCAGTAAACACTGGGAAGCAGACTCCAGCCAATCTGTTTGTGGTGGCCTGTAAAAAATTAATGTCTGGTATAATGTCCGATATAATGATGTTAAGCAAACTTGGTTCCATCTGTGAGAGCTTTGTTCCTTTATCGGTGCTTGTCAAGGGGAATTTCTCGAGACTGATTCGGCTCTTAAGTTCCATCACGGACTTGTAATTGGCATGACGGGCACAGAACTTTCTAAGCATAAGAACAAAAACACTAAGCGGAAAAACAAGCCGGGAACGTCATGAATCTGTGCAAGGGGAGGTCCTTATTCATTCCTCTCCTCATTGACCAGGGTTAGTTATACAAGTATGGGTGAGGACGTTTGGCAGCAATGGGCTCGACCTTTTCTGAAACTTCACTGTCCCCAAACGTACCCTCGAGTTTAAGGAAAATGTATTCATATAGAAGACAAAAGGCAGGACAACCACCTTCTTGTGGCATCCTTGCAACAATCAGGAATGTTGGTTTGTTTGTTCCAACCTAAACGGTAAGGTTTATGCAACCATCCAGCTGAAATGTATCCTATCAAAACTGAAAAGACACTAAATAACCTCCAATAGAGTTTGTTCGATAGTGTTTGTGATCCTCAATCAGGAGGTTTTAAGAAGTACGACTGCAACAGGTCATTGGATTTACCATTTCAGATGCTGACCATGTTCCTCGTCCAACAGGTCGCTTAAACTTTTTAGGGATTGGCACAACCTCTACATATCATAACCCTCTGGTTTGTTGGTTTAAGGAGATTGTTGTTGACATCTTATGTCGAGATAAGGTCAAATTCAATACTTCACTCGTCACTATAAGCAAACAATCTCTTACCCAGTGGCTTTAAAGCTTAAGTGACTGTTGGGTAAAGTACAGGCTACTTGCAAAGCCAAATTACATTTCTTCAATCAAGGAAATCAAACTTTCTTATTAAGGGGAGGTGTTGTCATTGCAGAAACAACTGGCCAATCACAGCTCAGTAAACAGACTGAATTAGGGTGGGTCATCTTCTTGTTTAGAAACCTACCTGAGAGGCCACAGCAACAGAAAAATGGCCACAAAACTGGCAACAAGCATGTAACAAGCTATTATTAGTGGATTCACACAAGTATTGAGATGTGCATATTTCTTCAACCAATGGTAGAACGACTCATCGCTTCTCCTAGCAACCAAAACTTAAGACGGACGTGTTGCTCATGACTGTGGCTCGTTAGGGCAAAACAAAACAAAGCAAATAAGCGGCTGCCAGCCCCCGCCTGGTGGCTCTCCGGCTGCTGATTGCTGCTGCTGCTGCGTGCACCGTGCAGACACAAGCATGAATCTTAAGTGTGGGGGATTGTTTTGAAATCTGTCAAAAAATGAGAAAAGAGGAAACAAGCTCGTGTTGCAAATTGCTTCTTGTATGTTGTAAATTGTTGTGCTGAGCGGAGCGGCCTGTCCCTGCACACGGAGCTCAGGGCTGCTGGAAACCAGTACAGCAGCTCTAATGCCGGCGTTTCTGGATGAGCTCTTGTATAATCTTGTAATGAATAAAAACATTTTTTACAGACATTGGTTTCTGTGATGAATAATGAGCAAGTGTCTGCTTTGTTTCCAGCGAAGACAGAGTTCCTTTGAGCTTATAAGCTGTGCTACAACAAATTCCCCTTCACTGATTCAGAGCTGTGCTGCTGCTGCTGTGAGATCATCACATAAGAGCTGCTCAGAACAACCACTGCACACATGATGAGGGGGTTTAAGTTGGTAGTTTGGTTTATTTTCTAAAGCTGTTGGGTTTCTCCCTTAAACACTGTACAGTCTCAGCCTGTTGTGTACGTCATGACTTGGCACAAATAACACAAAGGTCCACAATGTCACGTACAGAGTGAACTTCCCCAAAATGAACTCTACATTTTCACTTCATTAGCAGCTCTAGTGTGTTTGTTGACAACAGCAGTTCATAAATAAGGTGGTATAAAAGGTTTACATCTGCAAATTAAGAGCCAGCAGAAGCAAAAGCTGCAAGGTGAGAAACAACCAGAGCGAAGGACGCTGCTGAAGTTCCTGCAGATAAGAAGCTCATGCATAATGGAACAGCGCTGGTAAATAAACAGAAAAGGCAGGAACATGTTGTGGAGGTGGAAGAATAAATACAGCAGACCTGGACATTATGTTCCTACAGAAAACAAGACATCTGTTTATTCTCCTCAGACTGAGAGAGACACACGGCTGAAAATAACCTTTAAGTCAACTTCCAGTTTGACTGTGAATCCACAGAAGGTGATTTTCGTCTTCGTGCAAAAAGATCAGGTAAATACTTTTACTCCAGTCTGTTAATGTTTCTCAGTGGAGCGTTAAATAACCACTGGAATGAGTCACTGCTGCGCCACGCAGATAAAACATCTGGGTTACTGGGTCCGACCACCTCTGGAAGCTCTAGTTCATCCTCATTAAAACATGCTGGAGGATGAAAGAGATTCCACTCAGGTCCAGATAAGAAAAAAAAACTTTATGCATGTTCCTTCAAGACTATGTGACCTTTACAACTAATGAATGTAATGAATGAGCAGAGAGATCGACCCTCTAACCACAGCTGGACATTGAACTAGAGCCGATGGGACCCTGGCACCGGCTGCTCCTGCAGTTTAGAAAACATCTTTCCAAATTAAAAATGACATGAAAAAGAAGAAGGGAAGACTGAGTGACCTCTGCATTGATCTGCCACAAAATAAATGACCACAGATCTTATTATTCAATATTAAATAACTACATTATTATGAGGCATTTCAGGTTTCAGAGTTGAGTCCAACGTCAGCAGCTCCGTCCTTTCAGGGACTGAGCTGAACTCTTTGTCCTCGTCCTCTGGTCACTTTCTCATGGGGAAGTGGAAAATATTGTTTTAAAACACAAAAAAAGAAAATGAAAATCCTCCTTTTTTGATACTAATCCAGGTAACTGTTCTCGGTGTTGGGTTTTTGCCACATCTGTGCTGTGATACAACACCTGTCTTTGTTCTACAGCCGATAGAGATTCTGACTTTAACCTTTCTTCTCTGTCTTTTTTATATGTAGACAAAAACTGAATTTGTTTGACCTTGTGTGCATAGCCATTCAATTAAATTTCAATAACCTTTTGCAGTTTGAAGCTGCCTTTTCAACCACCTAATGCAGCTGATGTTAATTTCCCAGGCTGGTAGAGCCGATAGAGAAACACTCCCTGCAGCAACTCAGGCTCAAAAGGAGAAGCAGCTTTTCTTCTGTTCTTCTGTCTGACGCGAGGAAGCCGATGTTTCAGACTCTCAGAGTGTCAGATCGGCCAGTGATCAATGCAAACTCTACGTGTATGTGTTGCTGTAGCACCTAAAGCCATGAGCAGCCAAGTTCTGGTCTGAACCGGATCAGAGGCTGAATTCAATTTCAGCTGCTTCAAAGTTAATTTGTCGACCTTTAAAAACTCATGACATTTGTCTCTAAAGAAAACTCGGCCTTATTTATCCCTCTGCGCTCAAAAACACACCAATAATGGGATCACATTGGTTCATTAAGATATGAATCGCCTCTCAACAGCCGCTTCATCACACATGACTCTGCAGCAGATACCAGTTTGGGTGAACCCACTAATTATCCGACTATATCAATTAGACTGATTATTCTCTGATCTCCAAAATATCAAATACTAGATACCAAACATTTCTGATACTTGAGATTCCAGTTCAGCAACCTCTAGCAAAGGCTCGGGCAAAAAAATATGTTTTTAAAACGATGACAGTGGAGGATCTGATGTGTCTTCATGACCTTTGCCTCGGAGCCGAGTGGTGACTGGTGAGTTTCATCACCAGCTCGCTCTTCCTCCTCCTTCAGCGCTGAACCAAACTTCCCTCCAGGACACGAAGAAGGAGGAAGCCACACAGTTGGGAGGTTAAAGCGCTGACGCTCCGATTCAAGGGGAAAAGTCGTGACACTTTTTGACCCTGGTGACCGGCGCAGTTTCCACGCGCTCTGTCGGATGTGGGCGTGAAGGCTCTCCAGTAAAAACCTGGAAGTCATGGTTTCGTTTCAGTGACGGAGGAGAAACGTAAAGAGGTTATAAATAAAGTCTGTGTGAAGCTGCAGAGCTGGACCTTCACACTGAGCTGCTTCACCTCGTCAACACCTTCAGCCCCGAGGCAGCACGTCTGTTCAATTAACTCTCCTGCTGTCCTCCTGGGTCAAGGAGGGAAGGACAGAGGGAGGGAAGGACGGAAGGAAGGGAGGGAAAAAGGAAGGAAAGAAAGATGGGAGGGAAGGAACAGATTTGCTCAAGATAGGAAGAAGAAGGAAGGAAGAGGGGAAAGACGGGAGGAAGAGAGGGAAAAAGGATTGTGGAAGGAAGGAAGGGAAAAGGGAAGGAAAGACAGATGGAGGGAAGAAACAGATTTGTTCAAGGAAGGAAGGAAAGATGGAGGGATGGGGAACAGATCAGGTCAACTGGATCAAAAGAGAAAGGAAGGACGAAGGGAAGGAAAGAAGGAAGGAAAAAATGATTGTGGAAAGAAGGAAGGAAGAGGGGAAAGAAGGAAGGGAAAGGAGAAGGGAACAGATTGGGCCAACTGGGTCAAAAAGGAAGGAAGAAGGGAAAAAGGATTGAAAGAAAGATGGAGGGAGGGAGGGAACAAATTAATTCAAGAAAGAAAGAGGAAGGAATGAAGAAGGGAAAGAAGGAAGAGGAAAGGGAAGGAAAGAAAGATGGAGGGAGGGAACAGATCAGGTCAAATGGATCAAAAGAGGAAGGAAGAAACAGATTAGTTCAAGGAAGAAGGGAAAGAAGGAAGGGGAAAGGAAGGAAAGAAAGATGGAGGAGGGATGGAGGAGGGAACAGATCAGGTCAAATGGATCAAAAGAGAAAGGAAGGAAGGAAGGAAGGAAGGAAGGAAGGAAGGAAAAAGTGATTATGGGAAGAAGGAAGGATGGAGGAAGGGAACAGAAGGACGACAGGAGGCTTAAGTGAGTGTCATTATTCCTCTGGTCTCAGTCTGGATGTGACCAAACAGACCAAACCTCCGTCAACACGACGCTCACACGGAGCCGCTCATCTCATCTCATCTCATCTCATCTCATCTCAAACGCTCGAGTGGAAAAACCTGGAAGCGTTTCTGAGGGTAAATAAATATTCAGTCTGGCAGCGAGCGGAGCGGGGTTTGAACACTTTGTTTGCATGTTTACACGACGAGTGGAGGGAAAACAGACGATTACAGGAGACGATGAGGAGCAGCTGTGTCTCCGTCCTAAATAAATAAATATCACTCCCATCCCATCATCGATGTTTGGTTTTTTTGCATCTTTATAATATTTTCCACTTAATCACTGCTGAGCTGATTAAACTGGGTTATGAACTAAGAGCTGAAGGAGGACGAATGCAACATGTCATAATGTGTCATTATTCATATCAGCAATGACTGATTGTTGAAGTCAAGGTCACGTTAACGGCTGAGCTGCAACTAAACATCATTTCAGTCAAATATAAAGTCACCAATTAGATTCTACATTAATCAACTTGCCTAAAAATACTAGACTTAGACTTTTGCTCATGATAATATTTAGATTTGATGAAGTAGAAACAGCTTTTTTCTGCTTTTTCTTGATACTTCGATGATTTTTTCTACCAGTCTTAGCTCCAGCTGTTGATTCATGACGTTAATTTTACCCATTGAGGGATTTAATAGAGTCTTATCTTATCTAAAAGCGCTGGTAGGTGTGAATGTGCAGCGTGTGAAGTTGTGTGAACCCCGCCCTCGCCCTCTATTAACCCCGACACAACCCTGCAGCCGCTGGACGGATCATTAATCACTTCATCAGCTCCTGAATCTTTCCTCCAATTCTGTCTCTAAGGTTTGGAACGAATCCTTCTGTGCGGACACGGCTCGAGTGACGACAACGATCCGCTCTGATCCTCAACAGCCAATCACAGCTCCCCTCAAAAAAGCTCAGGAGAAGCATCGACCATCTGATGTTTTGTTCCTGTGACAGGAGGCGTCTTTGTCCGACGTGAAAACAACAAGATCAGTCGAGGTTCAAGGATCGACACAGAGGAGATGTTGATGTGACATCGGGGTCAGGAGGTCAGGTTCAACAGAAGCAGCTGCACAGCCAATCAGTGACCACGGTGGAGTCCAGGTTTACGTCTAAAAAAGGACGACTGAGGGAAGCGAGGGCGAGCTGGTCACGCCGCCGCCGCCGCCACGGCCCACCTGTGATGTGGTTATGAGTAAAATAAAATGAGCCTCGTTTACTGTAACTTGGGTTTTTTTATGCTTTCACATCTCACTTCCTGCTGCTGCTGCTGCTGCTGACGGTGTCAACAGTTCTGCTAAACATAGAAAATCACAGCAGGGAACTGATCTCAGATCATCTGACTTCACATCTCTCATCCCACCTGATATTTTTAGACAGCGACGGTGAGTTCAAGGATCTTTTACTTGTTTTTTACGGGCTTTACAGAGACTTATACATCTAACGGATCTCATATCCATCAAGTCCATCCTCACATGTCTCAGATCCTGGGACCAGCAGCTGACGGACTAACCCTTTAATGAAGACCTCGGCTGCAAAAAGCCTCCTGACCTCCACCTACTCTGCTGACGTCAGGCCGATGGGCCAGTTTTCACTTTTTGTTTGTTGTCAATCAGCTTTTCCCTGTCCTGTTCTGCTTTCAGAGGAAGGAGGGGGAGGAGGAGGAGGGGGGTTTATTGTGTTGCTGGTCACAAGGTTGAGTCAAATATTTTTGCTGTGATGCTGAACGCTGTTTTTGACACAAAACAACACAAATATTGCAGCAAATGACAGAGTCTGTGACGAATCGTTTAAGCTGTGACGATGGGAATGAAACCAAGCTGTTGTCTGGTTCATCCGGGCCGGACCGACTGGGACGCACGTCTCCGTCTCCGTCTCCGTCTCCGCCTCATCAGGACGTCAGGAGAGTAGCGCCACACGTTGCTGCAAGTTCCCCATGACCTGAGTTTACGCCAGGTGTGTTTGGTGATGGTTCAAATGCACAGAAACAAAGTGGGTAATCTCTGGCCAGCAGTGATCCTTAAAGGAATAGTTCACCAAAAAATCAAATTCAGTCATAGTGCCTCCCCCTCATGCTGATGAATACTCCTACTCCAACCAAAACTTTATATGAGACACAAAAACGTCCATAAAACTACAGAACAACCCTTTAATATTCCTCCACACTGCTCGTCCACTGCAGTCCAAGTTTCCTGGAGGGAGACAGTCCAGAGTTTATTGGAAACTGTCTCCCTTCAGGACACTTGGACTGCAGTGGACGAACAGTGTGGAGGAATATTAAAGGGTTGTTGTGTAGTTTTATGGACATTTTTGTGTCGGGCCCTATTGACTGTCATATAAAGTTTAGGTTGGACTAGGAACCGGCCTCCCGGGTCTTCAGATGACCTTTGAGGAATAAAAAACTACCCCAGAGTATTCATCAGCATGAGGGGGAGGCAATAATGGCTGAATTTCATTTTTGGTGGACTATTCCTTTAACACCAAACCCTTCAAACTGAACTCGTTCACCTCAGATCTCTCTGACCGACTCCATGTCTGTGTGTGTGTGTGTGTGTGTGTGGCGGCACTTTGGACTTCCACCTCCATAAAGCTGCACATGTTCCTGACCCACATCAGCTTTTTACTGCACGTTAACGACTCTCAAAGATCAGTTATGCAACGAGACGGCGACGGTCTTGTCTCTGCAGAGCATCGCCGCCGTGACGGTGACGCCCCAAAGGTTCAGCGTCCACTCCGGCTGCACATTCCTCCGGATACAGCCGCCAGTAAAACTCAAAGTAGCACAAACCCTCCTGCTGCTGCTGCTGCTGCTGATGGAGCAAAATGTTTGACCTGAAGACGGAGCGAAGGTGGAGCCGTGACACGTTGAGAGAAGAACTGCTGCATGTGCACGGTGCCACCTTCAACATAAAGCTCGTCTCTGACTTATTGCACGCTGGGAAACCCAAAAATCCTGCAGGAGTCAGCGCACACCACACGGACCCTGCAAACAGAGCGAACCCCGACTCACCTCCAGCTCCGTCTCACATCTGTTGATGTCGTCGGTCGATTGGTTGAGTTTCTCCAGCTCGCCCTGGAGGAGAGGAGGGAGAGAGAGAGACATCAGACTTCTGGGCTCGTCGATGAAAAACTTTGTTAGTAAAATCCACAAATTCTCCACACTGTTAAACACAAGCATCCTGAATTGTTGTAGTGTAATCCTCCTCTGATGCTCCTTTCATACCCCATCATCTCCCTGACCCGTTGCCAGGTAACCCAATTAACTGTGTGATGCTGCACCAGCATTTTAACATCTGCTCCAGCAACAACAACAACAACAACAACATTTGATATTTTGTTGCCATTTTCAGTTAAATTCAGGTTGTAAATCTTTTGCAAATCACTGTGTTCTGTTTTTTAGTTGCAACCAAAACTGCCTAAAAACATTCAGTTACTGTCATGAAAGTGTTCTGTCTTCTTTGTTCACTCATAAATAATAATAATAAATGCAACTAATGATCAATTATCAACAAAGCAGCTGATTATTCTTCAATGAAAAGACCATAGACTAAAACTGACCAACAACCAGTGTTTTAAAATAGTCACAAGAGAGAAAAGAGGGAAACACCCAGACACAGAAAAACTAATTGATTATCAGCATGAAAAAAAAATCTAGTCTAAGTTCAATGGCGTGACGTCGACTGTTTACAGTGAAGTTAATAGTGGAGCCACTGCAAGGAAACTTCTCAACAGCTGTTAACAGTGCATCAGAATTATTGATTATTGAATGATCAGTCTGTCTCTTTTAACCATCTTTGAAGCAAACAGATTAATTGTGAAGCGGCTTTATTGCATTTGTTTTTAATGTTGCAATAAGAAACCGATCATTTCTGGGATCGGTGAACTGCTCACTGCACTTTCTGCAGATCAAATAATTAATTAATTATCTGAGAAAGTAACCTTTAACGTTTAATTAATGGATTGAACATCAGATGCAACCTGGTTAAAGTGCATCAATGATCATTTTCACTGTTGATTTGATTCATTATTTCTGTTGAAACACTGGAACTTTACTTCGAAAATCTCTGCATTTCTTATCAATGTATTTCTTAATGAATGAATCGCACCATCATTTGATTTTTCTTCATCACACCTTTGTTCATAAATTGTAAATATAACATGTAAAGTGAACTTGTAGACTATCGAGGGCCACGCAGCAGCTGCAGCAGCACTTTGTTCCCTGCTGTTGCTGCTCCTGCAGACTGGTCGGCAGCTCCACAATGAAAACGTTATCGATTAAAAAAAGAAAAGAAAAGCCACTGATCGATAGGAGCAACAAGCATCGGTTACCTGGACTCTGGGGTCCACCTCCTCGTCCTCGTACTCCGTCTCGTCGTCAGACCGGTGCTCCCTGTCCGGATGCTCCATGGTGCAGGTGGCGGCGGCGGGGTCGGTGCTGTTGGAGGACTCGGAGGATGTCACCGCGGAACAAAGACGCACTAACCTACAGACCGAGAGGGAGCATCTGTCTCCGCCGGACACCTCGCTGCTTCAGCCGCCGGGTTCAGACGCCTGCTCGCTCTTCTTCCACCTTAAAATAATTCACGACTTTATTTATTTATTTAAAAAGCAGAGGGGCATCCTGGTTAGTTTCTTTGTATGTATGTATCCATCCACCGGGCCCGGCCGAGCAGCAGCAGCAGCAGCAGCAGCAGCAGCAGCAGCAGCACCGTGTGTCCTCGCTCCGAGCTCCCTCCGCTCTGAGCAGCGGCAGCAGCGGCTCCAATGACCCGAGCTCTGCCTCTCACCGGGAACGCCCCCTCCACAAGGCTGCGGCCGCTACGGAGGCCGAGTGGTGCCGTGCAGCGGCGGAGCCACGTACTGAATGACTGAGGGTTTTTTTTTTGTTTTTTTTTGGTTGATTGTCTTTATGAAAGCCAATAATATAATGGATATATTTTTTTAAAGTGACAAAAGAAAGAAGAATGAATGAATAAATAACTAAATAAAAATAAAATATGGATAGAAATTGATTGTTGAATGCCTAAATAGACCTAAATGCACAATAAGTTGGTTATAGTGATGAAAAATATTATTTCTATTTAAGCTGGAACTATCTAATCCGTGGCAGTGGATAATGTTATTTGTGTTGTGGTGTCGCCATCACAAATTCTCTGAAGCTGTTTAATTAAGGTAAAAAATTAAGCATATTTTGTTATTTTATATATTTATTTCTTCATTTCTACTTATATGAGTCCATATCTAATTAGGGAGATTCAGATTCAGATTCATGATTTATTGTCCCTGAGGGGAAATTCATTTTCACAGTTCTGTTCCAGACAAAGAACACAGACACCAGAAAATCCATACATATATACACATTATACACAAAATCATGCCATCTACCGCCTGCTGTTCAGAGCTGTGACGGCAGAGGAGACGAAGCTTTTGCAGAAGCGGGTTGTTCTGCAGGACAGTCGTCTGAACCTACGACCAGAGGGGAGGAAGGTGAAGCATGAGTGTAGTGGGGAGCAATTATTTTACCCAAGCTAGCAAGCAAAGCTTAATCTAACCCCAATGTTTTATTATAAACATCAATTTTCGCTGCAAGACACCCTCCTCTCTTCTGATTGGCTGACACCGACCTGTTGTTTTACTAGAGCTCCATGGATTCATGCTGTTGAAGCCAAATTCTGACCTTGACCTTTTGTTTAATACGTAGATTTGTCTCATATCTACTCTTTTCTTTATCTTGTGTGAAGTAGCTTCTGATTTGATGACGTCCAGGGTTGGGTTGTTCTCATCCTGATACAAAACACTATCTAAACTCTGTATATTCACCATGATAGCCAACAGGATCCACACTATCACTACTATGAACCACGGTGCCACACATTCATTCATTTCTCAGCACTGACTTTCCAAGGAAATTCATTATTCTCTCAGATTCCCTAAAAATACCATCCTGCTGCCTAACGATTGACACAAAGAACATTTTATTAAATTAGATGTAATATAATTATGGTAGATGACCTTGTTATACTTTTACATGTATGTATGTCAAACGTGCATTTATAGGCAAGGCAGTTTTATTTGTATATCTTACATGTCGAGGAGGAAAGAGTTTTATTTAATGTCTTAGTGCCACGTTTGTGTCGTTTTATCTTCATTAAGAGTTTTCATAAACACATGATATCTGTTAAAGTAAGATACTGACATTTGACCTTTGTAATTTAATCTCTTTAGTCTCTTTATGTTTCCCAGAATAATTTCTATTTCAACAAAACCTCGTCTGTTCCTCATGAAATGCTTGAAGAGGACGTTTCTCTGAACTGGGACCAGTTAGGTTTGTAAACCCGTTGCCCTCTCCAACTCTGCAAATGCATCTTTTTTTTTCTCCTTTCGTCAGCAATATCAGTGACATTCAAGATAACACTATTTCCACTGTTGAACTGTTTTATAAGGAGAAAAAAAATGCACATTTACAATCTTGGCACATGAAATTGAACCTATTTGCGCTGCAGACACCAGACGGCCTCTGTTGACAGATAGATCTTCACCCTCTGTGAATATATACCGGAGTTTGGATCCTGTGTAGTTGCCAACAAACCCAAATTCAATTTCAGACTAAAAAACACCGGAGCCCTGCGGTGAAATGCAACACAATCCACTCCCATCACTCAACACAGTTCAGATTCACAGAGCGATGCAGGGTTTCTGCAGAGAGAGCGGCTGCCTGGCATCTCCACTTCCATCTTTTGTTTTCATTCCCCCTGCTCAGCAGAGGAGAAAGTACTGAGACTGAAAACACTGAGGCCTGAGGTGACGTTACACAGGTTACATAACCAGCACAGTGTGGATGGCTGGCTGGCTGCTTACCTCGAGGATGGAGGCCGACGGAGCGCTGAGGAAGGATGAAGACGATCGTCTGAGCGAAAGGAAATAACCTTCAGTCTCTTTGTCAGCAGCTGCACCTGAGGAAGACATCAGGATGAAGATGGAAACGGTGAAGAGATGGAAACGTAAATGTAATGATCATCTACAAAAGCATCTTTATGAAGACAGTTTAACACATTGTTATTTGTCAAAACCAAAAGTCTGTGAACATGGTCATCGCTATGTCTCACCTGTCTGCTATTCATCTCTTCCTTTTATTGGTCAACGTCTCTATTTATTCACTTAATTCAACTTGATGACACTGTAATCCTTGACATTCTATTCTATTTATTTACTCTACCTTTTCCCCGTGTTTTTATTGTGTGTGTTTTTGTATTTTGTGCCAGTATGCAAGCTGCTGAAACCAACTGCCCCTGGTGGGATTAATAAAGTTGTCTTAGTCTGATTATTTGACTTAATTGAATTGGTTCTGATGGAGGTTTTTTCCTCCTCCTTTGTTGGTGCTGTTGGGTTTCTCTCAATAAGCAGATATCAGTGGAATGTTTTTGTTAATATAAGTCCTAAATAGTCCTATTTTCCGTCAGCAATCACTTACATGGCGTGTTTCAGCCGTAACACGAGTCTCTCCGTCACTCTGCTCTGCTGTAAACCAGGAGAAAACTTTCCTTGTGGGATACAAGTGTTATCCAATGAGGAGAGAGAACGGCATGAAGGGCTGTGTGTGCAGCCAAGGGGTGCGCGTGAATGTGGTGACAGAGCACGAGGACCAATAGATGCCTGACGAGGGCGGGGGCTGCTAACTCAAGGAAACTTGTACTTTGTGTTTTTCCTTCCTGTGAAGTCGTACCAGTTCGATCTGGTACGAGTTCACGGGTCGGAAGTTACGAGAGGCCGTTATAGTGACTTTCACAGGCAACAGGACGGTAAAAACACGAGCTACGGATTACCTGGATCGCTACAGAGTCGTAGTTGTGACTTGAAGCTGTAACTTACGGTTTCAAAAGCCTGCCTTGAACGCAGCATTAGCCGAAACGGCCGGGCCGCTGATATCTGCTTTAATTGAATTGGTTCTTATGGAGTTTTTTCCTCCTCCTTTGTTGGTACTGTTGGGTTTCTCTCAATAATAAAGTTAAAGGCCTTGACCTGTTAAAAGTCTTGAGATCTCTTCTCTGTGCTCTATTTGTATGCTGTGTTGTTTGAAAATGTTTTGTGAAGCACTTTCTGACTACATGCTGTTATATAAATAAAGAATCAAAGAATTATTATTATTATGGATTGGAGACCATGCAATCAGGGCAGGCAGGGATCGCTGCCAAATCAATGCAAGTGAGCAATAAATACTCTGCATGCCCTGTTTCCTGTTCCCCCGACTTCACGAACTGAAACGTCTTTGGTTCCCTCGTTTATTTTTCTGTTTCTGTTATCAATATAATCCTGGTAAAGACTCGGCTGAGTCTGAATCCACCAGTTCACAACTAGCTGGAGTTGCATAAGCACCAGACTGAACCCATTCAAAAAAACACAGTGCTGCAAAGTGTCAGATATGACGACATTTTAATGCACGAGCAACGACACAGGAAATCACCTTGTGTTCGAGCCCCTTCCTGTTGACCCTCAGTTTGGAGGACGATGTGAGAAAAGCTGATAACTAGAGTTCAAACATTACTCAAATCTGCATGTTAAATTTAGCCTAAAACAAACATTTTTAAAATATAAAATAAATATCAGGACCCTTTGAAGATGCTCGCCAACATTTGCATTAGTCTCCTGCCAGACACTGATAATTGATTAATTGGGGCCATCGCCGGCCGGTGGTCGAGCCGCTCGGCGTGGCGGCCAAGCGACGGGTTAAGCCTTGTTCGTACCGACACCGCAGGTGAAGAAGACACAGATTTGCTGACACAGTAGGTCGCCTACTTTCCTCCTGCTGAACCAGGCCGCTGCCGCTGCCGCCCTGTCCAGCCTGAAGGATATCCACAGTCTTGTCAGCATGTTCCCTGTCTCCTTGGGCTGCAGGTGATTTATCTGAATAACAGGATGTGTCAAAGCCCCTATTTTAAAAAAAAGAAAAAAAAGAAAAAGAGGAAGAACAGTGTAGCGTCCTCTCCCTGCGCTTAACCTCGGTCACTACTCTGACACACTGACCTCTGCATGTGTGTGTGTGTGTGTGTGTGTGTTCATTAGGTAACCGTCATCATGATGTATTGCCATACATCCACGCTGGAGGAGAATCTGTCTTCAGGAAGTCATTTGACATTCAGATGACGACTGGGGACATAATCCATCTGAAACCTCCATTTTTAAACACAATGAAAACATGAATGAAAAGCATAAAGGATTAATATCACACTGTAGTTAAGAAGTTCAGATTATGGGAGCCTTTTATTTAATGTCTGGTGGATGTTTTCCAAGAAAAACTGTGAGCCACAAAAGATGTGGAGCACTGCACTTTTTTCCTTTTTTCATTATTTTGAATAAAAGCTAGCGTCAGCAGGAACTTGCACAGACACAGAAAATGCTTGAATTCATCAGTTGAACCAGTTTCAAGTGAAATGAATGAGAGCAAATATTCACAAGACACTGGTGGAAATTGATTGTGTCTTTTAAAAAAAAACAAAAAAACACAGCACAACAAAGATGGAAAAGAAAAGAACGGGGATAATATGTTTGGTCTGACCGCTTCAAGGTCAACGACAAACAAGCAAAATTGAGCCGTGAACCGTGTTCATGTCCTGACTCCCTTTTTATTCCTTAATGTGTTGCCCAATGATTCAAACAGCATTAAGAGGCTAACATTAGGCTAAAATTATGAGGATATTTGGCAGAACGGGAATATCGAGAAAGCTAGCTGCAGTTTCTTCAATGCTAACAAAACTTTTAGTATAGGGCTATCATGTTTCTATTTTTTTGTTTTTGATTATTAAGGTAAAAGAATGAGAAACCCACAGTTGCAGATGCTAACAGAGCAACAGCTAGCTAACATGAAAGCAATCAACCCTCCGCTAAAGAAGCAGTTTTGCAAAAAAAATGGTTAGCAAACAACAAACATTAGCATTCATTTTGCGTTATTTAGTGCTGCAAATGATTAATCTATCTCCTCAGCAAACTACATGCAACCAAACTCCTAAGAGCTGATGGTTGTTGTTCCAGCAGCGAGATGGGGAGCATACGTCAGTCCGACTGCCCCAAAGTCCGACAGCTCATTTCTCCGACTACTCATTCTACAGCATTAAGGTTAGGTTTAGGGTAAGGAAAAGGGTTAGGGCTACTTAAGTCGGAGAAATGGGAGGTCGGACTAATGGACGCAAAAATAAAGAAATGTATGGTCGGACAAATGGGTAGTCGGACAGACGTGTGGTCGGAGAGATGGGTAGTCGGACAGACGCCACGCGCCCCAGCGAGATGCTAACCTCTGCTGTTTGTAGTTAGCCATAGCTACTGCTAACCCTTTAGTCACAGCAAATGAACAGCCTAAATATAATATTTCAGTCATGTTGTAGCTCATATTAAATAAGATCAAATATCAGCTCAGCGGATTTCATTTTTGAGATGATGACTTTTCAGCCAATCCTACATAGTAGCAGAAACATCTGTCAGAAATTCCACATATTTTAACGTTTTTTATCCTATTTAATTTAGTGTGATTATTGCTTTATCCCAACCCTAACACCCCGACCCTACAATAAAAGTGCTATAAAACCAAATTTAGTGGCTTACTGAACTAAAAACATTCATTACAATTAGGCTATTTACATTTCAAACCATTAAATCTATGCATCAACTTGTATTAGTTGAGCTTATTATGAAAGGAGTTGATTTAAATGTGAACATTTGAAAATACCTCTACCTACTGAGATGGTCTGTACAGAATATGTTCGTTCTGATCATGTCCCTGTTATGTAGTTTTTCCCAAATATTCAAAATATTCCAGCCCTCATGTGGACTTGCCGGGACAGGACGTTGTCAGCAGATTCCTAATCTGAAGAACATGGAGTTTAGTTTGTCTTGATAAAAAAAAAGAAAAAAGAACACACTTTTCTGATTTCAGTCTCCAGCTTTCACTCTGCTATCTCCTCATTTGATTTGCAGGTACGCACTGATGTTTGCTTTGTTATGTCAGAGATCTGAGAAATAAAAACTCACTCCTGCTCTCGCTCTAACTCTGGATAACAGTGTCAGCTAAATTGCTAAACTGTGAATGTAACTCAATGTGGACCGTTAACAGTGCGCCGTGTGTTGTCGCACAGAGGTTGTATTCACACAGGGAGCGAAGCAGATTGTATCTGTTTTAATTTTCTTCAATTCGCTCTGTGAGGCCACTCGTTGTGAGTGGTTCTGTCTGGATAAGAGTGTCAGCTAAATGCCTCGATAGCTGAGAGGGAAGGGTGCCAAGTTTCATAGTAGAGGAGGAAAAACGCTGAAGAATTTAACCCCCGAGCATTTGGTGTTTCACAGACAGTTGGCTGTGAAAAAATATCATCATCCTCCACAACTAGTATTGATTCAGTTCTTAATTAATTCCATATCGTAGTTTCACAAAATAAAAGAGAATAAATGTAATTTTGGTATAAATTCTTCACCATATTATTGTAAACTGATTGAATGAGAGCAGTACTGTGAACTTTGGTGAGAATTTGGCTACTTTAATGATTAATGAATTCATTCCTTACTAAAATGTTTAATGTCAACATGTCATCAGGTTAAATGTGACTGAACTCACTATTTACAACAACAACAACTTGAAATGACCCATATGTGCCTCTCCTAATCTCCCATCCTCAGGAACATAATATATTTTATATTTCTATATTCTGTATCAAACAAACAATGAATGTTCCTACTATCTGTGTCATTAAAAACACATCAGTGAGCCACACTTGCAGCGCAGGTGACATATTTCTACATAAGCATGAACACACACACATTTTGTTGTTTGTTTTGACTCGACCACACACACTCACACCATCCTGCTGCCCCACATGCTCACTAGAGCACTAAATGTGGATAAATCCACAACCAAAAATACATTTTACTATTTTGTTTAATTGATTAATGTTTGCAAAACATGCATTGTCCAACTATAAGACAACTGTAATTTGGTAAAAAATATAGCTTGTGTATTTTTCACTAATAGCCATAAGAAACCAGTGTTGATGCTGTTGGGACATCGAAGCATCAGCAGGGACTGAGGTGACCTCTGCCATGTGCACCACAGAGTCGGGTTATGGTAATGAGGGTGTGCCGCGCTCAGGACGTTACATAACGGCGTGGAGTCAGAGGGACTTGTCAGAGACCTTGATGTGAGGCCGGCACCGGACCTCGTTGGACCTTTTCTCTTTGACTTCCCTCTCTGCTTCCTGACGGCAGGATGAGGAACTGGGACGTGCTGTTCTTTTCAGGGACAGCTCACGAACTCAGGATGCAACGATGCTCCACTACGCTCACAATACACATTTTAGTCAGGAGCGGCTAATCCAGGGAGACGAGCAGCACATCGAGAAGCTTTACTGTTTAAAAAACTTAGAGGTCATCGCACTTTATAATAATGATGTATGACATGAGGGTGGAAATTAGTGTTTTTTTTAGATTATTTTTTTAGATTAAATTTAGATTTATGGTGGGATTGTGGAGAATACAGTACATTAACCTTTGGGTTAACCTTAGACTCAAGGATATAGATCTATATGCATATGGATCTTTGTCCTGTTTGCTTGTGTGTAGTTTCTGTTTTAGCAAATAATTCATTGACATTTTCTTTACTGTATGGTATTGTAGTATTATTTGCAACAATGTGGTAACAAGCATCGCTTAGTTAATTTCCTTGTTTTCTATATATTCAGTGTTTCTCTGTCCATCTTTAGGGGCCATCAAAGGGTCTATGATAAATAAAGGTTTAAAATGTTTGCCTTAACTTGGATTTTATTGGAAGTATAACATTGTATAACAAACCTTCAGAATGAAAAAGCCAGTAGACGTGCCATTGCCTTCACATTTATTTATCATATAATGGATACTGCTGTCTCCTGAGAGAAAAAGACGTAGCAAACCTCCAAAGTTACAACAATTTCAACCTACACAGGCAATGCACTGCAAACTCAAAGCCAACTTTATTGCCCTGCTGC
Organism: Decapterus maruadsi; assembly: GCA_030347415.2. Taxonomy (NCBI): domain Eukaryota; kingdom Metazoa; phylum Chordata; class Actinopteri; order Carangiformes; family Carangidae; genus Decapterus; species Decapterus maruadsi. The sequence continues at coordinate 3,152,248 of CM064894.1, forward strand.
TATAGAAGTTGAACTCTTTGGGAAAATAGTTTGGTAAGATGCATTAAATGTTAAGTAAATTGAATGCTTGCTGCAAAGTCTTTGTGAATTCCTGCCTTCGTTATCTTAGGAATACATTTCACTGACACCAGGAGTAGGAGGTGCAAAAAAAATCAAAATAAGATTCTCTAACACCCTCTTGTGGTCATCGGGTGTTAGTACAAGAAAAGAAAACTTTAACATGTAGAGAAAAAAGCACACACCAGTCATGAAACTGTGTTGTAATAATGAAATAATTCAAATCAACAATAAGCAATAAATGAAATATTTGTACATGTTTGTTATCAAAGTCTTTCTGAGATCAGATAAAGACTTTCTTCTTCTCACACATCCATTTGTGACGTTCCTGACAGTTCTCAACGTTCCACGCGTCGGAGTATGAATTGCTACCGTCAACATATGCACACATGCAACCTCTGGACCAACACCTTCCCTCCAGTTTCCAGTGACTACAAACAAAACAGAGCATATTCTGTTAGATTTAGTGAGTGTGGATCAGATCGATGCAGCATAGTTCTTCTTTGTGTGTGTTCTGTGGAAACAGTGCATTACCTCTCAGGAGATAGCTCGCATCCATCCATCCATGTCCATTTTGAATAAAAGCGATACAATCCCATCCACATTTTGACAGCTCCAAAAGTACGTACAACTTCCTGTTGAGAAAGGATTGATAAGGTTAGATGGGGAACGAGAGGACTGAACAAGCTTATGTTTAGATTTGTGTTCGGAAAATCAGAATTACCTCTTCCTCGTGATCATTAAAAATCACCAAATGAGCTTCTTTTCTCTCACAGTCTTGTTTGGCGTTTTCCCAGGTGTCCGACCAAGAGGACAGTTGGTAACAGCTGGACCTGTATGTCTTCCATCCCTGGGGACATCTTAGGCACATTTCTAAGGAACAGCCACATTAGAATGACATGGGATGGTATAGAACAAGACAGAACGGGACAAGATGAGTCTTGACATGTGGACTGACGGAGTCTTAGTCCGTCAGTCAGAAAATAAGGTACAACTGAGGTACACTTTTGTTCTCTAAGGTACAATTGTTGGTAATGTACCTTCACAGGTTCTGAGTTGGTCCCAAAGGATACATATACGTACCATTTTGGGGTTAAAAAGGTACAAAAATGATCAGGGGTACCACAATATTTGTACCTTTGAGGGTACTGCCCCAGTGACAAGCTGTTGTACCATTAAAGGTACAAATTTTACACATTATTTCTGAGAGTTTATGGCAAAAAAACATGAATTACTGTAATAAGGGTTATAAAACGTACTCACCTGATTCTACGTTTGTCTGAAGTGTATTTATTTGATTCTGTAGTTGGATGACCGTCTCTTGTAAGTTTCTGTTGGTGACCTGAAGATGTCTCTTCTCCTTTTCTAGTTTGTTTTTCCCCTGAACCAGTTTTTGGTTAGTTTGGTTCAGTTGTTCTTCATATTTAAGAAGATGTAGTTTCTCTAAAATCAATCGGTCTCTATCTTGATTCATTTGTGTTTTGTCTTGATTCAGTTGTTGGTTCTCTTGGTTCAGTTGTGTTTTGTCTTTAAGAAGTTGTTGGTTCTCTTGATTCAGTTGTGTTTTGTCTTTAAGAAGTTGTTGGTTCTCTTGATTCAGTTGTGTTTTGTCTTCAAGAAGTTGTTGGTTCTCTTGGTTCAGTTGTGTTTTGTCTTCAAGAAGTTGTCGGTTCTCTTGGTTCAGTTGTGTTTTGTCTTCAAGAAGTTGTTGGTTCTCTTGGTTCAGTTGTGTTTTGTCTTCAAGAAGTTGTTGGTTCTCTTGGTTCAGTTGTGTTTTGTCTTCAAGAAGTTGTTGGTTCTCTTGGTTCAGTTGTGTTTTGTCTTTAAGAAGTTGTCGGTTCTCTTGATTCAGTTGTGTTTTGTCTTTAAGAAGTTGTTGGTTCTCTTGGTTCAGTTGTGTTTTGTCTTTAAGAAGTTGTTGGTTTTCTTGGTTCAGTTGTGTTTTGTCTTTAAGAAGTTGTTGGTTCTCTTGGTTCAGTTGTGTTTTGTCTTTAAGAAGTTGTTGGTTCTCTTGATTCAGTTGTGTTTTGTCTTCAAGAAGTTGTTGGTTCTCTTGGTTCAGTTGTGTTTTGTCTTCAAGAAGTTGTTGGTTCTCTTGGTTCAGTTGTGTTTTGTCTTTAAGAAGTTGTTGGTTCTCTTGATTCAGTTGTGTTTTGTCTTCAAGAAGTTGTCGGTTCTCTTGATTCAGTTGTGTTTTGTCTTTAAGAAGTTGTTGGTTCTCCTGAACCAGTTGGTATTTATCTTGAACAAGTTGTTGGTTCGTTTGATTCAGTTGGTCGACAAGTTCATTTAGTCGGTCTCTCTCTGAATGCATGACGTCTCCAGCCGACATGTTACCAACCCCAACTAAAGGGAAAAGGAGATGTTTGTATTTTAGTTTCCGTTTCACACACACAAATGCTGAAATCTGTAATGTTACTTTTTCTTGAAGGCGGTGGATGATAGCCTACTTACCAGTCTGCAACCGAAAAGAGACATTGAGAGCAGACTGTATGATGCACAGCAGGCCAAAACTGACTCCAACCAGTCTGTACATTTTTGACGCCCCTGTAGATGAGTGAAAAACATGCATTGTATTTACAATTTGCATGCAGGTCGTTGCTGAACTTTTGCAATGCTTTAACCTTACTAAAAAAAGAAGTAGCCTACTATAAATGTGCATATTCACTTAAGACAGAGGCGTTATACGTTTCCATAAGAGCTTTTAAACATAAGAAAATCATGAGCTTGAATTAATTTGAAAATAAGTAAAATAATTTAAAGTGAAATATCTAATTCTGAAGTTTAACCGACCTGACTGGGAATCCTGTCTCCTCTCCTCTCCATCCGTCCTGTTAACGTTTGGGAAATTGATATATTGTCTTCTCTCCATCGTCTCTGCACCAACAGTGTTGACGGTCAGCAACGAACTCTATTATGTCGGTTGGATATTCTCGGTAATTTAGTCACTTCTCCAGTGGTGACGTGTGTGCGTGAAAGATCATTGCTTCCTATTGAAATATGTCACTTTACCACAAATAATGACGAAAAAAAATCTGATGACTAGGACAGACATTATGACTAAAAATGGATGTTTGTGCCAACTGTCCACATTTTATGAGTTTTCTTTCTTTTAAATAATAAAAGAACAACCTTGCAGGAAGTTATAATGTGTAATATATGTAATCATAGACTCAAATATCAATTAAAGTCACTTAATTTCATACAAATACAACGTTTTTATTGGATAGCTTTATTTAATTTTCCATTTTCTTCACAATTCTATTTATAAAAGAAACAACGAGCCGTGAAATGCCCTCATTTAGGGGCATTCTGGAGCCCGACCTAACTTCCTCTTTTCATAACAACAGCCATGTACAGTCATGCTGTTGTCGTCCCACAATGATTTCACGTCCTGTATGTGTGGTACTTCAACTATTTCTGTGCCACCACACAGGCGACAGTCAGTCTGTCTCTGTCTTCCTGTCCAGTTCTAATGGACACGATACCTCGGTGACAACGTTATGGAACTTTTGCAAAATCTAGTGCAACCATTCACTCAAGGAAGCGGTGATTAGACTTGGATGGTCGACGTTTTTTAAGGTCACACGGGCCTAAAAAGAATCATTTATTTTATTTTATTTATTTAAAGGTTTAAAAATCAGGGACATTGCACATAAATAAAAACATTTTAACAAATGTAAACATGCCAGAATTAGCCGAAGGGCCTTGTGAATGCAGAATCTCTAGAACCCCTCATGGGAAACGCTTTAGGTTTTGCACAAATAATCTCTAAAGGTCAAGGAGGAACTGCTTGGGCTTTTCGGAAAAAAAAAATGGACAGAGAGGAATGTAGAGTGAAAATCAAGGTTGAAACAACCAAAAATAATTCAATACAGACTCACTCAGACACCTCAGATGCCAGAATCTGCTTGAATTACTAAGCATTTAGTTCAAGAGATCAAGAGAGAGGCGAGTGTCTAGTTTCCAGAGACAACGGAAACACACACTGTACAACAAAGTGAAGACGTGCAGCCTCCGCCCACACAGCAGCAGACACACACTGACACTTGCAGCAACTCAGTGTATGAGATACTTTCAATTTAACCATTGCCATTGTTGCCTCGTGTCGTGGTCTTTTATCTTTAGTGTTAACTGTGTCCCTTGGAGAATGGCTTGGCTCTCTGGACCCACGGTGCTGCTGATGCTGCTGCTGGCGACCATGACTGTGTCACAGGACAGAGGTTGGTAAACATTTACTGATTAATCAGCTTCTTTCACATATTTGTCTATTAGAAGACACAAGTAGCCGTTAACTTCCGTCCCAATGGTACGGTAGGCCGCAGTACATACAGAAGTCGGTAGTGAGTCTATAAGACGAAACATGACTCCAACATTTCTTTTTCTCCTTGTTCCCTTTGTGCTCCAGAGCCTGTCGAGGTCCACACACAGAAAGAAAGAGACTTAACTTCAACCAGAGGTTCATCAGTGACACTATCCTGCGCGGCTCAGTATGACTTGGACCGATGCGGACATGTGCACGTCGTATGGTATGATGCTTATACAAAGGTTCCACTGACTGACCCCAAGAAATACCTGACGACAGTGAGCGAGACCGAGCTTGAGACCGAGTTTGGGACCATGAGACATAGACAGGTCGTGATGGAGATCCTAAACCTGACCAGAAAGGACAGTAGTTCATATCATTGCAAGGCTGAATGTGAAATAGGAGACAAAGAGAGTGGGATTGGACATATCATCAGGATCAGAGTCAGAGGTATTCTCATTTTAACGGAGCACTTTTTGTACCTAAACTTCTACAATTTCAACATTTAAGAATCAACAATGATTGATTTGAAAACTTGTAAAATGATGTACTGATATTCAAGATCCCCAGAGGATGCATCCTGATGCCTCAATGACCTGCAGCATTTATATTAATGCATTTTTTTTCTTCCTGAACCGTGGTCTTATGCCTTGTTCTGCTGTTTCCTTCTTTCACAGGATGATCAGCTGACCGAGATGACTGTCTGCAAAGGATTAAAACGCTCCCACAAGGCGATGGCATGCAGTTTCACAAAGATTAATTTCTTCTTTTCCATTCTTATGCTTCCATGCAGATTAAAGAACATAGCAATGTCCTCGGTCACTGGATTAATACATTTGGCTGTACTGTGTAAGACTTTGGCATAAATGTAGTTACTGTATATGCTTTGCTTTGTCAGGTATGAGAAATAAATAAAGACTCCTATGTCTGAGTTTTTCTTGTCCTCCAATTTCTGAAATGATTTTATCAAAATCATTTACAGGCAAGATCTTTTTCTCTTCCTAATACAAGTTCACACAGCACGAGGAAACAAAGCCCTGCTGCACATTTCTGAAAGTGACTGATAAACAAGACCACCTGCAACTAACAATCAAGTAGTGCTGGTGGTGCACGCTGCTGGTAGCACTCGCAGCGACCTGCTCTACTTCAGTTTCCTTTGTGCTACTGTTTTGTGAGGGTCAGGCGACCGCAGGGGGAGAGGATGAAGCCTCCTCTGTTAAAGCAGCAGAATTAGCTTCTCTGTATATCCACAACAGCTTAGCCATGAAAACAGACTCTTAAAACCACATTCACAAATGCTGGTATTAATATCTGCAAAGCAACTGACGCCATCAACTGCTGAATAAACTGTTGACCAAGAAAACCAACCCTCTGCTCGCTGTTAACCAACAAAACCATGAGCATCATCTGGTTCAACCACAAACATGCTTTTTGATAAACTGTTATTAATGAGATAACCATCAAGCCCAATGTCTAAGGAACACTTCTACCTTGTTGTTCTCCCCCCTCAACCTCTTACGAGTGGAGGGCTGTAACCACAGGACAGGAAACGGCAACGCACGGTGTTCGCTGCAGCGAGACTCACACCTCATATTCTCCTGTACAGCTGTGTGAAAGGGGGTCGAGTACGGTTTGTTGAAACTGAACTGTTTTACAGATATTTAGTCTCTTTGACGCTGAGCTGAGAAGAGTTTGCAGCTTTGTTTGGAGCAGATATTCATGGTCCCCAGAGGACACATGCTCATTATGACTTCTAGCACCACAATAACATAATAGTTCATTATTAGGTCATTATGGTCTGTGTGCATGGACACAGTCACATGCTTCCTTAATTCTTGCATGCATTTGAGTTATGATGGGGAATGTGTTGAGCAGGAAGCAGCATCGCCTTCAAAAAACTGCAAAATAAGAATAACTTAGGAAACATCGACGTATAAAACTGTAAAAAAAAACAAAAACAAAAACCTACTGCATGCCTCCCTGCAGGTAAAACAACAACACTTCCTGTTGATGTCAAAACACATGAAACCACTTAAATGTCTATTTAAAGTCAGAATGATCATGAAATTTATTTTATTGTGTGGTTTATTTAAAAAAAAAAAAACACTTTGACCACAATCTGGAAGTGAAACTGTGACTAAACTTCCTGAAATATTTTGGGCCGAGTGTTAAATGACAGTTGAGCAGTTTCTGCCTTTGTATAGATGGTGAACTATGTGGTTTTTTGTGTATACGTTTACACAATCATCACATGAACTAAATATCAGGGGAAACAAGAGGTAAAGAACCTATAAAAACAGAAACACCTGTCTGTTCCCGGGAGATAAAAGTTCAAAAGCACCTGAGTGAAGTTTTACGAAGGCTGTGAGACGCGAGTTCAAACTGTTCATTGTTTTATTCAGTTCAGGATTTTGCTGAAGCATCCTGGTCCTGTTGGCACTTCGTACCACAAGTTCAAGATTCCCGGTACAAGAGCGGTCTTGAGGCTGAGGATGAAGAAGCAGCTGCGAGGTTTTAAAACCCACCTGCACCTAGAAAAACCATGTCAGCTCGCATCACAGCTCAGTCACTGATTCTCTGGACATGTCAGTCTCATGGTTCTCCACATCTGGTGATGAAGGCTAAAGGGCCATCAGGAGCTCTCTGATTGGCCAGGCTTGGTGAATTTGCTCTGCAGGAACACCCTGGGGACACACAGCCCCTCCTTCTTGTTGACCGTCTCTCTCAGGACGTAGTCATTAGTGACGCACTGGAAGCCCGTCTCCTCAAAGAGCTCGGCCAGGAACTCTGAAAGACGACGGGAAGAACAAACTCAGAGAGAGGACGGGATATGAACTATCTATCTATCTATCTATCTATCTATCTATCTATCTATCTATCTATCTATCTATCTATCTATCTATCTATCTATCTATCTATCTATCTATCTATCTATCTAGTGATTTACTGACCTTTAGAGAAGAAGTACGACCTGGTTCCGTCTTGACGAACGTAAAAGTTCTCGCCCAGTTTGCTGCCGGCTTTAAATCGGAGCATGGCGTGGTCGTAGAGGCCGTAGTCCCTGAACAGGACGATGCCTCCAGGCTTCAGCACCTTAAAGCCACGTGTATGTTAACAGCCATTACGATAAGTTCATATGAAAACCAGCATAGACCAGTGTTGTGACCTACAGTGAAAACCCTTGTAAGCTACATAAATGATTGTGTATTTTAGGAAGAGGAACATTGAATCCTGCAGCGGTTTTTTCCAGCCGCCTGCCGCTGTCCGCTCTCACCCTGCTGATGTTCTGTAATGCCTGCTTCATCTTGTCGGGATGCACGGCCGACAGAACGAAGATGAGCGTGACGACGTCCACGCTGCCCTCCGGCACGTTGGACCCGAGGTCATCTTGAGTCAGGTCACACTGGAAGGCAGAGCAGCGCTCGGGGCAGTACAGAGGGTTTTGCTGTAACGGGGAAACATTTCATTTCAGACAGTTTATCATTTATAAACATCCAAAGTAAATATTAAAATAAAGTGTGGGGTCTGATTGATGGAGGAGGATGTGATTTGTAGATAATCCTGAATAAACATCTGACCTTGACGAATTCGACGGCTCGCGGCGAGAAGTCGCAGGCGTAAACAAAGATGTTGAGGTCGTCCTCCAGCAGAGGGAAGATGCAGTTTCCTACGCCACAGCCGGCCTCCAGCAGCACCAGCCTCTGGGACTCAAACTACACAGCAGGGAGGACAAAGACTGAATCAGATCATGCATACAGTAACTCTTTTTGTCCGACTCTGTCTTAAGACCAAGTTGAATGACTACTTATTCCCTTAGACAACAAAATTAAATATAATGTTAAGGTTAAGATGGAAATAGCTACACAATTGTCTAGTTAGTAGATGATCCCAAGTCTCCAGACTGCCCCTAAATGGAGGCATTTTGCCCCTAAAATTTGAGACAGTGCAAGTAAAATTAAATTTCCATCCCTTGCACATGTACAACCAGTGAATTTGCTGTCTTATGTTTTACAGTGGTGAAACATGGAAGTGGCGACTCAAAGAATCTTGTATTTGTCTTTGCAGGTGTGCGTGAGGATGAGGATGATTAATGATTATTGTTTGTGCCCTTAAATTTTCTGTTTGCGCTCATAAATTCTAAAGTTATTGTGCTCCTAGTAAAAGAAGTGAGTCTGGAGCTTTGGGTCCAACATGTTTATTTGCATGGTCTCAATTTAGCACAAAAGCAACTCGGGTTAAAAAGTTAAAACACATCAAAACCAAATGAGTTAGATGAGAGCTACTTTAACCAACAAGCAGCAATGAACAGCTGCATCTCTGCATCTCTCACCTCTCTGCAGGCTTTCAGCTCCTCAAACTCTCTGGTGGTCCAGTGTCTGTCCTTGAAGAAGTTGGTGGTGTTTCTCTTGTAAAACAGGTCCCAGTTCTTCTGCGCTTCTTTCTCCAGCTTCATCTGCTTGAAGCCGGACACCAGAGCCCGCTCCCCGCCGAGCCGCTCCAGCTCCTCCGGGGTTAAAACCCTGGCGGCGGAGGTTTTAGTTTGTCCCGGGACAGATGTCTCATCTTTACACCCCTGCTCCTCTTCTTCTTGAGGTGGTGTGTGTTTAATATCCTCTGGGAAACTCTCATCTTTTGACAGCGCCATGTTTAAATCTTTAAAAAAAACAATGGTTGAGTCTGTTTTTCACGCAATATCACGCGAATTTACGTGACATTTAATTATTTCGACGATAAATGGAACTAAAACTAAGTTAATATGTAAGAAAATGTGAGTGGCTACATCTTTACACATTTCGTGTCCATCTTGTCCGTCGCTTTAATCCATCCGTGTAGCGATTGCAATTAGTTCCGTTTTCTAGCGTGAGGTGTCAATATTATCAACCGACCACTAAAAAATTTGATCAAAATACACATTATATTAATGAAAATAATTAAATGATGTAAAAACTATTTTATTTTTTAACAACGTGTATATTTTCCAAGTGAAAAGTGAAATCCGTAACGATTCATTTCACAGTCGGACCCAAACCGGAAGAGGCGTGGCCGATGACGTAAGGGATGTTTTGCTAAGTGTTAGCCGCAGCAGGCTAACTTTGTGCCATAGTTGGGCTGTTATTTGGACTTCTTCAAAGTTACCGGGACACAACCGGAGCACGTCGGACCAACCAACCGCGGATAAATGTGATTTATTTATTTTTTAACGTGTTAGTCAAACAAACAAACACAAACAAACAAACAACCGGAGACATGAACGGGAGCACGAACCCGCTGCTGGACAAAGAGGAGCATGTTTTGAAGCTCGGGGAAAGCTTTGAGAAGAGGCCGAAGTCTTCCTTTCACACCATCAGATGTGAGTGTGTCGACAAAAACACAGAGAAAGACAAAACGTGTTAAAACTGGTGGTTAACCCTTTACCATCACCACCGCCGCTGTGTGGGATTATGGTCTGCTCACATGGACGAGCAGGATGTCTGTTACACAACACGAGCCAATTATGTGGATAAGTGCAGTCCAGTCATTTGCATAGAAAACATCATCGTTACACCCACTGCGTCTAAAGTTTCAGGCAACTTTCACTTTTTTAAATGTAGTTTGTTAATGTTTGTAACAGTAGCTTTTAAACTCAGGTGAAATACAGAAGTCTGTGTTATTATGTTAATTTTTCATGCTGTTACTTCCTTGAGTATTGTGCACATCCACTAGGGCGCTACAATAGTGATGGTTAGATCGATTAGTTTGTGGCCTATAGATTTCATGACTTCGATTTGTCTCATGTCGGGGCTCCAGATTGAACCTAAATTTTGAGACAAGTAAATTTATCATCTACTTGAACATGTGCAACCAGTAAATTTACTGTTTTGTTTTTGTTGTTGTTGTTTTTATAATCAAATAATCTTGAATCTGTAATGACACAAAGCAGGCCAAGACGTGAATGAAAAGGAAATGTGAATATTTGCTTTGCAAGTTGATTTGTGCCCCTAAAGTTGTGTTCCTAAATTGTTAGGGTTAGGGGCCACTGTGCTCCGAGTTAAAAACAGTTAAAGTTTCCTAACTAGGGTTGCACAAGTAATTGCGATGCAACCAACATTGCAAAACCAAGTGCAACATCCTAAACACAGTTTAACTAAATAAAAGTCATGTGTTGCAACACTGATAAGCATCTCATCAGCACAGAGACACCCTGGAGAATAATTTATATTCACAAGATGTGAAGGGACATGTTTGACATCGCATCATCAAATTCATATTTTTAAAGTGAAAATGAAGCAACAAAAAAACCCCCTAAAACATGCACACTCAAGTTGCATATGGTATTGGCTGGATTGTGTTTATGTTGTGCAGCACTTTGGGCAACTGAGGTTGTTTTTAAATGTGCTATATTATATAAATATCAATTGAGTTGAGTTGATGGAAATCACAAACGTCTGCCCGTATAAACATAATCTGAAGTTTTTTGTGTATTGTGCAGCCAAAAACCGAACTCAAAAAGGCATAGATGAGTATTATGGTAAACTGTTGGTTGTAAACCATCTTTTGTTCCCTAATAAAGATGTTTTGTGTCCTTCTGTTCCAGATGACTTCAAACCTGCGTCTATCGACACGAGCTGCGAGGGAGAGCTGCAAGTTGGCAAAGGGGATGAAGTTACTATAACGTTACCTCACATTCCGGTAAAACTCCATGAAAACAATATTACGGATGTTTTTAAAAACTGTTTCCTGGTTTAAGATACAAACAGTAGAACCGAGGGATCTTGTCTCACTTGGTAAAATCGGTGACTTCATTTATATTAATGAATGTTTCAGGGCTCCACGCCTCCCATGACCGTGTTCAAAGGAAACAAGCGGCCGTACCAGAAGGACTGCGTCCTCATCATCAACCACGACACCGGGGAGTTTGTGTTGGAGAAGCTGAGCAGCAGCATCCAGGTCAAGAAAACCAGGTGAGACGTCAAAGTCATCAGGAATCTTACATATAGATGTGTAGGTTGTCTTTTTATTTATTTATTGTGGACTTATTATGGTTTTTATGTATGTATTCTGTTTTTTTACTTTTTATATGGACCTCTTTTGAGTCCCAAATAAAGGTTACTATTCTTATTATTAAAGCTATGAATCTAGATTTAATCTTTGAGCCTCTGTTCATACATTTAAGTCTCACTATGTAACATTGTATTGTGTGTGTCTGTGTGTTACAGGGCCGAGGGCAGCAGTAAGATCCAGGCCCGGATCGAGCAGCAGTCGGTCCGGTCCAGCCAGCCCAGCTCCCAGTTCCGAGCCCCCACCAAGCCCGGGGCCGGGGTCAAGACGTCCCCCTCCCCTTCGAAGGACAACCCCTCGCCGGAGCCGCAGCTGGACGACATCAAGAGAGGTGAGCGAACTGAAACCCACCTCCTTCATATGACCCATCACCATAACCCCTATAGTCACAGCAGTAGGTTCGTTACCTTTAATTGTCGGTGCAAGCTGTTTTTAGAACGGCGGAGCAGAGCCGTGAGCTGCAGTTTACCTCTAAAACAACTCTGTCTGATAACGTTGTGTTATTATCTCATAGTGTAGCGTAGCTCTGAGCAGCTCACGGCTCTGCTCCGCCGTTCTAAAAACAGCTTGCACCGACAATTAAAGGTAACGAACCTACTGCTATGACTATAGGGGTTATGGCAATTTGGCAAAATGTTGAACTATCCCTTTAAACGTCCTCCACCTGTGTTTGTCAGAGCTGCGAGCGGAGGTGGAGGTCATCGAGCAGATGAGCAGCAGCGGCAGCAGCAGCTCCTCCGACTCGGCCAGCGCCTCGGGGAGCGGCGACGACAGCAGCAGCAGCGACGGCGAGCACGACGCCCCCCGACCGCTCAGCCAGACCTCCCCCAACCGCCACCACGTGGCCAACGGCGGCGCCGACCGGCAGCAGCAGGGCAACAACCAGCTCATGAACACGCTCAGTAAGGCATTTAATGCTGTTAAAGGGATACTTCACCCAAAATCAACAATTTTTCTACTCACTGTTTGAATCAGGGTCGGAGAAGAAAATAATTGATTTTTGATTATGCTTCTTCTTCTTCTTCTTCTTCTTCTTCTTCTTCTTCTTCTTCTTCTTCTTCTTCTTCTTCTTCTTCTTCTTCTTCTTCTTCTTCACAGGAAACGACCTTCAGCTCAGCGAATCAGGCAGCGACAGCGACGACGACTGACTTCTCCACTGGTCAGTCTCTGCCCACACTCCTCCTCCTCCTCCTCCTCCTCCTCCTCTTCGCCTGGTTCACTTGCTCCTTTGCTGTGGTAGCTGACCCCAGCTGTATATCTTGGGTTGACTGTATTTTTTTTTAAATTATTATTATTATTATTATTATTATTATTATTTTAGTATATCCTTTTAAAAGCTGGCCAGCCTGGAACTTTAAGAGTGTATTTTTTATTAGATGTATATTTTGTTTTGTATAGCAAAAACTTTAGGAAAAAGAAACTTTTACTTGAGAGGTTTGGAAGATTCTATATTAGAGTGCACATACATATTTTCTGTACGTAGAGCAGCTAGTTTTATCTACTTGTATCATCTGTTTGTGTTTGGGTTTTTGTCTCCGTGTTAAGACGAGGAAGAGGTCGACCTGAGATATCACTCCTCCTCCTCGCTCGGCCTCTTCCGCCTCGTCTCGTTGTTTATTATCAGTGAAGGTCGTGGGATTCGTCTCCACGTTAGGTTTTGCACAGATCCACTGTGCTGCCAGAAGAAAACTCTACTTTATCATCTGCTACCTTAAAGGGATAGTTCAACATTTTGGCAAATTGGCCCGTTGCCGTAATCCCTATAGTCATAGCAGTAGGTTTGTTACCTTTAATTGTCCGTGCAAGCTATTTTAAGAGCGGCGGAGCAGAGCCGTGAGCTGCTCAGAGCTACGCTACGGAGGCGGGAGAGGGACATTTTTGCGGTTTTGCATGAATTTCCCTCAAAAACAACTCTGTCTGGTAACGTTGTGTTATCATCTCATAGCGTGGTGAATGTGCAGGTCACAACTTGAGCGTTTTGGAGTTGTTGGATTGTGTATTTGATGAGTTTGATGAGTTTGACAATTGCACCGACAATTAAAGGTAACAAACCTAACTGCTATGACTATAGCGATTATGGCAATGGGCTAAAATGTTGAACTATCCCTTTAAGTGTTGAGATTGAGATCAGTGCAGAGCAGCAGTTATTATAATTTTAAGCTATCTTGCTGCTCGTTTGAGAAATAAATCTCATTTAAAAAAGTCTGTAACAAACACCAACAACTGACAGATGATCTTGGTTATATTTTCCTTATTGTCAATGATGAAACCCATGTAAATGTGTCAGTCCGTCAGTGCTTCTCTGCCTCTGTTCCCACCAAATGTTTAAAAATTTAGGTCACACAGATATTGTTGAGTTTCTTTTTTAAAACACAATAAGTCCAAAACTATATTGGAAAAGTTCATCAGACAGGAGCAAATAGTGAATCGGTTGGGGATGATTTTCAGCAGCGGATTAAACAACATTTTTTGGCCTAGTCTTGTGTGACTTTGTGTATGTGGGGCAGACAGAGGTGATGAATGGTGATGACGGGACACAAAGGAACGATGAGATTCATTGACACTGAGGAAACTATAGAAATGTCTGTCATTGTTGTTTTTCTTTTCTTTTCTAGCAGTTCTTCTGAGTTGAGAGTTGAACTGTCTGTGCGGTTGCTGCTCTGTTCTGATTTATCTTCATACGAGCTGAGTTCAAACTTGCCATTTATGGACACAACTTTAAACTACATTTGAAGTTTAGGTGATTGATATTTAGCGCCACATCCAGTAGAACATTAATTATGTTCCCCCATAGTTGGGATTTTAGGTGTGAGGGCCGGCTGTACAAAGCAGTAAAGTCTGACATTTAAGGTTGAATTTCTGCTTAACTGTGGGCGTTGCTTAAGTTTTACTGTTTCCATGCAGACTTTTGATTGCTACCATTAGGGCTTTGGATTAGTTAGTTTTTTTTTTTTCATAGATTGGTTGCTGGAGTTTAGGATTTTAAATACTTGAGAAAACATTTGATGGAGACCATAAGAAGACATGTGTTTTGTACAGCCGGCCCCCCGACGAGTGTTTTCATCTGCTTGTAGTGATTGTTTTTCACCACTAGGTGGCAGAAGATCATCAGCAGACAGTAAAACTGAGGCGCATCCTCCTCTTTAGCTGCTACATGCTCCTCTTTTTAATTCAGCTCCGTCACGTTCTTCACCGTCTAAGCTTTGAAACAAGTGTCTGAATGTTATTAAGGTGGTATTATCTAATTATCTAATTGATCTAATGCTGTTGCTTTGGCTCTGATGGTCAGCTGACTTTAAAACCTTCATTAGCTTCATCTTTTTTGCTCATCCGATCAATCATCTATCATTATTAAAGAAAAGAATGATGCTGACTCACCGTGTGACCACTAATAGTGTTACAGCATCGATGCTGATGCTTCGACATGAATCACAGTCATTAATGTGTTTAAGCTACATAATCAGAGAAGTGTTCAGAGTTAATGGCTTTTATGAAAGTTGAAAAGGGAAAACGAATTATTTCCTCCAAAGAGCTTTATTTTATTTTCCTGTATTTTTCTCTTCTTCTTCTTTTTTTTTTTTTTTTGCAACATGGCCGCTCTTCTTTTATCAGTCGTGTGTTTGTCGTTGTTATTTTTTCAAACAAGAGGATCTTATTTTTCATATTAATTAAACACCTGCACCACGGTACCATTCCATGCCTTACAGCATCTCAGTTTGGGAAATGAATGTGTCATTTTCTGAAAATGCCAAAGAAGCCGATCTGATCTGCCCCTCCACCCCCCACCCCCCCCATGTCGTCATGTGCAGAGAGCGGGAAGTGTTGTATAACAGAGTCGCTGTGTTATTGTGGTCATTTTTTTTATTTGATTTGATTTGATTTGATTTTCTGTCTGTGTTTGTTGTGCTGATGAACCAGTGAAGTCAGTGATTGTTTCCCTTTTCATCTGCTTGGAGCTGGCGGTGCTGTCGGTGAAAGTCATTTGGTTTTGGCCGTACTGTGTATTGTTGCTGAATGCAGCAGCAGCAGCTCACAGGTCAGAAACACAGCTGAGGAGTTTCATCATAAAATAACTGATTTTCGCCATTTATTTGTGTTTTACAGGGGTTAAAAAGGGGGTAAAACTGAATCATGATCTTTTATGGGAGTTGGTAAAATGACAACCAACATCAAAGTCTTCAGTTTACTTTGGAAAAATGTTTTATGATGGAGAAGAAGGAGAAATATTTAGAAATATTCTTGGTTCTGCAAAGAAATCAATCAGTCAGTCTTTGTTTTTTCTCAGTCGTATCGTATGGCTGTGGTTCTAATCTAATCAATACAACTCAGTCAACCTCAATGTTCTTTCCAACTGACAAACATTATCTTTCTTCAGCATTTTCATATTTTTTTTTGACAATTTAATAAAGGGTGCGCTGAAAATCAGCAATTTTAAAGTCAAAATCCAGCGCACCCTTTATTAAATTGTCAAAAAAAAATATGAAAATCCGAAGAAAACATATCATGTTTGGTATTGTTGGAAAGAACAGAGGTTGACTGACAGATCTGTGGGGAAAAAAAAATTAAAACAAAATTGGAACGATACGCTTTTGTACCTATAGCGCCCCCTAGCGGACGAAAACGTCCTTAACACTGGGAAAGGGTAGTCTTTTTGCCCAGCCCGTATTTTTAACCTTGGAAAAAATTTTTTTTAAAATTTTGAAAATTTACTTAAAATTAAAATTTCTGGCCAAAAATCATGCCATTTGAGATCATACAGCCAAAGTAATGTTAAAAAAACTGCAATAATTTCTTTGAAAAGGACGAAAAAGTCCCCAACATGCCCAGACAACCAACATCAAAGTCTGCAGTTTACTTTGGAAAAATGTTTTATGATGGAGAAGAAGGAGAAATATTCAGAAATATTCATGGTTCTGCAAAGAAATCAATCAGTCAGTCTTTGTTTTTTTCCAGTGTTATCATATGGCTGTGTGGTTCTAATCTAATCAATACAACTTCC
This sequence comes from Decapterus maruadsi, assembly GCA_030347415.2. Taxonomy (NCBI): domain Eukaryota; kingdom Metazoa; phylum Chordata; class Actinopteri; order Carangiformes; family Carangidae; genus Decapterus; species Decapterus maruadsi. The sequence continues at coordinate 3,168,648 of CM064894.1, forward strand.
CATGCAGACCACAATGTTCCTCATACAGCTGACAGATTTCTTGCACCTCAGCATTGCAAGTTTGTTGGCTCAAAGTAAAGTAAATGTGCTACTGACCATGCTATTTTCATTTGTGGTCATTTTTAAGGAACTAGTGGTGAATATACATTTCACACTCAAATGAAATGGCATTAAAATAATAGCGAGGGACTTTAATGCAGACATGATGTCTTTGGCTTCACATCCACATTTCACTTTTTAACCCATTTAACTGTGCAAATATATCGTTATTGATTCTTTAAATCTAAAAAAAAATGTTAGTACCTGCATCTTTAATTGGAAATCTGGATTCATTTTAATGCAAATTCATAATTTTTGGATGAAACTCCTCAGTTATTACGATGAATCTGCAGGTTTAACACCACGCAGGATGTAACAGGAGCTGCTGCTGCTGCTCATGTTTTATATCATAGCTGTGTTTCTCTAAAAAAAAAAAAGTGTCTTTAGGGTGAAGTTCAGCTTTTCATGAATGCACAGAACAGGACAGAGATGATTGTACGCTCGCTGACGAAAAGAAACTGTGACCGTCGTCAGCTTATCCTGCTTCTCAGATTACCAGTTACTGATCCAAGTATTTCTCTTTTTTTATTACGCGAGAGATTGATCTTCTGCCAGATGTGGATGATCAGTCTCTGCACCCACCTGCACGGATGTCATGGAAGTGGACAGTGTTGAGTTGTTGTCGACCACTGAAGGCAGGTGGAAGTTTTATTTCCTGAAAAGAAAAAAAAACAAACTCCTCATCAAACACAGTTGTTCCCATGTCTAAATGGACTCTGTTGTATTTTTGGTGCTTAAGTTGTAAATGTTTTTTTGTTTTAGTGACACATTCATGTGATGAAATATGTTTGTACAAATTTGAAGTGTATTAAAAAAGTGTGCGAATGTATTTAAAATTGTGTTGCTCCTTTTATTGTGAGGATTGTCTCAGTTTTTCACTTATGGCACGGGGTTACTTTACTGTAGAAATTTGGAGAAAGATTAATTTAAAATGACCCTTATGACAAAACCCAGTTACAGTATGCTGACCTTTGACCTTAGGTCACATCAATTCCTTCATAGGTGTGTTTCTCATTCCTTTTGCATATTGTTCCTGACATCTCACTCTACATCTGGTATCATTTTGGTGGCATTTTACTGTAGAAATCTGGAGAAAAATGACATTAAAGTCACCAATATAACAAAATCCAGTTACAGTATGCTGACCTTTGACCTTAGGTCACATCAATTCCTTCATAGGTGTGTTTCTCATTCCTTTTGCATATTGTTCCTGGTGTCTCACTCTACCTCTGGTATCATTTTGGTGGCATTTTACTGTAGAAATCTGGAGAAAAATGACATTAAAGTCACCCCTATAACACAACCCAGTTACAGTATGCTGACCTTTGACCTTAGGTCACATCAATTCCTTCATAGGTGTGTTTCTCATTCCTTTTGCATACTGTTCCTGACATCTCACTCTACCTCTGGTATCATTTTGGTGGCATTTTACTGTAGAAATCTGGAGAAAAATGACATTGAAGTCACCCCTATAACACAACCCAGTTACAGTATGCTGACCTTTGACCTTATGTCACATCAATTCCTTCATAGGTGTCATCTTCATTCCTTTTGCATATTGTTCCTGACATCTCACTCTACCTCTGGTATCATTTTGGTGGCATTTTACTGTAGAATTTTGGAGAAAAATAACTTTAAAGTCACCAATATAACAAAATCCAGTTACAGTATGCTGACCTTTGACCTTAGGTCACATCAATTCCTTTATAGGTGTCATCCTCATTCCTTTTGCATATTGTTCCTGGTGTCTCACTCTACCTCTGGTATCATTTTGGTGGCATTTTACTGTAGAAATCTGGAGAAAAATGACATTAAAGTCACCCCTATAACAAAATCCAGTTACAATATGCTGACCTTTGACCTTAGGTCACATCAATTTCTTCATAGGTGTCATCCTCATTCCTTTTGCATATTGTTCCTGACATCTCACTCTACCTCTGGTATCATTTTGGTGGCATTTTACTGTAGAAATCTGGAGAAAAATGACATTAAAGTCACCCCTATAACAAAATCCAGTTACAGTATGCTGACCTTTGACCTTAGGTCACATCAATTCCGTCATAGGTGTCATCCTCATTCCTTTTGCATATTGTTCCTGACATCTCACTCTACCTCTGGTATCATTTTGGTGGCATTTTACTGTAGAATTTTGGAGAAAAATAACTTTAAAGTCACCAATATAACAAAATCCAGTTACAGTATGCTGACCTTTGACCTTACGTCAAATCAATTCCTTTATAGGTGTGTTTCTCATTCCTTTTGCATATTGTTTCTGACATCTCACCTACCTCTGATATCATTTTGGTAGAATTTTACTGTAAAAATTTGGAGAAAAATCATTTTAAAGTCACCCCTATAACAACATCCAGTTACAGTATGCTGACCTTTGACCTTCGGTCACATCAATTCCTTTATAGGTGTCATCTTCATTCCTTTTGCATATTGTTCCTGACATCTCACTCTACCTCTGGTATCATTTTGGTAGCATTTTACTGTAGAAATCTGGAGAAAAATGACATTAAAGTCACCCCTATAACACAACCCAGTTACAGTATGCTGACCTTTGACCTTAGGTCACATCAATTCCTTTATAGGTGTGTTTCTCATTCCTTTTGCATATTGTTCCTGGTGTCTCACTCTACCTCTGGTATCATTTTGGTGGCATTTTACTGTAGAAATCTGGAGAAAAATCATTTTAAAATCACCCCTATAACACAACCCAGTTACAGTATGCTGACCTTTGACCTTATGTCACATCAATTCCTTCATAGGTGTCATCTTCATTCCTTTTGCATATTGTTCCTGACATCTCACTCTACCTCTGGTATCATTTTGGTGGCATTTTACTGTAGAATTTTGGAGAAAAATAACTTTAAAGTCACCAATATAACAAAATCCAGTTACAGTATGCTGACCTTTGACCTTAGGTCACATCAATTCCTTTATAGGTGTCATCCTCATTCCTTTTGCATATTGTTCCTGGTGTCTCACTCTACCTCTGGTATCATTTTGGTGGCATTTTACTGTAGAAATCTGGAGAAAAATGACATTAAAGTCACCCCTATAACAAAATCCAGTTACAATATGCTGACCTTTGACCTTAGGTCACATCAATTTCTTCATAGGTGTCATCCTCATTCCTTTTGCATATTGTTCCTGACATCTCACTCTACCTCTGGTATCATTTTGGTGGCATTTTACTGTAGAAATCTGGAGAAAAATGACATTAAAGTCACCCCTATAACAAAATCCAGTTACAGTATGCTGACCTTTGACCTTAGGTCACATCAATTCCGTCATAGGTGTCATCCTCATTCCTTTTGCATATTGTTCCTGACATCTCACTCTACCTCTGGTATCATTTTGGTGGCATTTTACTGTAGAATTTTGGAGAAAAATAACTTTAAAGTCACCAATATAACAAAATCCAGTTACAGTATGCTGACCTTTGACCTTACGTCAAATCAATTCCTTTATAGGTGTGTTTCTCATTCCTTTTGCATATTGTTTCTGACATCTCACCTACCTCTGATATCATTTTGGTAGAATTTTACTGTAAAAATTTGGAGAAAAATCATTTTAAAGTCACCCCTATAACAACATCCAGTTACAGTATGCTGACCTTTGACCTTCGGTCACATCAATTCCTTTATAGGTGTCATCTTCATTCCTTTTGCATATTGTTCCTGACATCTCACTCTACCTCTGGTATCATTTTGGTAGCATTTTACTGTAGAAATCTGGAGAAAAATGACATTAAAGTCACCCCTATAACACAACCCAGTTACAGTATGCTGACCTTTGACCTTAGGTCACATCAATTCCTTTATAGGTGTGTTTCTCATTACTTTTGCATATTGTTCCTGGTGTCTCACTCTACCTCTGGTATCATTTTGGTGGCATTTTACTGTAGAAATCTGGAGAAAAATCATTTTAAAATCACCCCTATAACACAACCCAGTTACAGTATGCTGACCTTTGACCTTAGGTCACATCAATTCCTTCATAGGTGTCATCCGCATTCCTTTTGCATATTGTTCCTGGTGTCTCACTCTACCTCTGGTATCATTTTGGTGGCATTTTACTGTAGAAATCTGGAGAAAAATGACATTAAAGTCACCCCTATAACAAAATCCAGTTACAGTATGCTGACCTTTGACCTTAGGTCACATCAATTCCTTCATAGGTGTCATCTTCATTCCTTTTGCATATTGTTCCTGACATCTCACTCTACCTCTGGTATCATTTTGGTAGCATTTTACTGTAGAAATCTGGAGAAAAATCATTTTAAAATCACCCCTATAACACAACCCAGTTACAGTATGCTGACCTTTGACCTTAGGTCACATCAATTCCGTCATAGGTGTCATCCTCATTCCTTTTGCATATTGTTCCTGGTGTCTCACTCTACCTCTGGTATCATTTTGGTGGCATTTTACTGTAGAAATCTGGAGAAAAATGACATTAAAGTCACCCCTATAACAAAATCCAGTTACAGTATGCTGACCTTTGACCTTAGGTCACATCAATTCCGTCATAGGTGTCATCCTCATTCCTTTTGCATATTGTTCCTGACATCTCACTCTACCTCTGGTATCATTTTGGTGGCATTTTACTGTAGAATTTTGGAGAAAAATAACTTTAAAGTCACCAATATAACAAAATCCAGTTACAGTATGCTGACCTTTGACCTTACGTCAAATCAATTCCTTTATAGGTGTGTTTCTCATTCCTTTTGCATATTGTTCCTGACATCTCACTCTACCTCTGGTATCATTTTGGTGGCATTTTACTGTAGAATTTTGGAGAAAAATGACTTTAAAGTCACCAATATAACAAAATCCAGTTACAGTATGCTGACCTTTGACCTTAGGTCACATCAATTCCTTCATAGGTGTCATCTTCATTCCTTTTGCATATTGTTCCTGACATCTCACTCTACCTCTGGTATCATTTTGGTAGCATTTTACTGTAGAAATCTGGAGAAAAATCATTTTAAAATCACCCCTATAACACAACCCAGTTACAGTATGCTGACCTTTGACCTTAGGTCACATCAATTCCGTCATAGGTGTCATCCTCATTCCTTTTGCATATTGTTCCTGGTGTCTCACTCTACCTCTGGTATCATTTTGGTGGCATTTTACTGTAGAAATCTGGAGAAAAATGACATTAAAGTCACCCCTATAACAAAATCCAGTTACAGTATGCTGACCTTTGACCTTAGGTCACATCAATTCCGTCATAGGTGTCATCCTCATTCCTTTTGCATATTGTTCCTGACATCTCACTCTACCTCTGGTATCATTTTGGTGGCATTTTACTGTAGAATTTTGGAGAAAAATGACTTTAAAGTCACCAATATAACAAAATCCAGTTACAGTATGCTGACCTTTGACCTTAGGTCACATCAATTCCGTCATAGGTGTCATCCTCATTCCTTTTGCATATTGTTCCTGACATCTCACTCTACCTCTGGTATCATTTTGGTGGCATTTTACTGTAGAAATCTGGAGAAAAATCATTTTAAGATCACCCCTATAACACAACCCAGTTACAGTATGCTGACCTTTGACCTTAGGTCACATCAATTCCTTCATAGGTGTGTTTCTCATTCCTTTTGCATATTGTTCCTGACATCTCACTCTACCTCTGGTATCATTTTGGTGGCATTTTACTGTAGAAATCTGGAGAAAAATGACATTAAAATCGCCCCTATAACAAAATATGCTGACCTTTGACCTTAGGTCACATCAATTCCTTCATAGGTGTGTTTCTCATTCCTTTTGCATATTGTTCCTGACATCTCACTCTACCTCTGGTATCATTTTGGTGGCATTTTACTGTAGAAATCTGGAGAAAAATGACATTAAAATCACCCCTATAACACAACCCAGTTACAGTATGCTGACCTTTGACCTTAGGTCACATCAATTCCTTTATAGGTGTCATCCGCATTCCTTTTGCATATTGTTCCTGGTGTCTCACTCTACCTCTGGTATCATTTTGGTGGCATTTTACTGTAGAAATCTGGAGAAAAATGACATTAAAGTCACCCCTATAACAAAATCCAGTTACAGTATGCTGACCTTTGACCTTAGGTCACATCAATTCCTTCATAGGTGTCATCTTCATTCCTTTTGCATATTGTTCCTGACATCTCACTCTACCTCTGGTATCATTTTGGTAGCATTTTACTGTAGAAATCTGGAGAAAAATCATTTTAAAATCACCCCTATAACACAACCCAGTTACAGTATGCTGACCTTTGACCTTAGGTCACATCAATTCCGTCATAGGTGTCATCCTCATTCCTTTTGCATATTGTTCCTGGTGTCTCACTCTACCTCTGGTATCATTTTGGTGGCATTTTACTGTAGAAATCTGGAGAAAAATGACATTAAAGTCACCCCTATAACAAAATCCAGTTACAGTATGCTGACCTTTGACCTTAGGTCACATCAATTCCGTCATAGGTGTCATCCTCATTCCTTTTGCATATTGTTCCTGACATCTCACTCTACCTCTGGTATCATTTTGGTGGCATTTTACTGTAGAATTTTGGAGAAAAATAACTTTAAAGTCACCAATATAACAAAATCCAGTTACAGTATGCTGACCTTTGACCTTAGGTCACATCAATTCCTTTATAGGTGTGTTTCTCATTCCTTTTGCATATTGTTTCTGACATCTCACCTACCTCTGATATCATTTTGGTAGAATTTTACTGTAAAAATTTGGAGAAAAATCATTTTAAAGTCACCCCTATAACAACATCCAGTTACAGTATGCTGACCTTTGACCTTCGGTCACATCAATTCCTTTATAGGTGTGTTCCTCATTCCGTTTGCATATTGTTCCTGGTGTCTCACTCTACCTCTGGTATCATTTTGGTGGCATTTTACTGTAGAAATCTGGAGAAAAATGACATTAAAATCGCCCCTATAACAAAATATGCTGACCTTTGACCTTAGGTCACATCAATTCCTTCATAGGTGTGTTTCTCATTCCTTTTGCATATTGTTCCTGGTGTCTCACTCTACCTCTGGTATCATTTTGGTGGCATTTTACTGTAGAAATCTGGAGAAAAATGACATTAAAGTCACCCCTATAACAAAATCCAGTTACAGTATGCTGACCTTTGACCTTAGGTCACATCAATTCCTTCATAGGTGTCATCTTCATTCCTTTTGCATATTGTTCCTGACATCTCACTCTACCTCTGGTATCATTTTGGTAGCATTTTACTGTAGAAATCTGGAGAAAAATGACATTAAAGTCACCCCTATAACAAAATCCAGTTACAGTATGCTGACCTTTGACCTTAGGTCACATCAATTCCGTCATAGGTGTCATCCTCATTCCTTTTGCATATTGTTCCTGACATCTCACTCTACCTCTGGTATCATTTTGGTGGCATTTTACTGTAGAATTTTGGAGAAAAATAACTTTAAAGTCACCAATATAACAAAATCCAGTTACAGTATGCTGACCTTTGACCTTACGTCAAATCAATTCCTTTATAGGTGTGTTTCTCATTCCTTTTGCATATTGTTCCTGACATCTCACTCTACCTCTGGTATCATTTTGGTGGCATTTTACTGTAGAATTTTGGAGAAAAATGACTTTAAAGTCACCAATATAACAAAATCCAGTTACAGTATGCTGACCTTTGACCTTAGGTCACATCAATTCCGTCATAGGTGTCATCCTCATTCCTTTTGCATATTGTTCCTGACATCTCACTCTACCTCTGGTATCATTTTGGTGGCATTTTACTGTAGAAATCTGGAGAAAAATCATTTTAAGATCACCCCTATAACACAACCCAGTTACAGTATGCTGACCTTTGACCTTAGGTCACATCAATTCCTTCATATGTGTGTTTCTCATTCCTTTTGCATATTGTTCCTGACATCTCACTCTACCTCTGGTATCATTTTGGTGGCATTTTACTGTAGAAATCTGGAGAAAAAAATCATTTTAAAATCACCCCTATAACACAACCCAGTTACAGTATGCTGACCTTTGACCTTAGGTCACATCAATTCCTTCATAGGTGTCATCCGCATTCCTTTTGCATATTGTTCCTGGTGTCTCACTCTACCTCTGGTATCATTTTGGTGGCATTTTACTGTAGAAATCTGGAGAAAAATGACATTAAAGTCACCCCTATAACAAAATCCAGTTACAGTATGCTGACCTTTGACCTTAGGTCACATCAATTCCTTCATAGGTGTCATCTTCATTCCTTTTGCATATTGTTCCTGACATCTCACTCTACCTCTGGTATCATTTTGGTGGCATTTTACTGTAGAAATCTGGAGAAAAATCATTTTAAAATCACCCCTATAACACAACCCAGTTACAGTATGCTGACCTTTGACCTTAGGTCACATCAATTCCGTCATAGGTGTCATCCTCATTCCTTTTGCATATTGTTCCTGGTGTCTCACTCTACCTCTGGTATCATTTTGGTGGCATTTTACTGTAGAAATCTGGAGAAAAATCATTTTAAGATCACCCCTATAACACAACCCAGTTACAGTATGCTGACCTTTGACCTTAGGTCACATCAATTCCTTCATAGGTGTGTTTCTCATTCCTTTTGCATATTGTTCCTGACATCTCACTCTACCTCTGGTATCATTTTGGTGGCATTTTACTGTAGAAATCTGGAGAAAAAAATCATTTTAAAATCACCCCTATAACACAACCCAGTTACAGTATGCTGACCTTTGACCTTAGGTCACATCAATTCCTTTATAGGTGTGTTTCTCATCTCTTTTGCATATTGTTCCTGGTGTCTCACTCTACCTCTGGTATCATTTTGGTGGCATTTTACTGTAGAAATCTGGAGAAAAATCATTTTAAAATCACCCCTATAACACAACCCAGTTACAGTATGCTGACCTTTGACCTTAGGTCACATCAATTCCTTCATAGGTGTCATCTTCATTCCTTTTGCATATTGTTCCTGGTGTCTCACTCTACCTCTGGTATCATTTTGGTGGCATTTTACTGTAGAAATCTGGAGAAAAATGACATTAAAGTCACCCCTATAACAAAATCCAGTTACAGTATGCTGACCTTTGACCTTAGGTCACATCAATTCCTTCATAGGTGTGTTTCTGATTCCTTTTGCATACTGTTCCTGACATCTCACTCTACCTCTGGTATCATTTTGGTGGCATTTTACTGTAGAAATCTGGAGAAAAATGACATTAAAGTCACCCCTATAACAAAATCCAGTTACAGTATGCTGACCTTTGACCTTAGGTCACATCAATTCCGTCATAGGTGTCATCCTCATTCCTTTTGCATATTGTTCCTGACATCTCACTCTACCTCTGGTATCATTTTGGTGGCATTTTACTGTAGAATTTTGGAGAAAAATAACTTTAAAGTCACCAATATAACAAAATCCAGTTACAGTATGCTGACCTTTGACCTTACGTCAAATCAATTCCTTTATAGGTGTGTTTCTCATTCCTTTTGCATATTGTTTCTGACATCTCACCTACCTCTGATATCATTTTGGTAGAATTTTACTGTAAAAATTTGGAGAAAAATCATTTTAAAGTCACCCCTATAACAACATCCAGTTACAGTATGTTGACCTTTGACCTTCGGTCACATCAATTCCTTTATAGGTGTGTTCCTCATTCCGTTTGCATATTGTTCCTGGTGTCTCACTCTACCTCTGGTATCATTTTGGTGGCATTTTACTGTAGAAATCTGGAGAAAAATGACATTAAAATCGCCCCTATAACAAAATATGCTGACCTTTGACCTTAGGTCACATCAATTCCTTCATAGGTGTCATCTTCATTCCTTTTGCATATTGTTCCTGACATCTCACTCTACCTCTGGTATCATTTTGGTAGCATTTTACTGTAGAAATCTGGAGAAAAATCATTTTAAAATCACCCCTATAACACAACCCAGTTACAGTATGCTGACCTTTGACCTTAGGTCACATCAATTCCTTCATAGGTGTCATCCTCATTCCTTTTGCATATTGTTCCTGGTGTCTCACTCTACCTCTGGTATCATTTTGGTGGCATTTTACTGTAGAATTTTGGAGAAAAATGACTTTAAAGTCACCAATATAACAAAATCCAGTTACAGTACGCTGACCTTTGACCTTAGGTCACATCAATTCCGTCATAGGTGTCATCCTCATTCCTTTTGCATATTGTTCCTGGTGTCTCACTCTACCTCTGGTATCATTTTGGTGGCATTTTACTGTAGAAATCTGGAGAAAAATCATTTTAAGATCACCCCTATAACACAACCCAGTTACAGTATGCTGACCTTTGACCTTAGGTCACATCAATTCCTTCATAGGTGTGTTTCTCATTCCTTTTGCATATTGTTCCTGACATCTCACTCTACCTCTGGTATCATTTTGGTGGCATTTTACTGTAGAAATCTGGAGAAAAATCATTTTAAGATCACCCCTATAACACAACCCAGTTACAGTATGCTGACCTTTGACCTTAGGTCACATCAATTCCTTCATAGGTGTCATCCTCATTCCTTTTGCATATTGTTCCTGGTGTCTCACTCTACCTCTGGTATCATTTTGGTGGCATTTTACTGTAGAAATCTGGAGAAAAATGACATTAAAGTCACCCCTATAACAAAATCCAGTTACAGTATGCTGACCTTTGACCTTAGGTCACATCAATTCCGTCATAGGTGTCATCCTCATTCCTTTTGCATATTGTTCCTGACATCTCACTCTACCTCTGGTATCATTTTGGTGGCATTTTACTGTAGAATTTTGGAGAAAAATAACTTTAAAGTCACCAATATAACAAAATCCAGTTACAGTATGCTGACCTTTGACCTTACGTCAAATCAATTCCTTTATAGGTGTGTTTCTCATTCCTTTTGCATATTGTTTCTGACATCTCACCTACCTCTGATATCATTTTGGTAGAATTTTACTGTAAAAATTTGGAGAAAAATCATTTTAAAGTCACCCCTATAACAACATCCAGTTACAGTATGTTGACCTTTGACCTTCGGTCACATCAATTCCTTTATAGGTGTGTTCCTCATTCCGTTTGCATATTGTTCCTGGTGTCTCACTCTACCTCTGGTATCATTTTGGTGGCATTTTACTGTAGAAATCTGGAGAAAAATGACATTAAAATCGCCCCTATAACAAAATATGCTGACCTTTGACCTTAGGTCACATCAATTCCTTCATAGGTGTGTTTCTCATTCCTTTTGCATATTGTTCCTGGTGTCTCACTCTACCTCTGGTATCATTTTGGTGGCATTTTACTGTAGAAATCTGGAGAAAAATGACATTAAAGTCACCCCTATAACAAAATCCAGTTACAGTATGCTGACCTTTGACCTTAGGTCACATCAATTCCTTCATAGGTGTCATCTTCATTCCTTTTGCATATTGTTCCTGACATCTCACTCTACCTCTGGTATCATTTTGGTAGCATTTTACTGTAGAAATCTGGAGAAAAATCATTTTAAAATCACCCCTATAACAAAATCCAGTTACAGTATGCTGACCTTTGACCTTAGGTCACATCAATTCCTTTATAGGTGTGTTTCTCATTCCTTTTGCATACTGTTCCTGACACCTCACTCTACCTCTGGTATCATTTTGGTGGCATTTTACTGTAGAATTTTGGAGAAAAATAACTTTAAAGTCACCAATATAACAAAATCCAGTTACAGTATGCTGACTTTTGACCTTAGGTCACATCAATTCCTTCATAGGTGTGTTTCTCATTCCTTTTGCATATTGTTCCTGACATCTCACTCTACCTCTCGTATCATTTTGGTGGCATTTTACTGTAGAATTTTGGAGAAAAATCATTTTAAGGTCACCCCTATATCAAAACCCAGTTACAGTATGCTGACCTTTGACTTTAGGTCACATCAATTCCTTCATAGGTGTGTTTCTCATTCCTTTTGCATATTGTTCCTGACATCTCACTCTACCTCTCGTATCATTTTGGTGGCATTTTACTGTAGAATTTTGGAGAAAAATCATTTTAAGGTCACCCCTATATCAAAACCCAGTTACAGTATGCTGACCTTTGACCTTAGGTCACATCAATTCCTTCATAGGTGTCATCCTCATTCCTTTTGCATACTGTTCCTGACACCTCACTCTACCTCTGGTATCATTTTGGTGGCATTTTACTGTAGAATTTTGGAGAAAAATAACTTTAAAGTCACCAATATAACAAAATGCAGTTACAGTATGCTGACCTTTGACCTTATGTCACATCAATTCCTTTATAGGTGTGTTCCTCATCTCTTTTGCATATTGTTCCTGGGGTCTCACTCTACTCCTGATATAATTTTGGTGGCATTTTACTGTAGAAATCTGGAGAAAAATCATTTTAAAATCACCCCTATAACACAACCCAGTTACAGTATGCTGACCTTTGACCTTAGGTCACATCAATTCCGTCATAGGTGTCATCTTCATTCCTTTTGCATATTGTTCCTGACATCTCACTCTACCTCTGGTATCATTTTGGTGGCATTTTACTGTAGAAATTTGGAGAAAAATAACCTTAAAGTCACCCCTATAACAAAACCCAGTTACAGTATGCTGAACTTTGACCTTATGTCACATAAATTCCTTCGTAGGTGTCATCCTCATTTCTTTTGCATGTAGTTCCTGGCGTCTCACTCCACGTCTGGTATAATTTTGGTGGCATTTTACTGTAGAAATTTGGAGAAAAATCATTTAAAAAATCCCACCCATAATGACTCAACCCCATTCACAGTATGCTGACCTTTGACCTTGCATAATATCAATTCCTTCATAGGTGTCATCTTCATTACTTTTGCATACTGTTCCTGGGGTCTCACTCTACCTCTGGTATCATTTTGGTGGCATTTTACTGTAGAAATCTGGAGAAAAATGACATTAAAGTCACCCCTATATCAAAACCCAGTTACAGTATGCTGACCTTTGACCTTAGGTCACATCAATTCCTTCATAGGTGTCATCCTCATTCCTTTTGCATATTGTTCCTGACATCTCACTCTACCTCTGGTATCATTTTGGTGGCATTTTACTGTAGAATTTTGGAGAAAAATAACTTTAAAGTCACCAATATAACAAAATCCAGTTACAGTATGCTGACCTTTGACCTTAGGTCACATCAATTCCTTCATAGGTGTGTTTCTCATTCCTTTTGCATATTGTTCCTGACATCTCACTCTACCTCTGGTATCATTTTGGTGGCATTTTACTGTAGAATTTTGGAGAAAAATCATTTTAAGGTCACCCCTATATCAAAACCCAGTTACAGTATGCTGGCCTTTGACTTTAGGTCACATCAATTCCTTCATAGGTGTGTTTCTCATTCCTTTTGCATATTGTTCCTGACATCTCACTCTACCTCTGGTATCATTTTGGTGGCATTTTACTGTAGAATTTTGGAGAAAAATAACTTTAAAGTCACCAATATAACAAAATCCAGTTACAGTATGCTGACCTTTGACCTTATGTCACATCAATTCCTTTATAGGTGTGTTCCTCATCTCTTTTGCATATTGTTCCTGGGGTCTCACTCTACTCCTGATATAATTTTGGTGGCATTTTACTGTAGAAATCTGGAGAAAAATCATTTTAAAATCACCCCTATAACACAACCCAGTTACAGTATGCTGACCTTTGACCTTAGGTCACATCAATTCCGTCATAGGTGTCATCCTCATTCCTTTTGCATATTGTTCCTGACATCTCACTCTACCTCTGGTATCATTTTGGTGGCATTTTACTGTAGAAATCTGGAGAAAAATGACATTAAAGTCACCCCTATAACAAAATCCAGTTACAGTATGCTGACCTTTGACCTTAGGTCACATCAATTCCTTCATATGTGTGTTTCTCATTCCTTTTGCATATTGTTCCTGACATCTCACTCTACCTCTGGTATCATTTTGGTGGCATTTTACTGTAGAATTCTGGAGAAAAATCATTTTAAGGTCACCCCTATATCAAAACCCAGTTACAGTATGCTGACCTTTGACCTTAGGTCACATCAATTCCTTCATAGGTGTCATCCTCATTCCTTTTACATACTGTTCCTGACATCTCACTCTACCTCTGGTATCATTTTGGTGGCATTTTACTGTAGAAATCTGGAGAAAAATCATTTTAAAGTCACCCCTATATCAAATCCCTGTTACAGTATGCTGACCTTTGACCTTAGGTCACATCAATTCCTTCATAGGTGTCATCCTCATTCCTTTTACATATTGTTCCTGACATCTCACTCTACCTCTGGTATCATTTTGGTGGCATTTTACTGTAGAAATCTGGAGAAAAATCATTTTAAAGTCACCCCTATATCAAATCCCTGTTACAGTATGCTGACCTTTGACCTTAGGTCACATCAATTCCTTTATTATGAGATTGAACCTTATAATAGGCTATAGGCCTTTCCTGGATTTCAGCCGGCACGGCATGTAGCCTATTCTCAGCTCACGCTTTGTTTTCTGACCTGGAATGATTAAATATAATTGTAAAGCGATTTTAAATTTAAATGATGGTCAAAAGGACTTAACGTGTGGCCACAGAACAATTTTAAAATTAGTCTCTGGAAATGCCCGTTAAGCAGATTGTAACAAATGTAGTTCCAAAGAAATTGTGCATCTTGGTTTGGAGAATAACATCGGTTCATTCAATATCATCTTTTTTTTCTGAGGGATTTAAAGCAGCAACCTCCAGGTTAGATATTCTTCTCTGGCAGCCACGGTTAGTGAGACTTGTGGGAGGAAAAAGAAAAAGTAAAGACAGTCCACAGTGAACTTCGATAAAAGATTATATTGCTGGTCTTAAATAATTATCGTCAAGTGAAACATACGCTTCGATGAACACCTTCAGTTTGATACTAACCACAACAACCTGTACACTGGAGCACAACACAATACAGTACTTTTTTCCCTGCGATGGTGCAACAACTGAGTCACATTTGGGCATTTCTCTTCAAACAGTAACACAAAAGTTAACACTACAAATACATAAATAGCTTTTGTTTCCCTTTAGATCATTTATAACTCAATTATATTCATGATTCTGGCTCTTGCTACGACGTGTCATCTGACTGATATATAAATTAACAACATCAACAACAAATAATAATATAATAATAATTAGAACAATAATAATAATATAAAAGCTGTCTGTCTTTCATATAAATCTGGTTAGCTTACAGTATGAAATGATGGAATAGGGGATCACAAGGACAGTTTGATATGATGCATCGTTGAGTTTCTCTGCTATCCCACATGCAGATGCTCAGTTTCCCACTGTAGAGTGTTTATGAGGGCAACTCGGGCGCCATGTTGGCTCTGACAGGAGTCCACTGGCCCCGTTTTTCATTTTTTCCTGAGGGTCTGCGCACAAACATTTCCTCAGATATCGGAGACGGTAAAATCTCCAAATAGGACCCCTGAGAATCTGTCTCAGGAATCAAGTTCTTCCTCTACAAGACTGAGATGAGCGCCTCCTGTGGCGGGGGCTGGTGTTGTTGTTGTAACAGTACACGATATTGCAAAGAGGCACAAGAAAAGTTCAGAAGCTGTGAATGCAGCAGCGAAGATCAGCCTCCCGTCTCGCGAAAATTTCCCTTCGTGGCAATCGCTGCAGCTATACCCGCTTCCTCGCTATGATATGGACCCTGAGTACCTCGTGGCATCAGATCTGTCGACCTCAGACCCGTTAGCGTCCTCCCAAACTCTTCCTCTCGGCAAGTTTGGCCCTTTTTTAAAAAAATTTTGAAACTAAAATGTCCCTCCCTAACCTAAATGTCCTCTCGCCCGTCCCACCCGGGTCACAAGGGTCACCGTCCGGGACAGGATATGGGTTTGATGCAGCGTCCCTGGAAAAGCACCAGGTTGGCGGGACAGTGGCATCCGGCCACGCACGGCTTGTGGCACGGTCCGATCTCGTTCCAGTTGTCGCAGGTTTTGGTGCAGCCCGGGCCGCAGGTGTCGTACACGGCGCCGTGTTTACACTGGGTGGCTGAAAAGAAGAAGAAAAATACACTTTTAGTAAAAAAAAAAGTAGATTCAGTAGGTTTTACTTTTTATTTTCTATTAAATTAATTTAGACTAGGGTTGCAAAGGATGGAAAATTTCCAATAAATTAACGGTAAATTTCCGGAAACTTTCCATGGGAAATTAAGCTGGGGAATTTTGGAAATATTCCAAATTGGAAATTTTCCACGGGAATTATGGGAATTTATGGGAATTTATGGGAATTATTGGGAATTTATGGGAATTAACTAGAAATTGGGGGTAATTGAAACAAACTGTATCAAAAAAAAATCTTGTCTTTAACGTTATTTTGTTATTATTTAGTGGTCGGGTCACCCAGCATTTCTTAGTTTTGGTTTTGCGGATGCTGCCCTGTGGGTTATGGGAATAATGTCACCAAATCACCGTTTATGGTTCGTCCGTCTTGCGCCGGTCCAAGAATTTCACCGTGCATGGAGGCTCATGGGAAATGTAGTGTGAACACACTTTGCTTTCAAAAACTCCTGGTTGTCCCTTTAAATGAAAGGAGCCCTCCTATTGTGCTTTGGGCTCAAAAGTGTGGCCTCCAGGGTTCAAGGAATCATCTGTGCATGTGATGGAGGAATGCACAGTGCACGTAGGGGGCGTGGCCTAACAGCCCTGCAGGAAGCAGTGCATGTAGGGGGCGTGGCCTAACAGCACTGCAGGAAGCAGTGCATGTAGGGGGCGTGGCCTAACAGCCCTGCAGGAAGCAGTGCATGTAGGGGGCGTGGCCTAACAGCCCTGCAGGAAGCAGTGCATGTAGGGGGCGTGGCCTAACAGCCCTGCAGGAAGCAGTGCATGTAGGGGGCGTGGCCTAACAGCCCTGCAGGAAGCAGTGTGCATGGAATAGCATAGATATTCAAGTTGCTTGCATTAAATCTGGTTGTTTTAGCCAAGATTATGCTACAATATATTTTCTCCAAATATATTTAAGTTCCCTATTAAGGGCCAACCTTCAATTTTGTAAATTTCCGATTTATTCCCGTTAATTCCCGTATATTCCCGTTAATTCCCATAAATTCCCGTTAATTCCCATGGAAAGTTTCCAACTTTGAAAATTCCCGGAATTTTGCAACCCTAATTTAGATGATGATTTGGTGGTCAGACTTTTTGAACGGCTGCCATGTTCATGTTAAAAGATGTCTTTCACTTTTGTGATTGGGTCACGAGCGCCGTCACTCACCCATGCAGGCGGTGTCGGGCCTCCAGAGGACGGGCACTCCCTCCCGCTCGCAGGCTCGGCTGTAGGCGATGAAGGACTCGCAGAAGCAGTTTTTATGAACCGGACACTCGCACATGTCCGTCACACACGACCTGCAGAGGACGGGATGGTTGGTTTAGTTTAAGATGAGGTTTTTAAAAACAGCAGATGAACCATAGATTAACACAAGAACACACTATAGAGTTGTGTAGAGACCTCATTTACAACGTAGCTGAACGTAGGATGAGTAAAAAAGGGCATGGACCCAAAACTAACAATGCCGAACTTATACGTAAGTGTCAGGAAACAAAAACACAGTAAACGTGAAAAGGTGCCAATAAATAAAACAAATTGAAAAACAGCTTGCACCGACAATTAAAGGGATAGTTCAACATTTTGGCAAATTGTCCCATCACCATAACCCCTATAGTCATAGCAGTAGGTTCGTTACCTTTAATTGTCGGTGCAAGCTATTTTTAGAACGGCAGAGCAGAGCCGTGAGCTGCTCAGAGCTACGCTATGGAGGCTAAGGGAATTTCTTGGTTTCCCTCATTAAACCCATCAAATACAAAATCCCAAAACTCCACAGCGCTTTTGTAGACAAGTTGTGAGCTGCACAACCACCACGCTATGAGATAATAACGGAACGATACGAAACGGAGCCGTTTTCGAGGTAAATTCATGCAAAACCGCTGATGCGCATTGCGTTCAGGGACAGTTTTTCAGCAAGCAGTCTCCGTATTTACCCTGTATTTACCTCGAAAACGGCTCCGTTTCGTATCGTTCCGTTATTATCTCATAGCGTGGTGGTTGTGCAGGTCACAACTTGTCTACAAAAGCGCTGTGGAGTTTTGGGATGTTGTATTTGATGAGTTTAATTAGGGAAACCAAGAAATTCCCTTAGCCTCCATAGCATAGCCCTGAACAGCCTGCAGCTGCGTTCCGCCGTACTAAAAATAGCTTACACCTACAATTAAAGGTAACGAACCTACTGCTATGACTATAGCGATTATGGCAATGGGCCAATTTGCCAAAATGTTGAACTATCCCTTTAAAGAGGAACTATGCAAGTACGGTCGCTTTTCCGCTGTTTTGCTAACCCTCCACCAGGCCATGTGCATTTGTTTACAAGGAAGCAAGCGAAAAATGTATACATGGAGCGGTGGATAACGTCATGTAATGTTGAAATATCCCTTTAAGACCATTATATGGATTCCAACCGTGTCCTCACCTGTAGAAAGGTGCGAAGTCGACCACTCGGTGACACTTCTGAAACTCCCACGACTTGATCTTCTGGCATTCCCGGTGAGCGCGGAACTTGACCTTGACGCTTCCCGGGCACAGGAAGGGCGTCGGCCGGCGAGGCGGAGGCTGCTGGGAGCAAACCTCGTTCCCCTCGACCCGCCACGACTCCGCGAACTCGTCCACGTCGAACTTGAACTGCCCGTCGCCGCCCATGGTGTCGTCGCGCTTGTGGCCGTTGTAGTTGCCGCAGAGTCCGCAGAGGCGTCCGCGCAGGTGCGGCGCCGCTACGACCTCCACGAAGCTGTCTCCGTCCCAGGTGATCTCCAGACCTGCAGGAGGGAAAAGACAAGGTTTCTCACT
Organism: Decapterus maruadsi; assembly: GCA_030347415.2. NCBI lineage: Eukaryota > Metazoa > Chordata > Actinopteri > Carangiformes > Carangidae > Decapterus > Decapterus maruadsi. The sequence continues at coordinate 3,187,618 of CM064894.1, forward strand.
GGAAGACAAAACATCCCCGTCCAATAAAATGTCAAAGGTCAAACTACATGTAAATTAAAGATTTCGGTCCTTCAGAGAATAAAAGGCGTGTTTGTTCATGTTTGTACCTGCGATGGTGGTGAGCTTCAGCAGGTACCCGTCCAGGTCGATGTGGACCCCGGGGCCGTGGTAGGGCAGCGCGATGCGGGTGCCGTTCCTCCGGACCGTCAGGTGCTGGTGGAGGCCGAGGACCAGACCTCCCAGCCTCACCTCCACCGACTGAGTCCAGGAGAAGGAGCGAGTCCGCCGGGCGTCGTTCTTCACCAGAACCTGGGGGTGAATTAAAGGTGACGTTAACTTAAAGCTGTTGTCTCTTTAAAGGGATAGTTCAACATTTTGGCAAATTGGCCCATCACCCTAATCCCTATAGTCATAGCAGTAGGTTTGTTAGCTTTAATTGTCGGTGCAAGATATTTTTAGAACGGCGGAGCAGAGCCGTGAGCTGCTCAGAGCTACGCTACGGTGGCTCATTGGATTTCTTGGTTTCCCTCATCAAACTCATCAAATACACAATCCAACAACTCCACAACGCTCTGGTGGACAAGTTGTGACCTGCATATTCACCACGCTATGAGATAATAACAGAACTTTATCAGACAAAGTTGTTTTAGAGACAAATGCAGAGACTGTTGATGAAAAACTGTCCCTGAAGGCAACGTGCATCAGCGGTTCTGCATGTATTTCCCTCTACAACAACTCTGTGTGGTAACGTTGTGTTATTATCTCATAGCGTGGTGAATGTGCAGGTCACAACTTGTCCACCAGAGCGTTGTGGAGTTGTTGGATTGTGTATTTGATGAGTTTGATGAGGGAAACCAAGAAATCCCATGAGCCTCTGTAGCGTAGCTCTGAGCAGCTCACCGCTCTGCTCTGCCGTTCTAAAAATAGCTTGCACCGACAAATAAAGGTAATGAACCTACTGCTATGACTATAGGGATTATGGCAATGGGCCAATTTGCCAAAATGTTGAACTATCCCTTTAACACAGATAAAACAAGGAGCCAAGACTTTGCTCTCGGAGGTCGGAGCAATCCAAACATGGAAGTCACCGCTTCACTGGATCTCAAATGGAGGTTTTTTTGGTTGGAAAACAAATGAAACAGTTGTAAAACGTCCCAAACCTAAATCCCATCGTACCGTGAAGCTGGAGTCTGGGCTGTTGATGTTGTTTCCCGGGCTGCCGGTGGGAACGCCGCCGCAGTCTCGAGTCAGAACGTACTGACACGTTCCCTGGAAGTTAAAGGTCCTGCCGTCGAAGGTGTTGTAGTGAGGATCCCCGAACACCGTGCACACACCTGGCTCTGCGAGAGACGGAGACAAAGATGGAGTTAAACAGTTGCAGTTTCACAAGGAAAAGAGAAAGAAAGACCAAAATAAGTTCTGGGAAAAACAAGACGGCGTTTGAACTCGGATGGTTTGAAATCCCGGCAGCGATTTTGGGCAGGACAGCGAGACACAACCCAAAAAAAAACAAAAAACTGCAAGAGTTTAAAAAGGAAGCTAGACGACGCTGATGTCTGATGTCTGACAGCTCGGCAGCAGATGGAGAATTTATCACAAATGCTGAAATATGTGGCACTAATCTGAGCTGACTCTGAAGTGGGAACAGGATCCGTGGTGTGGTGAAACTTCTGTTTTACCCACTAAACTAAACTCTGCTTTATGAAGACGGGAGGTTACGAAGGCTTTGAAGTCCTGAAATTGTGCGTTTACAGACGTTTTTAGGGGATTTTTTTGTTCGCAGTTCGCAGCCAAAAACCAAAGTACAACGACCCGAGGGCAAACCACAGTCTGGACGGAGCTCATGGGAAACGCTGCAGCGGCTGCAGTTGCCTTTCAGGAACCGCTCCATACGCTGGTGTTTGTCTTAAATCACTGAGCAGAAATAATCAATGAGCGATTTCACAGCTGCACCAGGACGGATTTGCATGAACGCAGTGAACACAGCCTCTAATTCAAGCCTGGATTAGAGGAGGATGCTGCAGTGTAGCAGCAGGGTGGTGGTGGTGGTGGTGGTGGTGGTGGAGAGCGATTCACTCACTTTCAGTGCAGACGGGGCAGCAGCCGGTTCTGTTCAGGATCTTGTTCTGCAGGAGACAAAGCAGAGACGCTCCGTGTGAGACGGAGCAGAGACGACAGGACACCTGGCTCAGCAGGTGACGAGAAACAGTGAATGCATCACAGGGAGGGAGGGGAGGGATGTAATAATCAGGGCTGGGACTTATCACACAACAAAAAAAAATGAATGCATTTAATTGCAATTTATTGTTGCACTCCCAGCAGCACGGAACATTGCTCTTGCACAAGTTCCCGGCGGCGTTCCCGTAATACTGATGCACAGAGCACAACATGGAAGCTGCTCTGGGTCAAATTGACCCAATCTGTTCACTTCCACCATCCTTCCTTCTTTCCACAAACCTTTTTCCCTTCCTTCCTTCTTCCTTCCTTCCCTTCGTCCTTACTCCTTCTTCCTTCCTCTTTTGATCCAGTTGACCTGGTCTGTTCCCTCCCTCCATCTGTCTTTCCTTTCCTTCCCTTTTCCCTTCCTGCTTTCCACAATCCTTTTTGCCTCCCTCCCTTCCCTTCCCTAGGTCCTTACTTCTTCCTCCTTTTTTGACCCAATCTGTTCCCTCCTTCCATCTATCTTTCCTTCCCTTTTCCCTTCTTTCTTTCCCTTCGTCTTTCCTTCCTTCTTTCTTCCCTTTCCTTCCTTTCTTCCTTCTTCCTGCCTTCTTTCTTTCTTTCCTTTTGTCTTTCCTGCCTTCCTTCCCTTCTTTCTTTCCCTTCCTTCCTTCTTTCTTTCCCTTCGTCTTTCCTGCTTTCCTTCCTTCTTTCTATCCTTTCATCCTTCCTTCCTTTTGTCCTCCCTGCGGTCCTTCCTTCTTTCTTTCCCTTCATCCTTCCTTCCTTCCTTCTACCCCTTTATCCTTCCTTTTCCCTTTGTCCTTGCTTCCTTCCTTTCATCCTTCCTTCCTTCTTTCCTTCCTTCCTTCCCTCAGCAGGAGGGTTAAATTGAAAAATGTTGCTTCTCGTGTCAAATATTGATATGCAATTTATCAAGATGAATTAATTACCAAGGCTCTAATTAATTGAGTCCCACCACTAATAATAATAATAATAATATTAATAATAATATTAGTAATAAAGAGAAGAACTAAGACCTATGAGCAGCATCATCATCTCTGCATCTCTCGTTTCCATCACTTCACTCTCAGGTGGAAAAAGAAACGTAATGAAAGAGAAACGGAGGAAAAAGTTCCCGTTGTGACAAGTTCACAGTCAAACCAGGACGAGCACAAAGACACCGATACTCGGCTTCACCTGCTGAACCCTGTGTGTGTCTGTGTGTGTGTCTGTGTGTCTGTGTGTGTCTCTGTGTGTGTGTGTCTGTGTGTGTGTGTGTGTGTGTAACAGGACCCTCTGCATGTGTGTGTGTCGTATGTTTCAACTTCCATCAGAAGTGCAGCAGCAGCAGCAGATCAGAGGAACTCTTTCACACACCTACTTTTTGTTGCCTTAGGGAAGGCCTTCATTGGCTCACACACACACACACACACACACACACACACACACACACACACACACACACACACACAGAGACACACACACACACACACAACCCTTCTGTCATCACATACAGACGTTCTCCATACACTCCACACACACTCCAGAGTCCTAACCTCTGCACAAAGGGCACTCTCTCTCTTTGAAGAGCGCTGCCTTTTGACAGACCGAACACGCACACACACAGACACACAGACACACACACACACACACACACACACACACAGACACACACACACACACACACACACACACACACACACACACACACACACACACACACACACACACACACACACAGAGTGACAGAGATTGGTTTTCAGGGGCCTAAATATAGGGAACCTCTTCTTTGCTGTCACTCAAACGTCACGCAGACAAAAGGCAACTCGCAGACACACTGTCTCCAAAGGGACGCACGCACACACACACACACACACACACACACTGTGCCGACCTGCCGCTGACCGCAGGATGATGGCATGGGAAGAGTGTGTGTGTGTGTGTGTGTGTGTGACCTCTGTATGAGAGAGACACACTCATCATGAGTGGGGACAGGTGTGTGTAGGTAACGTTTTTACTTTGCTTTGTTATTTGCAATTTTATCTTTTTCTATTTTATTGTTGCTTTTATAATCGTGTAAATAAACATAAACCTTGTTAATCATATTTTATCGTGACGCGGTCGTTCAGACTCCAGACGTCACGATCGCTTTGTGTTTTTGTGTCGTCTTTGTTATTTAATCCTGTGGAGCCTCGACACCGAGACCGTCGGAGACTTTTTATTTGTTGTAAACGACCTTGATCATAACCAGAGACGCCTCTAATCCTCTGTCTTTGTGGATGTTGCTTGATTAATTTATTAAAGGGATAGTTCAACATTTAGTCCAACTGTCCCATCACCATAATCCCTATAGTCACAGCAGTAGGTTCGTTACCTTTAATTGTCAGTGCAAGCTATTTTTAGAACGGCGGAGCAGAGCCGTGAGCTGCTCAGAGCTACGCTATTAAAGTGGAACTATGCAAGTCCTCTAACCCTCCTCCTGGACATGTGCATTTGTTTTCAATGACGCTGGCGAGAAAGCAATCCATGGAGCGGTTCATAACACTATTTAATCGTAAATAAGAACTTGTTCTTAATGATTCTGCCTGGTTAAATAAAAGTTTATATATATATCATATATGCGTTACGAGTGTATATATATCTGTTGAGTTGAGTCTTAGTCGGTGCCAGGGCCGTTGCTAGGAATTCTGGGGCCCCTGACTTTTCCACTTTTTTTCTTATACTACGTATGTATTATCATTTTTTATTTAGCCTACTTTGTTTTGATGCTAATGCAGAACCACTATGAGTATTAGTCAGGGTCTTATGCAGAATAATTCAGTCATACAAAGATTACACTACTGGGGTTTTTTGGGGCCCCACTGGGCGCTGGGCCCCTAGAATTAGCCATTTATCTGACCATCACAATTACACAGAAGCTGTTTAATTAAGGTCAAACGTAGCATTGCCAAGGTGAAAATCCTGCATAGTTCCTCTTTAAATCTCCCTTTTCTCTTGTCATCAGATCTAAATTATCCTGACAGCTTAAAGATGTTGATGCTTTATTCTATTACGAGCTGCTGACTCGAACATTCACACCAGATTATTGAAGTTTTTTCATGAGGAAAATTAAATAACTTTGTCCTAAAATCTGATAAAAAACGGCAGCAGGAACGTTTCTGTCCTGGCCTCAAGACTTCAGACCACAACTCACTCATTACAGAAAAAAAACATAAAATCTATACATTTTTGTCTGCATAGATAATAAATAAAACACTGAATCCGCCTACTACGGTAATAATTGAATCCGCCGTAGCTCGGCGCGGCGTGGCGTGGACCACCTACATCAGCCTGCAGCCGCCGCCGCCTCTGACCACAAACAACAGGTGAGGGCTTGTTGTAACGGCTGGAAGCGTGTGAACTTGGACCAACGCTGACACTGCCTTTGACGGCGTGACCGCCAGCGGCCGGCGGTATGCCAGGAATCCACTCCATCACCCGGCAGCAGACAGATGACCCCGCCGCGACCTGCGCGACAGGTGAACGCAGCGTCCTCCTGACAGCTAATGTCTGTCCCCCCACCCTCCCCTTGCCGGTTTCAGCCGCGTGAAAGACGACGACTGAATGTTTTAAAATCTACAGAGGAGGAAAAAAAAAACCCTGACTGTTGTAGAAGATGATAGAGGAGTCCTGGAGTTAGGAGCAGGTTCGATTCCTCAACAGGACACTGATCATCTGCAGCAAAGATGTCCGACCTATTTAATTATTACATATAAACTCCTTCTGCATAATAACATACACAACAAACCAATTGTTAAATTAGTTTATATGCAAATATTGAAACTTATCTAATATATGATGTTTCCTATGGTATAAGATATCGTGACCATATATGGTAATGATATATTAAACCCATATATATGTATACAAGTTGTTTTTGTTGTTGTTTTTTTACGTTTATGTTCTTAATATTTACATTCTGGGAAATTGGTCTCAGACTTTTGAACCCACTGTTTGTTCTATCAACCAATATTGACAGGCTTTAACATACAGTATGTCACAATATAAACAAACACAGACCTACACAAACATACAAATTTGTATGGATTATATACTATATCTGAGGTATCAAGTACTTCTTCATCCTGCTCCTTTTCATTTATGGTGATTATGTGCAATCGTGTGAAGTATGTAAACCATGGAATAAATCGAAATGAAATATATACTGTATGTCAATATATGGAATCGATCCGATTTCTAACAGGTTCAAAGTATTAACATATTTTACATGTACATATACTGTATGTTAAATTCAATTGTACGTATTATTTTGCATTCATTTAGTAAATGATGCAAAAGAATACAGCTCTGCTTTGCCATCAGCAGCATCACACTGCAAAAACTCAAAATTAAGCAAAGAATATTTGTCTTATTTCTTGTCAAAACTAATCTCATCACCTAAAATTTCACTTGTTTCAAACAAATTTTCACTTGAAATCAGTAGAAAAATCTGCCAATGGGGCATGTTTTTTGTGCTTGTAATAAGAAAGAAACACATGCCCCATTGGCAGATTTTTCTACTGATTTCAAATGAAAATTTGTTTGAAACAAGTGAAATTTATCTGAAAACAAGTTCATTTTTTGGTGATGAGATTAGTTTTGACTAGAAATGAGACATTTTGACAAGAAATAAGACGAATATTCTTTGCTTGATTTTGAGTTTTTGCAGTGCAAACCTCGCCTATATTGTAAATGACATTTAATTTGTGCAAGTTGTTGACGATCATCAATTGTATTGTTTTTGCTATTGACCGTTCAAATTATATTCTATATTTTACAGCAATGGCCATCGATGCCCCAGTAAAATGGATACGGTATGAAAAGTTAAACTAAAAAAACATGCCAATCTTTAAGTATCAATGTCATCTTTGAACCGCTCAAGGACATACACTAAATACGAATAGTTGTGATCTATGTAACCGCGTATAAAAAGATGAATAATGTCTCTGAGCGTTTCGGTTCACACACACTGGGCTTTAGGTGAGACGGTTTGATTTGAGGCAGTAATTTGGGACAGAAGAGGAGGCGTCACGCGTCTGAAGTGAGAAACACGGAGTTAGTCATGGGCCGTAAAGAGTGAGAGAGAGAGAGAGAATGCAGGCTGCTGATTGGCCGCTGGGCCCGTCACTCACCGAGGGGCAGCTGCTGATTGGTACGCAGTGTTTGGGCCGACACTCGATGTTTCCTTTCACACAGGCACAGAGCGTGCAGTTCACCGACGACCACATGTCCCCTTCCTGTGGGAGACAGGAAGTGATGACGTCACCCGTCTGTCCATCTGTTCATCCATCCATCAGACTGTCTGTTCATCCATCCATCTATCAGTCCATCCTTTCATCCATCCATTCATCCTTCCATTAATCCATCTATCCATCCATTCATCCTTCCATTTATCTATCTATCCATCAGACTGTCTGTTCATCCATCCATCTATCAGTCCATCCTTTCATCCATCCATTCATCCATCCATTTATCTATCCATCAGACTGTTCATCCATCCATCTATCAGTCCATCCTTTCATCCATCCATCCATTCATCCATCCATTTATCTATCTATCCATCAGACTGTCTGTTCATCCATCCATCTATCAGTCCATCCTTTCATCCATCCATTCATCTTTCCATTTATCTATCTATCCATCAGACTGTTTGTTCATCCATCCATCCATCTATCCATCCATTCATCCATCCATTTATCCATCTATCCATCAGACTGTCTGTTCATTCTTACATCCATCATCCATCCATCTATCAGTCCATCATTCTATCCATCCAGCTTTAATGTATTATCATCCATCCAACCACCCATCCATTCATCTTTCCATCCATCCATCATCCACCCATTTATCTGTCCATTCATCCATCTATCAATCCATCAATCCATCTATCAGTCCATCCTTTCATCATCCATCCATGATGTATTACCATCTATTCATCCACCTATCAGTCCATCTTTTCATCCATCCATTCATCCTTCATTAATCCATCTATCCGACTGTTTGTTCATCCTTATATCCATTCATCCATCAATCTGTCAGTCCTTCCATTCATCCATCCTTCCATTCATCCATCCATCCATCCATTCATCCATCTATCAGTCCATCCGTCGATCAGTTCATCCTTCCATCATCCATCCATGATGTATTACCATCCATCTTTTCATCCATCCATTCATCCATCTATCAATCCGACTGTTTGTGCATCCTTATATCCACTCATCCATCATCCACCCATCCATCCCTCCATCCCTCCATCATGTACTACCCTCCATCCCTCCGTCTCTCACCCTGTAGATCTTGTTCCTCACTCTGCAGTACTTCACCTCCTCCACCTTCACGTATGACAGACACTCATCACAACACTGGTTGCCTTGGCAACTACCCGGCCGCGAGCACCGCTTCTTGCACACCACAGTTGAATCCTGGGAAGAAGAAGAAGAAGAACACGAAGATGATCATCAAACTTCATTTATATTCTCATGTTGAAGAGGAAACCATGTAATAAATCTTTAGTTCTTCTGGACCGGCTGGTGTCCGACTCCGACTCCGGCTGCGTCGGGGTTCGGGGTTCGGGGTTCGGGGTTCGGGGTTCGTTACCTTGCAGGTGCAGGTGGTGCAGTTGTTGTGTTCGAAGCTGGTGCCGTTCTCGTAGACCTCGCTGTGGAACAGGCAGCTTCCTAGAGACAGATCAAACACCTTCCTCTGACCTGCAGGAGGAAGAGGAGGAGGAGGAAGACCATGTTTATATTCAAATGCATTCATAATTCAAAACGTCTTTATCATAATTATTCATAACATGGTCAAAACAGTGAATTGTGTTTTTTACCGAGGCATCTGGGGCAGCACTGCCCGGGCGGGGTGTGGGTCAGGTGGGCGGGGCAAGACAGGACAGGACACACCTCCTTCATGCAGAGGGTCCGCCCACCCTGCACAAAACAACACAACACAAAAACAACACAATTCAGTCATTACTTCACTTCCTCCTGCATGTTTCTTTTTATTTCTCTTCCCACTGACATGAGCAGCAGGATGTTTCAGGGTCTCACAGGCTGCGACTTTCAACCGCAAACGTTTGTTTTTAAAAACAAGCAGCAGATTGCATCATGTCTCCGCTGGAGTCGTTACATTTCCACTTTAATTAAACTTATTTATTTATTTGTTTGTTTCGGGCATTGTTAATTAAATCATCATCATTTCAGTTCAATATGAAACTTTAATTTACTGTGTGAAGAGAAAGAGAAAATCAATGAAAACAAAGATATAAATATCATTTTGAGTGAGTTTGGCAGCTTTTATGTGCAACAACGACAACGACAAAGGAGGTTTCTGTATATGCACAGTGTGTGTGTGCGTGCATGTGTGCGTCGCTCCAACTAAGTGGCAGCACATTAATGCTGTAATGTGTTTATGGACAAACCTGTAGGGTTTGTTTATGTAAAGGAGGAGGAGGGAGAAACGCAGGAGAAGGATGTTGTTTCAACCAAAACTGTACGACTCCCACGAGACTCAGGTGAGAATGTCAACACAACTGCATGTGTGCATGTGTGTGTGTGTGTGTGTGTGTGTGTGTGTGCACTCACAGTACAGGTGCACTTGATGCAGGGCTTCCCCTCTGGACTGAACTCCTCCTTCTCTTTGTACAGACGACCCTCGAAGATGCAACCTGCAGCGACAAACACACAACACACAACTCAGCACATGTTGCAACCGTGTGTGTGTCTGTGAGTGTGCGTGCGTGCGGGTGTGTGTCTTGTTACGATCTCTCACCCAACAAAAAGTGGGTTTTTGAAAACATCCTGGGCTGGAAAATAAAACGTTTTACAAGTTGGCCGACGAACAAGAAGCTGGTGAAGAAAATGACGACACGACGAGTGACGGATCGTCTGAATCTGGGAAAAACCTTTTAAAGCGTATTTTAAAAGTATATATTTCTATTTTTCCCTTTGTTATTTTGACTTTATTCCATTTTATCCGAGTTTTAAGGTTCTTATAAAAACATGAAATACACAGAAACTCAAAAAAACTGTTCAAACCAGAGTAGAGGAAATAAATTAAGACAAAAAAAGCTCAATTCTGACCTCAACAGAAACAGAAATATGAATTTGGATTAATATGAACAGCAGCAGGTGATTTTATTTGAATAGAATAGAATTGAATGCCTTTATTGTGACTATACACATGTACAATGAGATTACACTGCAAAAACTCAAATCTTTCCAGGAATATTTGTCTTATTTTGTGTCAAAATGTCTAATTTCTCATCAAAACTAAACTCTTTCCACTTAAAATAAGACTCATCAGCTAAAAATGAACTTGTTTTTAGATCATTTTCACTTGTTTCAAACAAATTTTCACTTAAAATTAGTAGAAAAGCAAGTTTGTTGTGCTTTAAGGAAGAAAAACTTGCTTGCACGGGCAGATTTTCTACTTATTTCAAGTGAAATAAGTAAAAAAAGTGTCTAAAAACAAGCTACTTTTTATGTGATGAGTCTTATTTTAAGTATAATTTGATTTGTTTTGACTAGAAATGACATTTTGACTAGATATAAGACAGATATTCTTGGTAAATGTGATTTTTGAATCTTATTTTGCAAGTATAATGCATTTAGAATTGTTTTAAAATAAAATGCAAAAGATACATTCCAATAATAGATAGTAAATACATCATAAGATAAAATAAGTTATATATACAGTATGGATTATTAAGAAAAGAATTGCACAGCAGTTAAGAAAAAAGGTATTTAAGTGAAATGAGACATGAATAAATCCTCCAAGGACAACGAATCATCAACATCATTCAAATCTATTTGCTAATTTTATATAAAACTCTATAAATTAACATGAACCCATGGCTCCAGAAGAAAACTGGAGTGGAGGGTAAACAGAGTAAACTGACCTGGGCAGGTGGGGCAGCACTTCTTGGGGTGGATCTTGGGGTTTTTACAGTGGACGACACACTGAGCCTCGGCCTCGGTGACGACACCTTCCTGTCAGAGGCAGCAGGGAAAACGCTGCTTCAGTCTGACAACACAACGACGACCGTCTGACTGACACACACAGACACACACACCTACCTGACATCTGCGGGTGATGCAGGGTTTGGTGGGCGTGGTCCAGGACACGGAGCTGTTGTAGGACCGTCCGTCCAACATGCAGCCTGCAGAGACACACAGACACACACAGACACAGACACACACAGACACACACAGACACACACAGACACAGACACACACAGACACAGACACACACAGACACACACAGACACACACAGACACAGACACACACAGACACACACAGACACAGACACACACAGACACACACACACACAGACACAGACACAGACACACACAGACACACAGCGTTGGTTATAAAACACACGTTTCATTTCCAAACTCACTTTTTTCATGTTTTTCGCTTAGAAAAAAACTTAAACAGTTTGAAAACTTGAGAAAGGAAAAGAGTTTTTTTTAGATTTATACAGAGTTTCATCTAGTTTTACATGTAAAATGTAAAATGTGTTGTTTATTGTGAAAAGTCATAGAATCTCTGTGTGGTACGGTGGCCCAGAGGGCTCACACTGCAGCTTCACCCTCATGTCCTTCTGGGTCAAACTGACCCAATCTGTTCCCTGCTTCCATCTTTCTTTCCATCCTTTTCTCCTTCCTTCCTTCCTTCCTTCCTTCCTTCCTTCCTTCCTTCCTTCCTTCCTTCCTTCCTTCCTTCCTTCCTTCCTTCCTTCCTTCCTTCCTTCCTTCCTTCCCTTTGTCCTAATTTCTGCCTCCTTCCTCTTTTGATCCAATTGACCATTTGTTCCCTCCTTCCGTCTTTCTTTCCACCCTTTTCCCTTCCTTCTTTTCTCCCTTCTTTCCCTTCTTCCATCCTTTTTCTTCCTCCCTTGAACATGTGTTCCCTCCCTCATTCTTTCTTTCCTTCCTTTTCCCTTCCTTCTTTCCACAATCCTTTTTCCCTGCCATCCTTCTTTCCCTTCGTCCTTACTTCTTCCTTCCTTCCCTATGTCCTTCCTTCCTTCCTTCCTTCGTTCCCTTCGTCCTTCCTTCGTTCCCTTCGTCCTTCCTTCTTTCCCTCGCCATCCTTCCTTCCCTTCATCCTTCCATCCTTCCTTCCCTTCGTCCTTTCTTCCTTCCTTCCTTCCTTCCATCCTTCCTTCCCTATGTCCTTCCTTCCTTCCTTCCTTCCTTCCTTCCTTGCCCCAGGAGGACAACAGGAGTGTTAAGAAAACACATGTAAACAATCACAGCCCAGTCCTGTAGAGACTGACGCACCGCGCTGAGACCCACTATAATGACTTTTCAAATTAAAAGCACTGACTAATAAACTGTGTGTCCAGGCAGGTTTGGCTGCAGTGTTTTGACCCTTCAGAGCCACCGTACTCCACCAGTGACTCATCATGTCATATTACAATCAGTCACTGGATCCGTCCTGAAGAGCCCGCTGAGATTTGGATATGAACTCTGTTTTAATGTATATTTTATAAACCGCTCTGGTGATACATTTCACCACACACACACACACACACACACACACTCTGATCTGGACCTCACACACACACACATGTAGCAGCTGCTCAGTAACTCCACACCCGCCCGCCCTGCGCCTCCACTCAGCTCTGAACCAGCTCCTATTCATTTCATCCCGTTTACAGTAAGTGGCCTCAGATCAATGTTTAACTTTTCCATACGATGAAACCCGACCGCAGCCGCGCTGTAAATCAGACCCCACGACGGCGAGGACGGCGTGGAGGACCAGACGTCCCGCAGAGACCTCGTCCTCCTCCTACGCTCCGCGCCGATGCCGTCACACTGACGAGTGTGTGTTTGTACGACTTACACAAACTCATTTAAGCTGATTGCACTGTTTTAATACATGTGTGCAAAAGAGTAAAGGACAGTTCTGTTCAAATCTGCATGAAAACCATATTATATATTCAACACAGACTGGTGTATGATTCAATTCAATCAATATCGTCCACAATGTGGAAATTTGTCTTGGGCTTCACCACATAAAACCACATAAAATACCACATGAAATCACACAATAACACACATTAATAATGTATTTACTCATGTTGTACACAGTGTGTAGTCGTTATAAAGTGTTACCAATATTTCTATATCAGTGTTTTTGTTTTAAATATTTCATATATAATTTTTTATAAAAATCTAAATATTAAAGCAGATATCAGCCATCCCGTCGTTTCAGCTAATGCTGCGTTCAAGGCAGGCTTTTGAAACCGTAAGTTACAGCTTCAAGTCACAACTATGACTTTGTAGCGTTCCAGGTAACTCGTAGCTCGTGTTTTTACCGTCCTGTTGCCTGTGAAAGTCACTATAACGGCCACTCGTAACTTCCGACCCGTGAACTCGTACCAGATCGAACCGGTACGACTTCACAGGAAGGAAAAACACGAGTTACGAGTTTCCTTGAACGCACCATGAGTTAGCAGCCCCCGCCCTCGTCAGACATCTATTGGTCCTCGTCCCTACGTCACCACATTCACGATGCAGCGATGCACCCCTTGGCTGCACACACAGCCCTTCATGCCGTTCTCTCTCCTCATTGGATAACACTTGTATCCCACAAGGAAAGTTTTCTCCTGGTTTACAGCACAGCAGAGTGACGGAGAGACCAGACACTCTATGGAAGTGATGCTGACGGAAAATAGGAACATTTAGGACTAACATTCCGCTGACTTCTGCATTGATAAGGGTATATGAAATATCAAAGTTGGTTATAATAAACATATAGAGACAATATAATATTAAAACATGCATGAGATAACATCTATATAATGTACAGGTATGATGTTGCCTAAAGTCAATAAGCTAGAAAACATCACCTTGTTCCTTATTTTCTTATTTCGTTCATGCAAACACATTTCTGCAGGAAACATGTGGTGACATCATGAGCTCTTTCAAAATAAAGCGCACATGAGGTCGTTTAACTTATTGTGAGAATTTGAGCAAGTTTGTTAAATAAATGTCATTTTTCACTGTTATATAAGCCTTTACACATGTATATATATATAAAATAATATATATATATATATTGTTAAATATAATGTCATTTATATATATATATATACGTATATATATATATATGTATATATATATATATATGTGTATATATATATATATATATATATATATATATATATATATATATATATATATATATATATATATATATATATATATATATATATATATATATAATCCAGTGTGAGGTCATGTCTAACTGTGAATAAACTGCTTCATTATGTGACTTCTCATCAAAACTAAACTCTTTCCACTTAAAATAAGACTCATTAGCTAAAAATGAACTTGTTTTTAGATCATTTTCACTTTTTTCAAACAAATTTTCACTTAAAATTAGTAGAAAAATCTGTCAATGAAAGCAACTTTGTGTGCTTGTATTATAATAAGGAAGAAAAACTCAGAATTTCTACTTATTTCAAGTGAAAATATGCTTGAAAGAAGTAAAACGTGTCCAAAAACAAGCTATTTTTTAAATGTGATGAGTCTTATTTTAAGTATAATTTGATTTGTTTTAACTAGAAATTACATTTTGACTAGAAATAAGACAAATATTCTTGGTAAGATTTTGAGTTTTTGCAGTGTAAGAGCTCTCCTTCAGTGCAAACATCTGCATAGAATAAAAATATAAGATAAATATACATATATATCTATAGTCAATAAGCTAGAAAACGTCACCGTGTTCCTTATTTTCTTATTTCGTTCATGCAAACACATTTCTGCAGGAAACAATGTGAGGTGACATCATGAGCTCTTTCAAAATAAAACACACATGAAGACGTTTAACTTATTGTGAGAATTTGAGCAAGTTTGTTAAATAAATGTCATTTTTCACTGTTATATAAGCCTTTACATATAGGCTATATATATATATTATAATCCAGTGTGAGGTCACTTGAGGTCACGTCTAACTGTGAATAAACTGCTTCATTATGTGACTTTTAAAGTTTGTTCCCAATAAACTGATGTCGTCTGGCTGTGATTCTCTTTAACTGTGTGTGTGTGTGAGTATGATTTCATAAAAAAAACAGAGTGAGAAAACAGTGATATGACACAGAGGGGTCCTAAATCTGGGTCACGAGGACCGCGAGTCGACCGCACAATAGAAAACTAACAAGGGTTGCCGTGGCGACCCGGCCGGGACTCTCCACGTCCGCCTTGAGCCCCGTTCCACCTCTCTTAACGAAGTGCTGCCGCGTCGTAAAAAAAATATAAAACCGGGCAAACCGCAAACAAGAAGGCGCCGCGCCCCAGCAGGAGTGTGTGTGTCCAAGTGTGTGTGTGTGTTTATGTTTCTAGAAGTCCAGAGAGAAAGAGCGGAAACGTCGTTAACATCAACATTATGGTTTAGGAGCAGATCTACAGCTATAGAATAAAACAGACAGAGGTTCGTTACCTTTAATTGTCGGTGCAAGCTGTTTTTAGAACGGCGGAGCAGAGCCGTGAGCTGCTCAGAGCTACGCTACGGAGGCTCATTATGGGATTTCTTGGTTTCCCTCATCAAACTCATCAAATACACAATCCAACAACTCCACAACACTCTGATGGACAAGTTGTGACCTGCACATTCACCACGCTATGAGATAATAACACAACGTTACCACACAGAGTTGTTTTAGAGGGAAATTCATGCAAAACCTCTGATGCACGTTGCCTTCAGGGACAGTTTTTCATCAAGCAGTCTCTGTATTTCCCTCTAAAACAACTCTGTGTGGTAACGTTGTGTTATTATCTCATAGTGTGGTGAATGTGCAGGTCACAACTTGTCCACCAGAGCGTTGTGGAGTTGTTGGATTGTGTATTTGATGAGTTTGAAACCAAGAAATCCCATAATGAGCCTCCGTAGCGTAGCTCTGAGCAGCTCACGGCTCTGCTCCACCGTTCTAAAAATAGCTTGCACCGACAATTAAAGGTAACGAACCTACTGCTATGACTATAGGGATTATGGTGATGGGCCAATTTGCCAAAATGTTGAACTATCCCTTTAAGGGTTGAGATGTTTGATTGACAGGCGTCTCAGCCTATCACAAGCAGACATTACAGATACCTGCGTTCATGTTTCTGACAGTTTATATTTAGTGTAGCAGAACTTTAAATGCATCATAATAAAGCATAAAAAAGTGTGTGTTGTACCTTTACACCTCTCGCAGCAGGCTCCGGTCTGTTTCACCACCAGAGCGCAGTCGTCAGAGACCAGAGGACATTTCTCCTGTTTACAGTCGGCCTTCCCCTCCTGAGAGACAGAGAGAGACAATACATCAACATCTGGAAGTCTATGCAATTATGGATGATGGATTTTTCCGAACACCTCAAAATATCCGATCTAATAAGGACAGATGTGGAGGAAACATCTGCAGATACTGAGGTGTACACGGGGTGTTGTTGCAAAACAATGAGGTATTTTGGTATCAATCATATCATACATCAGATTTGTCCTATTTCATCAGTCCTGTCTGTGTTTGTGTCCAGAATCAGGATTTATTTGTCGTTGCACAACAGCACAACAAGAAACAAGACAGACAATAACAGCAACGCATCAGTGCCGACATGCAGTTATTCAGCAATATGAGTATGGATAAAATGATAAGTGCAAGTGCATTGATAAAATATGAGTATACAAATATATAAAGTAGATATCATATCGCCATAGGCTGATCCAGAAGCTGCCATCAGACCCATTAGGAGGAGCTGGAGAGTGTTGACAGACAGAGCAACATCTGGAAACCTCTGTCTGACCTGACCTCACCCGACCCGACCCGACCAGAAGACACAGGATGCAAATGAAACTCAAGTTCAGTCATGAAGTCTCTCCGTCTCCTCCCTCTGAGCTCCACCTGCTCCTCCGTGTCTCCGTCTCCAGCCTCCAATCAAACCCTCTGATCATTAAAGGTCCAGTGCGTAAATAAGAAAGAAAAACTTGCTCCACTATCAGATTTTCTACTTATTTCAAGTAAAAAAAGTCAGCTTGAAAGAAGTAAGAATTGTCTAAAAACAAGCTGCTCTTTATGTGACGAGTCTTATTTCTTATTGACTAGAAATAACATTTTGACTAGAAATAAGACGTATATTCTTGGTAATATATTGAGTTTTTGCAGTGTAAAGAGTAGTTTTCTTCTTCTTCAGCTTTGTGTCGTCACACACCAGTTGACGTTGTGTTGTACTGACCTCACAACTACAGTAAAACAGCAGCGATGTACAGAACCAAACACTTTGAACGAACTATTAGCATAAGAGACTTCAAACTGTTTGTGAAAAAACATTTCTTAAAGGTCCAGTGCGTAATATTTGTCAAGGTTTATTGGAAAAAATCTGAATGTATATATTTGTATAAGTGTTTAATTATTATAATTCTTTTATATATATGTATGACCTATAGCAAGGGTCTTGCTTTAGAGAGCATCGCCATTTTGCTCCGCCATTTTTGTCCGGCAGCCCGTACGGAAAATCCAGCCAATCAGAGAGCGCGTTTCAAGAGTTTCGTGTTCAAATAAACCAGTGAACCCATTTTACACACTGGACCTTTAAGATGCCGCGTCCCTAACCTCCATCATCATCATCATCACCACCAGAGTCTTGGAAGTTTCCTCTAACACGAAGAACTATAGTTCCCATAATGATCCACTTCCTGTTGTGGTCTTTTCACAATAAAGTTCATTTCACTTCAGATTTTACTTCCTCTTCAAAAAACCCGACTCAGAGCGCCACACACTTTAAAAACACACTGAAGAGACTCACAACTCAACAGAATAAACTACACTCATCATATTATATATATACATATATATATATATAGACATGTAGACACGAGGCTGTGGCTTCACAGACAAGAATCAGAATCAGAATCGTTATTGATCAGGAGGAGAGAAACCAGATCCAGTTCCAGCTGCTGCCTCAGCCAAGAAGAGAATCTGACGTGGGTTAGTACGACCTGAGTCTTTAATACTATAATATATATATAGAAATATGTAATAATATATTACTCTTGCACGTCACATACACTCATAAAACATCCTCAGTGTTTGGTCTGTCCAGATGTTGAAGGAGCTCAGGAAGTGAGAGGCTGAGAAACTTCAACATCTGCAAGAAAAAGACAAGACTTTATACAGGTCACAGCTGCTTTAGCTTCTCCTGGATAATTAACTGTTAAAGCAGAAGTAAGTGATATATTTGTGTTAATATAAGTCTTAAATAGTTATATCTTCCGACAGCAATCACTTACATAGAGTGTTTGGACCAAAACACGGGTCTGTCAGTCACTCTGCTCTGCTCTGAGCCGAGGAGAAAACATTTATCGTATCCTACAGTTTTTATCCAATGAGGAGAGAGAACGGCATGCAGGGCTGTGTGTGCAGCCAAGGAACGCCGTGAATGTGGCGACGTAGGGACGAGGACTGTTATGGTGCGTTCAAGGAAACTCGTATTTTTCCGACCGTGAAGTGGTACCAGTTCGATCTGGTACGAGTTCACCGGTCGGAAGTTACGAGAGGCTGTTATAGTGACTTTCACCGGTAAAACAGGTCGGAAAAACACGAGTGGGTTACCTGGAACGCTACAAAGTCGTAAGTTGTGACTTGAAGCTGTAATTTACGATTTCAAAAGCCTGCCTGGAACGCAGCATTAGCGAAAACGACCGGATCGCTTACTTCTGCTTTAATTATAATAATGATAATAATAATAACAGGGAAATAAAATGAGAGCAGCTTCATCTTTCGTGGTCTGAACCAGACTCTGAAACAGACCTCAGACCAGTTCCTTAAACGTTTTACCACAGAGTGACTCAGTGTTCACAGGTTAGCTGTGAATTTTCACACCAGCTCAACAGTCGTCCTGTCACCTCCACACACACACACACACACACACACACACGCTGCACGCTGCACGCTGCACACTGCTCGCTCTGCATCCGTCACCAGCGCCGCCGCACCGTGGGACCGAACCTGCGATCCTTTAATCCGCTTCACTTTCACACCCAGGTTTATTTTATTACTGCTGGTTCTGATTCTGTCCACATGCTGCGTGGGTTTTGTTTTACACACTGTTTGGAGGGTTTTATTAAGTGAAGGCTGCCGTGGCCCCCGTGGCCCCGTGCTATGGCCCCCGTACCCCCCCCCAGCCTCGTGGCCCCCCTGTGGCCCCCGTGGCCACGTGGCACTGCGGCGGGGCGGCCCTAACGAGGACGGATCAAAAGAACGGCCAAAATAAATCGGGGGCAGTTTAATAAAGCAGCAGCAGCAGCAGCAGCAGCAGCTCGGGCTCAACCTCGACCACAGCGAGGAGCGATGATGTCATCATGACAGGAGGAGCAGGAAGTAAAATAAGCAAAGAAGAAGAAAGAAAAAAAAATCATCTCCATCTATTTATTTAAATCCACAAAATAGAGCGAGAACCGTCATTTCTCCAGACGCTTAAAACCCTCTGTTCCCTTCCTCCCTTCCTTCCTTCCTTCCTTCCTTCCTTCTTTCCTCCCTTCCTTCCTTCCTTCCTTCCTTCCTTCCTTCCTTCTCCTCCTCCTTGCTTCTTCTTCCTTCCTCTTTTGATCCAATTGAGGTCTGTTCCCTCCATCCATCTTTCTTTCCTTCCTTTTTATGTTCCTTCTTTCCTCCTTTCTTTCCCCTCTTCTTCCTTCCTTGAATGAATCTGTTTCCTTCCTCCATCCTTCCTTCCTTCCTTCCTTCCATCCTTCCTTCCTGTCCTCCTTGCTTCTTCCTCATTTTGATCCAGTTGACCTGATCTGTTCCTCCTCCCTCCTTCTTTCTTTCCTTCCTTCTTTCCACAATCCTTTTTCCAACAAATTAACAAATCTCTTTATACTATAAGACTCGTCACATAAAGAGCAGCTTGTTTTTATACAATTTTTACTTCTTTTAAGCAGATTTTTTACTTGAAATAAGTAGAAAAATCTGATAATGGAGCAAGTTTTTCTTTCTCATTAAGAGCACAAAATACTTTCTGGCAGATTTTTCTACTCATTTCAAGTGAAAATTTGTTTGAAACAAGTGAAAATGATCTAAAAACAAGTTGATTTGTAGGTGATGAGTCTTATTTTAAGTGGGAAATAGATTAGTTTTGACATTTTCACAAGAAATAAAACAAATATTCTTGGAAAGATTTAGAGTTTTGCAGTGTAAAAAAAAAAGAAGAGACGTGGAGACGGTTTGTGTGTCTCCAAGGTCACGTCCCTCTGTCTCCGGCTCCTGTTATCCATTAGCACACAGTGGTGTCAGTCCTAGTAGTACATGTGACCCCCCCCCCCCCCCCCCCTCCACCCCACCCCCCCTCGTCTCAGGCTCAAAGGTCACAACGGGTCACCACGCCTTATAAACACTCGACATACCACCGCGGCACCAAGGCTGGCCGACTGGACGGCTGTCTGTCGCCGAGGGTGACGACCCCCACCACACACACACACACACACACACACAGTAAAGTGTTGGTATGTGTCAGAGAAAGAGAAAGTGTGTGTGTGTGTGTGTGTGTGTGTGATAATGGCGTGTTTACATGCTCCTGTATGGAGATACAAGGTTTGTTCACTCTAACTGAATTACACCTTTATTTACTTTATTCATTTACTTTAACTACTTGAAAATAAATTAAAAAGACACAGGTTTTTTTTTTACCTGATGTTTAAAGGGATAGTTCACCCAAAATTCAAATTACAGGAGGTCTCAGCATAGCAGTGCATGTCCATATAGACACCAACTGTCTTCGTAACAAAAAGACACACCAAAACACCTAAATACCTCCATGCTGCTCGTAAATTGTAAAAAAAAATTAAATAAGTCTCTATTTTGTTGTTTTGTAAAGCTCCTCTAAATTGACATGAGAAATTGTTCCAAAAAAATGTCAGGGCTTAAATAAGTCCATGGAGGTATTTGGATGTTTTTTGTTTTGTTAGTAAGAAGTTGGTGTCCATTTGCAATGACCTCCTCTAATGAGCCCTGAAAAAATTTCAATTTTGGGTGAACTGTCCCTTTAAAAAAAAGTTTAAAAAAGAAAAAGTTGTAGTTATAGTTTTAGTTTTGTGTCAGGTGATGAGCTCGTATCCACCAGAGACACGAGGTTTCAGTGTGAAGAAACAAGAATAGACCGCCGGCCGCTGTGTCCAAACTCAATCAGCTCAATTCAATCATTTCACTAACGTCGTTACGTTCAACAACCACAGGAACTCCATTATTCACAACGGGCTCAGTGTTTAACGCCACAACATATACACTACTCCTTCTTCTTCTTCTTCTTCTTCTGCTGCTGCTGCTGCTGCTCTCCTGCACATTAAACCACTGATAATAAAGTTATTTATGGGAAATAAAGACGCTGGGAAACTGTTACATGTGCAGATAATAATAGTTTTTCATGTGACGGCAACTTCTGTAATATTTTCTGGGTCATTAAACCTTCAGAAAAATGTTTCCAGAAGATGAAAAGAAAAGTTTTTTAAAAATAAGTATGAAAGAAATCATCTGCGCTATTATTCAAAAATGAATAAATACTGCAAGCTGTGAGATAAAAGGTAAAAACACGACTTAATAATGTTGATTTCTGATGTTTAATGATCAAAACTGATCCAAATACAATGTAATTATTAACAGATAATCAATAAATGGAATAAATCTGAGTTATTTAACATTAAAATGATGTTTTCTGTATATTGTTTTGACTAAGTTGTGTGACAGTGGCGCTGCTCTGCCACTAGGAGGCGACAATGTTCACTGTTTCTCCTCCTTTATCCATCTGTCACTTTCTCTTCCTCCATCTCTTTCTTTTTCCTTTCCTTCCTTCTCTCACTTTATTTTTCCATCACTCTCTCCTCAGATTTTGACGTTTCATCACAGCTCATCCCTCTCTCCTCCTCCTCCTCCTCCTCCTCCTCCTCCTCTACCTTTTCATGCCTCCTCTCATGGTTGACGATGGAGAGATCAGAGATCAGTCGCCGTCTGTCAGCGGAGGAGGAGAGGAGCTCTCGACTTAAAGGTTCACATCCACTTAAGCCCTTGGACTCCGACCCCCCGCCACCCCCCCTCGCCCCCCCTCCTCTAACCTTAACCCCCTTCACTGCCGCGACCTTTGACCTTTCACCCTTCCTCCAAAGCAAACAGGTAACCCCCTTCACTGCCGCGACCTTTGACCTTTCACCCTTCCTCCAAATAGCAAAACAGATAGATCGATAGATAGATAGAACGACCCCCGCTGGAGAGAAGGAGCCACAGATAGACAGAACTGAGAGATAGAGACGATAGACGATAGAACGATAGAGGATAGAGAACCATAGATAGACGATAGATGATGGATGGATGGATGGATGGATGGATAGATAGATAGATAGAACGATAGATAGAACGATAGATAGAACGATAGATAGATAGAACCATAGATAGAACCATAGATAGAACGATAGAACGATAGATAGAATGATAGATAGATAGAACCATAGATAGAACCATAGATAGAACGATAGATAGATAGATAGATAGATAGATAGATAGATAGATAGATAGATAGAAACATAGATAGATAGATAGATAGATACATAGATAGAACGATAGATAGATAGATAGATAGATAGATAGAACGATAGATAGATAGAACGATAGAACGATAGATAGATAGATAGATAGAACGATAGATAGATAGAACGATAGATAGAACGATAGATGGATAGAACAATAGATAGATAGAACGATAGATAGAACGATAGATAGATAGAACCATAGATAGAACGATAGATAGATAGAACGATAGAACGATAGATAGATAGATAGATAGATAGAATGACAGATAGATAGAACGATAGATAGAACGATAGATGGATAGAACAATAGATAGATAGAACGATAGATAGAACGATAGAACGATAGATAGATAGAACGATAGATAGATAGATAGATAGATAGATAGATAGATAGATAGATAGATAGATAGAACGATAGATAGATAGATAGATAGATAGATAGATAGATAGATAGATAGATAGATAGATAGATAGATAGATAGATAGATAGATAGATAGATAGATAGATAGATAGAACGATAGATAGATAGAACGATAGAAGACAGAACAAAATAGAACGATAGATAGATAGATAGATAGATAGATAGAAAGAACGATAGATAGATAGATAGATAGATAGAAAGAACGATAGATAGATAGAAGATAGATAGATAGATAGATAGATAGATAGATAGAACGATAGAACGATAGAACGATAGAACGATAGAACGATAGATAGAACGATAGATAGATAGATAGATAGATAGATAGATAGATAGATAGATAGATAGATAGATAGATAGATAGATAGATAGATAGATAGATAGATAGATAGATAGATAGATAGATAGATAGATAGATAGACAGATAGATAGATAGATGTGTAAACAACATATTTCCACGTCTGTTTCCAGTTTGTTGTTTTCCTTCGACACTAAATCTAATCTGATTAACTTCCTGTCGACTGACTGAACGCCTCTCGTCTAAATCACCGCCGTAAACAAAGTGTCGTAGGGTTTTATTCTCTCGTTAACTCTCTGAGGTCACTGTGACATTTCATTAGCTCATTATAAAATGATGTTTCTTCACCGAGGCGTTTCATTGAGGTTTGTTCACTCGTCCTCTGACACCATCCTGACCAACCAATCAGACGCTCCGTTGTCTTTACGGTCACATTCTGTGCTTTTATTTTGAAACTCAGACGAAACATGACGTCATTACGTTGACGTTTTTACAAGCAGTGGTTGTAACAGATAACGGAGCCGTGCAGTGTTATCAGGCTCAGTGGTATCAGGTGAGTGTAGGTAAACCTCCTGTATTGATCAGCTACTGTTTTGACAGGAATTGACCTTTAGCTTCCTCTTGAAATCGATCACAGCAGGTACACACACATATCTGTGATGCAGCAGGTTGCTTCCACCGGTCACCTCTGACCTTTGACCTCTTTACTGCTGGGAATGGAGTCAGCTCTCCTGCAGTTAAACTCGTATTAAGTCTCAGCAGGATGGAGGAAGAGGAGGAGGAGGAGGAAGAGGAGGAAGAGGAGGAGGAGGAGGAGGAGGGTGAGATGTTTATGATGTAAGTCAACATTAGGGTCATTAGGGTTCGGTGAGTAATAAAAACTAAAAATACAGCGTGAGAGGAAAAAATGGACTGATAATCTGACTCTAACATCTGGGCAGGTGCAGAAAATAAAAATAACATCTGTGTGAACAAGTTACTCAGATTAAAATCATTTTAAAGTGAGTTTCACTTCAAAGAAATCTTAATATTCCTGCTCAGCCGAAGCACAGATGTAGGTTTTAGTTGCTTAACGTGGGAATGTGTTTGTATTAGTGTGAGAAAGGAGATTTTAGTCACTCACACCTGATCTGATCACGATAACGATCTGTGGCATTGGCTCTGAAACTGTTGCATGTCTAACATTTTAAAGGGATAGTTCACAATTTTGACAAACTGGCCCATTTTCATAATCCCTATAGTCATAGCAGTAGGTTTGTTATCTTTAATTGTCGGTGCAAGCTGTTTTTAGAACGGCGGAGCGGAGCTGTGAGCTGCTCAGAGCTACGCTACGGAGGCTCATTATGGGATTTCTTGGTTTCAAACTCATCAAACTCATCAAATACACAATCCAACAACTCCACAACGCTCTGGTGGACAAGTTGTGACCTGCACATTCACCACGCTATGAGATAATAACACAACGTTACCACACAGAGTTGTTTTAGAGGGAAATTCATGCAAAACTGCTGATGCACGTTGCCTTCAGGGACAGTTTTCCAGCAAGCTCATAGCTCTGTTCCGCCGTTCTAAAAATAGCTTGCACCGACAATTAAAGGTAACGAACCTACTGCTATGACTATAGCGATTATGGCAATGGGCCAATTTGCCAAAACGTTGAACTATCCCTTTAAATGTTGATTAGATTTTTACTTTTTGGTGCTTTTATGACAGAAGATGTTTAAAATTAATGATCAAAACCATAACACACGCTTCCCTCGCCCACCACCAGGATCTATGCAGCGACCTCCGAGGCTGCAGTTCCTCTCCCGACCACTAGAGTGAGTCTCCAACAGTGAGTCACTCCCCATAGACTCCCATGTTAAAATGACTAATTAACGTTTGTGTAAAAACTGTATTGTGATGAATTTTGATACAACTGACTCATTTTAATCTCATTAAGGTTTTAAATTATGACCTTTGGGGGCGTGGCCTCTTTGAGCGACAGGTGGGTGAACCTCCACTCCACACAAACTGGTATGCAACGACATTTCCACACAAGCAAATCTCCAGAGAAAATCAATGTCAACATCTGCTCTGAACGTTTTTTCGCCATCAGGTAGCAAACAACCATGAGCACAAAGTACAAATCAAAGTGAGATAAACTCAGATAGCATCTTGTAGCATTTTCATCCTGTTCCTGATGTCACTGCGGCGCCGTCTGCAGCTGCACAGTCAGATGTTTTCAGGTCGTTTTTATAGGATGGCTTTATGCAAAACTTTACCAATGTTTAATGCCAAATTTAACTTGTGTTTTAATCTGAAATTTGCAGCTGTGTTTATTTATTCATGGTACCTTTTCACTGTATTATTCACTGTATTTGTATTATTGCATTTATGCAATTGCAAGCTAATGCAAATTAGCTGAAGCTAGGCGTCTTGTATGCATGGCATTTTGCATTTTTTGTGGCTATGTATCGTCCCTGTTAGTATTAAAATAAATAAATAAAAAAGCAGCAAATGTTTGTGTTTCTGTCATGTTTTTATCTCATATCCTATGATTATTAAGTGTAATCCTCTCGATGATAAACCACTCCTTTTTGCTAATTTGCAGATTAGCTGGGAGTTCAGGTGATGCCAAGATGGCGACTGTGGAGCAGCTTCACAGAAACACTGTGTGTGTCCATCTTTATTTACATTTAATGACTCCCAGAGATGGACAGAGTACTCTACCCCAAGAGTACAAATACTACTGCTCAAAATTTACTCCATGAAGAGTAAAAAGTACTTCTAAAGGTACTTAAGTATCCACAAGTAGGCTACATGCTTTTCAAAGTAAGAGTAAGAGTAAATTTCTTATTTTTCACTGAATTATCAATGAATTACTATCATTTTCTAAATACATTTAAGGACCTTTTAACTCTTGTTTCTGAAAATTAACTCTTTAAAACCGCCTGATAATTAGTGACCAGAATAATCAACATGCATCGCCCTAAACTGAAGCTGAGAGGAAGGAAGAAGCTGGCGGGTAGAGAACGATGAGGAGGGGGAACTGAAATCAAACAAGTGACGGAGTGAAAAAAAAGAAAGAAAGAAAGAAAGAGTGAGCGAGTGAATGAGTGAGTGGAGGAAGAGCCCGATGAGAGAGTGGAAAAAGACACGGAGATGGACAGACTGATAGGAGGAGGAGGAGGAGGAGGAGGAGGAGGATGAAGAGCGTGACGGAGATGGGCCGACTCCCTTTTTAAGATAACGGATCGTCGATGGCGACCTGCCTGTCAGTCAGTCTGTCAGCCACATCCACTCCTGGCTGCGACCCCCCCCCCCACACCCCACACCCCCACACCCCCCCATCCCCCCTCAGCCCCATTACAGCGCATACAGACAGACAGGCTTCACCCGGACACACACAATGGCTCTTCTGTGTGTGTGTGTGTGTGTGTGTGTGTGTGTGTGTGTGTGTGTGTGTGTGTGCAGCCCACAGAGTCATTAGCAGGTACTCTGAGTCTGTACCCCCCCCCCCCCCCCCCAACCCCAACCCCTGTATGTATGTATGTATGAGTGACACTGGTGCCCTGATGGCTCCCCCCCCCCCCGACACAGGAGCCGGTGGAGGTGGAGTTAAAGTCCAGACTTTTGTTTCTTTGCAAATTCCTGATTTCAACCTGGATGTTTTGATCCCGAGCATCAAAAAGCTGTTTTTTGTTTTGTTTCCTGCTGCAGGAGGAAATAATTCATCAGAGCTGCAGAGGGAGGGGGCGGAGGGGGGGGGGGGGGCGACCCAAAACATGAAACTGAAGCTGAACGCTGCTGCAAATCATTCATATATGACATAATAATGATATTAATCATGATAAATATCAAAATGTGAGATGTTTCCTCAACAGAAAGCGCAAAAAAAACACATAAATGTGTCTTTATCGATCTGTTCAGGCATCAAAAGTCCAAGCTCTTCTCAAATATCCATCAAATAAACAAACAAATCAGTGTAAAAATGCAGATGATCTGGTCTGATGTCGTTTAAATAATAGAAAACATTCCTAACTTTGCTGTTTACTGTATTTCTTCCTCAGCAGCAGCAGCAACATCTGGGTTTAAGAACAGATTTAAGGAGATAAACAAAGACTAAATTCAATAAAGTTCGAACCTTCAATGTAAGTAAGTTTATTAGTGTGTGTGTGTGTGTGTGTGTGTGTGTGTGTGTGTGTGTGTAGAGGAGGAGGGGAGGCTGAAGTAGAGATGAAAGGCCGACCATTGCCTCCTGATGACTGATAGCATTCAGCAGGGCTTTGGCTGATGACTGGCTGATAACACACAACGACTCGCTGCAGCCAATCAGGAGCCAGAGGAAGCTCACAGAGAGCCAATCACACGACACATAAAGCTGTCCGGTGCAGTTTTAAAACTCATATTCTTCTGTATTTGTTCCCATATATACGTTACATTAAAATGCCATGTTTAGTGCTTTTTATGAATTACACTTTATTTTCATCTTTATGCATCACTTCACTCCCAGTAATGTCAAACTATTCCTTTAACTGTTAAAGGGATAGTATCATTTTTTTAAAAGTGTGGTTGTATGATCTACAAATAGCCCCTAAGTACTTTAATTGCAGTAGAAGACTCTCTGCACTCCTCCTGTTAGCAACGCCAGCCCATAATAGCCCTGCCCAGAGATTTACAACATACATTATTGTGAATGGACCCAAAGAAACGGCCTATTTTCACGGCCTAAAAGAGGTTTTACCTGAAAAAAAAAATACACTTTTTTCCAGCCCTTCAAAGTGCAGGAAAAACACAGTTTTTATTTGGACCTAACCAACTCACGTATCCCTCCGCCCAGGGTTAGCGCCCGCCGATCAGCAGTTGGTTAGGTCCAAATAAAAACTGTGTTTTTCCTGCACTTTGAAGGGCTGGAAAAAATTATATTATAGCCAACAATGGAACTGTGTATTTGTTTTTTCAGGTAAAACCTCTTTTAGGCCATAAAAATAGGCCGTTTCTTTGGGTCCATTCACAACAATGTATGCTGTAAATCTCTGGGCAGGGCTATTATGGGCTGGCGTTGCTAACGGGAGGAGTGCAGAGTCTTCTACTGCAATTAAAGTACTTAGGGGCTATTTGTAGATCATACATCCACACTTTTAAAAAAATGATACTATCCCTTTAAGCATCTGAATTGTTGAGATGGTTACAAACTGCAGCACTGACCACACTCTACGTGCACAATGTGAACACACACACACACACATGTCCCTGAAGTGTATAAACACACACACACATACATGTTTCCAACTCTGGTCATGTGACGCCTTTTAAAAACCAAAAAAAAAACCCTCTCATTGAGTCGATGTCGGAGCAGTGACACAGAAAAGCCTCGTCGGTCCGTTCTCATCCCCCTAAAACAAAGACCTCTGCAGCAGCGATGGAGGGGAGGTGGGGTAGTAGTGGTGGTGGTGTTGGTATTATTGGGAGGGGGGGTCAGGGGTCAAAGAGCACATGTTCCAGGAAAGAGTTGTCCCTTAACGTTTTGTAGGCTGGTTTTAACAGCCGGGCCGAGCCAAGACAGCGTGACGACTGCTCTGTCTGTTAAAACAAACAATCCCCACTTCACGTTTCCCTCACAAACCCTCACTACACAGTAAAAGCCTCATTATAAACTGCTTTTCTTGCTCTTGCAAAAGTCACACGCTCCTGTCCTAATGTCACGTCTAAATAGAAACTTACATCATTAAAGGTTTAATCCTCTAAAATAGGTTAAAATCTGTAGTAGTGAGGTTTTTTAAGAATGAAACATCAATCACCGCCAACACTTCACGTTTCATCTAAACTCCCGCCAAAATCGTACATTTCAAAGTCCTGTCTGTGAGTGCCGAACCTTTCACAATCGGCCGATAAGGAAAAACCAAACAAAGCTCAATAATCAGCTCTGTAAATATCACTTATCAGCGCGAAACGGAAAAACCTGAGGCGGCAATTAAGGCATGAAAAGAGTTCTGTGGGAACAATCTGGGTCGAGGTCGGAGGAGGCAGAGAGGAGAAAGGAGGGCGTCGACATGGAGAGGAAATCGCAAGGAGTGAAGGTTGGTTTTTTTTGTTGTTCCTTACCAGGCAGACGCAGGTGATGCAGGGGTTGTCGGTGATGTTGGGGATGTGGAGGACTTCCCCCTCGTTATCACAGCTGGCCTCGGTACCTGTGGAGGACACGGAGGAGGAAGGAGAGTCAGACCGACCTTACCTGACCTTAATGTTACATAAGATGTGATTACGGCAGGTTTAAAAGCTGCACCGATCAATATTTGTATTTATTTTATCACCAATATTAAAGGGATAGTTCACCTAAAATTCAAATTTCACTCATTATCTCCTCCCCCTCATGTCAACTAAGAGCTGTGAGAAGTTTCGTTCCTTCTTTGGGTTACAGGGGGGCCCACGCAGCAGTATTTGTCCATATAATGGTTGTGAATGGACACCACTTTTCTTCGTCCAAAAAGACACACCAAAAACCATCCAAATACCTCCATACTGCCCGAAGTCTATATTTTATTGTTTGTAGCAGAAGCTCCCAGTGTCTCAGTTCAAGCTCTTCCTGTTACAGACGAGAAATTTTTTGGTGTCTGTTTGAAAAAAGTCTATCCATTCACAACCATTATATGGACAAATTGCTGTTTCAGAGAAGGCACCAGGGGTGAAAGTAGGCGGAAGCTCCCTAAAAGATTCAGAGGCGGTACTCAGTTCATGAGAGAGAGGCTGTTCCTGAGTCAGAAAATAGATCAATAGAAATATATAGTCTTGAAAACTGCTTTGTCTGTTAATAAAAACTAATTGTAATTAATTCCGAATTGTTTCTGAACTGTCCGTGTCTTTTATGGAATGTGGGCAAAATCTTTGAAACCTGGTATCCATTCACATTTCCACGTCTCATTAGTGGAATGAGCGTTGGGGCGCCCCTTTGTCACCTTGCTGCTGAGAGTCATAAGCCTAGGTTGTGTGTGTATCAGTAGAGGGGAGGGGGCGCGGGGGGATCACTTTGCGACTGCTGAGGTCTCACGTCGGATGCTCCGCTCGAGTCCTGAAGTTGGCTTCATTTTGGAATGCTCTGAGTTGCTCAGCAATATTCCTCCTCTAACTCTTCAATGTCCGACAGGATCCTCTTTTAAAATGATCCTAGACTGTAGATAATGGTTCATCTCGTGGTCAGCAAGCAACGTCACAGTGTTTCCAACATGACACCAACTTCAGCAGAGCAGCAGAGAAGTGAGTTTAGTGTTACTAAACATACATACTTTATATTCAAAATATCATCATGTTGCTGGCCCTACACTCACAAACAAAACCTATTTTAAATTGTGTATCAATTTTTTTTTAAAGGTTCAGAGGCTGAAGCTGCTCAACTATTTTAAAAATATGGCTGGATGAGAAATTAAACTGTGTTTTGACAAAATCAAACACATTTATTGATGATTTAATTTAAATGAACCATGGTAGCCTATAAGATCATGTGTAAGATCAAAATCAGTGCAGGCAGGTTTGGACACAAAAGTAGGCTACTCAGGGAATACATTTTAAAAGCCCTCACAACAGTGATTATAATATATTCTTCTGTTTGTTCATCTGGTTTTGGTAATAGTACCGTTTGAAACAACTTTCACCCCTGGAAGGCCAATTATTGATCGATGAGGGTGAGTAGATAATGAGTGAAATTTGAATTTTGGGTGAACTATCCCTTTAAGACAACTCTGCAACATTTAGTTCTGGTCCAAAACTTTACTGTTCTTGCATCAGTCTTAAGCTTATGGACACAATCCAGCTCCTGTTGCTTCACATCTGGAGTGTCAACTGACCAATTATTGATGATGTATGCTATGTATAGTGAAAATATCTACTTCTAACCTTTGGATTTCTAGAAAAAAATCCCTAAAATCTGGATAACTACAGGATGACATCAGGCAGCTAAAATTGATTGGATATTTAATTATTAATAGATGTAAATACCAACGCCAATGATTGCCTAAATGTGAAGCCAATAAAACAAACCCTAACATCTAATAAACACCCAATAATATTGACTCTCGCTAAACATCAACCAGGCCTCGTTTCGTTCTAAATGTCAGGGTGCGTTCAAAGCCGCCGTGCTCGAGGTCAATTGTTTAGAAACTCTGCGTTGGTTGGTTCATCCCTCTCTCCATCAGGTAAAAAGCAGCAATGTTTAAACTGCGTGGCTCTTAAAAAACATGAGTCAGTCGGGCTGTTACGAGCGTAATCCGAACCAAGCACAGGAAACAACCCCAAACACAAGGGTTTATGGGTAGAAGCAGGCAGATGTCAAGCATCTCCTGAACCCAGCGAAAAAGAGAAAAAAAAAAAGAGAAACCAAGTCCGGGGGCCGATGCTCAGCTGTTTGTCCATGTGTCAGGTTTGTTTTGACTCTGTAAAAATGAAAACTTCCTTCCCAGTAGGAACTTATTGTCACAGGGTGGAGGGTGAGCCGGGGTCGTCGGAGGTGAAGGTAAATCCCCACCCCTGAGCGCTCTGTTTGAGTGTCAGACTACTTCCTGTTTCCATCAGCCGCTCCTCCAGCTGATCCTATCTCTCAGAGGACGAGAGTTTCTCACACTTTCCGTGGGCAAAACACCTCGTTCAGCCCTACTTTTTTTTTTTTTTTACCACCTCTAGGTTACATTATGACATTTTATGACACACTGCACTGTAAAACTATGAGAACGCTGCTTCGGCTGTTTCACCAAAAACGACAAAAAAAACATAAAAACCACAAGACTGAGAATATCAACAGCCTAACTGGTCAGTTTTCAGTGTAATGTGACCGCTAATTAACTTTTTGAATTGAAAAAAAAACTTTCAAAAACCAAAAAAGAAAGGGAAAAAAACAGGTTCAGCAAAAAAAAAACAAGCGTTTGTTAGCACAAATGCTAGCTCCAACTGTTAGCATTCTAGCTAACTAGCCTCCATGAGTACCTACACATTGTTCGTGTCGTTAGAAGTTACATTAGATGCCTTTTAGATCCCATTCCCACATCACTTTTAAAATCGTTTTATGGTTTCTTTGAGGAACAGTTTTTAAACATCATGAATTGCTCTCTTCAGACGGGTGTCTTCCCCACCGCCTTTAAAACGGCGGTGGTGAATTAACAATTTTCCAAATGTTTTTAATAACTACAGACCTGTATCCAACTTACCATTTTTAAGCAAAATCTTAGAAAAACTGGTTTTTAAAAGTCAATGACTTTTTAAACAGAAAGAACATTTTAGAGAAGCATCAGTCTGGTTTTAAAAACCACAGTACAGACAGCACTTTTAAAGATTTTAAACGACATCAGGTGGAATTTAGATAATAAAAAACAGTGTTGGTTCTACTGGATCTAAGCGCTTTTTGATTAGACCATCACATTTTATTAAAAAGGCTTAACACCTGGTGGGCCTCTCTGGTACTGTTTTTAACTGGTTTTGTTCTTATCTCACAGACCGATGCTTTTATGTAAGTATGGATACATGTTCCTCGGAAACCCACGAGATTGGATGTGGGGTTCCCCAGCAATTTTAGGTCCACTTCTTTTTAACCTGTACATGCTGCCCCTTGGGGACGTCATCAGGAGGCACGGCATCAGCTTCCATAGTTATGCTGACGATACGCAACTGTACATCGCCATGTCTCCTGATGACACAGGGCCAATGATGCCCTTTGTATTTTAGACATTAAGTCATGGATGGCAGCAAACTTCCTACAGCTCAACCAGGACAAAACTGATCCTGAAGGCCAGAGAGAGAAACTTTTACCAAAACTACAAGATCTTAAACCAACACAATCAGTAAAAAATCTGGGCGTGATTTTTGACTCTGAGCTGAACTTTCTTCCACATATCAAAAATATGACAAAGATAGGTTTTTACCATCTTAAGAACATAGCCAGAGTCCGCCCGTTTCTCAGGCCAGTTGCTGATGCATGCTTTTATTTCTTGTCGTTTAGATTATTGTAATGCCCTGCTCTTGGTCTTCCCAAAAAGAGTATTTCAAATCTCCAACTATTACAGAACTCACCGCACGCGTGCTGACGAGGACCAGAGGGCGGGAGCACATTACACCTGTTTTAGAGTCGCTGCATTGGCTCCCCGTACGTTTCAGGATCGATTTTAAAGTTCTTTTATTAGTTTTTAAATGTCTTAACGTTGCCCTTATTTATCTGACCTGCTTTTATCAACCCTCGCGGAAACCTCCGGCACTGTCTTTTATCCATACCAAAACCAAAAACCAAAACACACGGTGAGGCGGCATTCAGCTATTATGGCCCCCACCTGTGGAACAGCCTGCGGAGAGCCTCAGGACCGCAGAGACCGTTGATATTTTTAAAGTTAAAAACACACCTTTTTAGTCAGGCTTTTAACTAGATTTTTATTTCTTCTTATGTGGTTCTATCTTATTTTATATTTCTGCTTCTATCCTGTTTTAAAGATGCTTTTAATCTTACTTTAATTTTATCTATCATTAGTAGTATTTTATTCATTATCTTACATATTCTTATTCTTTTAG
Organism: Decapterus maruadsi; assembly: GCA_030347415.2. Lineage (NCBI taxonomy): Eukaryota > Metazoa > Chordata > Actinopteri > Carangiformes > Carangidae > Decapterus > Decapterus maruadsi. The sequence continues at coordinate 3,221,623 of CM064894.1, forward strand.
GTTGTTCCCTCTGTTTACTTCTTCAGGGTTTTTATCCTATCTTATGCTCTTAGTTTTTAGCTTTAACCCCAGTGTTTCCTCAGGGGGGTCCTCCACACTGGGAGCTGTGTCTGGGCTGCTGCTGGGGGCGCTGTCCCTTGGTCCCCTTCAGCCCGGCTGACTGTGGTCTGTCGGGGTTGGGGGGCCTGGGCGCTGGTGCCCCCTGTGGTTCAGCCTGTGACTCCTCCCAGTGTGGATGGCCCCAAACATGGTGCTTCCTCAATCCTCAGTGTCATACCATGTCTCTCTAGTGAGAGTGTGCATGTGAGTGTGTGTGTGTATCTGTGCATGTGTGTTTACGTGAGCGTGAGTTTGTGTGTGTGTATGCATGTGAACGCGTGCAGGGGGGGGGGGGGGGTGGGAGGGAGGGGCCTTATTTTAATGGTTTCTTCTATGTCTTTCTTTGTTTTCTCTTTTCTTTTGTGTGTAAAGCACTTTGTGTTACATTGCTTATGTATGAAAAGTGCTATATAAATAAAGTTTGATTTGATTTGATTTGATTTGATTTAAAATCAAAAAAGGTTTACAACAACCACAATACAGTATAGTCTACAGTTTAGGCTAACATTTACTACGCTTCAGAAACCCTAGCAGCAGCATTGGCGGAGTTAGCTTAACGTTGTCCCAACACATTTAAAACTCTTTGTCTTGTGATAGTAAAAAGCTCTACGCTGCATAGCCTTGTTTGACTACTTGATTAGCTGCTTCCTTATCTTTTATATTGTGAAACACGTTTGCTTTTTGTTTTTAACCTGCTAGCCTAGCGTTTTGCCTTGAGTCTGTTGGCGTTTTGTTTTGTTAGCTTTTTGTCCTAAACCTGTTAGCTTAAACCTATTGGTGATATTGTCTTGTTAGCATTTTGGTTTCAACTTGTTTGCTTTTTTTTTTTGTCTTAAACCTTTTCAGCTTTTGGCAGTAGACCTGTTAGCCTTTTATATCAGAGCTGTTAGCCTTTCGTCTTAGCCTTTTGTAGCTTTTTATCTTAAACCTACTGGCCTTTTGTTTGAAATAGGCTATGCTAGCCTTTTTCTTAGTCCTTAGCTTCTTGCTTTACGTTTGCATTAGCCTCAGTGAGTTAACATCTGTAGCCACCACATGCATATTTTAACTTTTTGTTGCTTAAATGACATATTAAACCTACAATTAGCTTCACTACCTTGGTGTAGCTAGGTGGCATTATCTACCAGTGACAGGGACAATATCAGCAAACAGTCACTGCCAGTCCTGTTTGAAACCAAGAAAACCATCCTTTATAAAAATAAAAAAAAATCAAAAAGAAATCACTAGTCTACAGTAAATCAGTAAACAGTAAATCAGCCCACCATGGCTGTAAACTAATGAGACCAGAAACAACAGTAACATCAGCTGAAGAGCCTTTGAAGTGGAAAACACTGTCACTTTATGATCAACCAAACTCAGACTTTTACAGCAACAGATCAGCCGAGCGTCGTCTCTGTCTGAGAGCAGCGGCAGCAGCAGCAGCAGCAGAGAACCAGCCTGTGGATTCAGGCCGAGCAGACGAACCCTGCCGACTCCTCCACCACCACCACCACCACCACCGCCACTGTAAAATTTACAACCTTCGAGTGCAATTAAACTGGCATGGCTGTAAGTGGTGGTGGGGGGTGAGGGGGACGGACGGGGGAGGAGGGGGAAGTCGGTCGGTCTCTGAGGCCTCATCCTCAAGTCAGACAAAATACAAAATACCTTCCTCAGTCTCCTCTGGCTTTTTTTAAATTTTATTTCAGCTGTTGAGCCTCACACACATCTGACCAAACTCCTGCATATCCAGAAATAATAACGATAAACCTGTTTATGAACCTGAGAACTGAGCAGTTTCACGTAAAACTGACCAAACTAAACAGATAAAAACACAAATATGAAGTTGAGACTTCTCTGAAAAACTTCACTTTTAGTTCTCACATGTTAACCCCTTCAGTGCCAAAGGAGCTTTAAATAATAAGGCGCTGGAACAACTCTTGTGAAACTAAAATATACAAAATGCTTCGTTAAAGACGTGATTCCAGTAAAACAAAAAAACAATGCAAGTGTTTTAAAATATGCAGAATATGCAACAACATTAGAGCTGGGGGTCGACTCATTTTGATTACTTTAATACGCTGCTGAGTGATCGTCCAACGTCCTGAATGGAAAAATCTTAATCTATAAAACTACAACGTTTCCCTCTGGAAGTGTAAAGCAGAAATAGAAACAGAAAACACTCAGATTTCCGCCTCAGCTCAGAACTGGACACTCAGACCCTGTGTTCAGAATAAATGAACAAATATCTGGTTGTATTTGAGATGAAGGATTATACACGTGCAAAATGTAGGCTAGTTCATTTGCAATTATGAAGGTGGTGCAGTGAGGTTTTCCATCAACAAACTCTGCAGACGGATGCAACAACAAGCGTCCTGGAGAAGGTTGATCTTCTCCTCAGTGTGACAGGATGACCTCCCTCCACTCTCGCTCTCTTTCCACCTGCTGCACCGACCGACCGACACCTCCAGCCGATCGACTGCAGCCTATCTGAGACCTCAAACACCCCCTAGAGCCTGTGTGTGTGTGTATCTGCGGCCCGGCAGACAATAGGCAGATGACACAGCTGCATACTTCAGATGCCAGGTGGAGGAATCTGATCTGCTGGGATCAGACGCCTCCATCACCTGATAGCTGCTCGGGTTGGTTGGTTGGTTCTCAGACACGGAGAGAGAGTGGTTTTGTGGTTTCCTCCTGCACAGCTTCACGTCAAACAGTTGCACGTGTGTTTTTTTTGCAGTGCACAAGACCCATCTGGTACAGGTTTTTGTAGGCTATAGACGGCCACTCCATCTGATTCCCATCGCTTCCAGGAAAAGAGATAAGAAGCCAAGAGAGAAGGAGAAAGAGGGGGAACCCTTCAGACCAGGAGCGACAGAGTCATGTGTGATGTTTGTACAGATCCAGGAGGAGAAGGAGGAGAAGGAGAAGGAGGAGGAGGAGGGAACCCATGCAGCTCCTTTTGTTCATTAAATTATCAAGAAATTCAACTACTGTCGTTATGGAAACGCTGCCGTTGACCCCTGGAGGAACGGAAACCAAATAAATAACTATAATCAAATCTATTTAATCCAATGCCCCCTGCCCCCCTCCCCACCTCCACCTCCACCTCCACACTAAAGCAGGTCAGCGGCCGCAGTCTGCGCTGTTTACCCAGCGATAAGACAGGACGCGGAGGCCGAGGAGGCGGCGGTGTCTCCCGGTGCCTCCGTCACATTAAAGCTTTTATTCTGGCTGGTGAGCGGCGCTGCGGGGCAAACAGACGATACCCTATGATGCAATGAATGCGGCTGTCAGTAGGCAGCAGGAGGAAGAGGAGGAGGAGGAGGAGGAGGAGGTGGAGGCAGTTAAATTAGAGGAAAAGTGATTTACACTTCACAGCCTAAAGACGCGCAGAGTTAATTATACCGTCTCGAGATAAAAACAACAATCTGGGAGCAGCTGAGTTCTTCTAATTTAACTCCCTTCAACTTTTCATCCTAAACATCCAGAAACTCTGAAGTCTCTCTCTCAACTCCCTCACTCTGATACTGACTCGTGTTCAGGCTGAAAATAACAGGTTCTGCTGCAGAAATAACCACCGGAGCTCAGCGGCTTCTGTCCCGGACCGAGGCTGCAGACAGGCAGACAGGCTGGCTGGCACGGGACAGTGAGTTAACCCGGGTTAACTCATTATCCTGCCTCAGAACAAACAGAGTCGAAGCTTTCAGCAGGAAAATCCAACTGATAAAACTCAATTTAAACACAAACTCTGTGACTTTTCCTTATAAATAGATCAAAGCATAAATGTGCACATGCAACCGCTGCACGAGCGCTTGCTTTACGCTTCACTTTTACGTTTTTTTTTTTTCAGATTGATTTTTACGCACGGTGCCGCCGCTGCTCTGATGTGAAATGTGATTATTATTACGGAGCAACACACACACACAGACAGAGAAGAAAGCTGTGATCTCACCTGTGATGAGCGGGGACGAGGACCGCGGCGCGAGGAGCAGCAGCAGAAAGCAGGAGAGAAACCTACAGGTGGAGCAGGAGGGAGGGATCCGGCAGCGGAGCAACATCCTCGGCTTGGCTCCGGGAGGGGGAATAAAAAGATTCAAAGAGTCTCGGAGGAATAAATAATAATATTACTAATAATAAAAAAAAGAAAAAGGGGGAAAAAAGAAAATCAATCCAGAGGTGAAGTGAACAGATCCACGCAGCAGACCAGACTCTCCAGCTCGTCAGTTCAGTGACAATCGCGCAGCAGCCGCGCTGCGTTCAGCCGCATTAAAATGACAAAACGGACCAAACAGCGGGAGTCCTGCAGCAAAGTGGAGGAAAACATGAACACGAAGAAGAAGAAAAGAAGAAAAAGAAAAAAAACAGTGAAGAGTCCCAAAGGAAAGAGAAAAAAAAAGCAAAAAAATCCCGCAGAGAAAAGATGTGCGAATCCCGAGAGGAGCCGAGCGGCGCGAGGAGTCCGAGCGGTTGATCTTCTGCGCTCGCTCAAACACGCACGTGCTGGTTTATAGAAGCGGATCTGACTCCTCGCGACTGAGTGAGAGACTGAGAGAGAGAGAGAGAGTAAATGAGTGAATAAGTGAAGCCGGTCCTGGTCTATAGACTCGTCTCAGTCTGCGCTCCGGATCCACTAAGTCCGCTTGGCACATGGATGCTCGATGCCGACTGTGCGCGAGCGGAGGAGTGGACTGTGGTCTCTCTCTCTGTTTCTCTCTCTCTCTCTCTCTCTCCTCCTCCTCCTCTGGTATTAAAGCGGACCTCTGGTGTCGGAGCAGCACCACACCGCCAGAAAAAGTCCTGCCTCCTCCTGCTCCTCCTCCTCCACTCCAGACCTTCTGCAAAAACCTCCAGACCCGCTCCTGGTCCTGGTCCTGCAGACACCTCTCAGTCCTTCTCTTCCTCCTCTACACTCCTCTAAACTTTTCATACAAACAGTTTCTCTGCTCTGTGTGTGAGACAGACAGAGAGACTGACCGACCTCCTGCTGCAGGATCTGGTTTCATGACCAACAGCCAGAGGAGCTGCACGTGCTCCGCGTCACTAGTAAATAAATGTTTATCATCGGTCTCCAGAAACTCCACACCTCCAGATCACATATTAATCTCTATTTCATCTCTTTCCATTCTTACTGATTCTGTGCATTTATGCAGTTTAATTTAGCATATAAGTGTCTTTGAGCACTTGCTATAAATAACATTTATTATTATTATTTATTATTTAGAGTAGAAAGAAGAAGAAGAGGAGTAGAAACAGATGTTTCCACATGTATAATCTCTCCATAACAAACTTTTTTATCTCTGTTTTCTCGGTCTAACATCTGTTTAAACTCATGCACCATGTGTTTATGACACTCGTGGTTTATCTGAATCTGTTTAGAGGAATAATAATCAGATTTTAGTTTGTCCTCCTGCACAGAACCAGCTGCAGAAATGAAAAGTTTGCTACGCTGCTCCTCCTCCTCTTCCTCCTCCTCCTCCTCCTCCTCCTCCTCCTCCGGCTGCAGGTCACGATCGTCAAGTGTCCACAAACTTTGGGCCATGCATTGATTGATTCTTGATTTAAATATTAATGCATTGCTTTAAAATAAATAAATGAAGTCTTTTCTTGTCAAAGTCAAGTCTTGAGTCAGCTGTGAAGGCTCTTGAAGAGGTCAAAGGTCAGTGCAGGCTGCAGGGTGAGGAGGAGGAGGAGGAGGAGGAGGAGTTTATTGTCAGAGTTTCTTCATCAGTCGTGTCGTGTGAATCCATGCAAACACAACAACAACATCTCAGTGTTGAGTTGCAATAAATCTGCAGCCTGGAGTCGACATTAAAGTCTAATGTGACAGATGAGGCGGGTTGCATGACAGCGTGTGTGTGTGTGTCTGTGAGTGTGTGTGTGTGTGTGTGTGTTGTGTGTGTGTGTGTCTGGCCTCTTTAAAGTGAAGCTCAGACAGGGAGGAAAAGCGAGTCTTCAAAGAAATAATTAGGACCCACCCAGCAGCTTTTAACTGAGCGATCTCTGCTGCTGCACGCTGGAAACACACACCAGCCAGGTGTGTGTGTCTGTCTGTGTGTGTGTGTCTGTCTGTGTGTGACAGGAAAAGGAAGAAGAAAAAGAGTTAAAACAGAAGAGTATCAGAGAGAGTGTGTGTGTGTGTGTGTGTGTCAGTGCTCAAGACAACAAGAGAGTTTAAGAAAAGTGTTAGAAAAGGAGCGTGTGTGTGTGTGTGTGTGTGTGTGTGTTTCAAAGGACCACAGCTTCAAAGAGTGTGTATGTTCAAAGACAAGTGTGATTCAAAGAGGAAGTGTGTGTATAATGTGTGAAAAAAAAAACTGTGTGAAGTGTTGTGTGTTTGTGCGCGTTGATATGATGATATCCTATAGATACAACGGTGTGAGAGTGAAGTTCAGTGATATTAACACTAGATGGCAACAGAGGAGACACCTGGTCACACACACACACACACACACACACACTGAGGAGGGAATACATGTGAAATCAAACACACTCACCTCGTTGTTGCAGAATAAACACAGGAAAAGAACCAGAACCTCCTCCTGAATAATGGTCGGATCGTATCCCTCCGCCGCTGAAACTAGTTCCAGGTGACTTCCTGCCTGTTCCATCTAGAGTTCATATATTTTAAATATTAAAAAGAATAATTCACCCCAGAACGATATTTCACTCATTCTCTCCTCACCATCATGTGGACTAAGGTCTGGGAGAAGTTTCAGATCCTCCGTGTCTTCTGGGTCTCGGCGGAGCAGTGCGTGTCCATGTAACGGTTGCAAATGGACAACGGCGGTCTTCGTCACAAAAAAAAACAAACCAGAAAACATCCAGATACCTCCATGCTGCTCGTTTGTAATGTACATCTTGTATTGAAGCCCTGAAGTGCGAAACTGTCCCGGAAAAAATAGATAAATAAGTCCATATTATTTCAAAAGTCCATATTTCCAGCTTGTTTGCAGCGGAAGCTCCTCTTCCTGTTCCGCCTAAGTCTAAGTCTCGCGAGATTTGCGGCGGCGTCAGTTAATCGCAATGATGTCGACGCAAATCTCGCGAGATGTGGTGGCATGACACGAAAATAAAGAATTCATTCATTCAAAGAGCTTATTAGATGCTTCCACCTACAGTTAAATATAATGTCATACAAAAAGACAACACAACATACAAATTAACAATCAGAATTAGTTATATAAATGATAATAATAAAAGAAAATGATCAAGGGAAATTTTATTTAAACAAGATCTGTTGACAGTGGGCATTGATATTGAACAGAATAAACATCCTGAATAAGAGACGAGAGTTTTTATAAGACACATGACAGAAACGTGACAGAGAGGAGGTGAAGAAATCTACAGTGACTTAAAGAAAAGAGAAAATAAGATGCAACTAAACCCCAGATTTCTGTGTCGACATCAAAAATGACTGTGATGGAGCAGGAGGAGGGGGAGGAAGAGGAGGAAGAGGAAGAGGAGGAGAATCTGCTGAGTTGAATTATAGTTGAGGCATCGCGTTGAGCAACATTTAGAAAAGAATCTGTAAGAAAAACAACTAAAGTCAGAGATTTAAGCCGCAGGATTGGAGTCATTTTGTGATTTAAGCAGTTTGAGCTGAAACAATCATCGTCTCCAGTAAATTATTATAATCGAAGATCGTTTCTGAGAAGCTCACGGATCAGATTTTAATCCTCACGTCGTGAAGCTGAAGCTGTAGCTACGGTGGCTCTGAGGGGTCAGTTCACTGCAGCTGGAGGAAACACATGCAACACAACAGGAAGTGTTTCTGGGGACACGATAAGGTGACGGACCAGGTTTTAGGGTCCAGTTCCATCCCGCCCCCCTAAAGACTCAAGGGTCCAGATGCTGCTACAGGCATGAGACCAGGATTAGGACCAGGAGCAGGACCAGGACCACTGGAACCGGACTGGAACTGGAAGCAAGACCAGGAGCAGGACAAGGACCGGAACTGGAAACCAAGAACAGGGACGGTATGGGAAATGGGTCCAGGACTAGGACCACTGGAACCAGAACCAGAACCAGAACTGGAATTGGGACTGGGACCAAGACCAGGACCAGGACCAGGACCAGGACCAGGACCAGAACCATCTGAACAAGAGCCGTGACCATAACAGGGACTAGGACCAAGAGCAGGACAAGACAAGACGATGGGGGCGTGGCCTCCCGGTGGCCCCCGAGGTTAAAGCCCCCTGCAGCCGGCAGGTCTGGCTCTGAGAGGGGGGAGGAAGGGGGAGAGGAGAGGGGGGAGTCGGACCCAGCTGTCTGAGTCCACTGATCCTGTTTCCACCGACAGAACCATCAGGAACCTGGTGGAGTGGTAGATGATTGGTGAATTATCGATTTTGGGTGAAGTATCCCTTTAAGGCGTGAAGAGATGTTGCATTCATGAGGTCAACAAACACAGGCTTTATGAGGTCACTGACTGCACCCTTGACCTTTGACCTCTAGGCACCAAACTCTCCAAACTGTGTTCATCCTCAACTCAGAGTGAATGTTTGGGCCAAATTTGCAGAAATTCCTTCAAGATGCGACTGAGATTCCGCGTCTACGAGGACGGAACGACAGATAAAGTAAAAAAATTAAAAATTAAAAATGGCCGTCACAATGGGGACATGACAAATAAAGGGTTAACCCAAAACATTCATGCTCAGTGTGAAAAGACTTGTAATGCAAACTGGGGTTTGAAAAAAAGTCTTCAAGGCATTTCCTTCAAATTTTGCACACACGTTCAAATACAAATGCACAAAAACTGTTTCGATTTTGGTAATGAAAGGTCAGAGATCAAGTGTATATATTTAGTAGTGTGCTCCATGTCCCTGACGTCCTGAATCCAGCAGCAGCAGCAGCAGCAGCAGCAGCAGCAGCAGCAGCAGCAGCAGCAACAGCGCTGGGTGGAACTCCACAATAAAAAGCTCAAACTGTGTCATGTAACTGTTTTTTACATTTTACGTCCTCGTTGAGCAAATAAAGTTAAAGATATTCCAGACGTTTATGGAGCTTTTTAATGAACTATTTTCTGCTCATTTTCCACAACAGATAAAAAAAAAACTCCCTGGTAACAAGTAAATAAAAAAAAAAGTGTGAATGAGCGAAGCTGAAGGAGAAGCAGTGGGAGGTCTGGGATCCATCTACTGAGCTTCTCACAGGGAACGAGTTCAATCTGCAGAGAAGGAACAAGCGTTTGCTTCTTCTACCGGAGGTCACGAAGTCACTCAAGACGTCTTTGACTTTAGATCAATAAACAGCAAAGACCTTCTTCCTCTTCTTACCTGCTGCTCTGGACCAGAACCACACCTGAGTTCTTCATCTTCCTCTTCGTCCGGGCAGAAACACGGCTCTTGGCTGTTGGTCAGGAAGATGTTCACTAATCAGAAGACTGGTTGTGTTATTATCTCATAGAGTGGTGAATGTGCGTGAAAGGTCACAACTTGTCCACCAGAGCGTTGTGGAGTTGTTGGATTGTGTATTTGATGAGTTTCCAAACCAAGAAATCCCAAAGCAGCTCACGGCTCTGCTCCGCCGTTCTAAAAACAGCTTGCACCCACAATTAAAGGTAACAAACCTACTGCTATGACTTATGGTGATGGGCCAATTTACCAAAATGTTGAACTATCCCTTTAAGGTTTCATCTCCAAGTTTATTTTTTTCACATTTTCTTCTCAAGGTTTTACAAAATGTGATTAATGTCTCTTTCTGCAGCCGCCATGAGACCCAAGCAGGTTGACGAAGGCGGTGACACCTGTTTTACAACGTCTGAATCTCAAACAAACTGCATTTTTGCAACAAAACGAAACAAATGGAACAGAAAACATCATCTAGACTTTCATTCTTTCAGATGCATGAGTAATAAAGTTAGTAGAGGATAAAAATATGATCTAAAAAGATCCATGGTGCAGAAGAGGAGGAGGAGGAGGAAAAAAAACAAAACGGTTGCAACATCACTTTAGGGAAAAGCTGCGTTGCCGTGGAAACAAAATATAATTTCTGGTAATTTCCCCCTGGGATCAAAACACGGGATCAGTATTGTTCACACAGAAAAGAAATCCGAGCCACTTAAGTTCCCTGTGGCGGAGGTGAAACGTTTGCTGACGCTACAAATGTGCAGCACGAGTAAAATGATGCGGCAATTATCTAATCCAGTTTGTTTACGCCTTAAAACCCCGAGAGACAGAAATAAAGCTCCAAAATAAAAACCCACACTGAGCTGAGCCGCCGTCTAAATCCAAACTCTGCCTGCTTTTATTACTGAGCGGAGCGTCCGAGCGCCGGCGGCCGCGGCCCCGGTTACACTCTCATTGTTTGGTTATTGTTTGTTTGATGTTTTTAACAGCTGGGTGGTTCCTCACATCAGAGCGGCTTTACGGCACCGAGGCGTGAAAGAGGGAAGACGTTGGTAACAGAAAAAAAAAACACACACACAAAATCTGGAAAAGTGTTCAAGACGAAAATATAAAACACAAAACAGAGAGAGAAAGAGAAAGAGAGACAGACGGAGAAGAAAGAGAAAACAGGGATGGATGATGGGAAGTGAAATGACTCCAGACGCTGTTTCCATTGCGGCCAAGTGTTTTCTAGCAACCTGTTCTTCTTCTTCTGTTTCCTTTTACCGTTTAAAAACTCTTTAAACTCACTTTAAAACCTGCTTTCATTCAGGTCACCTCGTTGAGATCAAGAGGAGAAATAAAAACACAACAAACAGCAACGGAGACTTTATCTTTGTGTCACATTTTAACACCAAACTGATTAGATTTAGAGATCGAGATCAGTTTCCGCCGCCTTAGTTGTGGTTAAATCTTCAGTTTGACGTCATGACACCTGATTAAACACCTGAAAGTGACGTGAAAATGAAGACGTGAAACAAAAATCCACCTGTTTTTACCTTCATTCCTCCTGCACAGGTGACGCTGCTCTTTTTGTCGTCATTGGTGATGAAGCTGCTGGTGTAGATACAACAGGTTGTAGTTGTGTATAATCAATAATCACATTGAGTCACGTCTTCTTCAGCCTTTTGGAGAATAAACACAGACTGTAAACAAACATGGACGTCGACTTTGTGATGTCACAAACAGGTTTTCTGAAGCTCAGACTGAGCTCCTTCGCTGTCACCAATTTGGCAGCACCTGACTCCGCCCCCTAACTCCAAACTAATCCAAATATGGGCGTGTGAGGAAATGAGACTCATAGAAGAATCACCTTGTTGTTTACAACTACTTAAGGGTAGAAAACCAGAATGAGAACAATAGTGATGATTTTTGTAAAGTTTATAATGATTGGACAAACATTACTATTTTTGTGCACATTTTTGTAATTAGTCATAGTTATCATAGATTAGCCGAGCTAACTGTTAGCTAGGCTACCTTTTTAACTTTAATAACTCAGTGGCTCAATAAACGGTCCATAAAAAAATATTTTTTCCAGCGGTTATCTGAGTTACAACATGACTGAGCTACTGGAGTAGTTTCATGTTGTGTCAGACAACGAGAGGGTTTTAACAGCTGACGTCCTGATGTTAGCTTAGCTACCACTGTTAGCTTAGCTACCACCGTTAGCTGTCCCTGTCAGCTGCAGCCACTGATGCTTTGTAGACACTGTGATTCCCCCAAAACTGAATAAATACAACGCATAGCAACACAAAACACCCAGAAATAGTAATGTTTCTTCAATCATTTCAGATTTGTCTAAATGGTGATAGTTGTGTGAAAAACATGATATACAGCCTTATATAGCCTAGCTAAACTCTTGTTTGTTACTACTGTTCTCATTCAAATTACACGCTGGTTTTCTACCAGGAAGAAGTTGTAAATAACAAGGCGATTCGTTAAGAGGCCACGCCCCTGAATCGTTTTATAAAGTCTAAAGAAATGCGAAACGATCTGTAGATTCACTCACTCTAGTGGTGAGGAGAGGAACTGCAGCTCGGCTTCGTTTATCGGCTCTGCAGCAGGTTTAAACGTCCAGTAACTAATGAACTATTTTGTTAAATATAAATTTTAGACCAATTATAGAAAATAACTTCTGTGTTCAGTAATTTAAAAAAAAGGGTAAAAAAATAAAATGAAAATTCTGAACAGACAAAGACCCAGAAAGAAAATACTACATTTCCCAAGTTGCACCTCTTTCTTAATTGTTGAAATCTTTCAAACTCAGTGTCCTTAAACGCTCTCTGTTGAAATCTATATTGTTTTTCTCAGGGAGATGTTTTTCAGTCTGTCAGTTGTGTAAGACGAGTTCCCATCGCTGGTCTCCACATGACGGTTGTGTAACACACTGAACCTACACTGGACCAATCAGATCTGTTTATTTTCCCCAAACAAATTATTCAAAATATTCAAAATATCTCAAAATTGTTTGTGGCCCTTGGATGGCGGGCGGGGACTTTCTTTCTTTTCCTTTTTTTTTTCTTTCTTTCTTTAATTTAACACGATGAGAGACGTCGACGTCCGTCTGCCGGACAAAGGAGGTAAAGAGTTCCTGAGCTGAAGATTTCCAGGAAGAGACGGCGTGTGTGTGGGTGGACGGACGGACGAAGGAAGGGGGCGACTGAAATAGGAAAAAGAAAACAGCAAAAAGAAAAGAGAGGCTGTTAATTTTGTGAGGGTTGATAGATGGAGGGATGGAGCGGTGGGAAAGAGGAGAAAGGAAGCAAAAGGTGAAAGTCAAAGGAGGCGATGAAAGAAGATAACAGAGATTAAGAAGGAGGAGGAGGAGGAGGAAATGGAGATTTAAGCTGAGTTAAATGAAGGAATGGAGGGAAATAAAAAAAGAAAAGATAAACAAGTGAGTGATGGAGAGAAAAAGAAAGAAAGGAGAAAAGGTAAAGAAAGGTGAGGAGGTTTGATGGGAAACTGAAATACTAAGAAACAGAAATATAGGAATTGCGTAAGAAGAAGAGAGGAGGCCTAAGTGGTTGTGAAAGTGAACGTGAAACACAGAGAAAAAACAAAAAGAAGAAGAAGAAGAAGAAGAAGAAGTAGCTGCTGCTGCCAAGTGAAACAGGAGAGAGTGAGAGAGAAAAGACGAGAGAAAACAAAAACAATGACTTCAAACGGCGTCAGGCTCGAGGCCGTTCACCGACGTGACAAGTGTTTGCTCCGTTTCCACTCGGCAGCCACAAGCGTCCGCAGGGAGACGCAGAAATGTGGTGTTGTAACGTCGTCGTGCTGCGTTCGAGAGACACGGCGGACGGTGGGAAATCCAGAACTTCGAAGTTACAGGGACTGATTTTGACGTCGATAACTTCATTTTTGCGGGATAAACTTTGTTTGTTTTCTCTTCTTTAAAGTCTCCGTGCTCTCACATCTCCGATAGAATCGTTTCTAAAAGAGCTGAGCTGTGAATTTCTGATTTTCTGCTGACGAGGTGAACACCTGTTCACAGTGATGATCCGATCAGGCTGCACATGAGACGATTTAAGGCCAGATTTTAAGCGAGAAACAAGGTTCAAGTCTCGTCTCAAACAGTTGATTTTCTAAATATTCATCTAAATGAGACAATCTGATCTGGAAGATTAAACATTATTTGATATTTACAATTCCAGATCAGTAATTTTCCAGCTCACAAACATGGCCGCCAGGATTTCACCCTTATTCTATTTCTGTTTTTTGTTTGTTTTTCTTCTCCTGTGTCTGCAGACGAGTCTCCATTGTGAAACTGTTTGAACAAACATCTCATTTGGAGTGCATTCAGAGGATTTTAGTGTTAAAAAAACAATTTGAAACGCGTTGTTTTTAAAAATCAAAAATGTGTTCGTTGTGCAGCTGAACTCACAGCTTCAGCTTCAGACGTCGCCCTGGAACAGGTTCATTCATCCTGTAGATCCTGTTTGATCAATAATAATAATAATAATCACAATCATTAACAATAATCAATCACATTACCCATGGACTTCCAGTAAATTAACTTTTATTACTAAATGTTTCATAAATAACGTTTTGGTCCGTTCTCGTCGTCCGAGCTGCTAAAACAACCGTGTGTACAAAAACTACAAGGGGCAAACATCCACGTAGAGGGGGCGGGGCTTAGAGTCCAGAGGGGGGAGGGGCGGGGCTTAGAGTCCAGAGGGGGGGGGGGGGGCATCGATCGTTGGCTCCAGTTCATCTGAGCTAAATTATTTAAAATCTACAAAAAAACAAAAACATGAACAAAAACGAAAACACAGAGAAACACATGGGACAGAAACATGGAACGTCTATGGCTGAGTGTGTGTGCATATAAATATATATATATATATGTGTGTATATATATATATGTGTGTGTGTCCAGAGTGTTATTGTATACAAGAGGATTTTGGTTTGTAAAACTTCCTGCTTCATTCTAAACAACGCTAACATTTTATTTAATTTAACTTTTTAAACTTTTTAAAGGTTAATTCACCCAAAAAGTACAAAACTATCTCTGCAGAAACAGGTGAGTTTACTTTCATCTGTCCAGGTTTGATCTACGTCAAACTCAAAATGAGTTTCTCGCTGTGACGTCTTAGCAGACTTTTTTTTTAAAGGGATAATTCAACATTTTTTGCAAGTTGGCCCATTGCCATAATCCCTATAGTAGGTTCGTTACCTTTAATTGTCTGTGCAAGCAATTTTTAGAACGGCGGAGCAGAATAGTAAATCAAATACACAATCCAACAACTCCAAAATGCTCTGGTGGACAAGCCCAAGAAATCCCATGAGCCTCCGTAGCGTAGCTCTGAGCAGCTCACGGCTCTGCTCCACTGTTCTAAAAATAGCTTGCACCGACAATTAAAGGTAACAAACCTACTGCTATGACTGTAGGGATTATGGCAATGGGCCAATTTGCCAAAAATGTTGAACTGTCCCTTTAAAGATTTATATAAACAGATTTTTCAAAGCTGTTAAAATCATAAACATCATGTTGTTGTTTGTTTGGAGCCGAGTCAGGAACGTTTAGCGACGCTATGAGGAATTAAAACCTACTAAACAGTCTGACGCTCAAAATTCCACGCAGCACCTGAACTCATCGTCTGACACTGACACTTAAACATCATTTACTGTAGAAACTTGTGCGTTTTATTCTAAGACCTCAGCGTGTGTGTGATTATGGGTGTTTATGTGTGTGATGTCGAGCCTCTTCCTCCGTACACACAAACAGTCTCAGGTTCGATTCCCGCTGCTGCTGCAACACATTCACGTCCGTCTGCAGCAGTGTGTCCCAGACCGAGGCAGGAAAACTGGAGCTGCAGGTCAGAGGTGGAGGTGGAGGTGGAGGTGGAGGTGGCGGCCTGGATTCACCCGGAAGCTGCAGCTCAACACGGCGGCGGGAGCAGCAGCGGCGGGCGGTGTTTTATTCTTAGCGGCGAGGCGGAGGAGGGAGGGGGCGGAGTCTGACATCACATCCAGAGGAGAAGAAGCGTGGGCGACGGAGGAAGAGCTGGTGGTTTGGGGCCGGAGCTGGAGGATCAGGGAGGGAGGGAGGCGCAGCGAGGGCTGTGGGTTCGAGGCCAGACGACGAAGAGGAGGAGGAGGAGGAGGAGGAGGAGGAGGATTTAGCCTTCATCCTCTTCCTCTGTGTGTCTGGGAGGAAGTGACTTGGCTTCATGAGACATGTGGCGTTTACTGTCCTTGTGTATTTACATGTAAATAAATCCCAACATGAGCCGGTTTTGCCGGTTTTGCTCTTCCGGTGGAATTTTATGTTTACGGCTTCCGGTTTTGACCACAGATGACGTTTGGAAACTTGTGGATATTCAGACTGCATATGTGCATATGATCAGAGCTTATTGCCCCTCACCCCTCCTCCTCCTCCTCCTCCCCCTCCTCTCCCCTCTCAGGCGTCTCCGGCCTCCGGCTCCTTCTTCTTCTCCTTCACCTTCACCGACGCCGTCTTCTTGGACACTTTCTTATCTCCCGCCTCCTTCGCCTCCTTGTCTTTGTCCTTCTTCTCCTTCTTCTCCTTGGACGAGGTCGACGACTCCTTCTCTTTCTCCTTCTTCTCTTTCTTCGCCTCCTCCTTGGGCTCCTTGCTCGCCTCCTTCTTCGCCTCCTTATCCTTCTCCTTCTTCTCCTTGGACGACGACGACGACTCCTTCTTCTCTTTCTTCTCCTTCTTCGCCGGCTCCTCCGCCTCCTCCTTCACCGTGGCCTCCGACGACTCCCTGGACACCTCCTTCTTCTCCTTATCTGAGGGAGAGACAGAGACGACGACAAATTAAACATAAATAATAAAAAAACAGTTGATTAATAATCAGTTGACTGGAAATAAGACCATGCATTTGGATTATAAATGTTTCTATGTTACTAATTTAATATTGACAAACAGCTATTAAATAATGTTAATTTCATTTGTCAGAGCTGAAAATGTCATCTAGAGACTTTTATTTTGAAAGGCAGGTTTGATCAGTGTGGACAGATGTTGAGATTCAAAATGCAAACCTCTATTATTTATCTATTTACTTACTTATAAGACAAATATGTGACTTGTGCATTTTTTTCTTTTACATATCACAGTATAAAGACACGTTTTTCATATTTTATGTATATTTTTTAACTTAATCAACCTTTTAACTGTCTGTTCTTTGCTGCTGTGACTCCACCACATGAGATATTTACACAGACATCATGAAACTGAACCAGGAGCCGATTGAATGCATTTCATTTTTCTACTCCTGCCTCCTTTCTCCTTCTGACTGAAGCTACTGTTCGATATATTGTATATATTGTGATATATGGTTTTTGCACCATGTTGTGCTTTGTTTTGTCCTCGTTTAATGTTGTTTTTTTTGTTGTTTTTTTTAAGTATATTTTTTTGGCGTTTATTTGATTTAGTGAGATAGACTTTCTGTTTTGTCCTCGTTTAATGTTGTTTTAATGTGAACCTGCAGATGCAAATTAGCTTTAGAGCTAAATCTGGCTCATTGACATATTGCATGTTGATGAATATGCACAGTCCCCGTTGCAAATAAACAAATAAATGAATTCTTCTGATTTCCGATCATCTTAATATGTTAATTATTGATCGATCAGAGTGATGCAGCAGCAGAGTGGTGCTCGTGGTGGTGGTGGTGCTCGTGGTCGTCGTCTGCAGCTGCAGCTCGTCACCAGGATCAACAGACGCTCTGAGCGACAACAGCACCTGTTGCATGACAAAGGAGCCCCACTTTACCCAAGTACCCCCCCCCCTCCCCCCCCCACACACACTCCACTGTCAAACACACACCCTCTGCAGCCCCCCCCCCCCCCCCCCCCCTCCCCCCCCGGCTCTGTGATAAGATGATAACGGACCGTTGTCTGCCAACAATGAGACGCACGTCTTATCTCCATGAGAACAGAGAGGCTTCACAGACTGGAGACTGCAGCCTGCTATCTGTGTGTGTGTGTGTGTGTGTGTGTGTGTGTGTGTGTGTGTGTGTGTGTGTGTGTGTGTGTGTGTGTGTGTGTGTGTGCGACGAGCTGCAGCCTCCGAGTGTCTGCGTGTGTGTCTGTGCATGTATCTGCCTCTGCAGGGATGTGTAGGAGTGTGTGTGTGTTCACAGACTCCAGAGAGCAGCTCTAATCAGGCTGCTCATCGTCTACACGGGGAGAGAGAGTCCAGTGTGTGTGTGTGTGTGTGTGTGTGTGTGTGTGTGAGGCAGACAGGAGCCATAAACTATTTAACTCACTCGTTTAAATGAGACAATTTAATTTCACTTTCAATGAAGTATTTGAACATTTAATCTCTGAGCGACGACGTCATGAATTAATGTGCAAATAAAACCTGACATTTGAATCAGTGACTAGAAACTCCAGTTAGAGTCCAATCAAAGTGACGAGTTCTTTTATATTTATATTATTATGTGATTTATATACTTTTAAATGAGACCATTAAACATAATGTGGGTCTTTTCCTTCTCTTGTCTCTTGTTCAACGAACCATTAAACCACTGAAAGCAGAAAAGTTCATGAGATTAGACATAAAGTCGCATAATGCCCTAATAATAAATATATTTATAATAATTTATGTTTATATTTAAATTTGTTAAGTATCATTATCATCTAATCATAGTCTCTGCTTCTGTTTCTGGACTCAGAATACAAATTACTAATATTCCTAATTAGAGACTGACTATTTTTTGGATTATTAATTTGGATTATGAATGTTTCTATGTTAATAATAGTGATATTATATGTTATAATGTTAATTTCCCATTTGTCAACAGCTGTAAAATGTCATGTAGAGTGAGCAGAGACTTTTATTTTGAAAGGTAGGTTTGACAGATGTTGAGATTCCAGCTGCTGTCGTTTAAATGTGAAACTTGTTACTCGACATACAAACAAAGAAACAGATCAAATCAAACCTACATTATTTATTTAGTTACTTATAAGAATAAATGTGTGACTCGTGCAATTTGGCAAAATGAAATCTTAGAAGTCAAATCCTTAAAATAACACATTTTCCTAATATATTATTACAGTATAAAGACACATTTTTAATATTTTATGCATATATTTATGTTTTTTATTTTTTAACTTAATCAACCTTTTAATTGTCTGCTCTTTGCTGCTGTAACTCCACCTGAGTTGTCAATAAAGTTTCTGATTCTGATTGAGACGACAGACGTTAAAGACGTGATTGGACCAGGACAGAAAAATAAATAAATAAATAAATAAATAATGAAATAAAAGAGAGTGGACGGGACAAGAGTCGTAAATAAAATCAGCTTTAATATGAACGACAGCGAAGTTTAAAACGAGTTTCATTGTCGTCTAAAGATGTTTTAATATTAATTAGATAAGCCCCGCCCCCTGACATATTGGTCACGCCCCCTTGTGATGTCATGGACGGATGATGTCATTCCATGTTTCGTGTCTCTGAAAACAACCTCGTCTGCAGCTTCAGTTGTTTCACATTCAACACTTCAACAGCGCAACGAGACGTGAACTCATCAAACCACAACTCTGCCCAGCGACAACACACACACACACACACACACACACACACACAAACCACTGTAACACACACACACACACACACACACTCTACAAAAAGTGAATGTGCATGTGCGAGAACAAGTGCGAACAAGTAATTAGTGGAGTTCAAACACACGAATAGGAAACCGCAAAGTGTTTGTGTGTAAAAAAAAAAAAAAAAAAAGTGTAAATTTACACGTCGACATGCGAACGTTCCCGCTCCGCCCGTGTGTGTGTGTGTGTGTGTGTGTGTGTGTGTGTGTGTGTGTGTGTGACCTCACAACACTTTTTACAGTCGGACATGAAAGGAATTCTGGGGGATTTTGGGCGTCGCTCCATCGCAGCAATGAAGTCGTAAAGAGAGAAATAAAGTTGTCTGAGTAAAAAAAAATGAAGATATGGACGTGTGTGTGTGTGTGTGTGCCTTTTGCATGTGTGTGTGTGTGTCAGTCATGGCGACATCAGAGCCTGTGAGTGTGTTAATCCCGTAGCGACAGTCTGATCCTGACTGGACGCTGAGCCAACAGCAGAGTCTCGTCTGGTTTCTGATCAAAGTCACTGATTAAAAACTTTTTCTCTGTGAACTTTATGAATTAAACTCTATCTTTTTGTTTTAGAATAATTTAAAGGGATAGTTCAACATTTTGGCAAATTGGCCCATTGCCATAACCCCTATAGTCATAGCAGTAGGTTCGTTACCTTTAATTGTCGGTGCAAGCTGTTTTTAGAACGGCGGAGCAGAGCCGTGAGCTGCTCAGAGCTACGCTACGGAGGCTCATTATGGGATTTCTTGGTTTCCCTCATCAAACTCATCAAATTCACAATCCTGTTTGTTCTCCTGTGGTGCTGAAGCGGACAGCTCCTGTTCATCACTTCCTCCATTAGAGACGATTCGGTCCAGATCTTCTTCTTCTTCTTCCTCTTCCCTCTGTTGCATCTTTTCAATTCTGACTTGAACGCTGTCGGAGCTGCCGTCTGTTTCTCTTCACGGAGGTTTGTACTGGTACGACTGATCCTGGATCTGTGCACTGCAAAAACTCAAAATCTTACCAAGAATATTTGTCTTATTTCGAGTCAAAATGTCATTTCTAGTCAAAACAAATTACTACTTAAAATAAGAGTCATCACAGTAAAAAGCAGCTTGTTTTTAGACAATTTTTACTTCTTTCAAGCAGATTTTCATTGAAATAAGTAGAAAAATCTGATAGTGGGGCAAGTTTTTCTTTTACTGGCAGATTTTTCTACTTATTTCAAGTGAAAATGAGTTTGAAACAAGTGAAAATGATCTAAAAAGAAGTTAATTTCTAGATGATGAGTCTAATTTTAAGTGGAAAGAGATTAGTTTTGACTAGAAATGGGACAAATATTCTTGGTAAGATTTAGATTTTTGCACTGTGTCGAAACCACTTTCTCCTCTGCATGTGTGCGAGCCAGGCCCCTCGGATAAACATTGACGTTGTAAGACAAGATGGCAGCTTCCTCCTCCTCCTCCTCCTGCTGCTGCTGCTGTACGGAAACCCGGAGGGGTCAGGTCACATCTTGTCAGTCCACAAACTAACACGTCCGCCGTCTGCAGACTAAACAGAGTCGCTGCGAGCCTCCGCCGCCGCCGCTGCCGCCGCCGCCGCCAACCAGAGTGACGTTAAGCCCTTCTCACATGGGAGGAGGAGGAGGAGGAGGAAGGAGGAGGAGGAGGGGCGCTACCTGGAAACCGCCATTTTTAATCCCACGTGCACCGGCGTCTGGACGGGATCAGCCCGACAGGAAACCGTGGGTAACGCAGTTCCCTGTGTTGCACATCGTTCCAGACTCCGGCCAACGATCCTTCAGGGAATAAACCTATTATGATATTTTATTTTCTCCACCAAAAATTAACCGAGGAGGTGTTTCATTTTCGGGAACATGCTTTTTTCTTTTTTTTTTCTTTTTTTTTCCTCAGTTAAAGAAAAAAAAAGAAAAAAGGGGGGGGAAACATGGGAAACGTCCGTGTTCATGCAGAGGCAGCGGCGCCCTAATGACATGATTCCCTCTCTGTGTGGTTTGTTAGCTGCTCGTCGGCCGCTGACGCACTCGCTTCCCATGTTTCCATGTTCGTTTTAGAAACGTTTGGATCTGAACTGAGATGGTTTATTAGTCCATTGTGGTGACTGCACCTCAAACTGTATGATTACCTTGTAATGGAGTCCGTTTTTTTATTTTAAATATGTGTGTGTGTGTGTGTGTGTATTACTCAGGTTTTTCAGGGCTGGTGGTTGCCAGTTCAAATCCCTCGGTAAACTGTGGGTAGGAAAAGTGAATGAGTAACGCTGCTCGGTGAACACCCAGCTGCCGACTGACCGACCCCTCCACTGGAAAACATGCTGATTGATGCTCTTGTTCTGTAGTTACTGAGCTGTCGTCGTCGTCGTCGTCGTGGCGACAGGCCGGGACGTGTGTGCCGCAGCAGCCATGTTCGCTGGTCATCATTTTATTCCTGATGTCCGTTAAGAAAAAAAGAAAACTGATTTACAGGCTGCGACGTTTCCATGAAGAATGAATCCCATTCAGCTCCTCATGATCCCATGTTTCCAGTAACGGAGGGATGTAGGAGGAAGAAGATGATGATATGGATGATGATGAAGATGCTGATGCTTCATGCTGAACAATGAAGGGGATGCATTTTATTTTGAAAGGTTTGCACACCCATGTAATACAGAAGAAGAAGAATATTTTCATCAGATTTTCAAAATAAAACGCTTTCTGACATGAATCAGTAGGTTCGTTACCTTTAATTGTCGGTGCAAGCTATTTTTAGAACGGCGGAGCAGAGCCGTGAGCTGCTCAGAGCTACGCTACGGAGGCTCATGGGATTTCTTGGTTTCCCTCATCAAACTCATCAAATACACAATCCAACAACTCCACAACGCTCTGGTGGACAAGTTGTGACCTGCACATTCACCACGCTATGAGATAATAACACAGAGTTGTTTTAGAGGGAAATACAGAGACTGATGATGAAAAACTGTCCCTGAAGGCAACGTGCATCAGTGGTTTTGCATTAATTTCCCTCTAAAACAACTCTGTGTGGTAACGTTGTGTTATTATCTCATAGCGTGGTGAATGTGCAGGTCACAACTTGTCCACCAGAGCGTTGTGGAGTTGTTGGATTGTGTATTTGATGAAATGAAATGATGAAACCAAGAAATCCCATGAGCCTCCGTAGCGTAGCTCTGAGTAGCTCACGGCTCTGCTCCGCCGTTCTAAAAACAGCTTGCACCAACAATTAAAGGCAACGAACCTACTGCTATGACTATAGGGATTATGGTGATGGGCCAATTTGCCAAAAATGTTGAACTATCCCTTTAAATGAGAACATGTTTCATTTCATGGGGTTTTGAAGGCCCTGTCTCCTTGCTCTGATTTCAACCAATCAGAGGCCACATCCTGCTTCCTTGCAGCTGTAAACAGATGCTTGTTGCAGCTTCTCCAACAAATTAACAGGTGTTTGTTGTTTGTTGTTGTTGTTGTTTTTCCTCTGTAGTTCCTATTCTTGTGTTTTAGTTTTCTTTCCCTGGAGCAGATCAATCTCGTTCTGCTCCAGTTTGATCTCCTTCTCCTGAGGCTCCTTCCTGTCCGACGTGGACGTGAACAGATCTGAGCCGAGCAGCTGATCAGATGCTCACGATGCCTCTGATACTGTTCATCCTCGTCTTAATCCTCTTCAGACACAAAGCCGTTCCTGCTCATCGTTTTCCCACAGTCGCTCCGACTCCGCTCGTCTTCCAGAGTGGGATCAGGCCTCTTCATCTGCCACAGCCGAGAGTTTAGAGGGGCAACACTTGTTTGTTCCTTTTAGTGGAACAAAAACAAAAACCGCAGCAACAAAAGTCGGCGTGTGGATTAGATAAGAGCAGCGACGCTATCTGCGCCGCGTTCAAAGCCGCGCGTTCCGCCCGAGCTCCCGTGTTAGCCGAGGATCGCGGCGCTGCATTCATCTGCAGGCAGCCGTAGTCAAAATAGAGGCGGCCGCACAGATCGCCCGCATCGGGAGCCGATCGGCACGGAGGAGGAGGAGACTGGAACCTGCTGATTTACAGAGAGGGAGAGGAAATCTGCCAGGGACCGACTGATTGGATCTGAGCTGCGGTGTGTGTGTGTGTGTGTGTGTGTGTGTGTGTGTGTGTGTGTGTGTGTGTGTGTGTGTGTGTGTGTGTGTGTGTGTGTGTGTGTGTGTGTTGATGTGGTTGCGACGCGGCGGTCAGACAGGACACAACAGTATTATGTGAAGTCTAAAAACAAAGCTGTGTGGTCAACAGCGTGGGAACACACACACTTAACACACAGACATGGACACACACTTAAAGGACAATTCCGGGTAAATTCAACTCAGGGCTTGTTCATAACATTTTAGGTCCCAAACTGTTTCCTTCCTGCATCCTTCCTTCTTTACACAATCCTTCCTTCCTTCCTTTTGTCCTCATTTCTTCTTCCTTCCTCTTTTGATCCAACATCTGTTCCCTCCTTCCTTCCATCCTTTTCCCCTTCCTTCTTTCCCTTATTCCTTCCTTTTTCTTCCTTCCTTGAACGAATCTGATCCCTCCCTCCATCTTTCTTTCCTTCCCTTTTCCCTTCCTTCTTTCCCTTCATCCTTACTTCTTCCTTCCTTTTTGACCCAATCTGTTCCCTTCTTCCTTCTATCTTTCCTTCCTTGTCCCCTTCCTCTTTCCTCCCATCTTTCCCTTCATCCTTCCTTCCTTCCCTTTGTCCTTCCTTCTTTCTTTCCTTCCTTCATCCTTCCTTCCTTCTTTCATTTCTTCCTTCCTTCCCTCTGTCCTTCCTTCCTTCTTTCTTTCCTTCCTTCATCCTTCCTTCCTTCTTTCATTTCTTCCTTCCTTCCTTCCCTTCATCCTTCCTTCCTTCCCTTTGTCCTTCCTTCCTTCTTTCATTTCTTCCTTTCTTTCCTTCTTTCCTTCCCTTTGTCCTTCCTTCTTTCCCTTCATCCTTCCTTCCTTCCCTTTGTCCTTCCTTCCTTCTTTCTTTCCTTCCTTCATCCTTCCTTCCTTCTTTCCTTCCTTCATCCTTCCTTCCTTCTTTCATTTCTTCCTTCCTTCCTTCCCTTCATCCTTCCTTCCTTCCCTTTGTCCTTCCTTCCTTCTTTCTTTCCTTCCTTCATCCTTCCTTCCTTCTTTCATTTCTTCCTTCCTTCCTTCCCTTCATCCTTCCTTCCTTCCCTTTGTCCTTCCTTCCTTCTTTCATTTCTTCCTTTCTTCCTTCCCTTTGTCCTTCCTTCTTTCATTTCTTCCTTTCTTCCTTCCCTTTGTCCTTCCTTCTTTCATTTCTTCCTTCCTTCCCTACATCCTTCCCTTTGTCCTTCCTTCCTTCTTCATCCTTCCTTGACCCAGGAGGACAACAGGAGAGTTAATTCCTTCTTCCTGTTTTTCTTTCATTTCTTCCTTCCTGTTCCCTTCATCTGTCCCCCATCACATCATTTCTTCACGGCAACAACCTTCCCTTTGTCCTTGTGAGCCCTTCATCCTTCTGCTGCTGAGTCCTTCCTTCCATCCCTCAGAGCCACATTTCTTCCTTCCTTCTTTCCCTTCATCCTTCCTTCTTCTTTCATTTCCGAGAAGTTTATTTACTTCAAGCAAGTCAAGAGTTGATGATCCTGTGTTTACGACACAATCGGGATCTTCCGACTGCACCTTCCTTCGCCTTGACCCAGGAGGACAACAGGGGTCTCACAAGACTTTGAATTAGATCTAGTTTCCCCACATCACATCATAAACATGATGGATCAAGTTCTGCTGCACGCCGTTTACATCCCTCGAGCCACAGGACTGTGGTGACTCAAACATGCACCGAGAAGTTTACTGACAAGCAAAGTTGATGATCCTGTGTTTACACTTCACTTCCGACTGCACCTGAGTACCGAGCAGCAACTTGGGTCTCGACTAACTGAACTTTTCAGTCCAGCTTTCAGCCAAAAGACTCTTGATATCTAACTTTTCAATGCAGCTTTCAGCCCAGACTCTTTCCAGCTGATTGACAGACGATGGAGGGAGAATCGCTCTGAAACGGATCAATCCGTTCTGTTGAATCATGTTTAATAAAGTTTAATGATGCAGGAGGATGAAGGAGGAGAGAGAGGTTGACAGTGGCCGGAGCGGCAGCGTTTAATACTATTCCTGGTGAGGAATGTGCTGCTGAAGCACAGCAGGCCGGCCCTGCACTGTGTGTGTGTGTGTGTGTGTGTGTGTGTGTGTGTGTGTGTGTGTGTGTGTGTGTGTGTGTGTGTGTGTGTGTGTGCAGACCAATGACAGCTTAGCTAAGATTGTAAGACTGAACCTTGTGCTCCACCACCCATGGAGCTCTACACACACACACACACACACATGCAAACTGTCTCTGCAGGAAAAACAGATATTTATGTGCAAGTGGGCGCTCGGGCACACACACACACACACACACACACACACACACACACACACACACTGGTTATTACGGCCGTCTGCCTCTCTCTCTCTCTCCGTGATGATGGGGAACGTCCTCTCCGGCTCCAGAGCTTCTCAGGTTTCTCAAGTCGTTTCCCTGAAGCTGGAGTCACGTTCAAGACGACTAAATTATGTTTTAACCTTTTACTCCACTGGACTCGGCCTGTTCTTCACATTTATTACTTTATACAAACTGAAGACCATGAATAAACACATATGGAGTTATATAGTAAATACAAAAGCACTAATTAAAACAAGAATGACTGAATTTGTCAAAGCAAAAGGTGATTACTTTGAGGAATGTAAAACATAAAACATATTCTGCTTTGTTTGACACTTTTTTATTTACTACATAACTCCATGTGTGTTATAGTCATGATGTCCTTTAATATGAATTTACTATGTAAACAATAGTAAAAATGCATTTCCTGAAGGAAATACAGGTGAACGCTGAAAGCTGAATAAATTATTAAAACATTGCTGAATTAAGTGAAGAAACTGCTGAATCAATCTTGAAGAGATGAAACAATAGGCCTATAATATGAATTTACAATGTAAAAAATAGAAAAAACTAGAGAAATGCATTTCCTGAAGGAAATACGGGTGAATGCTGGAAGCTGAATAAATTAAACTGCTGAAGCAATCGTTAAGAGATAAAACAATATAATATAAATTTACAATGTAAAAAATAGTAAAAAATAAGAAAAAGCATTGAATGAGAAGGTTGTGTACATGCAAATACACAACCTGGAAATAAGAAGAGAAGAAGAAACTCTTGTTGCTCTGAATCAAAAGTATTGAACATTTAACTTGTTGCTGATTTTAAGAAAAACTACAGTGTTGATCACTTTAATTGTGTCAAATCAAGCTTTTTTTTTTAGCCATTTCTCCTCCCAGCTGTTTGCACATCTGGGCAAAAACGCTCCACGTTGCATCTTCATCAGGTTAAAGCTGCTGTTGGTCGATCAGTTTGTCGAGTTTGCACAAGTTTCTTTTTTTTATAATAAACTTTAGTGAATCAGGTGTAGAGTAGGAAGACGTGTTTGCTTTTATTGATTGATTACTTCACTGCAATGCATCATGGGATATGTTTGTCAAACCAGGACCGATTCAAACACGTTGGATTCTTCAGGAACAGAACGACGCGTTTGAGGGAGAGTTAGAAAATTAGAAATGAGACGGATGGAGCACAAAGAACTGAAGCAAACATCTGCTTAAAGAGTTTGGACGTTATTAAATGTTATATGAATAAACTGATTGATTGATTGATTGATTGATTGATTGATTGATTGATTGATTGATTGATTGATTGTGAGCGGAAACACAACACTCAGAGTTTAAAGAGTCTCTTTTATTGATCGACTGACTCATGGCTGGTGTTGGACTCTTCACAGGCTCAGGAAAAGAACGATGCGTTCGAGGGACAATAGGGAAATCAGAAACGTGGCATTTGCAGTGTGCACAATGTGGACTGAGTCCTAACTACAGCGATCACAGGTTCAAATCCCTTCTTGTGTTTCCTCTCGCTGCATTGCGTCCCCTCTCTCTCTCTTTCTTTCTCTCTTTACTTTCCTACCTGAATAAAAATAAACACAAAAAAGAACCAATAAATCAGACCGACACCTCGTATCATCTATATAAGCAATTATATAAAGATCTAAATGTGTTTTCAATATCAATAAATGATCGATAAGTAGGGTTGGGTACCGAAACCCACCACTCCAACATCCCACCATTCTGATATCCCGCTATTCCGACACGCAAATGTCCCACCATTCCGACAAGGCTTAAATATAAGGAAAAGTGCGTTACTCCATAGGTGATCCTTCTTTAAGACATCCTGATAGAGGAATAACCAGTGCAAAATGTTTTGGGGAAAAAAATATGCTATTAAAGGAATTGTCGGAAAGACAGGATGTTTAAAAAAAGGAAAAAAAAACGTCATTCCCACAATCGAAGGCAAAAAATATTAAAGGAAAAACATTTTTTTTTTAAGTTTTGTATTTGGAGCTAACCAACTGCTGATCGGTGGGCGCCCTGCCCAACAACATACATTGTTGGAATGGATACGTGAGTTGGTTCAGCTCCAAAAAACTGGTTTTTCCTGAAAAACAAATACACAGCTCCATTGTTGGCTATTATATAATTTTTTCCAGCCAACAATGGAAAAACTGTTTTTTTTTTTTTTTCACATAAAACCTCTTTTAGGCCGTGAAAATAGGCCGTTTCTTTGGGTCCATTCACAACAATGTATGTTGTAAATCTCTGGGCAGGGCTATTATGGGCTGGCGTTGCTAACGGGAGGAGTGCAGAGAGTCTTCTACTGCAATTAAAGTACTTAGGGGCTATTTGTAGATCACACAACCACACTTTAAAAAAATTATACTATCCCTTTAAGTCCTAATTATGGCTTATTCATTGTAAATTAACGCATTGTTGTTTCTGAATAATGAGTGGGTTATTGGGGCAGTAGCACAAGAACAGTAATCCCTCCTTTATCACTATGAATTAGTGGCATTAATGCATTAATTTACAATGAATGAGCCACAATCAGGAGTTCATGGTGTAATGGAGGAATAGAATAGAATAAGGCTGTAGGATAATACCTGTTTAATAATTACTAATAAGGAGCTATAATATACTTATATGCATGTGTTCCTTGATCTAAAGAGTCAAGTGGAGCAAAGAGGAGGTGAAGGAGAAGAAAAGAAGGTGATTTATGTTTTAAATGAAAGAAAGAGAGAAAAGAAAGAAGGAAACAAAAATGTAAAGAGAGAGAGAGAGAGAGAGGAGAGGCTGGGTGTGGTTTAGTGGGTGGGTTCATTCCCGCGGTCGGCCAAGATATTTTCTCTCTGCTCAGCTACGCCCTGCTACTAACCAACACACACACACACACACACACACTGACAGACACACACACACACACACACACACACACACACACACTGACAGACACACACACATTCATAATGTACAGAAAAACCTACAGCGTTGGGTCGTCGTGGTGATACAGACCATCATCAAGTTTTCCAGGTCCGGTGGTGGTGACATTAACTCTCTTCATCACACACACACACACACACACGCAGACACACACTGATGCACAGACACACAAACACACACACACACACGCCTCTGTCAACTTCCTCACTGCACTTTGCCTAAATACAGCCGCCACATCAGAGAGGACATTTACAAGACTGGGCGAGCTACACAACACAACGCACACACAACACAACACACAACGCACACTGCAGACACACACACACACAACGCGCACACACACACACTTTGCACGAGTGAACACACAACACACGCTGCACATGCAAACTCAATTACAAACTCTACACAGACCGAGTGTCTAAACACTCCACACACACAAAGTCACAATGACAACGCCGCGCACACACACACACACACACGCACTGCACGAGTGAACACACAACACATACACAAACACACACATCTGAGCTGCTGTTCAGAAAATGCACAAGTGTGTGTGTGTGTGTGTGTGTTGTGTGTCGTTGGCTTGTTTGTCGCGGTTTGTCTGTTGTTCTGAGACACAACAGTCCATCTACACACACACACACAGACACACACCAAATATGCCCAGTATGCTTTTGTTAAAAATATAACCTGTGTGTGTGTGTGTGTGTCTGGTCAGCCCACAAACGCTCTGCCAGCATCACACACACACACACAGACACACACAGACACACACAGCTGTGTCGCTGCCCAGAGAGAATCTGATGCGGTTCAACCAGAAGATCACAGGTTCGATTCCCTGAAACAGCTGATGTGTGTGTGTGAATCAGTCGTAGCTTGTTAAAGGGATAGTTCAACATTTTGGCAAATTGGCCCATCACCATAATCCCTATAGTCATAGCAGTAGGTTCGTTACCTTTAATTGTTGGTGCAAGCTGTTTTTAGAACGGCGGAGCAGAGCCGTGAGCTGCTCAGAGCTACGCTACGGAGGCTCATGGGATTTCTTGGTTTCCCTCATCAAACTCATCAAACACACAATCCAACAACTCCACAACGCTCTGGTGGACAAGTTGTGACCTGCACATTCACCACGCTATGAGATAATAACACAACGTTACCACACAGAGTTGTTTTAGAGGGAAATTGATGATGAAAAACTGTCCCTGAAGGCATCAAGCAGTCTCTCGTTGTTGTTGGATTGTGTATTTGATGAGTTTGAAACCAAGAAATCCCATGAGCCTCCGTAGTGTAGCTCTGAGCAGCTCA
Organism: Decapterus maruadsi; assembly: GCA_030347415.2. NCBI lineage: Eukaryota > Metazoa > Chordata > Actinopteri > Carangiformes > Carangidae > Decapterus > Decapterus maruadsi. Next base: position 3,251,336 of record CM064894.1, read on the forward strand.
CAGCTCTGCTTCGCCGTTCTGAAAATAGCTTGCACCGCCAATTAAAGGTAATGAACCTACTGCTATGACTATAGGGGTTATGGTGATGGGACAATTTGCCAAAATGTTGAACTATCCCTTTATCCCATTGACACCATGTGAAACAGGAGGTAGCAGAGCGGCGGTGGGCGACGGCGGTGGGCGGCGGCAGGTATAGCGGGAATCGAGCCGTGACCTGGTCCGACCCCCGTTCTTCTCACTAATATTTGCGTTCATGTTCAGAGCTTTTCATTTTTCAGAGCTGCTGCGTGTTTTCCTTGTCGCTCACGCAGAGCAGAGGAAGGACCAACACCCAGACTGGCAGCCCCCTGCCGGGCGCACACACACACACACACGCACACACACACACACACACACACAGACACACACACACTGACACGCTGACACACACACACACACACACGCTGACCAGCCTCCACCCCGAGCAGCAGCAGCTCCACAGTCGACACACTCAGGTGTAGATTACAACACGTAGACACACACACGCTGCAGCTTCACCCTGGGAGGTTCAGGGGTCAGACGTCGCCATGGAAACAGCAGCCAGTGATGAAGCTGTTGTGTCTTTTGACAAGCGTCCTCCGTTTTTTTTTCCTCCTGAACCTCCCAATGTATCCCATAATTCATTGTGCACAGATGATGAAGAGAAGAGGAGGAGGAGGAGAGGAAGAAGAAGAAGTACAAGTAGTAGTAGAAGAAGAAGAAGAAGAAGAAGAAGAAGAAGAAGAAGAGTCCTGACGAGTCCCTTTAGTTCCTGAGCTTTCAGCCACTCATGAAGAAGTCCAGTGGGACAGGAGGCGTTCAAGTTCATGAGTAAAATCTGAATATTTAAAACACTGTGGTTGAATCAATAAACAACCAATAATCAATCTGATTCATGTAGGAGTTTATTTCTCCATAACAACTGTCATTATCCCTCACATATAAGATCATTTTTTGAGAATCTGACCAGAACTGAGTTTACGCACCTGAAATGACCTGATTTAATAGAAGAAGAAGAAAAGAGTCAATAATAAACCAATGATTTCTAGTTGTATTGATCAATCACTGCTGATTAAGATGAGAATCTGAATCAGCTTCACGTCACATCAATGATCGACTCATTATTTCTAAATTATTTACAACCAACACGTTTCTGAGACAAAACTCTGGCGTTTTGGACAAAATGAAAGAAAGATGAAAACTTTATTTAAACCACACTGACGGTATCTGACACAATAACTGAGTTTCATCTGTAGACAAACTGGAAATATTGGAAGGAAACTTCTCTATAGTGGAAACATATTAGAAAATTAGATGAGAAAAGAAGATTTTAGTTTTGGTTCAAGCTGCTGCTGTTCGTGGTCACTGATTGGTTGATTATTTTCTGCCGTGTTTTTATTTATAAACAGTTTATTAACACGTTAATGATGACAGATCATCAGTTTAAGTGCAGTGTATATGCAGACGCAGGCGTCCCCGGTTCGCGTCCCGCATCGGGCAGACCTTTCCTGCATGTCATTCCCCTCTCTCTGCCTCCCCATTTCCTGTCTATCTCTACTAATCTATCAAATAAAGGCATAAAACGCCAAAAAAAATATACTTTAAAAAAAATGATGACAGAGCATCAGTGTGTGTGTGTGTGTTAAAGCTGCCAGGTTTATGTCTAATAGATTTACCCAAACCACACAACATTAAAAAGACTCAAACTTTTTTTCTTTCTCTTTCTTTTCTACACTGTGATGGCGTTCCTGTCGCCATGGAGACAGTGTTTGGGAGGAGTGTGTCTGTGTGTGTGCGCGCTACACATGTATTTACACAAACACATAAACACACACAGGTAGTAAACAAGCTCTGCTGTGTAATCACACGGTGACTTCACTCCCTCTTTACTTTCACGCTTCGTTTTCAGCTCCACCCCCCCCTCCCTCTCTCTCCACCGAACTCGCTTGCCCACGCCAGTAAACTCCGGTTGTGCGTCGTCGTCCTGTAATCACAGCTGCTGCTGCTGCTGCTGCTGGCGGTGGCGGCGGCGAAGCGGCCGAAGCGTAAACACCGACAGAGACAGAAACACATCACTGGGTTTTAATTCATTATCACCTCGTTGGTTAAAGACGGAAGAGGTCAAAGGTCACGACTCCTTATGGTCAACTCTACACAGCAACACAGAGGAGGAGAAGAAGAGGGCGGAGGTGGAGGAAGAAGGAGAAGAAGAAGAAGAAGAAGAGTAAGAATAAGGAGAAGAGGAGGAGGAGGAAGAAGAGGAGGAGGAAGAAGGAGAAGAAAAAGAAGAGTAAGAATAAGGAGGAGAAGAAGAAGATGATGGAGGAAGAGGAGGAGTGGAAGAAGAACAACCAGAAGATGAAAGAGGCAAATGGAGAAAAATGGAAGAAGAAGAAGAAGAAGAAGAAGAAGAAGAAGAAGAAGAAGAAGATGATGGAGGAAGAGGAGGAGTGGAAGAAGAACAACCAGAAGATGAAAGAGGCAAATGGAGAAAAATGGAAGAAGAAGAAGAAGAAGAAGAAGAAGAAGAAGAAGAAGAAGAAGAAGAAGAAGATGATGGAGGAAGAGGAGGAGTGGAAGAAGAACAACCAGAAGATGAAAGAGGCAAATGGAGAAAAATGGAAGAAGAAGAAGAAGAAGAAGAAGAAGAAGAAGAAGAAGAAGAAGAAGAAGAAGAAGAAGAAGAAGAAGAAGAAGAAGAAGGGAAGAGAGGATTTCCTCTGTGGACGACACATGAGTCAGAGACGACGTGAGGTGATTTAAAATTAGAGGAAGAAGAAGAAGTGGTCGGTGCGGTCGGACACACTGACAAGAGGACAGGAAGAGGGGGGGGGGTGGAGAGGCGGGGGGGGGCTGTGTGACTTTGTTTTCCAGATAAACAATAAAACTAAACTCATTCTGAAGTCAGAGCCAGAAACAAGGTGACAACTTCACACGGCTGTAACACAACTCACACACACACACACACACACACACAGTGATTAATGTGACCACTCCCGCTCGGCCGTGAGCTTCCGCCAGTAAATCTACACATGGTGGCATCAGCATTACACACACACACACACACACACACACACACACACACACACACACACACACACACACACACACACAGTGATTAATGTGACCACTCCCGCTCGGCCGTGAGCTTCCGCCAGTAAATCTACACATGGTGGCATCAGCATTACACACACACACACACACACACACACACACACATAGACACACACACACACAGAGCGTACAATCTAAACAGACCAGCCTTAATCAACACCGTCACATTCACACCTGCAGGAAAATAAAACACACGCGCACACACAGGTATGTATCCAAGGAAACAAGTGCAAACACACACACAAATGCACACAGACACACACACAGACGTGTTGGTGTTAACACGCTGCTTCTTGTAGCAACGAGCTGTCGATCGTTAAAGGTCAAGTTCACACAAAAACTGAAACTAAACTTTAACTGACAACAGTTTCCTTTCAATATTGATTATTGATTGTGTTTTATTTGAATATCCATCCATCCATCCATCCAATTGATCCTACAGCTGGTGATTAATTAACGGTTTCCATGTCAATCCATCCATCATCCATCCATCCATCCAGTCCTAAGTCAAATTAACGGTTTCCATGTCAACCGTATCAGTGAAACCAGTGGGAGGAAACAAACGTTGTCGTCGCTGTTTGTGTAGTTTTTTCTTTTCCCACAGTTCAGTTCACTTCCCGTTTCCTTCCGGCCTCTCGTCTTTATCTGCAGCAGTAAATTATAAACTCAGCTCCGAGGTTATTTCAGTCTGTTGCTCAACCAAGGTGAGAGGAATCAGTCACACACACACACACACACACACACACACACACACACACACACACACACACACTGTTTGAAGCGGAGCTCAGTGTGTTATTGTGTCGCTACATGTGTATTTTGGGTTTTGTGTGTGTGTATATGTGTGAGATGTGCTGTGAAATGATAGGATGAAGAAGATGATGATGATGATGATGATGATGAGTATCCTCGGCCACAGAGAGGACAGGCCGACTGCCACACACACTTCCCTCTGCAATTAGACTACAGCCACCACAACACACACACACACACACACACACACTGAAGCACCTACACAGGAGGAGGAGGAAGAAGAGGAGGAGGAAGAGGAGGAGAGATGAGGAAGAGGAGGAGGAAGAGGAGTAAGAGGAAGAGGAGGAGAGATGAGGAAGAGGAGGAGAGATGAGGAAGAGGAGGAGGAAGAGGAGGAAGAGGAAGAGGAGTAAGAGGAAGAGGAGGAGGAGGAGGAAGAGGAGAGATAAGGAAGAGGAGGAGGAAGAGGAGGAGAGATGAGGAAGAGGAGGAGAGAGGAGGAAGAGGAGGAAGAGGGGGAGGAAGAGGAGGAGAGAGGAGGAAGAGGAAGAGGAGGAGAGATGAGGAAGAGGAGGAGAGAGGAGGAAGAAGAGGAGCAGGTGTTAAAGGCAGCGTTGACAACAGATAACACAGTCTCATAACACAACTTATCTACAACTCAGCGTCCAGAGTGTGTGACTGAGTGTGTGTGTCATCGCCAGAACGTGTGTCTGTGGTGTGTGTGTGTTGGTGTGTGAGTGGGTCCTGAGTTATGACTGTGTGTGAATACTGCTGCCTTGTGTATTATGGGATGTGAGTGAATGTTTGTCTGTTTGAAAACAAGCTCAACACTGGTCAGAATGTGTGTGTGTGTGTGTGTGAAGACAAATGAAGGTTGTGACAGTTTTCTAAAGCAAACAGCTGTGTGTTTGGTTCAGCAGCCACCGGCTCAGTGTGTGTGTGTGTGAGTCCCTGTGACTGTGTGATGTGTAACTGATCTCCAGTCAGAGGTCGGGGATTCGTCTCGTTACGGCACCAAACACCAAAACAGGGCTTTTATTTTGAAATCTCACTGACATAGAAACATCATTTTCCTCTTAAACAGAGATTTGATGAAGAACGTCTTCGTGCAAATTTAACAACAATCTGAATCTGTGTGTGTGTGTCTGTGTGTGTGTGTGTGTGCGTGTGCATCACTGACTCTCTGTCCTCGAGGAACAGAAACACACTGAGATTCATTGACAGCAGGTGCTGCTTAATGTCTGAGGGCTGCTATGTCCAGTCACCACAGAAGAAGAAGAAGAAATCAGATAAAATACTGTATAATGTGTCATTAATGAGAGGAATAGAGGATCATGGGTAATGAAGTTTTAAGGACAAACAAGGATCTTCCTCAACAAATCTGTGTCCACATGCAAATGTCATATATTTACATAGTATGTTGAATTTCTGTGTGAAATATTAAATTATATATGAAAGCCTAATAGAATAATAATACACTTGACATGTATACTGACTTATGTATTGCCTTTATAAATATATATTCATATACTTATTTACACACATGAATATCCAACCCAAGGCCTTTAAATATATCAAAATATATAATATATATCACGTGATTTGATATGACCGATTTAACAATTTCTCATGTCATGAATATATCCATCTCAAAGTTGGACATTACAGACAGCAGTATGGAGGTATTTGGATGTTTTTTGGTGTGTCTTTTTGGACAGGAAAATCCTGGTGTCCATTGACAAAGCATTATAAATGGACAAATACTGCTTGGACCCCCTAACTCAGAGAAGGAACTTATACTCTGAAAATTCTCCCAGCTCTTAGTCGAAATGAGGGTGAGGAGATAATGAGTGAAATTTGAATTTTGGGTGAATATCCCTTTAATATCATATTTATAGCAGTAATGAGGCGACATCAGTCTATAGATACAGGGACATGTGGACGTATCTGTCCTATATTATGTGTAACCATGATAAATAATCAGACTGAGTGGTTGAAGCTGCGGTTCAGACGTTCATCAGAGCTCCCACTTCTCACATTTTAACACATCTCACAATTATAAACAGGTTCAAAGAGCGGAGCCACATGGTCCGTGTTAGAGTCCTGATGGAGCCGCGGGACAGAAATAATAAAGAGAAAACCTAGACGTTGGTCCTTCCCATCATGCCCTGCACTCTGACAGAGCCATGTGTGAATACATGAATGTAGATGGAGTATCACACATCAATGTGCATCAATGGAAAGAGACCCATGTGTTTACACTGGAGTCACACACACACAGACACACACACGGAGACGGAGACGTCGTGAGGATCCGACGCGGCTTTGAAGCCTCGACACGGCGACACACGACTCCGTGGTCGGTGCATACGATCCGTTTGGATTAACACAGTCCGGCTGTGAAGTCGACAAAAGGAATTTATTCTGTTTCCCTTCTTTTATATTGTGTTATTTTGCCTTTTTATTTTTTGTAAAGATTCAAAGAGACGCCACAGTCGACAAAATCATAACCACAACTCTGCATGTAACGGATAGAAAAAAGTGAGGTGTAACTTTTATATATATATATATTTTTTGTGGTAAGTGCTTTTATTTATTAATTTATTTCATCCTTTTTTTGGGTACACATTTGGTGTTGGGAGTATTGTGTTGGTTTGCATTTTTGTGCCCTTGTTATTATTTGTTTCATTTTTGTAATTCTGAGCTTTTATTGTGAAGGCTCTGTGTGGTAACGTTGTGTTATTATCTCATAGCGTGGTGAATGTGCAGGTCACAACTTGTCCACCAGAGCGTTGTGGAGTTGTTGGACTGTGTATTTGATGAGTTTGATGAGGGAAACCAAGAAATCCCATGAGCCTCCGTAGCGTAGCTCTGAGCAGCTCACGGCTCTGCTCTGCCGTTCTAAAAATAGCTTGCACCGACAATTAAAGGTAACGAACCTCCTGCTATGACTATAGGGATTATGGTGATGGGACAATTGACCAAAATGTTGAACTATCCCTTTAATCTTTCATTGATTTACACTGCGGAGCCTCACAGTGTTTTGTTAAAGGAAACGTTATGACATCATGAGCTGCGGCTGCAGCGGTTTATGCTACATGCTAACATGCTAATGGAGCGGTGATTACAGCTCTGATTGGGACAAAACGAACCACAATTGATTTTCTAATGATAAATTAAAAACTGTTTTTGTCTCTGAAAGTGTGTGTGAATAAAGTTCAGGTCGTTTCACCAAACACACACACACACACATTCTTTCTCTTTCTCTCCGGGTCTGTTTCTCACCACCGGCTCTAAATGGTCCATTCATGGCTGTGATGGATGGCCACCAGCGTGTGTGTGTGTGTGTGTGTAGGAGATATAGTGAAATATATGAACACCCAAACACAGTGTGTGTGTGTGTGTGTGTGTGTGTGTGATGTGGTGAATCATATGAACACACACTCTGGGGCTCGGAGCAGGGTGTGTGTGTGTGTGTGTAGGAAGTCTTCACCACTCCTGTTTAATGACACCATTTATCTCTGACCCTGGTGTGTGTCTGTGTGTGTGTAGCTACTTGAGCAGGCCTTTGTGCTGAGTAGAATAGGAAAGGTGCCGTTTAAAGGACAATTCCGGGCAAATTCAACTCTCTCTGCTGTATTTTCCTAAAGGGATAGTTCACCCAGTATTGAAATTTCACTCATTATCTCCTCCCCCTCATGGTGACTAAGGGCTGGGAGAAGTTTCAGATCCTCCGTGGCTTCTCTAGCAGTGCATGTCCATGTAACGGTTGCACATGGACACCAGTGGTCTTTGTAACAAAAAGACACCAAAAAACATCCAAATACCTCCATGCTGCTCGTATGTTATGTCCCTCTTGTATTGAAGCCCCGACATGAGAAATTGTTCTGAAAAAATTAAATAAAGCCTATATTTCAAGCTTGTTTTGTAGCGGAAGCTCCTCTTCCTGGTTCGCCCAAATCTCACGAGATTTGGACGGATGAATGGAGTACTTCTCATTATGATTTTCTTATACCAAAGCTAACCAACTAGCCCCAGCCTGGTTGAACTAGACACTGATACTGAGTCACTGTAGTGTCCATGTTGCCCTGAAGGAGAAGAAGACGTATTATATCTTCTGATCTTGTAAACGCAACAGGAGACAGAGTGGTCTCCTGGTGGAGACAGAGCGGTGTCCTGGTGGAGACAGAGCGGTGTCCTGGTGGAGACAGAGCGGTCTCCTGGTGGAGACAGAGTGGTCTCCTGGTGGAGACAGCAGTCTCCTGGTGGAGACAGAGAGGTCTCCTGGTGGAGACAGCAGTCTCCTGGTGGAGACAGAGCGGTCTCCTGGTGGAGACAGAGCGGTCTCCTGGTGGAGACAGCAGTCTCCTGGTGGAGACAGAGAGGTCTCCTGGTGGAGACAGAGCGGTCTCCTGGTGGAGACAGAGAGGTCTCCTGGTGGAGACAGAGAGGTCTCCTGGTGGAGACAGAGCAGTCTCCTGGTGGAGACAGCAGTCTCATGGTGGAGACAGAGAGGTCTCCTGGTGGAGACAGAGCGGTCTCAGGTGGAGACAGAGCGGTCTCCTGGTGGAGACAGCGGTCTCCTGGTGGAGACAGAGAGGTCTCCTGGTGGAGACAGAGCGGTCTCCTGGTGGAGACAGAGCGGTCTCAGGTGGAGACAGAGAGGTCTCCTGGTGGAGACAGAGCGGTCTCCTGGTGGAGACAGCAGTCTCCTGGTGGAGACAGAGAGGTCTCCTGGTGGAGACAGAGAGGTCTCCTGGTGGAGACAGAGCGGTCTCAGGTGGAGACAGAGAGGTCTCCTGGTGGAGACAGAGCGGTCTCAGGTGGAGACAGAGAGGTCTCCTGGTGGAGACAGAGCGGTCTCCTGGTGGAGACAGCAGTCTCCTGGTGGAGACAGAGAGGTCTCCTGGTGGAGACAGAGAGGTCTCCTGGTGGAGACAGAGCGGTCTCCTGGTGGAGACAGAGCGGTCTCAGGTGGAGACAGAGAGGTCTCCTGGTGGAGACAGAGCGGTGTCCTGGTGGAGACAGAGCGGTCTCAGGTGGAGACAGAGAGGTCTCCTGGTGGAGACAGAGCGGTCTCCTGGTGGAGACAGAGCGGTCTCCTGGTGGAGACAGTGGTCTCCTGGTGGAGACAGTGGTCTCCTGGTGGAGACAGCGGTCTCCTGGTGGAGACAGCGGTCTCCTGGTGGAGACAGAGCGGTCTCCTGGTGGAGACAGAGAGGTCTCCTGGTGGAGACAGCGGTCTCCTGGTGGAGACAGCGGTGTCCTGGTGGAGACAGCGGTCTCCTGGTGGAGACAGCGGTCTCCTGGTGGAGGAGACAGTGGTCTCCTGGTGGAGACAGCGGTCTCCTGGTGGAGACAGCGGTCTCCTGGTGGAGGAGACAGTGGTCTCCTGGTGGAGACAGCGGTGTCCTGGTGGAGACAGCGGTCTCCTGGTGGAGACAGAGCGGTCTCCTGGAGGAGACAGCGGTGTCCTGGTGGAGACAGAGAGGTCTCCTGGTGGAGACAGCGGTCTCCTGGAGGAGACGGAGAGGTCTCCTGGTGGAGACAGCGGTGTCCTGGTGGAGACAGCGGTCTCCTGGTGGAGACAGCGGTCTCCTGGTGGAGGAGACAGTGGTCTCCTGGTGGAGGAGACAGCGGTCTCCTGGTGGAGACAGAGAGGTCTCTTGGTGGAGACGGAGCGGTCTCTGGTCTCCTGGTGGAGACAGAGCGGTCTCTGGTCTCCTGGTGGACACAGAGCGGTCTCCTGGTGGAGACAGAGAGGTCTCCTGGTGGAGACAGCGGTCTCCTGGTGGAGACAGCGGTCTCCTGGTGGAGACAGAGCGGTCTCCTGGTGGAGACAGAGCGGTCTCCTGGTGGAGACAGCGGTGTCCTGGTGGAGACAGCGGTCTCCTGGTGGAGACAGCGGTCTCCTGGTGGAGGAGACAGTGGTCTCCTGGTGGAGACAGCGGTCTCCTGGTGGAGGAGACAGTGGTCTCCTGGTGGAGGAGACAGCGGTCTCCTGGTGGAGACAGAGAGGTCTCTTGGTGGAGACGGAGCGGTCTCTGGTCTCCTGGTGGAGACAGCGGTCTCCTGGTGGAGACAGAGCGGTCTCCTGGTGGAGACAGAGCGGTCTCCTGGTGGAGACAGAGAGGTCTCCTGGTGGAGACAGAGCGGTCTCCTGGTGGAGACAGAGCGGTCTCCTGGTGGAGACAGCGGTCTCCTGGTGGAGACCGCGGTCTCCTGGTGGAGACAGAGCGGTCTCCTAGTGGAGACAGAGCGGTCTCCTGGTGGAGACAGAGCGGTCTCCTGGAGGAGACAGCGGTGTCCTGGTGGAGACAGAGAGGTCTCCTGGTGGAGACAGCGGTCTCCTGGTGGAGACAGCGGTCTCCTGGAGGAGACGGAGAGGTCTCCTGGTGGAGACAGCGGTCTCCTGGTGGAGACAGAGCGGTCTCCTGGTGGAGACAGCGGTCTCCTGGTGGAGACAGCGGTCTCCTGGTGGAGACAGAGAGGTCTCCTGGAGGAGACAGCGGTGTCCTGGTGGAGACAGAGAGGTCTCCTGGTGGAGACAGCGGTCTCCTGGAGGAGACGGAGAGGTCTCCTGGTGGAGACAGAGCGGTCTCCTGGTGGAGACAGAGAGGTCTCCTGGTGGAGACAGCGGTCTCCTGGTGGAGACAGAGTGGTCTCCTGGTGGAGACAGCGCGGTCTCCTGGTGGAGACAGAGCGGTCTCTGGTCTCCTGGTGGAGACAGCGGTCTCCTGGTGGAGACAGCGGTCTCCTGGTGGAGACAGAGCGGTCTCCTGGTGGAGACAGCGGTCTCCTGGTGGAGACAGCGGTCTCCTGGTGGAGACAGCGGTCTCCTGGTGGAGACAGAGCGGTCTCCTGGTGGAGACAGCGGTCTCTGGTCTCCTGGTGGAGACAGAGCGGTCTCCTGGTGGAGACAGAGCGGTCTCTGGTCTCCTGGTGGAGACAGAGCGGTCTCTGGTCTCCTGGTGGAGACAGAGCGGTCTCTGGTCTCCTGGTGGAGACAGCGGTCTCCTGGTGGAGACAGAGCGGTCTCTGGTCTCCTGGAGGAGACAGAGCGGTCTCTGGTCTCCTGGTGGAGACAGAGCGGTGTCCTGGTGGAGACAGCGGTCTCCTGGTGGAGACAGCGGTCTCTGGTCTCCTGGTGGAGACAGCGGTCTCCTGGTGGAGGAGACAGCGGTCTCCTGGTGGAGACAGTGGTCTCCTGGTGGAGACAGCGGTCTCCTGGTGGAGGAGACAGAGCGGTCTCCTGGTGGAGACAGAGCGGTCTCCTGGTGGAGGAGACAGTGGTCTCCTGGTGGAGGAGACAGCGGTCTCCTGGTGGAGACAGAGGTCTCCTGGTGGAGACAGAGGTCTCCTGGTGGAGACAGAGCGGTCTCCTGGTAGAGACAGTGGTCTCCTGGTGGAGACAGAGCGGTCTCTGGTCTCCTGGTGGAGACAGCGGTCTCCTGGTGGAGGAGACAGCGGTCTCCTGGAGGAGACAGAGGTCTCCTGGTGGAGGAGACAGCGGTCTCCTGGAGGACTCCCGGTCATGGGAGAGAGGCTGTGCTTACAGACCAGGACCAATGGTCCCAGCCGTGTCTGTGAGCGCTGACTGCTCCACGCTGAGGGGAAGAGGGCCGGCTCCCCCAGGAACAAGAGGAGTTTCCTCTAAAACACCAAAAGCCCGTGTGCGCCCGGCCTCCGCGTGTTGGTTTAACCCCCTCCAGAAACTCAAAGTCAACAACAGGCTGGTTGTAGTTCAGCTGATGAATGTGTGAGTCTGCAGGGTGAGGGAGAGGAGCAAAGTCTGCTGCTCAGGAAACATAACGCTTCTAACCTGGAGGATGAACACACATCACCTCTTTTACATCTAGACATTAATGTTTTACCATGAACCGATCGCTCTACATTACATTTAGTTTACAGAGGAGAATTCAGTGCAATCTGCTTGTTTTTTCATGCATGTCCACGGTGCACAGCTCGGTGAAGTGTTCAGTTCAAAAAACATAGGTGCATGTGCAGAAGCGGTCTGGACTGGTCTGGATGGTCTTGATGTTCAACCTGCACTTCAACACATGGAGGTCTGAGTTTTATTATTATCTCTGTTGGACGATTTAAGCAAGGTGCCTTTCTTTGCCAAATTTGTACTTCACAGAGTGTTCAACGTTTTAAAAAAGCCTCTCCGGTTTCTCCTCGTAAAACTTCACAAAGTTCAACAGACATTAGCAACGGTAACATTGTGTTTGCCAGATAATAAGGTTAAAGTAATATATATGTGTTTATACATAGGCTACGTATGTTTATTGATGTCTTGGGTTTGGGGAACGGGATAAAAATGACTTTCCGGATATCGTGAGTCGTTATTGCAGGTAGTCAGAGACACCTTTTGACTATATTGAAAAATTTCAAAGTAGTTTTGAAACCGCTGTCTACCTACAGTATCTGATTTGTTGTTGTCCAACCTTACAACGTCCTGCAACTTGTGACATTGGGAGAAGCGCTCTGATTGGTGGATCAGCAGACCAATCAGAAGGCCAACAAAGGGTCAATTACAGAACATTGTGAACTATGAATATGAACTGATCTGGTTGTTGTTGTTCTGCACCTCTGCAAACAGCTGCTGTGGAGTCTGACACTGACTGATAATCAAACAGCTCACGCTGCTCCTGTTCAGGACAACGATGGTTGTTTTTTTCACGTTTTGCATTTTTATCATCAGAAATAAACTAAAAATGTGCCTTTGTGCAGTTGATCTGAACAACAAAGTCCTGGAAGAGTTTCAACATTTAAAAACTAAACACTAATGAGCTTTTATTTCTATTTTTTATTATCTGTATCGTAACGATCGCATGTTTGATTCCAGAGGTGTGATATTTAAAATGTGTGTTTCTATGAGACGATGTGATTATTAGAGGTGAAGATAAACAACAACAACACGTGTCTGAACCGAGAGAGAGAGAGAGAGAGAGAGGAGGAGGTAAAGAGACAGACTGCAGAGGAAGTGTGTACATTCCTGACTAATCCTGATAGGACGAACCCACTGGTTGTCAGCCAGGACAAAACTACACACACACACACATATGCACATGCACACACATAGAAAAACACAAAAACACACACACACTTGGCCGGTTTGGCAGCGGAGGTTATTTATGAGCTGGTGTGTTAGTATTGTGTTTGTTAAGGGCTTGTGTGAAAGGATGTTGGTACTTACAAGTGTGTGTCTGTGTGTGTGCGTGTGTGAGTACAAACTGTACATACGTGTCGGTGAAATATCACGTGAAGAATTATTTAAAGAATGAATGAACTTGTTACGAAATGTGTGAGTGTGTATTTGCTGTGGCACAATGGGAACAAAGACGGCAGTGTGTCCTGCAGAGACAGAGACGTAGAGGACACATCACTTATTTTTTGTCGCAGCTTTTTTCTGTCCCGTGTGCCATAAATCTGTTAAACTACACACACTTACATTAACACACACGCACACACACACCCTGTGTAATGTGTCAGGTATTGTGTTGAACATGGTTGTTTCCTGTCAGGAACAATAAAGAGTTAAAGGTCAAACTTTTTATCAGATTCAACCTTCAGTCATAAATTTACATCTGAACGTGTTATTTTGGTCTCAAACATGAAGTTAAAACAGAAAAACAAGTTGAAATTCAACGTCGTTGTGTCTTTAAAAAATAAAATAATAAAGTTTGACCTCTGACCTCTGACATTCAGACAGAAGACAGGGCTTTTATTTTGAAATCCTGAACATATGTCTTCTTTGTAGTAGTAACAGCTGATCATGCTGTAGGTTCATATTGGAGTTGATGCAAAAGTTAAAGGGATAGTTCAACATTTTGGCAAATTGGCCCATTGGCATAATCGCTAACAACTCTTACTATATAGGGATTATGTCAATTATGCCAATTTGCCAAAATGTTGAACTATCCCTTTAAAAATGCTGTAAAATCTAAAACACAACCGCACACTCACACTGTATTCATATCCCAGGCTTCCTACCTGCAGAGCTAACTCTAGCGTCACATTTAGATGATGCTTAGCAGAGAAAGGGAAACAGAGTGTGTGTGTGTGTGTGTGTGTGTGTGTCTGTGTCTGTGTGTGTGTGTGTCCTGCTACAGCATGTGTGTGTTTTCTCGCTCAGTTCTCAAACATCTTTTCCCTCGGCTCCTCCTCATGAAGCCAGGACGCCTTTTGTTTTTACATGCTGAGCTATAACTCATCCATCCAGTCTTACACCACAGAGGTGGTTGCTATGGGAACACCCACCTGTCACTCAAACATTAGGCCCCGCCCACTTCAAATCTCCACAACTGGTCAGTTTTTACACAAACAGTCGTCACTAGAGATGATCTTTAGAGGCTGAGGCTGTTTCTGCACCAGGCTGAACACGGAGACGGACTCTAGTGGCCACGAGAGGAACTGCAGCCTCCACTCTGTTAGCGCCTTCGTTTTACACAAGTTTAAGTCAAAGTTTAGGCGAGATTATGATAGTTAAAGGGGACATATTATGGAAATATTACTTTTTGAAGGCTTATTAACATATATTTGGGTGTTTGTTTTGCCTTCCGGCCCCAAAATGTGAGAGTTGACAAATAAATCAGTCATTTTCAGGCTCCCGAGGTTGAAATCCATGTGGATTCACAAGCTGTTTCCTCAGTTGTCTGACAATGATGTCATTAGTTTTTGAATTTGCATAACCCCACCCCTACCTGCGGCCGGTAGAAAGGGGGCGGGGCAGGCAGTGGCTCATTTGCATTTAAAGGGACAGGCAGTGAAAGCAGCCGTTCTGAACAGGGCGGTTTAGAGAGGATGGAAAGAGCTGTGAGGTTTGATCCTCGGGGGATTTTGTCTTTAAGACACCTGGGAACTGTTTGAATTTGTGGAAAAGAAGCAGAATACGTCTCCTTTAAATATATAAAACCATGAGACGATATCTCACGTCTCTTTCAAACTGATTTTTTGATGAGTTATTATCACAAAAACTGATAATAATGATCAATTGATGGAGCTGATAATGAAGGAGTTGGATCAGAGACAGAAGTGAAAGTGAGTAACGAGGAAATGAGCTCAGACACTTTCCACCTCTCTCTCTCTCTCTCTCTCTCTCTTGTTTTATATGCGGTGACATCACTGACTCGCCCGCTCTTATCACGTCTCTCTTCTCCATCTGTCTTTCGCACTTTGCTCTTCTCTCACGTGCATCTCTGCTGCTTCAACGTCTCTGAGGACTCGCATTCCTTCATCTGTGTGTGTGTCTGCGTGTTATTTATGGCATCAGTATGTGTGTGTGTGTGTGTGTGTGTGTGGATGAAGGGGACGAGAGATAAACGGACAGAGAGAGAGAGAGAGAAGAAGAAAGGCCAGATGACCTCATAGTCGTCTCTCAAAGACGTCGTCCTCTGTCCACCTGTGTGTGTGCGTGTGTGTGTGTGTGTTGGTTTTAATCTCCTCGTTGTCTTGGAGGTGCGAGTGTGTCGGCCGGACATCTGGCTATCAGGGTGGGAACATCAGCAGGAGTTTCCACACACACACACACACACACGGACACACACACACACACAGGGATGGGCTGCCTGTCTCTGCTTTGTGGGAAAAAAAGAGGGATGAGAGAGAAAGAGGAGAGAGGGACGGAGGAGAGAACTACCTGCTGTCTTGTTAATTAAAAACTGTCTGGAGTCTCATTAGGGCAGATTACTTACGCGGTTACCGTGGATACCACACACACACACGGTAGGAAGTCAACTCTAAAAAAGCTGCAGAATTTAAAGGGATAGTTCAACATTTTGTCCAATTGGCCCCTCACCATAATCCCTATAGTCATAGCAGTAGGTTCATTACCTTTAGTTGTCGGTGCAAGCTATTTTCAGAACGGCGGAGCAGAGCTGTGAGCTGCTCAGAGCTACGCTACGGACAGGGACAGTTTTTCATCAACAGTCTCTGCATTTCCCTCTAAAACAACTCTGTGTGGTAACGTTGTGTTATTATCTCATAGCGTGGTGAATGTGCAGGTCACAACTTGTCCACCAGAGCGTTGTGGAGTTGTTGGATTGTGTATTTGATGAGTTTGATGAGGGAAACCAAGAAATCCCATAACCATAACCAAACCTACTGCTATGACTATAGGGGTTATGGTGATGGGCCAACTTGTCAAAATGTTGAACTATCCCTTTAACCGTAGAAGAAGAAGAAGAAGGAGAAACAGAGAAGAATGAGGGAGGAGGAGGAGAGAAACAAACCTGACGATCCAACAAATTCATTTAACTTTATTCGTATCAACAAAATCATTTATCAATATCAATAAAACAATCAATCATGATAAAAACTGTCTCTTTGTTCTAATTCATCTGGAGACGCTCGAGTCTCCAACGACAACAAACAGCGCGCGTGTGTGAGCGATGTGCAGATGATTAGTCCATAAAACATCAACTCATCAATACACGTTGTTTATATTTATATAGAATGGTGTGTGTGTGTGTGTGTGTGTGTGTGTGTGTGTGTGTGATAGAGAAGAAGAGAGAGAGAGTTGTTGTGATTATCAGACCATTACCGTGTCACCATGTGGAATCAAACACTCACACTCAGCAGGTTTCCTCCTGCTGCTCCAGCCACGCCAACTCTAACATGTGCACAGTGTGTGTGTCTGTGTGTGTGTGTGTGTGTGTGTGTGTGTGTGTGTGTGTGTGTGTGAGAACGAAGGAGCATCAACATTTAGGGAAAAGAAGGAAAAAAAGAAACAAGTGAAGGAAAAATAAAGAGGAGGAACATTAGAGAGAAAGATCAACCGGTGGAAAGCAACAAAAAAAAAAGACAGAAGAAAGTAAAGAAGAAGAAGGAAAAACAACATGGAGGAAGGAGAGAAGGAGAGAAAGAGGAGGAGGTGAAGTGAAAACAGAGAGATAGATGAAGAGGAGGAGGAGGAAAAAAACGAGTGTGTGCTTTAAAGTGGTGCTGCTGGATGACAAAGTAATGACGAGGCGTGACGACAGGTTTATGTTCTGAGCCGTAAAAAGGTTCTCAGATGGAGAGAGAGGGAGGAGGAGGAGGAGGAGGGAGGGAGGAGGGAGAGAAAAAGAGAGGGGGGGAGAGAGGACAAAGAGAAATAGGGAGAAGGAGGATAAGAAGAGAGAGGGAGGAGAGGGAGGAGGAGGAGAGGAGGAGGAGAGGAAGAGAGGGAGCGATGGAGAGAGGAAGAGGAGGAGAGGAGGAGGAGAGGAGGAGGAGAGGAAGAGGAGGAGGAGAGGGGGTGGAGGAGGAGAGGAAGAGGAGGAGAGGAAGAGGAGGAGAGGAAGAGGAGGAGGACAGGAAAAGGAGGAGAGGAACAGGAGGAGGAGAGGAAGAGGAGGAGGAGAGGGGGTGGAGGAGGAGAGGAAGAGGAGGAGGAGGAGAGGAAGAGGAGGGCAGGAAGAGGAGGAGGACAGGAAGAGGAGGAGAGGAAGAGGAGGAGGAGAGGAAGAGGAGGAGGAGAGGAGGAGAGGAGGAGGAGAGGAGGAGGAGAGGAAGAGGAGGAGAGGAAGAGGAGGAGGAGAGGAGGAGAGGAGGAGGAGAGGAGGAGAAGAAGAGGAGGAGGAGAGGAGGAGAGGAAGAGGAGGAGGAGGAGAGGGGGTGGAGGAGGAGAGGAAGAAGTCAACCTGCAGCAGCTGAGTCACATGGTTCCTACGGCAGCAGGAGGTAAAAGTAGCGACAGAACGATGTAGAGAATAAACACAGAGAGGAAAAGGTTTGTCTTTATGAATCTAAACTGTAAATCTTCCAGTAACTTTATTTATTTCCTGTTTGTCCTTTCTTCTCAGTCTGCTTCCTGTTTCTCTATCTGTGTCTGTGTGTGACATTGTGGGGCTCAGCTTCACACTGACGCCACATGGACGTGAGTCACGTTGGACTGAGAGTTTGATCCAGTCGACGACACGACGACTTTCAATGATTAAACTCAGCCACAGCTTCCAACACACACACACACACACACACACACACTGAGCCACGATGACAACGGCTCAGCTCTGCAGCGACGTGGTCAGTGTTGAAGAACCTGACAGCTGTTCTGTCACTGAAACACGAGTGATTATTCAAATCAAAGCTTTATTTAATGACGTCAAAACTGACAGAGCAGCACAAGAAAAACATGGAAAGAAAGAGCCGTTTTCTGCCTCTGCACTGGTCTTGCATTTAGGCTTACTATGAGAAAACGGTAGCTCCTATCAGAACAAAACACAGACCGAGAGCGTCACAAGGACTTGTTGAACGATTTGATGTGACTTTGGTGTTTCTACAATAAATATTTTGCATAAATGTGTGAGTTTAAAACATCGGTTCGTTCTGCTTCTCTCAGAAAATCTTTGTATTGGAGTCAATGGAGCAGAGACAGACGTGGCCGCACTTAGAGGCTGACAATTCAAATTCTGTAAGTCTCTCTGATAGTTTGAACACATTATGAGAGACGGAACAAGTTTGTCTACAAATTTGGAAAAAATCATGTGTGTAGAGTGTAAACTGTGTCCAGGAGGAGTGTGGAAAGAGAAAAGTTTCAGAGGATTTCAGACAACTTCTCCCACTCTAAGCGATGATGTCATCCACTCTGACACGAACATTCCGTGCAATACACACCCATTATAATCTCGTAACTTCTCCAAAAATGATCATGGTGATTGATCAGGGATTGATCAAAAACTACAATACCTAACAAAACGTGGATTAATACCACAGTTGTCCCATTATAATCTCAAAATTTCTCCAAAAAGGGAGCAACTGATCATGAGATAAGATTCTGGCCAATTTTAGGGATAAGATCAGGGCGCGGAAACGTTCAGCTACGGGTCCAGAGCGGCCCAGAGACAGGCTGCTTCGAGGCCAGTGGGCAGGTTCTCCGCCGGCCAATCCAACATGGCGCTGTTCAAACCGCCATATTTGAGGCACAAAAACGACTGCACAAAACCAATGGGTGACGTCACGGATGCTACGTCCATTCTTTTTACAGTCTATGATTAATACACCAATACACCAAGGCCAGAACCAGGGTGTAGACATTGGGACCAAATGACAAATAAGGTCCGGAGTTTCATACTTTTTTTTTAATGAGACTGGGGGGTGGAGTATTTCCCACAATCTATGATATTCATTTCTGAAAATTGTTTAGAACATGGTGTGAGGACTCTCTCCCTGCTCCTCTATGCTCCATCCCTCCATCCGTCCATCCCTCTATCCTTCCTCTCTGCTCCATCCTTCCTCTCTGCTCCATCCCTCTATCCTTCCTCTCTGCTCCATCCTTCCTCTCTGCTCCATCCTTCCTCTCTGCTCCATCTCTCCTCTCTGCTCCATCCCTCTATCCCTCCTCTCTGCTCCATCCCTCCTCTCTGCTCCATCCCTCCATCCCTCTATCCCTCCTCTCTGCTCCATCCTTCCTCTCTGCTCCATCCCTCCATCCCTCTATCCTTCCTCTCTGCTCCATCCTTCCTCTCTGCTCCATCCCTCTATCCTTCCTCTCTGCTCCATCCCTCCATCCCTCCTCTCTGCTCCATCCTTCCTCTCTGCTCCATCCTTCCTCTCTGCTCCATCCTTCCTCTGCTCCATCCTTCCTCTCTGCTCCATCGCTCCATCTCTCCTCTCTGCTCCATCCCTCCATCCCTCGATCCTTCCTCTCTGCTCCATCCGTCCTCTCTGCTCCATCCCTCCATCCCTCCTCTCTGCTCCATCCCTCTATCCTTCCTCTCTGCTCCATCCTTCCTCTCTGCTCCATCCCTCCATCCTTCCTCTCTGCTCCATCCTTCCTCTCTGCTCCATCCCTCCATCCCTCCTCTCTGCTCCATCCCTCCTCTCTGCTCCATCCCTCTATCCTTCCTCTCTGCTCCATCCTTCCTCTCTGCTCCATCCCTCCTCTCTGCTCCATCCCTCCTCTCTGCTCCATCCCTGCATCCTTCCTCTCTGCTCCATCCTTCCACCAGTTGAAGCAGAACCGGTTCCAGAACCGGAACCGGACCGGTAGCAGAATCGGTACCAGAGCCAGTATCAGAATCAATACCAGAACCAGTTCAGAACCGGAACCGGTACCAGAACCGGTACCAAACCGGAATCGGTACCAGTTCAGAACCGGAACCGGTACCAGAACCGGTACCAAACCGGAATCGGTACCAGAACCAGTACCAGTTCCAGATCCGGACCAGTACCAGAACCAGTACCAGAACCGGACCGGTACCAGAACCAGTACCAGAACCGGACCGGTACCAGAACCGGTACCAGAACTGGCACCAGTACCAGAACCGGATGGTACCAGAACCAGTTCCAGAACCGGACCGGTACCAGAACCAGTACCAGAACCGGACCGGTACCAGAACCGGTACCAGAACCAGTACCAGTTCCAGAACCGGACCGGTACCAGAACCGGTACCAGAACTGGTACCAGTACCAGAACCAGTAGCAGAACCGGTACCAGAATCAATACCAGAACCGGTTCCAGAACCGGTACCAGAACCAGTACCAGAATCAATACCAGAAGCGGTTCCAGAACCGGTACCAGAACCAGAACCAGTACCAGAACCAGTACCAGAATCAATACCAGAACCGGTTCCAGAACCGGTACCAGAACCAGTTCAGAACCGGAACCGGACCGGTACCAGAATCGGTACCAGTACCAGAACCAACCAGACGTCCTTTCAGCTGTGACTCAGACACAGTGACAGTGAGTTTTAGCGACGTCTGCTTGTTAACGGCTACAGCACTGACAGTCTGATCACTGTGTGTGTGTTTAAGAGAGAGAGAGGTTTTATCCCTCCAGAGCCGTCAGCTCATCTAAAACAAACACCAAACACACACACGCACATACAAGTCCAGTACTGTCATAGCAAACGGGCTCACACACACACACACAGACACACACACACACACACACACATAATGCCAGATCAGTCGGACATGAACAGATTCTAATCACAAGTATTGATCATGTCCCTCAGCAGGTGTTCAGTCTGGTCTCTGTGTCTCTGAGTCAGTTCAGTCCTAGTCTGACCTGACGGACGTGTGTTACTGCCATTAGCCTCTGATTGGCTGGAACGAGCCGGAAGTCCCGCCTCCGTGCTGCAGCGTTCCCAGTCTGCCCGTAAAGGGAAACACCAACAAACAACGACAGGAACCGAACCATTGATCTATTACAGATCCATGTCATGAACCCAACAGAAGAAGAAATATTATTATTACATCCAGTTTCCAACCGGCCATATCTTGCAAGCGCACCGTTGCTATGGCACCGACCTCAACGATTGTGATTGGTTGAAAGAAATCCAAACAGCCGATCACAGAATCACAGCCAGACCAGTTCAGTCTAAACACAGATGATGATCAGCCTCAGTGACAGGAGGCCGAGGACACGGCAGCTGTGTGTGTCTGTGTGTGTGTGTGTGTGTGTGTGTGTGTGTGTGTGTGTGTGTGTGTCGTCTTGACAAACTCTGATGTTTTGATGGACACACACACACACAAACACACACACATTTTCCAACAGGTTGACTTTAAACCGTCTGAGTTTCCAGTGTGTCAGTCAGGACTGATTCTGGATCTGGAGCTGATTGACTTCAGCTGCTCCTGTTCCTGCTGATCTGAGGTCAGACTGGAGGACGTCCTCTCGGCTCAGACTGGAGATGTTGTGGAGACCAGATCTGATCTGTCAAGACGTAACCACAGCAACATCCACACACACACACACACACACACACACACACACACTGACGCACACACACACACACAGCAACTGCAGTGACATGCTTTTCATCCACAGCTCATAAACAACTGCTGCTCCTCTATGGATCATCTGATCCACCACACACACACACACACACACACACACACATCAAAGACACACACACTGACACTGTGTGCGTCTGTCTGTGTGTGTGTGTCAGGAGGAGAGAGCCGACTCTAAACTGTAGCCCGTCTGTTCAAGTAACACAACACACACACACACTTGCATACACTGTGTAAACACAAAACTGTTGTCCACACACACAAACAAACCCAGAACACTGCAACACAAACACACTATTATACAGACGCACACACACAGACACACACATACAGACACACACACATACAAATCGTTCACATCCATAAACACAGAATTATGGAAATTACTTTAAAAGTGACACAAACTCCCAGAAACACACACACAGACACACACACACGATCCCAATCTTAAACACAATCCAACTAATGGCTGATGATGATGATGATGATGATGATGATGATGATGATGATGATGATGATGATGATGATGATGATGATGATGATGATGATGATGATGAATGGGCCCATTTCAGCCCGTTCACGGCCAATGTGCTGCTAACCCGCCGACGAGCTCTTATCTGATTGGTCGGTGGCCAGAGGCTCCAGGTCAGACTCAGACTCAACAGGAGCAGCAGCAGCTCGACCCGACCGGACCGGACCGGATCAGACCAGACCGGACCGGACCGGACCGGACCAGACCGGACCAGATCAGAGGCCGCTGCACTAAAACACTCTGGGTTTGTTATTGTTTTTGTTTTAATTTCCTGATAAGGAAACAAGTTGCAGAAAATGTGGTTGTTTACGTCTTAAGTTTCCATCCTTTGTTCGGCGCTAAGTGATCGAAGCTGCACAAACATCCTTCAAAATCAGGACCTTTATTTTGAAAGGACATGTGGTTCATTATCTAATCCTGTGACGTCACACGTGGCAAATATTCCATTTCCGACTCCAAGAACCGGCAGATACCAGGTGTAAACAACGGCAGAACCGGTCAATCTATAAGCTCTTTCTTCCATGACACTTCTCTGAGAGTAAAAAAAGGGATTTAATTCATTTAATTCAAACAGAGTAGAGAGAGTAGCCGCTGAACTGGTTCAACTCTGGTCTCAGTCTAAACTCGGCTGAAAAAAAGGAAGTCGTCTTCTTCAGAATCGCTGTCACTACGTTTTGACGGCGGTGTGTTTTGATATTAGCGTTAGCTGCTAATTAGCCAAGCTAACTGCGGCTAACGCTGCCTGTAGCTGAGCGGCTACTTAGCATTAACTGATCGATTAGCAGATAAACAAACATTAAAGGTACATTGTGTAGGAATTCCTCCCATCTAGCGTTGTGGTTGTAGATCACAAGCCACTCAGTCGTATTTTTCACGCTGCATTCACATGAAGTTGGGCAGACGGCCGACGGACGACAGCCGCTGCAGGTAACGGCATAAACAAGCCTCTGTGTAAACAAGGCACGAGACACAACAATACACACAACAACAAAATAATTGAACAAAATAATCGATTTTCGTGAATAGATAACAGGAGAAGTTATGCAATGTCCCTTTAATGCGTATCGATAACGTCTCTGTAGCCTATACATCAATGAAAATGTCCAGTTTTCATTGTATTTCATGGGACCACGACTGTGTGGTTCAGGCGGATACTTAGTTGTGTTAGCGATGGACTCGTTAACGCCGACGGACCGACATGAAGGCGTGACGTCAGGACGTCAGGACGTCAGGACGTAACGAGCGTCATCAACAGGTTTATTGTCAGGTCGGTTCAGTCGATGCTTCTGTTGTTGTTTCTGTCGTGGAGACGAGTTTTCACGTCTGAGCGGAGAAACAACAACAGGAAGCTCAGTGTGTTACACCTCTCTCTCTCTGTTTTTATCTCTTCCTCCATCTCTTCATCATTTCAGGATGAGCTGCTCGCTGTGTGTGTGTGTGTGTGTGTGTGTGTGTGTGTGTGTGTGTGTGTGTGTGTGTGTGTGTGTGTGTGTGTGTGTGTGTGTGTGTGTGTGTGTGTGAGGACTTAAACCATGTTCTCATAGTCAGGTCATGTCTGGGTCAATCTCTCTGGCTCCAGCACTTCCCTGCTTAACCCCTTCATATCCCCACGTCTCTGTCTCTCTCTCTCTCACACACACACACACACATACACACACAGAGACACACACACACACACTGTTGCCTAGAGCAACCATTTTGAAAACCTTCTGCCGATCATTGAAGCTGATTCGATCAGTAAATCACATTTTGTGTTGGAAGTCAATTTAAAGTTGGAAGCAACAAGGATTCTTTCTTTCTTTCTTTCTTTCTTACTTTTTTATATTTTAAAGATATTTTATGCTTTTTATCTTCATTCAATAGCGTTCAGAGCAGAGATTAATAGATAATTTATTGATTTAATCGCCATAAAGACACAGTATTGTGGTTTAACAGTCACCTGTTTCCTTCAATATAAAAGGTTTCTGATGGAGCCGTGATGTGACATCATCGACCGTGGAGCTCAAACTAAAAAGAAAAAGTTAAATCAACACTTTGCTCATTCAAGTTAAATGACAACACGACCATCAGACCAGAAACAACAGTTCCAGACCTTTTGCTGTTTACCTTCTATTGGACATCTATATGTATTTGACTGTATTTAATTGTCTTCAATGCCTAAATATTTATTATTTTAACGTTAAAATGACATAAACATGTTCCAGTTGTACCAGTTGTCGATCATGTTTGTACACCAAGACCGTCATTAACGTTTTCGGAACAGGTACGATTTCATGCGTTTTTCCCATCAGTGAAAAGTTAAGCTGATAAAGCATCAAACCAGACCAGTGACCTTCTGAAATAAACTGCTCATCTCAGGATTTGATGGACACAATATTTTCTTTTTCTCTTTTTACTCCTCTTGAAGTGAGACGACCACAAAGTCGTCCCCTTTCCCAAGTTTGGGACAGAAAATAAAAACACATGGTAATAAAACACATCAGACTGTGTATAAGGCGTTTGTGCGTAACAATTTTTGTCAGATGACGGATTACAAAAACGCATACGAACAAAAACCCGGACTCAGTGCAATGGCCTTTATGGTTGATTTGTTTTAATGTCGTTATGATGTTAACTGTGATCTGTCCTGTTTTATTTTAATGTATTTTCATTTATTTATTTGTTTTATGGTTGTTGACTCTTTTGTGTATTTTTTTGTATTGTTAAGTCCGTATTTGTTTATATGCCTCAGAACGAGATGATGCGTCTCAAGGGTTTTATCCAGATAAAGAAACGTCATCATTCATATTCTATACTTTATGTACAGTAACAACTGGGAAAACACAGTTACACACACACTCAGATGAACACACACAGACACACACACACCGGGGTGCGAGCAGCTCCCTGCAGACATTCCAGTGCAGCAGCAGATTGTGTGTGATTGATGGAGTCAGTCAGCGCTGGTCCCACTGGGATGTTCCCAGTTAATTACTGTCTGTCGCCACACACATTAAAGGCAGTGCACACTTTGATGTGTGCATCCAATAGTGACAGGGTTACTCAGGGGGATATGTATGAATGTGTCAGTGTGTGTGTGTGTCTGTGTGTGTGTGTCTGCATTCCACCAAAATACTTGCATGCTTTGAAAACGTCCTGATATAAAAGACTTTACATTTTAACCCTTTCAGTACCGACGCTCAGACGCTTGTTTCACTTTGTGTGCGTCCAACCAACAACAACAACAACAACAACAAAAAGTGGCTGCACCGACGAAAGTGATAAAAACATGTTCCAAGGAATATAAATATGTGTGTGTCTGTGTGTGTGTGTGTGTGTGTGTGCGGTTGACCTATAAAAAAAGCCCGTGCAGGAATGCTCAGATTGGTTATTTGACAAAGAACCACACGTATAATTATACCTCAGCTATCTCGACCTCAGTGATTCCAAAAACTTTGTCTGAGCCACTTCCAGAGCAGCAGGAGCCAACAAGGAATCTGTGAAATGAGATGAAGTGAATTGACCCCCCCACCCCAACCCCAACCCCAACCCCACCTCCACCCCCTACAAACCTCCACCCTCCCACAAAGCAAAGCAAAGCAAAGCAAAGCGAAGCAGTCTGCCTCTGGTTTGGCTGTGTTGGTGAACAACCTTGTGTTTTCAGGGCCAGAGGGGCCGTTTCTCCACATGTGGCAGCGACCAACAGAAAGGCTGTAAACTACCGTGATGCTGTGGCTTTGGTATGAGCTCCATGCTGCTGCTGCTGCTGCTGCTGCTGCTGCTGCTGCTGCACCAGGGGCTGCTGGGAAAAATCATCCACAGGAGTCCAACCAACGAGGTGGGTTTGGATCATGGACAAAAGGAGGAGGAGGAGGTGGGAGGATGATAGTGGTGATAAAACAGGATGAAACGATTGAGCTAAATGTGAACATCACATGTTAAAGGGATACGCCAACATTTTTTTTTTCCATGTCTTGCCTCACTCCCGAGTCCATGACCAGCAGATTGACGCCATCCTTTCGACTGTGTGTGCAGTAACAAGGGAGATACGGGCAGAGCTGGCGCACCGCTAATTAGCTTAGCTTAAACACTGGAAGTGTATGGGTAGTGTTAGCCTGCCTCCACCTAAAGTCACCAGAGAAACTCTTCAGCAACTCTAAACAGAAACCGGCGGCCGATCTTCGTCTCAGAGCTGACAAAACTCTCCGGTAAGGCATCTTGAGCGGTCAAATGCTAATGCTAACGGGATGAGATCGGTCAAAACGGATGGTTCAAGCAAAGACGCTTTATTTTGGTTCAAGCTAGCTACATCGAGGGTAGGTTAGCTTCCTGTTTCAAAGTAAAAGCACACATCCTCATGGTTTTCTGTATGTGAAGGGCAACGGGTGTTTTATTTTGTGGAAGTAACCGGAAGTGCGTTGGTCACAACGGCTAGCTTGAGTAGCGCTGAATTCTTCCGAACAAAATAGTAAACAGCTGGTATTTAGACAAATTAACGACACACTGCTGATCTAAACGGCTACTTTCTCGCCTAAACATGTTTGAAATGTCGATAAAGTGATATATTTACAGAGTTTACAGCGAACTGACTGCTGATTTCGGCTCAGGTAGGAGGCAGGCTAACGCTACCTACACACTTCCAGTGTTTGAGCTAAGCTAATTAGCATCGCAGCAGCTCTGCTCGTATCTCCCTTGTTACTGCACACACAGTAGAAAGGATGGTGTCTATCTGCTGGTCATGGACTCGGGAGCGAGGCAAGACACGTAAAGAAAAGAAATGTTGGCGTATCCCTTTAAAGGAGAATTCTGGCCATTTCTGACTCATGAGAATGAGCTATTAGGTTTATATAGCCTACTGTAAGTGCACTGACAATAGAAAAGATAAAAGATAAGAGAAGAACGACTTCATTGGAGACAAAGAGAAGAAGCAGAACAACAACAGTTTGTGTTTGTGCAGCGATGAGCTGATGTTTTCTGAGCCAGGTCTGCTAACCAGCTACATGTGAGTACATGTTTTTACACCAGAAGACCAATTTGACTGCATAAACACTTTCTCCAGAAAACACACACACACACAAACTAGGGCTGTCAAAACGAACTTCGCTATTCGAATACAATTCGAATTTTAAAAAAAAGGAGAACATTCGAGTGCGGAAACTAACGTTCGAACTTTTTTTTTTTTTAGCAAATTTTATAGACCATTTCTATGTTTGTAAACAATGATGACGTATATAAAGTTGGAAAGGACGGGTCGTCTCATATTCGGGGTCTAGATATTGTAACCTACATGTGCAAATCAGCGAGTGATACCAAACAACGTCAAGCAAGTCAGAGCTTTTATTTCTCTCTCTCACACACACACACGCCAGTGACCTAGAGGTGCAGCCGCATCTGAGGGGACGCGCGTGTGTTGCCGCTTCTCCACTACACAGTTACAGCCTGGCTCCAGCCTACTCGACTCGATTTAGGTCCTAGTTTAAATCACAGCTGAGTTCTTTATAGTTCCTTCGCAGCAGTCGTTGTATCACCCCAATTTCCACCGGGTCCGTCAGCGCGGTGGTCACCGCTGATCGCTCCCTCTCTAATCAACATTTCACCGGTCTCGCAGCGGCACGACTCTCTTTTTTTCTCTCCTTTCGTCAGCTCCAAACTCACTGTTCTGCACCGCGATTACGAAAATTAAATGAAATTCACCCTCTAATGTGGGCTCATCATCACAGATTAGGGTCGTGCTGCAGCCAAGCAGCAGCATGTTTTCATTTTGATATGATTTAGTTTATTTAGGCTACTTTATCCATGTGTTAATAGCGGAGCGGTAAGAAAATCCCCTGCTTGTCTTTTCATGAAGAGTTGTCTTTTTGAGACTTCAAATAGCAGTGTGTGTGTATTTGAATGATTTAACATCAGCTTCTTCATTAAACATCATTGCTTGAATATTTCTGGCATTATGTCTTACCTATTTATATAAGTTTTGTATTGATTTGGTAAAACTTGTTTTTTTTGGTTATTTGGTTGAAGCGCCCTCTAGTGGACGCGGGACGTAGGCCTAATAATAAGATGGTATCGGTGTATATAATGATATAATTAAAAAAACAAAAAAAACATGAAAATATTCGAATATTATTCGAATATGATTTGAGGGGAAGATTGACAGCCCTAACACAAACACACCAACACACATACACAACGCTGATAAACACACCAACACTTAAAAAACCCAGTCAGACGTCCGCGCACCGCAAACACACAAACACAGACGGCTACACAAAATGTCACAAGCTACGCTGCGTTTCCAAGAAAAGTGTTCATTCCTCGACACACAAACACACACAGACACACACAAACTCACACACAGCAGACAGACACACACTTACGCACACAAACTTACACAGCAGACAGATATACAGTGTCATAAACATCAGAACGGAGCTGCCTGCACCGCAAATGATGGAAAAATAGTTGTGTTGTGTATATACTGTATATGTGTGTGTCTGTCCATGTGTGTGTGTGTGTGTATCAGGGCCTCTATCTAAGGGAGTTTCCCTCCTCAATATACAACACAAAACTCAGTGTGTGTGTTGTTTAAAATGAGCTCATACACACATATTAGCCTGACAGCGTCCACATGTTGAATCTCTCTCTGGTCAAACATGGACGCACACATGTACACACACACAGACACACACAGACACACACACGCGGGCGGGTGGTGGTGGTGGAGGGTCAGGTTTGGCGTGCGGCGCTTCCTGTGGGCGGAGCCTGTCTGTCTTTGTCTGCGTTAAACCCTCTTCCTCCGCGAGCAGCCAGCGCAGCACCAGCTCAGCACATAGCTACACACCGCATACATGCGTGTGTGTCTGTGTGTGTCTATGTGTGTGTGTTTTTGTGTGTGTGTGTGTGTGTGTCCAGACATGAGAAACTGAATCTACGGCCTCACATATTTTTTGCATTATATGTGCGTGGGTGTGTTTTTGTACGTATGCATAAGTAAGTGAGGGAACAGAGGCTTGTATTTGCACATTCCTGCTCTTACCAAGACGTGTGTGTGTTTGTGTGTGTGTGCGTGTGTGTGTGTGTGCGTGTGTGTGTGTGTCCACGGACCTGTTAAAAAAAGGAGAGTGTGGTTTCCAGTATGAATCTCCTGCATGTGCAACATGGTGTGTGTTTGGACTCAGCAGCTGTTGGTTGTTACTGGACATCAGGCTGCTGCTGCTGCTGCTGCTGCTGCTGCTGCTGACTGTGTTGTTGTTGTTGTTGTTGTTTATTGTGTCTACGTTGTTTATATTTACTGATTTATGTGTGAAGACTGAATAAAAAACAACAACTGTGATTTATATTGATTCAGAGCAGCAGGTGGTAACACTGGTAATGAGTAGCAGTCGTACAGCAGAAGCAGTGTTAATGAGTAATAATAGGAGTAGTAGAAGTGTTAAAGGGATAGTTCAACATTTTAGCAAATTGGCCCATTGCCATAATCCCTATAGGTTTGTTACCTTTAATTGTCAGTGCAAGCTATTTTTAGAGCGGCGGAGCAGAGCCGTGAGCTGCTCAGAGCTACGCTACGGAGGCTCATGGGATTTCTTGGTTCCCCTCATCAAACTCATCAAATGCACAATCCAACAACTCCACAACGACTCTGGTGGACAAGTTGTGACCTGCACATTCACCACGCTATGAGATAATAACACAACGTTACCACACAGAGTTGTTTTAGAGGGAAATACAGAGACTGTTGATGATGAAAAACTGTCCCTGAAGGCAACGTGCATCAGTGGTTTTGCATGAATTTCCCTCTAAAACAACTCTGTGTGGTAACGTTGTGTTATTATCTCATAGCGTTGTGACCTGTCCACCAGAGCATTGTTGGATTGTGTATTTGATGAGTTTGATGAGGGAAACCAAGAAATCCCATGAGCTATGCTCACGGCTCTGCTCCGCCGTTCTAAAAATAGCTTGCACCGACAATTAAAGGTAACAAACCTTCTGCTATGACTATAGAGATTATGGGCCAATTTGCCAAAATGTTGAACTATCCCTTTAATATGAGTAATAATATTAGTAGTAGTTGTTGTAGTATTATCAGTAACAGCACTGCAGCAGTGAGTACTGGGAGTAGTAGTGTAGTAGTTGTGTTGTGTTTGTTAGTAGTGATAGTAACGGTAGGTAATGTTTGGTGAGGAAGTGAGTAACACACACACACACACACAGACAGACACACACACACACACACACACACACTGGAAGCGATCAGGTGTCATTAATCACTGGGATCAATTAAAGCCAGGAGAAGACTTCACCAACCTGCAGCCGTTTGCTTTGGCTGCTCAGTGTGTGTGTGTGTGTGTGTGTGTGTGTGTGTTTACTTTGTGTGTAAGGGAGAGTGTCAAAATGTGGTTGAAAAGTGTGTCCGTGTGTGTGCGTGTGTGTGTTTGACCATTTACTGAATAAATGAGGAACGTCCTGTCCAGAACTCTGAGTGCATATTTGAAGAGTGGTGAAGGTGTGCCAGTCCAAAGTGTGTTAGTGTGTGTTAGTGTGTGTGTGTGTGTGTGTGTGTGTAAATGTCTCTCATTTCCATGTCCCAATATTTGCGGTGGAGCCGAGCCCGGCCTTTAGCCCTAATGAAGGAAACTAATCATGTCCTCTGTGATCACACACACACACACACACACACACACACACACACACACACACACACACACACACACACACACACACACACACACACACACACACACACACACACACACACACACACACACACACACACACACACACACACACACAGGACTGCAGGGGAAAAGGTGGAGATGGACGGAGGGATGGAAGAAGAAGGTGTGGGAGAGAACATGACAGAGTAAAGAGACATTAGGCGTGCGCTGCGCTCTGATTGGCCGGTTGCCAGCGTGGAGGGAAGTGACCTGAGGAGACGTTTGGAAAAGAAATCAGAATGTCCCTTCCTCCCTCCCTTCCTTCCTTCCTTCCTTCCTTCCTTCCTTCCTTCCTTCCTTCCTTCCTTCCTTCCTTCCTTCCTTCCTTCTTTTCTTCCTTCCTTCCTTCCTTCCTTCTTTTCTTCCTTCCTTCCTTCCTTCCTTCCTTCCTTCCTTCCTTCCTTCCTTCCTTCCTTCCTTCCTTCCTTCCTTCCTTCCTTCCTTCCTTCCTTCCTTCCTTCCTTCCTTCCCTTCATTCTTACTTCTTCTTCCTTCCTTTTTGACCCAATCTGTTCCCTTCCTCCATCTTTCTTTCCTTCCTTTCTTCCTTTTCCCTTCCTTCTTTCCAAAATCCTTTTCCTCTCCCTTCCTTCCTCCCTTCTTTCTTTCTTCGTCTTCCTTCCTTGAATGAATCTGTTCCCTCCCTCCATCTTTCTTCCCTTCCTTCTTTCCACAGTCCTTTTCCCCTTCCTTCCCTTCATCCTTACTTCTTCCTTCCTTTTTGACCCAATCTGTTCCTGCCCTCCATCCTCTTTCCTTCCTTTTCCCCTTCCTTCTTTCCTCCCATCTTTCCCTTTGTCCTTCCTAGCTTTCTTCCTTCTTTCCCTTCATCCTTCCTTCCTCGACCCAGGAGGACAACAGGAGGGTTAATCACAGCTTCTTTTAAAAAATAAACAACAAACTGACAGTAAAGAATCTGTTCTGTTCTTGTTTGCGATGGACGACATCGACATTTTCAGTTCAGTGTTAGAGCGTCTAAGGAAGCAGCGTTGTAGTTTTCAGGAAGCTGCTTCTGATTGGTTGATGTGAGACAGTCGTCGTCCGTCACATTAACAGACTCGACACGGGCCTAAAGCAGCTGGATCTTTACAGTTGTTTGAAGGAGAGCGGACGTGTTTTTATTGGCTGCTGGTGTCTTTAAGTCGTGTTTACCTTAAATCCATCAAAACCTTCGCATCTGAATGTTTTTGTTCCAGTTCCTCTCTGAGAGAAACTCAGGAACGGAGTCAGAGTTTGTCTTCATTCGTTAACAACAGCTTTCATTTCACGCTGTCAGAGTTTTAGCAGCGAAGGTGTCGCCACGCCACACACAGTGAGCCGGGACTGGGAGAGTGTGTGTGTGTGTGTGTGTGTCTGTAAAAGCATGTGTTCTCAGTCTCGGCTCAATGGCTACTGACCCGCAACCAGGGCCCTCGCCATCACACACACACACACACACACGCAGAGGAACACAGTAAGTTTTTATAGTTAGTGACAGCTGACGAATCCCCCCGCCCCGACCTCCGACCCCCGGCTCTGCCTCATGAACCCCCCGGCTAATTGACACGTCTCCTCTGATAAACTCTCTCTCACACTCACACTGTCACACACAGGCAGACGCCACCTCCACAATACACTTTTTACACATACATTCAACATTTCAAGTCAAAAAGGGAATAAAAAACAAACATAAAGACATTGTAATATTTTAAAGCAGATACTGAACCACCTTGAAATGATCTAACTAACTCAAAATTAAATAGTTTATTATTATATGCAAATGGAACCGTTGTTGCATTACACAAACATCTAATCTATGAATATTAAATATAACTATTAATAAGGAACAATTAGCCTGTCCAATAAGATTTTACTCATGTGATAATGAGCTTAGCTAAGATAAGTTATGTGGAAATTTCCAGTATTTCAGCAGACATCAATGAAAAGAATAAACAACACTAGATAATAAATACAAAGCTACAATAAATATATAAGAAAACAACTATAGAATATAATATAAATACATAGACACCCACATTTTATCTTGCTTTCATATTGCACACTTGGCTGGTTTACTGTCTTGTCTGTTTTTTATTTATTGTCCTGTTATTGTTTTTACTAGATTGTGTTTTAGTGAGACACTTCTGGGATTAATAAAGTATTCTTTGACTTTGACTTCGATATAAATATTCATCAGTTGGTCTAATACTGTTTTTCTTTGTTTTAATTCTGCAATGACACATTTCCCAAAACTTGAAGTTGCCTGTAACGCTCTGCGCGGCCTCTGGGGGGCAGCAGAGCGAGCCGACATCAGCGCAGCCATAAATAGCGTTAGCCTATTTACTCTTCCCTACATTAGCACTGATTTGACGTGGTGTTTTGCATCCCACATGATGGATGACAGTCCAATATTTACTCTTCTTTTAGCTGCATCCACAAAAATATCCAGCGCTTTAGCGTCGACACGCTCCACTTCAGGCGCTACGGCTAATCGCTGCGCTACGCTAACTCTGACAGTCGGCCATTTGGTTCTGGGCCAGAAACGTTTACTGCTGCTGCTGCTGCTGCTGCAATTAGTGGGTTTGTCAACTGTTTCCATAGTTATTTGATCCATTGTTAATATTTTAAAGAAATTGATAAGTGCAGCTGCAAAGGCATCAATAAATAACGACACCTCCTGAGAGTATGCGAGAGAGAGAAAGAGGGAGAGAACGAACGGGGGGAAGGAGCACAGATGGCGAGGAGGAGGAGGAGGAGGAGGCGTGCAGTAGCAGGTCCAGTCCCACATGTGTTACCTATTGAGTTTTGCACGGGACGAGGAGCGAGCGAGCGAGCGAGCGAGCGAGGGAGGCCTACACTTCCCAGGCCTCCCGTGGAAAAGTATACTCCACAATTCATTGCTTCCTTCTCGCCAAATTAAAGGTCCCTTGTTAAAAAAAAATGGGGGAAGGGGCTGAAGGGTGAAGGGGGGTTTTGAGAAGGCTGGGGGGTGAAGGGGGAGTTGAGGCAACAAAGGGGGGCTTTTATTACAGTGCAAAACAGCCCCTGATTGCCCCCCCCCCCACCACTCTAAACTGAAAAAGTAGTTTCTGTATCACAGATGAGAGCGGCCCCTTCAGAGCAGACCAACACTGTTTCCTTTCTTTCTTTCCATTTGACTCTATCGCATCTGAGCAGTTCATCCAAAAAGCATCAAACCGATACGTTCGTGCACTGCTGTTGTTATGCAACGACGACATTTCATGTATCACTGACTTTAGTTTCTTCATGTTTAAGGGGGAGTTGTACAGTATCAGCCCGCCGTGAGCAGCAGCTGGAAAACGAAATGAAACCCATTATGAAACCGTTTTAAAATCCGCTCTGGTGAACCACTTGATGCGCCCTGACCTTGACGTTGGGAGTGCATGTACATCAGCTAACTGCTAAACCGCCGACCGACCTCCAAACTCTATATGAAGCTGGAATGCATTAGCGTAAATGCTAGCTACCACAAAGGGCTGAATCTGTGAGCCTCCACGTTATTATGTCAGAGTGCATTAGCCCGACCATTAGCCTCTGCATTAGGTTCGTTTCAGCTTCCAGGATGTTACTCTGTCAGCTCGTTGTGCCTATCTGAGTCTATTAGTCAAAGAAAAGCTGTGATTCTGCCAAACAATTAGCAAACAATTGTTTTTTCTATGTATTATTAACATTCAAGCTAAACTTTCATCTTAAAGTAAAGGTTACCAATGAAGTTTTGTGACTTGATCAAACCAAACTTTTCTCCAACAAAATAAGGAGTTAAAGGGTCAATATGTAGCCTAGCTTATTTAGCATTATTTGCATGTAGCTTTATGCTATTAAATACTCAAAAAGCTACTTTGTACGAGCTAACTGTTTTCTTATGTGATTCCTTCAATAAAGGAATTAAACTTGTCAAAGCAAAAGCCTATTGGATAAATAATAATTTAGGATATTAAAACATCAACTTATTCAAAGCCGTGGGGGTGCTTAGCTTATTTAGCATTGTTTGCATGCAGCTACATGCTATTAAGTGCTACAAAAAGCTACTCAGTGCAAGCTAACTTATGTTACTCTTCTAATAAAGGTATTAGGCTTATCAAAATAATGATAGACTGAGCCAATACTGTATATTAATATTGGTATTTCGATTAAGGTAAACTTCATTTGCCATTGACAGGAAACTCATGGGCACGAGTGCTGACACAGCTGCCATGCATTTACCGCGACTACTAAGACCATGGAAACGTAAACATCAAATTCCACCAGAAGAGCAAAGCCAGCTTACGTTTTTGACATTCGGAAAAATGTGGGAAAAAAT
Organism: Decapterus maruadsi; assembly: GCA_030347415.2. Classification (NCBI taxonomy): domain Eukaryota; kingdom Metazoa; phylum Chordata; class Actinopteri; order Carangiformes; family Carangidae; genus Decapterus; species Decapterus maruadsi. Next base: position 3,286,464 of record CM064894.1, read on the forward strand.
CTCAAAACAATCCAATGTTTGCAGATGATATCATCATTTTTAAAATGATATTAAAACATCAAGTGCATCTGATTTAAAACTATGGACAGTGCCTAGCTTAATTAGCATTGTTTGCATGTAGCTACATGCTATTAAATGCTACAAAATGCTACTTTGTGCAAGCTAACTGTTGTGGTATTCCTTAAATAAAGGCATTAATCTTGTCAAAATAAAAGCCTGTACAATAAAGTGAGCTGATACTTCATATCTCAAAAATCTAATGTTTGCAGATGATATCATCATGTTTTTACAGGATATTAAAACATCAAATGTATTTCATTATTCAAAGCCAGTGGGGTGTGTGTGTGTGGGGGTGGGGGGGGGTCACATTTTATACAGCTGGATTGACCCATTAAATATATGAACCAAACTGGTAGCTGCCATAAAGTGTATTAGATTAACGGTTATATCCCGTAACGTGGCTGCTGCTGCCGAGGCCGTAATGTGAAAAGCAGCAGGAGGTGTGAAGGCCGGTTCCCTCCCCACTGGAAGCTCCACTTCCTACACGGGGGCCTCCCAGAGGAAGAGCCGCTCATTCCTTCTGGAAGGTTCCCTCAGGAGCCCGAGCTCTGAATGGACACTACCGCAAAAACACTGCGCTCCTTACCACATGTTACATGACCTGGGGGGGGGGGAATGGGGGGGGGGGGCATGAACACACACACACAGACTCATATATATATATATAAATGTATACACACACACACATCTGGGTTTCCACCTCTGGAAGACTGTCTGGTTTGTTGATGGTTATCGTAGCCAGAATAGTTCCTGCCTCTCCCCCTCCTCTCATCCCTAAATCTCTTTTCATTTCCCTCCCTCCCTCCTTTTTTCCCTCTTTCCTCCCGTCTGTCTCTCTCTCTCTTACCCATAATTTACAGAACTTATCAACAAACCTTTGATTAATTAGATTGTTTCGATGAAACCTCCCTCTTGCGTCACGTTGGCTTAATAAACACTTGATGTATTTTTCCCAGAGTACCTGCTGTTATTCTACTTCCAAACATCGCCTCCTTGTCCTGGAGGTAAACTACAGAAACACAACACGCTCGACGCCGGAGCGAGTTCGTGCATCGGACGCTTAAAATATGCAAAAAAAGATAAAATGTTTTGTCAGGACACAATGATCCATGCAACCATTAGCAACAACACCTCATATCCTTAAACTGGAGTCAATCCCAGGTGACACTGTGCAGAGGGCGGGGTTCAACCTGAGCAGGTCTAAAGTCTATTACAGGAAGAACGTAACGAGTTACACCATTAAATTTAGGTTTTCCTGACGCCTGATAGTAAATATCCTGCATCCACTGAGGGTCTTTACCGGGTGAGAAGTCCATGAGAAGTGAAAAACTCTTTAGGTGCAGGTTGTAAACTTGTCCCTCCAGAGCTTTTTTACAAAGGCCTGAACTGTTTCTACTGATGCAATTACGAGACAATCACTTTTACTGTCTTTACAGTTTTTCTCAATTGCTTTGGTGCTATTCTCCGACAATCACTTTAGTTCAACTGTCTTTAATATCAAGTTTCTCCTTCCTCTGAAAAATCAAATGTTTTCCTTCTCTGCATAACATTATCATTTGTCATTTCAGTCAAAATGAACTGTACTTTTCAACACTGAATATCTTTCCAGTCTGTTGTCCACATTGAACTAGTTTTCAAAATCTGAAACTCATTGTAAATGTTGGGAGAAGCTGTATTCAAACATTTCTGTTAGTATTGGACAGTAATTCAGACTCAATCTGCTGTCATTGTTCTGTTTGTTCTCATTTTTTACATTTACATGTACTGTACAGTCCTTAAAGGACAGAAACACACAATTGCAGTTGCAGTTACTATTTCTTCAGTGCAGTCTTAACTTCATTGACAAAATAATTTTCTGACAAAGCCATTTGACTTCATGCTCATAAACGATGATGGCAAGACTTCTCTTTTGACGACACTGTTTCACTGATGAAAACAATCCATTTTGAGCAAGTGATGCACTTTTGAAAGATTTTGCATTTGTAACAATTGTTTTGAGAAAAAACTCAAATTTAAGATAGAGAACTAAAAAACTGACAAGATGCCTAGTATCGGTTCATCATTTGATCTCATCTCTGGTCTGTTGTCCACATTGAAACACTGTTACAGACTCTGTGTCAGTTCTGGATAATGTTAAATCTTTGTTCTACAGTCCTTAAAGGACAGAAACACACAATTGCAGTCACTGTACCGTTACTATTTCTTCAGTCCAGTCTTAACTTCAAAACAATAATTTTCTGAGACATTTTATGAAAACAAGACGATCTAAAGTCAAAAAATCATTGATAGAGATAGAGATAGACTAAAACCAAGAGACATTTTAGTTTTAAGTCAAAATGAAGTTTTGAGCTTCGGGTGATGTGCACAAAGTGATGCAGTTTCTCTTTATGTGTCTGTTGCATGCTATAAAAGCACTTTTTTACTTCTACGTCTACACATCCACCACAGACTCTCTGGACTTTCTGCATGTGAAACAAACCGAGTGTTTGTCCATTGCAGTCTGAAATTGTTAATGCAGTTAATTCCTGCTTGTATCTAATTGAAACTTGAGATGTGCAGCTCAGCCCTGCAGACATTCTCCAGGAACCAATTTTCACAGCAATTTTCCACGACATCCACTGAAGACAAATGAGAACGGAGCGGAGCGGAGCTGTCCCACAAACACAAGGTCACTGACAGGACTTAGCGGCTGTTGTAGCGGCTTAAACTCCCCCCCTGAACTTTCCGTTGCAGGGTGCCACGGGTCCATAAGCATTAGTCCTCGCTGTTACCCGACCAGGCAACAAATATTTGGAGCGTCGTCCTCGTCTCTATCTCGTAATCACCGCGAGCATTAGCCAAGAATAGCTGATCAGATAATATCGTTGCAGAGACATTAGTGGAACATTACACACACATTAAACAGCCGAGCGTCTCATCAGCGCTCCGTCAACACGCCCCGGGCCAACACATAGCTGAGGCCGTGGCCTGATAGCCATGTGGTTTTTGGGATGGCGGTGGCGGTGGTGGTGGTGGTGGAGGGGTGTATAGTTGGCAGCACATGAGCTTTGGGAGGTGGGGGGATGGGGGGAGGGGGTTACAGTACAAGAGCAAATGTTGCTACCTAAAAATGTTGTTGACAAGCTGCAGAGATATAAAACAGCCAGGAGGTCAGAGCGCCGGAGGGACGACCTTCCACCGCCGGTTCAACGAGGACAGGAGGGAGCGCCAGGTCCTCGGCTGTTGGACCGCGTCCCCGACTGTCTTCACTGTAAATCACTCCTCTGCTGCTCTGTTGGTGGATTTCAGTGGGTTTTAAACTCTGGATGCTACAGTTGCAGCTTTTACTTAAAGTTTAAATAATAAACGCTGCAGGAAGTTGATGATTCTTGTGCGTTTGAAAGCTTTGAGACGATAGAGCTAGAAAAGCTGAGTTGATTTGGTGTCACCAGTGATCGGATTGCAATCGACCACATGAAAGTAACTACAGGTGTAAATGCACCCAAGACACATTAGGTGTTTCAGAGGACACTTCATGCTGAAATTCATTCCAAATGAGTCTTTTTCAGGGAAACTGTTTTGTCATAAGATCAGTCTCCAATCCAAAAAGATCTTTTACATTTCTTAACGGACGTGGTTTGGACGGGTTCTGGCAGAAATTATATAGAAATGACTCAGGTCACTTCTCCTCTTTTTTGTCCAGTCAACAGCGCTTTTGAGTTGCTGGGTTGTGTAACGATGAGTTTGATGAGTCCAAGAAATCCAACACCCGTGGGTTTGGTCTGGTCGGATATACAGAACTCAGAAATCAAAACATCTCGCAACTGATCAAAGTTGGACAGTTTTTTTCTTTTTTAATTCATGCAGACATGTGATAGGCTGTCGATGTGGTTAACGCCAGGTGGAAACGCTATCTGGTCTGCAGGTGGAAACACTATCCACGCTATTCAGTTGTTCATTCCTTATGTTCTGCGTTATCTTCCACCAGAGAAAAAGTACTTCAATGTATCCCTGAATGACTCCACTTGATGTTTAACTCTGCACATCTGTACGTCTGGAATCAATACAAAAGGCCAATTACACACAAAAAAAAGCAATATAATGATAAATACTCTATAGACTGGTACAGCTGAGTGTTTCGTGCAGAAGATGAAGACGTGAAGTTACAAAAACATGGAGGTGGTGATGAGTCGGATTTAGCGAGCGCACACTCGACAAACTGTCGGATTTCGGGGAATTCACGTCGACGTCCAGTTGGATGGAGGAGAGACGTTTAATGACCAGCTGGATGTGTGTGCGTGTGTGTGTGTGTGTGTGTGTGTGTGTGTGAGGGGGGAAACTCGCACTTGAGGCACAGCTTCAGATTCCAGGAACTCACAGTCGATGAGGACTTGGATTTAAAACGGCTGACAAACATGTGGATGTGTGTGTGTGTGTGTGGATATGTGTGTGTGTGTGTGTGAGGCCTCACACTCGTCACCCAGTTAGGACCGGAGCGGCGACAACGTGACGAGGAGGGAAGGACGGACGCAGGCAGTTTTATTTTGAGACGGCACGTTTGACATGTTTGATTTTGGGGGACACGCGTTGGAAAACCAGCTGTAATTTAGTGAACGCACCACACCAATTTAAACGCCACGCAACCCCCTGATGAGGCAAAAATATAAACTCCTGTGGCGAAGACTCGGAATTGGACTTTTTTTCTTCTTCTTCTTTTCCCCAAAATTACCAGCACCAACCCCCGACTGAGACTGAGACACAAGAGAGTTCCCATAAGTCTTAGAGCCGCATGCCGACAAGATAAAAGATCATCAGACGTGACACCAAATCATACGTATTTAAAGGGATAGTTCAACATTTTGGCAAACTGGCCCATTGCCTTAAATAGTCATAGCAGTAGGTTCGTTACCTTTAATTGTCAGTGCAAGCTGTTTTTAGAACGGCGGAGCAGAGCCGTGAGCTGTGCAGAGACTGTTGATGAAAAACTGTCCCTGAAGGCAACGCGCGTCAGTGGTTTTGCATGAATTCACCTCTACAACAACTATTTGTGGTAACGTTGTGTTATTATCTCATAGTGTGGTGAATGTGCAGGTCACAACTTGTCCACCAGAGCGTTGTGGAGTTGTTGGATTGTGTATTTGATGAGTTTGATGAGGGAAACCAAGAAATCCCATGAGCCTCCGTATAGCGTAGCTCTGAGCAGCTCACGGCTCTGCTCCACCATTCTAAAAACAGCTTGCACCGACAATTAACAAACCTACTGCTATGACTATAGGGATTATGGCAATTTGCCAAAATGTTGAACTATCCCTTTAAAGTTACCCTGTGTTATTATTATCTGACCTTTGACCTCAAAATTCATTATCTTTGTACTTTTTGCTTATAAACAATGAGACGAATGTGTAAAATGTTCTTTGGGGACACGGGGACAGAGTGTCAGGAGACGAGAGGAAACAGATGAACGGAGGAACTGCAGCGTGTCATCACACACAGACACACACACCTGACACACTCTTCACCTTTCAAACAGACCGAAGCCTAAAATAAAACAGGTTTACAGTGGAAATAAGTGAAAGGAATAGTTCCTCACTGACTGAGCTCAGGCCATTATAAGTCAAGTTGTAAAGACATATACAGTATATAGCGTAGCTCTGAGCAGCTCACGGCTCTGCTCTGCCGTTCTAAAAATAGCTTGCACCGACAATTAAAGGTAACGAACCTACTGCTATGACTATAGGGATTATGGCAATGGGCCAATTTGCCAAAATGTTGAACTATCCCTTTAATAGAAAACTGAATAAGGCCGTTTTAATCTGACAGAGGAACGTCAGCTGGGCCAGGTTTTCTTGGAAAGCACAACACACACACAGATGATGACTCAGCCTGCAGGTTTACGCCAACACACGACTACACCTACTTTTACACACTACAAACAGCTTTAAGCATTTACACACACACAGACACACACACGCAACAATCAAAGCTGGTTTCATGTTCTACATATTTGACTTCCCATCTGCAAGGACACTCAGCCTCAGTGTGTGTGTGTGTGTGTGTGTGTGTGTTCATGTTCTATCTGTGTTTTTATTCATGCAGAGTGAGCTGGGAATACACACACGCACACACCTACACACAGACACACACTGATGCAAAAACACGAGTCCATGGGTCAGGAGTTGCGGCCGCGGCCCGGGAGGATCCTGTTCAGGATGAGGAAACCTGCCTGCTGAGAGTGTGTGTGTGTGTGTGTGTGTGTGTGTGTGTGTGTGTGTGTGTGTGTGTGTGTGTGTGTGTGTGTGTGTGTGTGTAGATGTGAATAGCAGCCTCGGTGTGTGTGTGTGTTGGTGTGTGTGACAGTAAGCTGATAGCTCAGTTGGCTGTGTGTGTGTAATGTGTGTGTAATGTGTGTGACAGAGCGCCGCAGCAGGACTCTGTCGGTACAAGTCGCCTCAGAATGAGTCTCTGCAGGTGATCGCCGCTCCGCCTGCTGCTGCTGCTGCTGCTTACACGCCGCTGCTGCTGCACGCCGCTGCTGCTGCTGCACGCCACTGCTGCCGCACGCCGCTGCTGCCGCACGCCACTGCTGCACGCCACTGCTGCACGCCGCTGCTGCTGCACGCTGCTGCCACTGCTGCACGCCACTGCTGCCGCACGCCGCTGCTGCCGCACGCCACTGCTGCACGCCACTGCTGCACGCCGCTGCTGCTGCACGGCGCTGCTGCTGCACGGCGCTGCTGCTGCACGCCGTTGCTGCATGCCGCTGCTGCTGCTGCACGGCGCTGCTGCTGCTGCACGCCGTTGCTGCATGCCGCTGCTGCATGCCGCTGCTGCATGCCGCTGCTGCTGCTGCAGCCGCCCCGCACGCCACTGCACTGCTGCTGCACGCCACTCTGTCTGTCTGCTGCTGCAACGCTGGTTCCACTCACCTGGGACTCAGCCGCCCGTCAAAGCTGTCTGTCTGTCCTCGAACCGTTTATCTGTCTGTCCTCGGAGGACGTGACGTCACTGCCACAGACACCAGAGGATCTTAGAGGATTCCTGATCACCGGGGACGTTGCTGCATCACAGCTGTGAAACTACACAATCCTTTTGTTTCAATCCCAGGGCGGGGTTCACACACTGGACGGGTCCCTCCTGTCAATCACAACCTCACACGCTCAGATTCACGCCTACGGTCGCCAATTAACTCCGGCCACGTTGACATTTACAAAAACAGATTTTTTTCCCCTCTACGTTTAAATAAAACAACCTTTACAAAAACCGGTGCAGTGGTGCACCTCTGTCCGTCTCTCTACAGCTGTTATGTGGATTTAAGGCCTAAAAGCAACAAAACATACTTAAAAAAAACAACTCTCCATTTAACCTGCATAAAAACGGCGTGTAACGAGAAGACAATCAGAAAAAACTCTTCCTGTTCCTTCTAAGATGCTGCCAGGTTTATCTGTGGTTGAACACATGATGCTGATGCATTCTGTCTGTCTCAACTGTCCTATCGAATAAAGGCATGAAAAGCCAAAGAATACACTAAAAACAACAACAACAACAAAAACCCCTCATTCTGAAGCCTTGAACTCTGTTTCCCACTCGTCTCCATCTAAATCTCCAAATCTCCACTTCAGCCTTTGAAGTTTTCAGATATCATCGACTTGACGTTTTGTTTTCATGTAAACAAAAACCAAAACACACAAAAGTACTGTATCACCGTTCCCGCTCTGTGTAAACGAGGCCTTGATGTGCTCGTTGTGATCTCGGCATCTTGGCAGCGCCTGACTCCGCCCCCAAATTTCCAGCTCATCCAAATATGGTCAAAGTGGCCCCGCCCCCAATTATGTCAAACTTTAACCCTCAATAAAATGTTAACAAATGAACTTTCACAGTTTCTACAAAAGCAAACACACAAAATAACCTGAGTTTAGTTTGTTTAAGTTCAGATTTAGGACCATTTAGATAATAATATAGACATAGTAGAAGATGCTCCCCAGCAGCAGTGTGTGTGTGTGTGTGTGTGTGTGTGAGTGTCCAGGACGCTGTGGGTTCATCAGAGGTCTGACAATCGCTCTCTGACTCATCTGCGTCTCTTTATCCACATTTTCCTCAGGATGCGTATGGATTTTACAGTAATGGCCCAACGAGCTTTTATCTGGATTTTAGCAGCTAATGGATAAAGCTACAGCTGCTGCTAATGCACACAGCACATTAGTGACGGAGGGCGAAGCCGCGGCTAATGGTGACTGCTAGATTCTGCATGTGGTGTCGAGCAGCGGCTTGATGCTAAGAGCTGCTGGTTCAGTTTAGGGCTGCAACTAACCATTATTTAAACAATTAATCGATCAGCTGTTTGGTCAATAAAATATAAAAAAATGTTGAAAAATGTTAATCAGTGTTTCGCAAACCACCAGACGACGTCCTCAACCCAGAGAGAGACTCAGTTTATCGTCATAAAGGAACAAAGAAACCAGAAATATTCACATTGAAGAAGCTGGATTCAGAGGATTTGGACTTTTTTTTTCTTGAAAAACTATTCAAACCGATTATTCAATTATCAAAATAGTTGACAATCATGGATGCATGGATGCATGGATGGGTAGGTGGATGGATGGATGGATGGATGGATGGATGGATGGATTTCCCCGATGGATGGATGGAAAAAAAACTAAATTAAGGATGGATGGATGAACTATTTAAATGGATGGATTTTTATTCTCATTTTATTCTCTTTTCAATCTTTCAGATGGATGGATGGATGGATGCAGTATATCTTTGGATGGATCTATTCATTTTCTTTCTGTTTTTTATCGTTATTTCTAATTCTGGATGGATGAATGGATGGATGGATGGATGGATGGATGGAATGCATTATGTTTGGAAATGGGTGGATAAATAAAGTGGATGGATGGATGGATGGATGGATGGATGGATGGATGGATGGATGGATGGATGAATGGATGGATGGATGAATGGATGGATGGATGGATGGATGGATGGATGGATGGATGGATGAATGGATGGATGGATGGATGGATGGATGGATGGATGGATGGATGGATGGATGGATGGATGGATGAATGGATGGATGGATGGATGGATGGATGGATGGATGGATGGGTGGGTGGATGGATGGATGGATGGATGGATGGATGGGTGGATGGATGGATGGATGGATGGATGGATGGATGGATGGATGAATGGATGGATGGATGGGTGGATGGATGGATGGATGGATGGGTGGATGGATGGATGGATGGATGGGTGGATGGATGGATGGATGGATACAAGAAGTAGAGATGAAGCAAGATGAGATAAAAATCAGGTCAAAAGCATAATAAAGTCATTTCAACAGGACGGTCTGTGTCCAGCTGCTTAGAATAAAGGTTCTTCAACAGACCATAATATAAATGTGTATCATAATGAAGTTTAACGAGGCCGCTGACCGCAGACTGACACCCACACGGACCAGATCAGAGTGTGTGTGTGTGAGTGTGTGATATTGATTTCAGCGCATGCAGCATCACATCACCGGTCTGGACCGGGCTGAGTTGTGTTGTGTTGAGTTGTGTGTGTTTGCTCTGGATGGAGTGTGTGATCCCAGGTGGGCTGCTGTAGCGGAGGAACAGAGCAACAACAACACACACACACACAGACACACAAAGAGGCGACGCAGCGCCAGGAGAGAGGAGAAGGAAGACGCTCACTCTCCCTTTCATCTCTCTTTCATCCCTCCGTTTCCAGCTGAGGAGAGAAGGAGAGAACGCGCTCCGCTCTCAGCTCAGACGCCGTTTGATGTCTTTCAAGTCGACCAAACCAAACGTGCTGCCATGCTCCTGAACACAGAGCTCTGTGTGTGTGTCTGTGTGTGTCTGTGTGTGTGTGTGTGCGGGGGTTGGCATGGCGCCTAATGACTTTAAAGTCATAGACAGGTAGGCGGAAGGTGTGGGAGCTTTGAACTGATTTGTTCTCGGGGTTTATTGGAGGTTTTTTGGCGTTCGGCCACGATCAGACGGAAACACTTCTACTGTACGACTCTCTGTAGATTGACACACATGCACACACGCGCACACACAGGGAGAGAAACACTAATGCACTGATGTTATCGGAGCGTTTCAGCGCGGGGACGGATGCGTCTGCAGCAGCCGGCGAGGAGCAGAGATCAGGAATTAGAGCTAATCTACAAAACAAAGTGGATGATTTATCAACTCTCTGCTGCACAGCTCTGGTTACACAACGGTTAGATAAAAAACAACACAACATGAAGAGGAGGAGAGAGAAGACAGGAACCAGGAGGATGAGTGATGAGGTGTCAACACGTGTGGTGGATGTTGTGGCTGCAGGAGGCGGGAGGTTCATACTGCTCATGTTTAATTAATGGATTTTCAACACAATGACATTAAAATCCTGCAGGTTAAAGGAGCAGGATGTAAAAATGTTTCAAAATACTGCAGCGCACTGTCACACTGCTACACATAGTATATGGATGTAGCAGCAACGGCCAATGAAAGTATCACATCTATAATATTAATTTGATAATAAGGTGTAGATGAGTGTATATGTTAAAAATAACAATGATTTATTCTATTAACTGTCAATTTCATTCATTTAATTCATTCAATGTTGAGTTTTATTACACATAAGTGAATTAAAAAGTTCCATTTGAGGGTTACGCCGGGTTAATAATAACAATGATTTATTCTATTAACTGTCAATTTCATTTATTTAATTCATTCAATGCAAGTGAATTAAAAAGTTCCATTTGAGGGTTAGAGAGAGTCGTAGGAAGGTCTTTTAAAGGGATAGTTCAACATTTTGGCAAATTGGCCCATTGCCATAATCCCTATAGTCATAGCAGTAGGTTTGTTACCTTTAATTGTCGGTGCAAGCTGTTTTTAGAACGGCGGAGCAGAGCCGTGAGCTGCTCAGAGCTACGCTACGGAGGCTCATGGGATTGTTTCAGAGGTAAATACAGAGATACAGGAAAACTGTCCCTGAAGGCAACTGTTTTGAGGCTCATGGGATTTCTCTGGTTTCTTGGAGTTTGATTGTGTATTTGATGAGTTTGATGAGGGAAACCAAGAAATCCCATAATGAGTCTCCGTAGCGTAGCTCTGAGCAGCTCACGGCTCTGCTCCGCCGTTCTGAAAATAGCTTGCACCGACAATTAAAGGTAACAAACCTACTCCTAAAAGAGGAGAGGAGGAGGGGTTGTAGGCTCCATGTCGTCCTCCTGTCTTTGAGCAACAACAACAACAACAACAACAACAACAACAACAACAACAACAGCAGCAGCAACAAACTCTCTCTCTCTCTCACCACAGGCTTCAATAAACAATCGCGCCATTATGTCTTTACAAGCTGCTGCAGCTTCACAGGAGGAGGAGGAGGAGGAGGAGGAGGTGTGGTGGCTGAAGGACAAGTCTGGACATGATGCTACCCCCCCCCCCCCCTCCCTCCACCCGTTTTAAGTGCGAACCACAGACTTACTGTGAGGTTTCCATGACAAATAATACTAATTAGGGATCATTTTCCTTTTGCTGTTTTCTTTTTTTTTTTAAATCACGTCTGGAGGGCGGAAACTGAAAGGCAAGAGTGACGTGAGTGTGTAAATGTGTGTGTGTGTGTGTGAAAGAGCGAGAGGGAGCTACAGAAGTAAAACCTCTGCTCTGTTCTGATACGAAGCTCTGGACGATGAATCTGAAAAGTTTGTGTGTGATTGATTGGACGGAGCCGCGTTAGTCTGATCACAGGGTCAGTAACTCACTGACTTACTATAAACTAACCTCCAACCTGTTCACATCAGGCACAAATAGGGCCATAAGGACGGTAAAGCATGCAGGATACAACCACCACAACAATATTTTGTTTGTATTGAAGTTTGTTGACTTAGTAAAACTTAAAACTGCACAAAAAATATACAAAACCAAGAATAATTTACTCCCTAATAATATTCAAATCCAAAAGATGTTGAAGGAAAGAGATGGGAGATATGAGCTAAGAGGGAAACTGAACTTAAAACAACCAAGAATAAATAAATACTACATTAAAACGCATGTGGAGTAAAACTGTGGAACAGCTTGACAGAGGATCTCAAACAAACCTAAGTTTAAAACCTATATGATAGAAAACTATAAACAGGATTAATTGGGTTTTGATTGCAACTGTAATGCTGTTAAATTCTTTCTTTCTTTTATTTTTTGGCTTCATGTGTTAATTATTGGATACTTGGATGAGATCATGAATTAAAGGGTAACCAGGCGTCTACAGCTGCACCTTTTCTATCTATTTATGAACTAGTTGAACTAATGATGGTTTTATAGAAGCTCGACTGACTGTGATCGATGCTCAACTGTAAATCATTTGTGTAAAAGATCAAATAAACGACAACTAAACAACTACTTTGTGTCTTTGTGTTGTTTCAGTCTGGATTCTCTCAGACCGAACAAACACACGGAGCATCGATAGAAACACATGCAAACACAGCACAGTGGCTGCTGGACTCACAGAGCGCGCACGTGTGTGTGTGTGAACATATATGTAGCATGCAGGAGAGTGTGTGTATGTGTGTGTGTGTGTGTGTGTGTGTGTATCTAATGATCCCTGTGTCGCCCTCTCCGTGTCTCCCACGCCTCCACTTCTCATTAGTGGCGACGCCTGAGTGGATTAACCACAAGCGTGCACACAGACACACACACACATGCACATATACACATGCACACACATGCACACACACGCAGACACACAACTTATGAAAGTAGAGCCCATCAAAGCGAATCTATCCGCCACGGTTTAGGAAAGACAAACTGTCATAAAACACGGATTTGTCCTCAATGCAAACCAGAAGCCGTGTGTGTGTCTGTGTGTGTCTGTGTGTGTGTGTGTGTGTGTGTGTGTGTGTCTGTCAGGAAACAATATGCTTTTGTTGAATGTGTGTGCGAGACAGTTTTGTTTGTGTGTGCATGAAATTAATCAGCTAAGGAAAGGAAGGAAGGAAGGAAGTAAAGGTGTCTGATTGGGAAGATGAATGTTCAGATATTAAAGGAGCAGACGGACGGATGGAAGGAAGAAAGGAAGAAAGAAAAGAAGAAAGAAGGAGGGAGGGAGAGCAGAGCCAGATGGACACAAACATAAAGAGAAGAGAAGAGAAGGAGAGAGTGAGGAAGAGACAGGGCAGACGGAGAGCAGAGGAGGAAGACAGCGCCGTCCAACTCCCCAAACACAGACACACAGAGCGGAGACCTGGCAGCGGGAACGGGCCCGGATGTGATCCCAGATCCCAGATCCCAGATCCCAGATCAGATCTGTCTGATAATAAAAAGACCGGCCACAACAACAGAAGAAGAAGAAGAAGGCGATGAGACCAGATATGAAACGCAGACGAACGTTATGGGTTTTAAATATGAACAGGTGGATGAAGAAGAAGAAGAAGGCGATGAGACCAGATATGAAACGCAGACGAACGTTATGGGTTTTAAATATGAACAGGTGGATGAAGAAGAAGAAGAAAAGAACGAGGGCTGAGTTTTCAATATCGAAATTTACAGATACTGACTTCTCTGCCCTAGAAAGGCAAAGTTCACTATGCTGAACTGAGAAAAACTGCTTTTTGTGTTTTGCATTGTCAGGTTTAACCATCAAATTATGAACAACTACCAATTCTATAATGAATTAGATAAAGGTGGACTGTAGTTTGTCTAGTTACAAGCCATTGGTGGAGCTGCTAAATTAAGGTCAAAATGTAGCAGAGTTGAGGTAGAAATCCTGCAGAGTTCCTCTTTAAAAACTGCAAATATTTTCCAGTCACCAACACTGTTAGATCTTTGTGCATTTTAGTCCCAGAGTTCGATTCCCGGCCTCTCGGTCACACTCTGCACACTGACCTCAGTCGGCGCTGGAGGTCATTGAACGACCCACAGCAGCATCCAGATAAATAACACACACACACACAGAGCGTCCACTTTGTTTACATTAGGGGCCGTAACGCCGGCAACGATGGCATCCCATAATTCCACAGCAGCAGTTCTGAGCTGCACAAGATGTCACGAGGGACGAGGTCACAAGGTTTTTCTGACCACAGTGATGCTGCAGCTGCCGCCACGTCGAGACTGATGGAGCGACATCATCGAAGACGGGACGTAGAACGTCTTCAAAAGTCTTCACGTGATCGGCTCTGATCAATGATATCGATCGGTAACTGTTGCACGAACCAAATAAAAAGCTGAGCCTGCAGAGACGCCGTGCATCATCTGCAGGACCAGATTTATGGTTCGATTCCATCCCTGGGCCCCGTGCTGACAGCGCGGCATGTGAAGCAGAGCAGATGAGACGGAGCCGTGAGGAGGATTAGAGGCGTGTGACGGACGGAGAGCAGAGAGCACAGATCAGTGTCAGGGCTCTGCTCGGGATTTACTGAACGAGCCGGGAACGCCACCGCCACCGCTCGGGTATTCCGATGCCGGAGGTCACCTGGAAGCGTGACAAGGTGAAGCAGAGCCACCGACGGCTCTGACGGGAAGACAACACCCAGCTCCCAGAAATAAAACACAAACCCACAGAGGAACAGAGACAACGTAACGTAGCGCTCCTACCTTTCTTGACTTTCTTGGACGGCTGCTTCTTCTTGATGAACTTGGTGGCGGCCTCCTGCTGCAGCTCCAGCTCCTCGCCGTCACCGGCCACCTCCGCGATGGGCTCCACGCCGCCTGGAGGAGCACATGCAGGGAGAGAAGAACGTCTGTCAGCAAAACACTTCACCTCTACACTGGTACAAACACACAGGGTCAAGACGGCAACAACAACAACCACAGCAGCAGCAGAAGAAGAAAAAGAAGAAGAAGAAGAAGCAGCCTCCATGTTTTCCTGTTGGCTCTGGGATTTGAACGCACACGAGTCCAGCGCCAAAAAACGCCGGGTGTGTCCACACTGACATGATTTTTAATCATCCGTCTCACACGAGTCCAGTCGTCCCTGATTCAACTCGGACTCTTGGACAAACATGAGTGAGAATCTTCACAGACAGAAACGCCCTGATTTTTAATAAATTCAACACAAGAGCTCAAGTTTATGAGTGTGTTCTTTTGTACAGATAAAAAACAACACATTATAACCATATACAATGAGTTATAATGTAGTAATAGCACTGTAAAACTATAGTTATAAACACTCGTAAATGATTATAATGCTTACTAACAACAATCATAACACACTATAAAGCATTTTATCATGACTTATAAGGTCAGGTATTGTAATAGGTTATAATTGTTATAAATATAGTTATAATGTGTTGTAATTGGCTTATAAATGTGTATAACTATCATTATAAACACTCAAAAATTATCTTTATAATAATAGCATAACATAATAATTATAGGGCATTATAACTCTATTATAATACTTTCACTTATAAGCCATTAGAAAATACCTGACCTTGTAAGTCATGAAAAAATGCTTTATAGTGTGTTAATATTATTGTTATAAAGCCTCATGATCATTTATGAGTGTTTATAACTATAGTTATACAGTGCTATTACTACATTACAACTCATTGACCGACTGAATTTAATTTATGATTCATTTATGTCCGATATCGATCGATTCTATTAATAGAGCATCAATAATCATAATTGTTGTAGGTGTCACTAACATTTCTCAGTTTTTTATTTCCACTCCACATGTTTCCAGATGTTGTTGTTGCTGCACGAGAACAACTAAACCTGTTGATTCTGATGCCTTCAGAGAAATGTTTATATTCAATGTTCATATTGTAGTAGAAGCAGTGTGTGTGTGTGTGTGTGTGTGTGTGTGTGTGTGTGTGTGTGTGTGTGTGTGTGTGTGTGTGTGTGTGTGTGTGTGTGTGTGTGTGTGTGTGTGTGTGTGCGTGTGTGATGAAATGATCCCTGCTCGAATCCCCTGGATCAGAGTGGATTTAAGGAGCTCCTGAGGCCGATGAATTGGACGCCTTGTCTCTCCCTCCGTCCCACCTCTCTGTCTACCTCTTTATCCCTCTTCCTCATTGCTCTCCTCCCTCCGTCTCCTCCTCTTCCCCCTCTTCCATCCTGTCGTTCCTCTTCCTCCTCCTCCTCTTCCTCCTCCTGAGCTCCATAAACTGTCTTGACCAACATCAAAAAAATGGCTAAATGACAATGTTTCTGATAAAACAGAAACATTGATTATTGCACCGGATGACAAAATCCCTCAGATCAGTGATCAGTGATTTTTTAGGCTCATCTGTCATTTTTGATTCTGTAACGTCTAGGGATGGGAACGACACGGGATTTGGAAAGTCGATTGTCGAGGCCCTTGTGTCGACTTTTTGTCGAATTGTCGGCCCTTTTTTTTTTTTTTTTCAACAGCAGCAGCAATGCGGAGGGTGGAAAATATTCGACACTGTTGGACTAGTTCATTTTAGGCTCAAAAACATGGCTGTAATGTCAATTTTATTGACCCTTCAGTGATAATAAAAACGAGAGAAAGTGAGATAAATTTAAAATGTTTATTCTCAGATCCTTACAAATAGCAGAACTCCAGAACAGCCTGTCCATTTGTTCTTTAGATCTGTACATGTAGCCTAAACAAGCTTTTTTTCAAATGAAAATAAATAAACACTCTATTAGCGTGCTCATCACAAGTGAAAATAAGCAACAAACTGAAAACTGCTGCTCTGTGATAATGAATGAAGACGACATTCCCTGCTTGCTGCACAATTTGTCACTAACATCGTTGACTTTGATAAAACTCCTCCACACCTTGCTCTTGGTCTTTGACTCTGTCGCCTGTCACGGCTCCCGTCACGTTAAGTTGAATGAGGGTCAAAAGTACAGTAGCGATCTCATTTAGAAAAAGTAGATTTGTTTTATTTAAAATATTGTATTCCATTTTAGGAAAATTGGCACTGTATAATGTGTATTTTGATAGGAAATGTAATAAATTAAAAGCAAAAAAAAAAAAAAGCAATTTGGAAATCCCACAAGGCCCGCCCCCTCGACAAATCGACACTCAATTTTTTTTGTTATCCCTAGTAACGTCGCTATAAAGCAGAACTCCAGACAATTCATCAGAAACTGCTTTTTCCACCTGAGGAACATTGCAAAATTAAGCTGAACTTGAGATGGTCATTCATGTTTTTATTTGTTCTCATCTAGTCCAGGGGTCCTTGAGAGGATTCAGGGGGGTCCCGAACTTTTCCCTTAAATTTTACTACTTTCCTTCTAGAATTTTTTACTTTTACCACTCTTTATTTTATTTTTTTTATTAACCACTTTTTCTAGATTAAAAAAAAAGAAGTCAAATTTTACCAGTTTCTTCTAGAATTTGTTTTTTTGATAAATTTTCTAGAAAATTTTAAACTTCTTTTTTTTCTAGAATTTTCTCTTTTCCTTTAAAAAAATGTTTTTGGAGAAATTGTACCAGTTTTTTCTAGATTTTTTTTTAATTGAGAAATTTTCTAGATTTCTTTTTCAACAATCTTACCACTTTTTTCTAGAATTTTCTTTTTTCTTTTTAAAAAAAATGTTTAAACGTTTTTGGAGATAATTGTACCAGTTTTTTCTATATTTTTTTTCAATTGAGAAATTTTCTAGAATTTTTTTTTCTTTTTTTAGAAATTAAAAAAAATGTTTAAACGTTTTTGCAGAAATTGTACCAGTTTTTCCTAGATTTTTTTTTTAATTGAGAAATTTTCTAGGAAATTTTAAACTTCCTTTTTTTTTAGAAATTAAAAAAATAGAGAAATTGTACTATTTTTTTTTTCCAGAAATTTCTCTACAATATTTTTCTCTTTGTCAACATTTTGGCAAAATGTTGATGTATCTCTTTAATGTCTTAAATTGTTTTATTCATTGTATTTAAAAAAAAAGTTTTTACTGTTGTATTTTTTATTGTAAAGAACTTTGTGATTTTTATCTGTGAGAAGTGCTCTATAAATAAACATTATACTTACTTCCCCTTTCTCTCTCTGTCTCCTCTACCTGTCTTTCCTCTCCTCCCTCCTCATCCTTTTTCCTGTCACCTATCATAACTCCACCTCCTCCTCTTCCTCCCTTTCCCTCTCCACTCTCTCCCTCCTTTCTCCATCTCTTTCCCACATGTCCCAGCCATTTTTCCCCTCGCTTCATCCCTTCTTCTTTTCTGCTCATTTCCTCTCCTCCCTGAAGGATTGTGTCCAGTTTCACGGTGCTTTCATTTAACATGCACCGAACACACACACACACACACTGAGACTCTGTGTGTGTGTGTGTGTGTGTGTCTGCCATCATGTCTACCTTAAGGTGTCTGAGAATGTGTGTGTGTCTCCATCTCCCCCACTGCGTCTTCATGTGTGTGTGTGCAGATTACCCTAAGCCCTCTCTAATATTTATCCTGGCCTTTTCTAAAGCCAATCTTGTTCTCTTTGGTGAGAGCGCAGCCTGTGGCTTCACACACACTTACACACACACAGACACACATTTACACACACACAGACACACACATACACTTACACACACTCTCACTCACAGTTGTTTGAAATGGGATATGCCTCGCTCTTAATTGGGCAGGTGTTTTTCTAAGGCGAGTCGGGGTTTTTTTAACGCTGTCTTACAATTTCATGGGGAATGTGTGTCTCTGTGTGTGTGTCTGTGTGTGTGTGTGTGTGTGTGTGTTTTAACCTCAGTCTTACATCAACATGAGGTAAGGAAATAGCCCACCTCTGGAGCAACACACACACACACACACACACACACACATAGCGTCTCTTAGCGCTGACCTCTCACACATTCCTCCCTCTCTCCTTCTCTCTCTCTAAATAGCAGCGCAGCACCGTCGGCTGCTCCGAGCTGCGGTGTGTGTGTGTGTGTGTGTGTGTGTGTGTATTATATCTGTGTGTTTCCCTCGCCTCTATATTTGTCTCGCCGTTTGGTCGAGGTTATCAGTTTTAGTTTTAGACGAGCCTGAGGTTTGGTCTCTCTCTCTGCACCACATCACACTTCAACACCCAAGAAAAGCAGCCGAGTGGAGACGAAGACACTGTAATTACAGCTGCTGCAGGAGTTGGACAATAATAATAATGGTGGTGGCGGCCCGACCCGACCCGCGGCGGTGGAGGAGGAGGCTGATATATTTAACGCAGAGGCAGAGGCAGGAGCAGGTGCTGCAGCAGCAGGAGGTCCAAACACTAAACAACAGCAGCAGAAACGTGATGTTTCAGATGTTTATGAGACGGAGAAATTTACAAACTGGGACGTGAGGAATCATTTTTATGACAGAGATTAAAGAGATGTGTTTGTTGCGGTGGTTTAATTTGTAACATCACTGAAGTCAGAGGAGCAGAAGACTTTAAAAATGTTTGTACAGTGGCTCTGAAGGCTCAAAAAACACGCCACAAAGTCAGAAAACAACTTAAACTGCTGCAAAAACACAACAGGAAGTGTTTCTGGGGACACAATAAAGTGACGGACCAGACCGAGGGAAGCTTGAGTTTAAAGTGTCTTTCTTTCTTTGTTTCTTTCTTTCTTTATATTCAAACTGCAGAATATGAAGCATGTACAGTGGCATAAAGAAGTGTTTATCCCTCTCCCTGATTTCTTACTTTTTTGCATATTTTTCACCCTTGTGTTTAAGATCATCGATTTAAAAAAATAATTAAACAAAGATAAACCAAGTAATTATAAAATGCGGTTTTTAAATGACAATTTCATTTATTAAAGGGAAGAAAAGTTATCCAAAACTACCTGGCCTTATATGAAAAAGTAATTGCCTCCCTTTATTTATTTTATTTATTCTTTATTTAATATTAATATTAAAATTTATTTGATGATCTTATACATTTACTACGCAAAAAAAGTAAGAAATCAGCTCTCAGAGCCACCGTACCGTACTTTCATCCTAAAGAGAACATCATACGTTTGATTTTTTGGGACAACGTATTCAATTATTCTTCCGACCACTTTAAGAATTCCTCAAATTTTATTTCAAATCATGTCAAATTTTCCCAGAAAGCTTTGCAGCTGCATCCAAACAGGCTGAACCGTGTCAGACTCTGACAGCAGCAGATAAAACTGTTCTACGATGCGTCTGCGATTCATTTTGAATTGACTTGAGTCTCTGCAGAGACGGAGACGGAGACATAAACCCTGCACACGCTCTCTGGTCTTTGATGCGATGAAGGTGCAGCGGCGGCGGCGGCGGCGGCGATCGGCTCCTCGTCTTGTTAAAGTCAGCAGGAAGTCTCCTGTTTCTGTTGCTACAGATGGGATCTCTGTTTAATCTCTGAATAACAACACAAAGGGAAACAGGTTCTGAGGACGGCGAGGACCTTCGCTCGCCGCCATTACGTCCAACTATTACTCCTATGTTTTCTTTAGCTTCCTCCTAATGATGTGAACGATCCTCTCTCTGCAACAGATGTGGAGACGTTTCTGAACCCGTCGTCCTTCATTGCTGCAGGAAAAACAGAAGCTCGATTGTGGCGGACGGTCTGAAAAGTTGGAGGCAGCTGCAGAGGACAGATGTGGAGACAATCGAAGAGTCTGCACATGTTTTGGACTTGGATTTGGTTTGTTCCAGTGTAAGGATGTCGTGATAACTCGTTTTCACAGTTAAATCGTATTAAACGCCACAATTAATTCATCGTAAAGATTCTTAAATACCTTTACTTTCCAGAAAAGATGAAGTTGGAACCATATCAGCAGTTAACCCTATAACCCTAACCCTACTGGTCCATTTACCTAACGTAACATTGATTTGGTAGGAATTTAAAGGGATAGTTCACCCAAAATTCAAATTGCACTCATTATCTCCTCACCCTCATGTCGACTAAGGGCTGGGAGAAGTTTCAGATCCTCCGTGTCTTCTCTGAGTTACAGGGTCTCGGCGTAGCAGTGCATGTCCATGTAACGGTTGCAAATGGACACCAACTGTCTTCGTAACAAAAAGACACACCAAAAAACATCCAAATACCTCCATGCTGCTCGTATGTAATGTCCGTCTTGTGCTGAAGCCCTGAAATGCGAAATTGTTCCGAAGAAAAATAAATAAGTCTATATTTCAATCTTGTTTGTAGCGGAAGCTCCTCGAACTGGGAAGATATTACTTTTTTTTTGGAACAATTTCTCATGTCAGGGCTTCAATACAAGACAGACATTACATACGAGCAGCATGGAGGTATCTGGATGTTTTTTGGTGTGTCTGTTTGTTACGAAGACAGTTGGTGTCCATTTGCAACCGTTACATGGAGTGCAATGAGAATTTTGGGTGAACTATCCCTTTAACATTTGGTATAGATGACAATTTATGACCTGAATATCTCAAACATTTCCTCTGGAGGATTAATAATTGTTCCTTTATTAATAGATACTTGAAATATTTTGTGTAAACGTATGAGTAATGTAATTATATTTTGACAGCAGTGATAATCGTCAAGAAAACGTATAATCGTTGTGAGTTTTGGAGGTAGTTGTGCTGCAGTGGTGGTGGAGGAGCAGCGTGTTTGGACAGCCCGCTGCAGCAGAGACGGGTTGTGCAACACAGTGTGGGACGTTGAGGACGTTTGCGGGTCCTGTTTGTATTTAGACGAGGACGGTTTGGTTCGGTCCGTGATATAATTTGAGGACGGTTCTGGAGAGGAGACGGGGTTTTTAGGTTCCTTCTGTGACGGATCGGGCCGGACGGTGACAGATCGGGGGGCCGCGTTCCGGACGAGGGGGCGAAGCTGCTTCCAATAGACTGTGTGTGTGTATTGTGTATATGTGTGTGTGTGTCGTTGTGTTGTTGTGTTGTTGTGTGCGTGTCGTTGTGTGGGTCGGTCGGGAGCGGCGGCGGAGACACTGGCACATTCCTGCTTTATTCTGGGCTGCGGTTTGAAGATGGGGGTGACACTGCGCTGCTGTGGTTTGCAGCAATTTGGCTGTGGGCTTTACGCTATTTCAATCCCCCCTCAATGTACACATGTTTGTACGCACACACACACACACACACACACACACTGACAATGACGCACATACACACACAGCCATCAGAAGTCAGGAAGTGTGCGATGCAGACACCTGATCTCTGCTGCTGTCGAGCTTTCACCGTCTAAAACCTGCAACGTGAGGTGTTTGTGTTGGTTTTTGTGTACTTAAAGGGACATTCTGTAACTTCTCCTGTTATCTATTCAGGAAAATCGATTATTTGGTTCAAAAGTCTGTTTGTTCATGAATCAGTGAAGTGTTCCTTTCAGCTCTGAATGAGCTCCGTCGTCCATCTGCCTAATTTCACGTGAATGCAGCATGAAAAATATGATTGAGTTGTTTGCGATCTACAATCACACTGGGAGGAATTCCTACGCAATGTACCTTTAATAAGTGTGTTTAAACAGTGTGTGAGGATTAAAAAACTAAACGACAACATGAGTTTGTGTTTGTGCAGCGATGCGGTGCAGGTAACGCGCGGCGTGGCGAGCGCGGCCGTGGTATTTTTAGCCGTCTGGACGAGAACTCTTCAATTTGCGAAACGCCACAGAGACAGAACAAAGACAGCTGCTCAGGATTACACTAGACCTGACCTGCACTTACACACACTACATGGATTTTCCTTCGCTGCGTGTCCTCTGGATTTACACATACACACACGCACACACACACACATATCTACACACGCACACACACATCCATGCACACAAACAGCCCATCTTCTCCCCTCTCTTTAAGTCTAAAATAGCTGCAGGCCCCAAACCACAGCTACCAGTGGAACACTGTGAAAATAACTGCTACACACACACACGCACGGCAGGGGTGTGTGTGTGTGTGTGTGTGTGTGTGTGTGTGTGTGTGTGTGTGTGTGGGTAGGAGTGTGTGTGTGTGTGTGTGTGTGCTTGCTCTCAATCAAACATAAGCAAACTTTTCTAACTTCATTAGAAGAAGAAGAAGAAGAAGAAGAAGAAGAAAACAAGGAGGAGGAGAAGAAAAGATGAAGAAAAGACAAGGAAGAAGAAGAAGAAAAAGGAGAAGAAGAAGAAAAGATAAAGAAGAAAAAACAAGGAAATAGAAGAAAAAGGAGAAGAAGAAGAAAAGATAAAGAGGAAGAATAAGAAAAAACAAGGAAGAAGAAGAAAAAGGAGAAGAAGAAGAAAAGATAAAGAGGAAGAATAAGAAAAAACAAGGAAGAAGAAGAAAAAGGAGAGGAAGAAAAGATAAAGAGGAAGAATAAGAAAAAACAAGGAAGAAGAAGAAAAAGGAGAAGAAGAAGAAAAGATAAAGAGGAAGAATAAGAAAAAACAAGGAAGAAAAAGGAGAAGAAAAAGTAAAGAAGAAGAAAAAACAAGGAAGAAGAAGCAAAAGGAGAAGAAGAAAAGATGATGAAGAAGAAAAAACAAGGAAGAAGAAGCAAAAGGAGAAGAAGAAGAAAAGATGAAGAAGAAGAAGAAAAAACAAGGAAGAAGAAGAAGAAAAAGGAGAAGAAGAAAAGATTAAAAAGAAGCAGAGGAAGATGAAGAAGAAGAAAAAGAAGAGAAGTGATGATTTACAACATTAGAAGAGAAAACAACACATGTGACTCAACGCTGAAACATGGAAGAAAAGGAGGAAGAAGGAAAAGAAGAAGAAGAAAGGCGACAGAACAAAGAAGAGACTGAGGATGAAAAACTGATGAGACAGAAAAACAAAAGGCAGCGGTTTAGTTCCTGAGAGCGGGAGGAACCGGCGGAGACGGAGTCACACGCTGCTGCAGTGAAGGTGATGAAACAACGTCACAACAACGACAACATTAGAGTCAGAGCAGAGTTATTATGGTCTGTCGCTCTCAGACTGGACCTGCTCACCACTTTGTCACTGTCTTTTCATACACTGATGAATTTTGACATTTTGGACTATTTTTCTTCCTTAACATGTTTTCTAAGAAATGGTAGAAAATCCACTTTAAGGATTTTATTTTACTTCATTCTGTCTCTTTCGTCAGTAGATTTCTCTTCAATTGACAAAAAAGTCAGTCTGACCCGTGTCATGTCAGGTCTCATTGTAAAGCTCTGTCTTTTCTGAACAATGATGTCGGATCCAAAACTGGTCATTTCCTCTGTATCCGCAACAAATTGTAAAAGTACGATTTACATTAACAATATATGGAATTAAGGCTGTTTTCTCAAAATTAGTTTCCTTTCTATATCCTGAAGGTTTTTCCAGAGGGGATTGTTGATATATTATTTACAGCCTGATTTATACAACGTTTTATTACTAAAAACAGGGCGAAATTTGATTTTTTTTTTTTTTTTAGGGCTGGTGACAGTATTTTCTCATTTACAGAGTGATAAAAAGATAAATCAAAAATCCCCTCTGGAAAAACTTCTGACTCTAATATGTCAACAAATAAATGTATCCATTGTTCAGATTTCTTTTTTCATTATTTCATATTTAAACATAAAATTTGACAAAACCTTTAATACAAAAAATATTTGTCTTGATGTAAGAGATAAACTCGGGGAGTTTCATGGTGATATCTGTTAGTTAAATTTTTTTTATTCATAACAACCTGAAGACAACGTGTCACCAACCGTCTGTGGTTTTTCTGCAGCACGTGACTCAAACCTGTGCAGCCTGTTGTTGTCAGATTTTATTTCTACAGTTTAATTAAATATCACCAAACGGTAAATGAATTCCCCTCCAGGGTCTAAACTGTTTAACCGTCACACGGCTCCCTGGAGGAGCTGCACTCACAACACGTTGCACAGGAAAAATGTTTCCACTTTCTCCTCCTTCCTGGAGAAAGTTTTTCTTTTTCTTTTTTTTTTCATTTACAGAATGAAAAAATGTAAAAAAGAGAAACAACAGAACAGAAAAACTGATCAAAGCAAAGTAATAAAAGATGATTAGACGAGATTAAGTGAGGGTGAAAACGGAGGAGAGAGGAAAAAAAGAACAAGTGTCGGCGTTGCCAAGAGAGTTACTCACTGCTGCAAAATAACCGCAGAGATAAAGTGTGTTTATACAGTGTGTGTGTGTGTGTGTGTGTGTGTGTGTGTGTGTGTGTGTGTGTGTGTGTGTGTGTGTGTGTGTGTGTGTGTGTGTGTGTGTGTGGGAGAAGACATCAATACACACACCTCTGTGGTTGAGGTCAGTTCAAAGCTATGCTGACAGCAGACTGACTAATGACCCATGTGATAAACACATCCTGATTTCACCAGGTGTGTGTGTGTGTGCGTGTATGTGTGTGTATGTGTGTGTGTGTGTGTACAGAGTGCAGCTGTTGAGGGGCCGGTTGGGTTCTGAATGATGTCATCAGGGTGAAAGCAGAAGGTCATGTGACGAGGAGACGGAGATAAATACAGTGGGAGGGAAACATGTGGACGCAGCCTGGATTCAATCACACAACGCTGACGGCACGCTGTTATTAATACTGATGTTATTAGTGTTATCACTGTTATTTACAACCTAATGGGGATTTATTCTGTCATTTCTCACCTGCCCGTACCTGTATTGATCAATTAAAGGGATAGTTCACCCAAAATTCAAATTTCACTCATTATCTACTCACCCTCATGTCGACTAAGAGCTGGGAGAATTGGTGGTGTCCATTCACAACCATTATAGGGACAAATGCTGCTGCAAAATTTGAATTTTGGGTGAACTATCCCTTTAAGATTCATATTAACTGTCCTGATCGCAATAATGAGAAGGAAATTACATTGTTTCCTGTGTGTACTTTTTACATTAGTGGATATTCCATAGATTTATAGCAGGCCTGATGATGATGATGATGATGATGATGATGATGACGATGATGATGATGAAGATGATGATGATGAAGATGAAGGAGTACCTGCTCTTTGTCAGAGGCTTCATCAACATCTGGATGGAACAAAGGGCTTTTAATTAGAGGAGGAGGAAACTCAGTGTTACTCATGCTGCTGCGTCCCATTCATCTGGTTCACAGGAGCTGCTTTTATGCTGCGTTCAAAACAACGTCGGAAGTCGGAATAATAAAAAAACAAGAGCTCTGAGTTGTCAGAAATGAACCGAATGGCGTCAAACTCAGAAATTACAGGTCGGAAACGGGACTTGATGTCACGGCAACATCAAAACATGGAGGCCTTCGTCTTAAACTGTAAAATGAAGTTTATATTAAGATGTGATTATTGTATTGTGTGAAACTGTGGTCCTGACGGAAATAACATTTAAAGGGATAGTTCAACATTTTGGCATATTGGCCCATCACCATAATCCCTATAGTCATAGCAGTAGGTTTGTTACCTTTAATTGTAGGTGCAAGCTGTTTTTAGAACGGCGGAGCAGAGCCGTGAGCTGCTCAGAGCTACGCTACGGAGGCTCATGGGATTTCTTGGTTTCCCTCATCAAACTCATCAAATACACAATCCAACAACTCCACAACGCTCTGGTGGACAAGTTGTGACCTGCACATTCACCACGCTATGAGATAATAACACAACGTTACCACACAGAGTTGTTTTAGAGGGAAATTCATGCAAAACCACTGATGCACGTTGCACGTTACCAACATTACCATAAGCCTCCGTAGCGTAGCTCTGAGCAGCTCACGGCTCTGCTCCGCCGTTCTAAAAATAGCTTGCACCGACAATTAAAGGTAATGAACCTACTGCTATGACTATAGGGGTTATGGTGATGGGCCAATTAGACAAAATGTTGAACTATCCCTTTAACAATGACAGTGCGCTGCCTCAGTGTGTTGTCAGGTTTTTATTTCCAGGAAACTCCGACATAAACACATTTACACGGATACACACAAACACACACACTCCAGTACCAATGAAGTGGGGCTTGTTGTGTGGTATCCCAGTGTGTGTGTGTGTGTGTCTGTGGTTGCCGTTGCTGTCAGTGTTGTTGGAAACGTAAACAAATGTGTGTGTTTACGGGCGAGTGAAAAAGCAACATGTGAGACAAACGACTGTTTACTGAAGTAGAGCATGTGTGTGTCTGTGTGTGTGTGTGTGTGTGTGTGTGTGTGTGAAGTCTGGCAGCAGACCAAAGGAGAGGGGAGACCGCATGACACGGAAACATAAACACAAACACACACACTCTCTCTTGCAAACACACACACACACAGAATTAATTGATTCAGTTTTGTTCCAGTGAACTTTGTGCTGAACGACTGTAATCACTGTAATGACTTTATAACAAGCCTTTAAACTTTTATAGACTCCTCTCTCTCTCACACACACACACACACACACACACATTAACACACACACACACATTAACACACAAAGACACACAGTTTATCTCTAAACCTTGTGCAACGTTATAAATGAAGTGTGTGTGTTGATGCTGCCACTTCCTCCTCCTGCGCCGACAGCAACGACTCTTTAATTCATTTGTTACTGTTGAACTGAAGTCACACACACACACACACACACACACACACACACACACACACACACACACACACACACACACACTGGATGAGAGTGAATTAAAGGTCCAGTGTGTAAAATGGAGGGAAAACCGTGTAACTCTTGAAGCGTGCTCTCTGATTGGCTGGATTTTCCGTTCTATAGTTGCCGTACAAACATGGCGACGCTGTGAACCTACAGCCAGTGCACTATTATGTATTCAAGTTCGTATTCAGGATTTAAAAAAACAACAACTTCGGATTCATATTTGGGAAGAAACCGGAAGTGGGCGCACAAGAGACTTCCGCCGAGCTAGCCGGCTAGCTTCAGCTCCTGGCTAACTAGAACGGGAATGAAATAATTTAATTGTGCGTCTCTTCTAGACGTTCCAGATGTGACTGGACTGAACGGATCAAACTGTGGTAGAGAAACGAGTCGTAGCCACTGTTTTACAGCCGCTTCTTTTCCCGTTAAGGTGCATTAGCGCCACCTACTGTGTTGGAGTGTGAACCAGCGTCATATAGTTATTGCTGATATTTGAGGCTGGACCATAACGATCTTGATGTTTGACTTTTGACAGTTTGTTTTTGTAAGAATTGTGTTTTATTTTATTTTTTG
This sequence comes from Decapterus maruadsi, assembly GCA_030347415.2. Classification (NCBI taxonomy): domain Eukaryota; kingdom Metazoa; phylum Chordata; class Actinopteri; order Carangiformes; family Carangidae; genus Decapterus; species Decapterus maruadsi. The sequence goes on from CM064894.1 coordinate 3,314,422, forward strand.
TTTTTCTTTGTGTATAATCTTTCCCTTTCTGTTTTATCACATGGCGCTGCAACTGGAACTAGACAACAACAACTTCCTGAAGGGATTCATGAGATCTATGGATCCTGTTTGATCTTGGAACTAGTCTGTGTGGCGGAGGGATACGAACACCAGGAGGATGTGACTCTTGTTTATTATATATACAAGAATATAGAGATTTGAATCATTTCCATCAACACTGATCAATCAATATCGACTACAAGTTCCTGTTTTAGTGCAACAGTTTTTACAGTGTAAGTTGTGACGTCACCTGTGTGAATAGAAAACGCAACAACTGGATGTAAATGTCGTGATTCAACTTTCTCTGAATGGAGTTTTGTCTAGTTTGGTTTTTATTAATGATTGTTGACTTGATGTTATTAGTATAATCACTATTATTTACAACCTAATGGGGATTTATTCTGTCATTTCTCACCTGTCCGTACCTGTATTGATCAATTAAAGGGATGGTTCACCCAAAATTCAAATTTCACTCATCTACTCACCCTCATGTCGACTAAGAGCTGGGAGAGTTTGAAAGTGGTGTCCATTCACAACCATTATAGGGACAAATACTGTCTAGTCTTGTCTATTTATTTATTTATTAATGATTGTTGACACACATGTAAAATATAAATACTTTTATGGGACATGATTTGAAAAGCTTTGCTTCTTTCTGTTCCTCCTCGAACTGGATTGTTTGTCTATTCTGTTCGTCTATGTGGTGTTTTTAATGTTTGGAACTGTTTATACAGGAGGAATGAAATGAAAATCTTGTTCTTTTTGCAGTTTTGTTTTTGCTAAGAGAGAGAGAGAAGGAGGAGGAGGAGGAGGAGGAGGAGGAGGAGGAGGAGGAGGAGGAGGAAGAGGAGGAGGGAGAGACATGAATGAAAGAGGAGGAGAGAGCGAACTGTAATTGATGATCTTGTCAGAATCACCTCCATAAACTAAATGATCCATAAGGTGTGTGTGCGTATGCGTGTGTGAAAGAGTGTATGTATACTTGTGAGTTTATGAGTGTGTCCACCTCACAAATACATATATATATATATGTGTGTGTGTGTGTTTTTACGAGTGTGTATGTGCCGTGGGTGTGTACAGTACGGAGCTGCTGTAAAGTGCAGCATGAATAGGCTTCATGTTTTCACCTTCCAGAGCCGAAAATCTTCACCGAGGGACCGACGTATACGAGGCTGTGCACCAACACACACTGTGCAACAACAACCCCCCCTCTCCTCCCTCCCCCTCCTCCCCCCCTCCCTGACTCACCGGGCGCTGCCAGGTTCTGGACCTGCGCGGGGACCTGGACGTTGGCCTCGGAGGCCAGCGTGAGGCGACCTCCCTTGCCGATGCGCTCACACATCAGGCTGATGTGCTTCTTGAGGCGCTCGGTGTCGCGGGGGAGGGTCAGCACCGGCCCCCCCGCCTGCGCCAGCGACGTGGCCTGGTCCTTGGGGCTCCGCGACAGGCAGCTGCGCAGGAGGTGGGAGACGGCGGCGTCGCAGCTCTCCTCCCAGCCCTGAGGAGACCAGAGGAGCAGGAACAGGTTTAGACCAGTCGGTTTCATTCATCCAGCAAATACAACCGTTGGAGCCAGTTGTCTGTTGTGTTGTAAACAAAGTGATGAATAATTTGTATATTTTTGAGTTGTTGGATTGTGTATTTGATGAGTTTGATGAGGGAAACCAAGAAATCCCATGAGCCTCCGTAGCGTAGCTCTGAGCAGCTCACGGCTCTGCTCCGCCGTTCTAAAAACAGCTTGCACCGACAATATTTTATTTGATTTACACTTTAACCCTTAGAACTCCGCTCCATCGTTTAGGTTTGAGGTATTTGTCAGTGTATCTCGGAAACCACACAACATAATTTATTAGGGAAAATTGTAATCAAAAGCTTACTCTTTGGCCAATCTATCAAGGGTTCGGGGCAATTATAACCTTTTGAGATAATTTTCAATCCAGCCGTTAAGTGCAGCGTTTTTTTCAGCAACTTTTTAAAGTAAATCCAATGTGATAAATCCGTGATAATGTGATTATTTGTTACGTTTTATGATAAAGATGTGCATTACCGGCCCTCCATTTTGAGACCGGAAGTGACTTGACTTTCCGTTCAGGTGCTCCGATTTTTTGTTTTTTGTTTTGATGAGGTAACATCCAATCAGGAGCAGCCAAAGATCATTGTGAAGTAAGATGCTGTAGTTGCCTCCGTATTGAAAACAAAGGAATAATAATCCCCCATGGCCAAAATAAAGAAAAATAAACATTTACACACAACCTTTGCACATGAAAACGTAGCCTACACAAGCTTAGCTTCATGCACTGTATGGAATGTGCTTAGTGTACATTCTTATGTTAAGCGCACATTCTGAGTGAAAAACGTAAAATGTAAAAATATAAATATTTTTTGTTGTGTGTATGTTAGAAAGTTAGATTTTTGCTGCTAAGGCCTGAGAGAATCATATTTGAGAATGAAAAAGCTTGTTCATTGTTGATCTCTGTGTTTTTTTACTTAAATTCTGTGATATTCAATTTCCATTTTGTTTTTTCTTTAGTTTATATACTCATATAACTATTAATCCATTCATGTGAGATCATTTCAGCATACCGGTACATATTTTGATGGTCCAGGTTGTCCTGAAAAAAGAAATGTTTATTACTTGACGGTTGAGATTATACATGCATTAATAGACAGAAAGACCAGGCGGACAAAAAGTAGCAAAAAATGACTTGGAGTGTTAGCTCCATAGTTTATTTTTGAGACTATTAAAGACTGCAGTTTTCTTCTTGGTTAAGACCTATAACGTGATATGTATTTTGGTTAATTAAAGGAGAATTATGGCCATTTTTGATCCCTAAATCGTTTTTCTGATGGTCAGCCAGTGTTGTTTGTTTGTTTGTTTGTTGTTTTAGAGGTAAATACAGAGACTGCTTGCTGAAAAACTGTCCCTGAAGGCAACATCAGTTTGACAATTTCCCTCTAAAACAACTCTGTTGAACGTTGTGTTATTATCTCATAGCGTGGTGAATGTGCAGGTCACAACTTGTCCACCAGAGCGTTGTGGAGTTGTTGGATTGTGTATTTGATGAGTTTGATGAGGGAAACCAAGAAATCCCATAATAAGCCTCCGTAGCGTAGCTCTGAGCAACTCACGGCTCTGCTCCACCGTTCTAAAAACAGCTTGCACCGACAATTAAAGGTAACGAACCTACTGCTATGACTATAGGGGTTATGGCAATGGGCCAATTTGCAAAAATGTTGAACTATCCCTTTAAACTTTAGGTTTCCTTCTCTCTATGAATTTCAACAGCTTCTGTAATCATTGATGCTTCTGTTGCTGAGATGAGTAAGAGCAGGTCAGGAAAAACACATGAGAGGAGGAGGAGGAGGAGGAGGAGGAGAGATTTAATGACATTTATTGACATTTAATTAAATAAGAAACATGACCAACTGAAAGGGAGGAACACACACACACACACATTAAAAAGCCCATAACCAGCCTGTAGACAGGTGACCCTTGATGGGTGAGTCTAAGGAGGGGGGAGGAGGTGGTGTGTGTGTGTGTGTGTGTGTGTGTGGATAGGTGTGTTGACAGATACTCTCCCATCCTCCCCTGTTCCCAACCCCCCCTCCCCCTCCTCCCCCTCCTCCCCCCTCCCTGCCGCCACGCTGATAGGCCCCTAATGAGCCATAATGACAGGTAATCAACCCTGTAATGATGATGACAGAGCGACAGAGACAGAGACAGGGAGAGAGAGGGAGAGAGAGAGGGAGAGAGGGAGAGGGAGGGGGGAGGAAGGGGGAGGGGGGTTGTAGAAGGTCAAGGAGATGAGATGATGACAGAGAGGAAGACAGATATTAGAGACAGAAAAAAAGACGAGTGGAGAGACGACGAGGAGCAGAGATAAGAACGGAGGGAGGGGAAGAGAAAAGAGTCTGGATGGAGAGAGAAAATGAGAGAGGAGGAGCAGGAGGAGGGGGAGGGATGAAGGAGGAGGAGGAGGAGAGACAGGAGGTGGTGACCTGTTCTTACCTCACCAGGTTCAAATACTGTGGAACAACATAACTGCAGGTTTCTGTGGAAACTTGGTGAGTCGCGTGCACGACGCCGCGCCGCTGCCGCTACCGCCGCGCTCACGGAGGAGAATTAAAAGTCTGCAGACATTCATCCTCCTGAACGGAGAACGAAGAAGAAGAAAGGACGTGCACACACACACACACACACACACACACAGAGGGAGAAGGTGGAGGCTTTGGACGGAGGCCAGGAAGGTGAATTAAGACAGAGTTCCCACCAACGCTTCCTGTTCCCAGAGTCGAGAGACGGTCTGGACTCTGATCTCGTGTTGGGGAACATGTTCCAGGTTGTAAAGAGACGGAGATGTCAGGTTAAAGGGATAGTTCACCCAAAATTCAAATTTCACTCATTATCCACTCACCCTCATGTCGTAGCTCTGAGCAGCTCACGGCTCTGCTCTGCCGTTCTAAAAATAGCTTGCGCCGACACTAGGGATTATGGCAATGGAGTTCAGACAAAATCCCGCATAGTTCCTCTTTAAATACGTAGTGACTGCAGCATGAAACTTTCTCCAGTGTCTCTCCGTCTAAACATGACAACTGCAGGAGCTTTTACAACATCCTGTATTAAATCAATCAACATGAATACGCAAAAAAAAATCTCCAGTTTTCATCCCGAGGAGGGTCTGATGTTGGACTATAGGAAGCCTGTCTTGTAATCTCTGCTCTAGTTCATCCCAAAGGTGTTTGGATGTGGATCTATGGAGCTGTCCTGCAAAACTGTTGCAATCCCTTTGCAAAATGATGTAACACGGTCCCAGCAGTGACGAAGCAACGCTATTAGAAACCATTTAGATCGTCTCCATGATAATAATATCATTTCCGGAGAATTATTATGGGGGGAAAAAGGTCAGAAACCGGAAAAAAAAAGTTGCTACGCTGATGCCAACAACTGCATAAGGTCACTCGAGGTCAGACACAAATCGTCTCTTTGTCTGAAACAAAACCTTAGGGGTTGCAGATTAAATGTTAAAACTTTCCTGCTTCAGTCATGAAACGTTCTCTGTATCAGCTCATGAAAAAACTCCGGTCTGGTCACAACACATTACAGAAAATAGAGAATAAATATACGTCAACGTTCACCTGCATAATGAAGATCAGATGAATGACAGTAAAACGCCGGGACCGATACAGTCAGTTAATATTTCTTTCTTAGTTTGCCCTCAAAATGACATTTACTCCCTTTATCTTTTATTATAAATACAATAAACACAATCTAAGAAGCTCACTTTTAGTATTTTTTCAATTATTTGACGACTCTTTGTTTTTATCTCATGTAATTTAACCTGCGCTGGGGTTGCTCGGGGTCAGCCTATGATTTAAATACTGTTTTAGTACTTGCTCTTTGTACACATAATAATTCTTATTTATAAATTTGTTGTTGTCCTCTTACATCTGCAGGGCAGATTTTTCTTCTTGGAAGCGATTAAAGGCCCTTTCAGGCCTCGTTGGGGCTGGTAAAATGATACTGTTGTTGTCACCGGGACAAACAAATAAAAGTTATACAGTACACGGTCAAAGGTGAGTCCTACTGTTCCAACATCTGTGCTTATAAATCCTGGTTTAAAAAGCCTGAGTCCACTTCCCCTCCAGGGAATTCTCAGTGCCACGTTAAGTGATGTTGCAGCGCTCTGAAAAGTCAAATAGACTCCAGTGGGTTCGACTCTCCAAAGAGGCGACTCTCAGAGACGTAGACTACCCAGAAGGCATTGCATGGTTGCAGAAACCAGCATCGGTTGATGTAAAACTATTTTGCACACTGCAAAAACAAAAATAATATTTGTCTTATTTCTTGTCAAAATGTAATTTCTGGTAAAAAAAAATCACATTATACTTAAAATAAGACTCATCGCATAAAAATTAGCTTGTTTTTAGACACTTTTTACTTCTTTCAAGCATATTTTCACTTGAAATAAGTAGAAAAGAGTACAGCAAGAAAGAAAAACTTGCTCCACTAACAGATTTTTCTACTTATTAAGTGAAAATCTGCTTGAAAGAAGTAAAAAGTGTTTAAAAACAAGCTAATTTTTATGTGATGAGTCTTATTTTAAGTATAATTTGATTTGTTTTGACTAGAAATGACATTTTGACTAGAAATAAGACAAATATTCTTAGTAAGTTTCTGTATTTCAACGTCTGTCTTTGTTCAGAAGATGCATAGCGACTGTCGGAAAGTGACAATGTGCGTAACATGGGGGTATAAGTGTTGAGAAGAAGTGAATGAAGATGTGGTAACACTGTCCCGATGCTCCTGGTGCTACTGACTGTGAAACAGGATCTGGATCGGACCGTGAATCCAGCTGTCAACACATGAAGGTGACAGGTAGCGGAGTCTGCGGCTGATCCACCTGTGAGTGGCTTCATTGTTTCACCGCTGAGACGAACGAACATTCTGCAGATGGTTTTGATGATTTTCCTGTTTTTATTAAGTCTTGTAAGTCTCTTGTCCTTTTCTACCGACTGCAACCAGAATATTAGGTCTGACAAGAGGGAAATCCCAGATGTGATTGCAACATGGACGGACCTGGGACGGAGGGATGTACCTGGGACGGGGCCGTGGAGAAAAAAAAAAAAAAAGTATTCCCGGGCCCAGCACACAACCTTGGAGGACTCCCAAAGAGACGCGTAAACGTTCAGACAGAAATCCCTCGGTCCTGACATCCTCATCACGGCTGGGAAAGTCATTTGAGGAGCCGGAGTTACGGCTCTGTGAGAACAATGTCGTACAGTCCGTCTCCAGGGGGAAAAAAATATCCACACAATCACTCCCCTTCACCAAATCACTGCAAACGTACAGCGGTTGGATTTGGTGCCGCTCAGCTCGCAACTGTTGCAGCGTTGAGAACCTGTGGGTGTAATTGACTTTAAATGGGACCAATTACTGTAAATGTTGAAAATCACAAGCTCTAATATGGGACAAGGGAGTCTGTGATTTGGGTGGACAGCAATGTAGGGAGGCTTTAAGAGCGCTGGAGTGAGTTTAACTCAGAAATATCATCGTTTCATTTCATATTACACAGGAGAGCGTTGGTGAGAGTGAGACAACATGAGCTATAACGAGTCCAGCTGGACGGACCAACGAGTCCTCCAACGTAGACCACTGTACACAGTAGGCTGCTTGTCCCTGTCCTCCAATACAACCCCCTAAGAGTGGATCATTGGACCTTGATCATCACAAGGTAAACAGTTCAGTTCCCATGCAGATCCTGTACTTTACATATTGAAGTGTCTTTGGGGCAAAACACTGAGCCTCAAACTGGCCCCTAAAGTCAATGGTAAGTGTCGTAAATAGCTGGAAGTGGTCCATACAGATAGAAAAGTGAATTATAAGTGAAGTTTTCCATGGATTTGATTGGATGCAACAGTGCCTTTTCACTTTTTCAAGGCTTTCAAAGCAAAGACTAGATCCCAAAATCAACCTGTTTCTGAATGTGAATGCTCATGTTAACTTTAAGGTCCAAATGGAAGAAAAAATGCATCATCTACTCCCACAATTCTCAGTCAGAAACAATAAGCTAAAAGTTGTATCCGAGTCCAAACACAATTTTTGAGGCCATAAAAGACAACCGGTCGTACACCTACAGCATCTTTAAAGCTTCTCAACACGTCAAACAGGACACTGGTGTCAAAACATGATGCCAAAACTTCACCTAATCTCCCTTTAATTATCACAAATCTGTAAAAATGAGAACCGCAATATCCACATTAACAAGGGACACGGACAAAAAAAAATGAAATAAAAAGACAAATAAGACCGACTGGAAGCCCAGCGGATCGTGGCTTACAGACTAGAGATATAAATTGTACAGAAAGAGCCTGCAGAAGCTTCCCAAGACAAAAAGACTGTGACGATGTTATGAAAACAAAAGCCAACAGCCTGTTTCACTGCAGGAGTGAGTTCATGTGCATCATGGAGCCGACGCTTCACTGAGCTGAACCGTAAACAAATGCTGAGGGTCTAATTGATTAGTAAGGCTGCATACACACACACACACACACATGGATATATATATATATATACACACTGTAGCCATATTCTTGCTACACCACAGTAAAAATATATGTAAGAATATTTTCCATAGACGTATAATTATCAATTTCCGAGTCTAAAACGGTCCCGGCCCCAGACTGGCCGGTTGAAGCCAAATCAAAAGAAGGAGGCGGAGGCAGCGGCGGCCGTGGACTGGACGCTTTAGTCTTTATTCAGCTGAGGTTCAAGTTATAGGAACAACACGACACCTGGTTAAATACAATAATGAAAACATCTAATCCTTCTCTTCAATGGGTCTTTATGTCGGAGAACCACAGGACTGGATCTCTGCTTTTCTAAAAATGTTCTTTACTGCACTGGAAATAGCCGAGCAGAGACGCAGGCCTAAAGAAACATTTCCAGTTGCTATATAGAAATTTTTTGGTTAAGAGCCTCAGGAAGCCGGAGCTGAAGCGGGGCTGAGCGGAGCAGAGCGAGGCCGCGCTGTTCGGCTGCTGCTGCTGCTGCTGCTGCTGCTGCTGCTGCATGATGGATTCTGGTAAAGTAAACAGAGGGCGGGAGAATGTGGGGGTCACGCAAGAATAGCAGGCAGACGAACAGCGTCAGCAACTCTGCAGCTACGAGAGCTGAGTGACAGATGGAAAACCAGACAAAGGACGGAGGGAGAGAGGAGAGAGGAACAAGGGAGAGGGTGAAAAAAATAAGAGTCGGGAAGATAAAGGAGGGAGGAGACGAAGGTGAGGAAGAGAAAAGATATAAATAGCACAGTAAGGGTGAGACGAGAAGAGAGGGATGGATGGTTGAAGAAGCACCAAAACAGAAACTTAATACGAGACGTGAGGAAGATAAAGATGGAAGGATATGTGATGAAAGAGGAGAGGAAGTGAGGACGATAGAGGAGGAGAGAGCAAAAGGAAGGAGAAAGTGGAGGAGGAGAAAGAGGAATGCGGCGGAGGGAGGAGGCGGTGTTCTGCTTGGTTGCAGCTAAATGAGACGTTGCGTTAGACACCACACAGATGCATTTCCTCTGGTCCCTCCTCCTCCTCCTCCTCCTCCTCCTCCTCCTCCTCCTCCTCCTCCTCTTCATCTCTGACGTCTGCTGTCTCGAGTCCTCACCTCGTCTTCTGATTGGCAGTCGGACATTTTGAACGTCTCTCTGGATAATCACATAATCTGAGTTAATGCGACAGACGACATGAGGCCTCAGGTCGTCTGGTTTACTGTTACATATTTTAATTTGTCTTCTTTTTTTTTTTTTGCTTTATGAAGCACAGATGTGCCTCTGTGTCCGCTGGATCGTACAGACTTTTTTAGGTCGGGGGTTATTTTACCTGTTACTCCTCCACCGACTCTGTTTTATGCCTTTTAGGTTTTACAGCTGCAGTTTGAGTTTGGCTGTTGGTGTGATTTCTGTCTCGTTCTTGATGAAACATCGTCAGATTTGGCAGAAAACAAACAGGTTTCGTCGTTGGATATCTGGTCACAGAGCCGCCATGATGACCTTGACCTTTGACCTTTGAACCAGGACGGTCTGCAGGTTGACAGGAGGAGTCGTCGTCTGTGTGTGTGCGGCACGTGTTGGCAATAATGATTCGTATCTTGTGATGGTAATTGGGTCTGATTTGACCTTTAATCACAAACAGCGAGGCAGAAAAAAGTTGTCAGCGTTTGTCTCGTCCTGTCTGTTAACAACTGGCGTAACCTTGGCGACTCTCTGTTATTGAATCAGTGTTGTCTTCTTCACAAACACAAAACCTCCCTCGACGGTGAGTCTCAACTCGACCTGTCAGAGCTTCACTCCAGATCGAGGCCAAGTTTACTCCTCTGACTCGTCTCCTTTTAACGTTGAAGACAGAGACGAATGTGTGGATTTATAAAAGTTGTCGGAAGACGAAAGTGAGCTATTTGCTATTTACAATACCATTCAATATTTAGCTAACATGCTAACAGTCGTAGTTAGCATGATGAAAAGTATTGAAATAATAATATTTGTGTCAAATCTCGCGAGTGTGTTGTTGAGACAGAGACAGGTCTGGAACAAAGTTCATTTTCTCCTGATGAGTCCGTCTGAAAATCGCCATTTTCGTGTAAAAATGTTCAGAAGAGATGATGTGGTTTGTGAAAAATGAGTCCAGTATTTACTTTGGTGACTATGGAGCGAAAGAATCGACCGTAATCTGAGCTCATGTTCACTTCACTCATTGGAGTCAAACTCAAGACCTGCTGCTGCTGCTGGTCTCCTAAAGTTGGCGGAGTCACGTTCTGCTGGTCCCCTAAAGGGGGCGGAGTCACGTTCTGCTGGTCTCCTAAAGGGGGCGGAGTCATGGTCTGCTGATTTCCTAAAGGGGGCGGAGTCACGGCCTGCTGGCCTCCTAAAGGGGGCGGAGTCATGGTCTGCTGGTCTCCTAAAGGGGGCGGAGTCACGGTCTGCTGATTTCCTAAAGGGGGCGGAGTCACGTTCTGCTGGTCTCCTAAAGGGGGCGGAGTCATGGTCTGCTGATTTCCTAAAGGGGGCAGAGTCATGGCCTGCTGGCCTCCTAAAGTGGGTGGAGTCACGGCCTGCTGGCCTCCTAAAGTGGGCGGAGTCATGGCCTGCTGGTCTCCTAAAGGGGGCGGAGTCATGACCTGCTGGTGTCCTAAAGGGGGCGGAGTCTTGGTCTGCTGGTCTCCTAAAGGAGGCGGAGTCATGGAGAAACCCACAGGACACAGAGACAGGAAGCTGATCATGGGCCGTGTCTTAGTTTCTAAACTGCCTTTGCTTTCGTTTTTCACAACTCCCCTCTACGGCAGCCTCTCAGTGCCAAAAAGTCAAAACGCCCTGTTACGCGTGTACAATACGATAGACATTATCGTCCCGCTCAGGGAAATTTGTCTTGGACTCTGCGCTGCGTCATGAATGCCTTGACAGCCACAGTCTAAAAATCACCAAAATAAAAGCACTACTTAAAAACAAACACAACGGCTCCATCACTCTGGGCACCAAGAACCAAAGAGATGGTTTTGAACCTGCAGCGATTGGACGAAGGGAATCTCCTCATCTGCAGCAGTTTGACCACTTCAGGCTCCAGTAGGAGGAGCGGGCGGATGTTTGTGTTTGTCTCAATGTTTTAATAACTCGTGTTGTGTTGTCTCATGTTTCCTTTATAAAGCTTGTAATTTACCTTCAGGTAAGAATTAATTTCAGCTCATTTGGAGTCCAGGTGGAGGTTTCTGTGACCTTTGACCCCCCAGATCTCCTCAGTTCGTTCATTCCTGAGCTCTGGTGCTAAATGTGTTTAATTTGCATCGAGATGAGACTGAGATATCGTCTCCATGAGAACGGGACGGGTGGACGGACGGACGGACGGAGAGACAAAAGACACAGAGAAATAAAAAGTGTGATAAACCTGCATGAAACAGAGCGGTGGTCAGCGGTGGAGTGCGTGTGTGTGTCGTCTGGAAATAGCTCCTCGCTCCACCTGTTTGTCTTAATGTGGTGGACGTGACCCTGATTACTGCTAATTCACTTAATGCCATTAATCCCACATACAATAACACACACACACACACACACTCCTACACCGTCCCCTGAGGCTCATCAACTGACCCTGTCCACCTATTTCTGTCCGCTCTGTGTGTGTGTGTGTGTGTGTGTGTGTGTGTGTGTGTGTGTGTGTGCGCTGTAGGAGATGTTTTATGTTCGGCTGTTTATGAACACACACAGATGTTTGTATGTGCGTGTGTTTGTGTGTGTGTGTGTGTGTGTGCGGGGCCGTCAGAGGAGGCTGGAAATAGACTCAGTGGTAATGAGAGGTTCAGGGGATTGATCAGAGCTATGGAAAAACTAACACACACACGCACAGGTACACACTGTCAGAGTCTCTGCACACACACACACACACACGCACACACAATAAACACATATACAAATATAAACAACTACCTACACACACACACACACACACAACCTCACATTCTGAGTCAGAGGCTGATTATAGAGCAATATGTCACCCATCCATGTTATTGTGACCTTGACCCCTAGTGTGTTCACATACACATACACACACACACACACACACACACACACACACACACACACACACACACACACACACACACATATATATATGTACTATATATACACACAAACACACACATATGCAAACACACACACGCAAATACACAGGGCAGTGCAATGCAGCCTCTAAATAACACATTATCTGCAGAGAAACTCCTTCATTCACCAATATTTAGTTCTGATAAACTAGTGCTATTCCCCTCTGAGTCCAGGTTAGCTGTTATCAACATCCAGGGTCTGTAGGTTGACCTGCTGACCTCTGACCTGGATGATGTCATCTCTGTAGGTTGACCTGCTGACCTCTGACCTGGATGATGTCATCCCTGTAGGTTGACCTGCTGACCTCTGACCTGGATGAAGTTCAGCTTCCACAGGCTTCCTCTCCTCAACCTGGACTCACTAAAGCTCCAGGTAGTTGAGATAAAAATGGACCCGAATGCTGAAGCGGAATTATTATTATCAGAATGAGCCGGGCAGCGGTCGGAGATGACATCATCCAGGTCAGAGGTCAGCAGGTCAACCTACAGAGATGACATCATCCAGGTCAGAGGTCAGTAGGTCAACCTACAGACCCCGGATGTTGATAACAGCTAACCTGGACTCAGAGGGGAACAGCACTAGCCTATCAGAACTAAATATTGGTGAAATGAAGGAGTTTCTCTGCAGATAATGTGTTATTTAGAGGCTGCATTCTGCTGCCCTGCTCACTCCCACTATATGGATATACGCGGCTCTCGACTTGATATAAATATCATCGGAACGACACCAAAGTTATCTGGGGGAGGAAATGATCGTATTTTATGCTAGAAATAAGGTCCAGATTGTAAAAAAACGGCAATCCCCCTTTAAACCATAAACAGGTACCACAGAATTCAGTCTTTGCACAGAGCTGACGGGTGAGTGTTGAGTGGCAGAGAGTGTGTGTGTGAGTGTGTCAAAGTATGTGTGTCAAAGTGTGTGTGTGTGTGTAAATTCCTCGGGGACCAGAAGTACTTAATGTATTTTAAAAGTTTTTCAGAGTGTGTGTTTAAGCTGCGACTGTGTTTACTGAGTGAGCTGCAGACGGATGGACGGACACTGACATGTTAATAGCCTCCTCTGTGTGTGTGTGTGTGTGTGTGTGTGTGTGTGTGTGTGTGCGTACCAGCTGCGGCGTGTCCTGCAGCAGCGGCAGCAGCGTGGCCTCCAGGATGGCGGTCTGATCCGGGGTCAGTCCCTGCCACAGCGACAGCAGCAGCACCAGCAGGTGTGTGGCGCTGCGCAGACGCACAAACGCCTCCTCCAGCAGCGCCCGGTTCTCCTCCGCCGCCTCGGCCAGCGACATCACCTGCAGGGAGACGAGGGGGAGACGGGTCAGTGAACGCATCATCTGATGGTCAGGTGACAGCAGAACGAGTGTTAAAGCCTCAGTGTTTCCTGTTTCTGGCTTGTTTTATTAATCTTTATTGCAGACACAATAAGCGCGATACAAACAAACATGATAAAACATGTTTGTTTTCTTCTTTTTTTTCACAAAACTTTATTGTACATATCAAAATACTTAAAAAAGCCTCTCAAAAGGAAGATAAATTGCTTTTTTTTTAACAATACATTTAATCTCAATTACCATAAATAGAATCTACAAGGCTTCATAAAATAAATAAATACATAAAATAGAAAAAAGAATAGATACGATTAAAACAAATATAATAAAGTACCTCATTGTCTTTTTTCCCCACAAAACTTTATTGTACATATCAAAGTCTCTCAAAAGGAACAAATTGCATTGTTTTTAACAATACATTTAATCTCAATTACCATAAATACAATCTACTAGGCTTCATTAAAAAAGGGAAAAAAAAGAATAAATAAGATTAAAACAAATAGAATAAAGTACCTTGTTTGCTTTCTTTTTTTTCACAAAACTTTATTATACATATCAAAATACGTATTAGGTCTCTCAAAAGGAACATACTGCATTTTTTTAAACCAAACATTTCATCTCAACCATACATAAAATCTACAAGGCTTCATTAAGAAAATAAATAAATAAAATAGAAAAAAAAAAAGCAGAATAAAGTACCCTGTTTGTTTTCTATTGAAACCAAACATCTGGTGCTGCTTCAGGTGTCTTTAAGAAAATAAGAAATTTAAAAACTTTATTAAGAAAACAAACACAAACTCGCAGCGGCAACAACTCTGTAAAATTGATTTTCAGCTCCGTAAATGAAGTGTGACGGAGGCCAGAAAATTAATTACTTAAAAAAACACAACACGTCCCCGTTTATCGCATGAATGAGACATTAATTATTCAAATATTACAAACTAAATATTGGGAAACGCAGCAGAGATCATGAATCATTGACTCTTTTTTTTTTTTTTTTTTGGTTTCTGGGATGTTTTTGGACCGGGAGCAACTTTTTTTTTCTCTTTCTGCACAACCTGTGTAAACAGTTTTACGAGCATCGGCAGCTCTGCAGCTCCTTCATTAGCGTCGCCGTCACAGTCGGGGCAGGGCGTCTGATTTACTCTCATTTTTAGATGAGCCCTGAACTCACCACCGGCTTGTTTTCACTGGAGAGCGATGAGGTTCAACACGGCTGTTACGCAGCAGAGCGAGACCTCACACCTCCAGCTCCGACCGGTTATTTCTGTCTTTACACTTTGGAATTAGAGGTTCCAGTTAAAGTGGCATGAGAAGGACAAACAGAGAGCAAAGAGAGGAGAGATTCATCTCTGTCGCAGCGGTTTCATGTTGTTATGTTGTTGTGTTTCTGCTTTCTGCTTTAGAAATGTGACTTTATGGACTTTATTTAATCATTTCTCCATATTTTCTATCAATTATTATCAATGTTGTGTTGCAACACTTCACATCGTTTCCAAAAGTCCTTTAAACAGATTTAGCAACATTGAGTTTCAGAAACTAAACACTTGGTTGTACAGACAGTCCATGAACGCAGCATTGGGGAAAAGTATTAACTGATTTTACCAAAAGAGCGACGAAAAGTCTAGATACAGTTGTTTTAGAGGGAAATACAGAGACTGCTTGTCGGTGCAAGCTATTTTTAGAACGGTGGAGCAGAGCCGTGAGCTGCTCAGAGCTACGCTACGAAGGGATTTCTTGGTTTCAAACTCATCAAATACACAATCCAACAACTCCACAACGCTCTGGTGGACAAGTTGTGACCTGCACATTCACCACGCTATGAGATAATAACACAACGTTACCACACAGAGTTGTTTTAGAGGTAAATACAGAGACTGTTGATGAAAAACTGTCCCTGAAGGCAACGTGCATCTGCGGTTTTGCATGAATTTCCCTCTAAAACAACTCTGTGTGGTAACGTTGTGTTATTATCTCATAGCGTGGTGAATGTGCAGGTCACAACTTGTCCACCAGAGCGTTGTGGAGTTGTTGGATTGTGTATTTGATGAGTTTGGAAACTAAGAAATCCCATGAGCCTCCGTAGCGTAGCTCTGAGCAGCTCACGGCTCTGCTCCGCCGTTCTAAAAACAGCTTGCACCGACAATTAAAGGTAACGAACCTACTGCTATGACTATAGGGATTATGGTGATGGGCCAATTTATTAAAATGTTGAACTATCCCTTTAAGACTGTTCATAAGAAAATATTGAGGAATTGCACTAAAGAACTTTCTTTAAGATCTTTCTAAAGAACACATTGGTGACTCGACCTCCCTCCATCACCTCATCCCTCCATCATTACAAAAACAACAGAGGGATGGAGCGGTAGCGGCGTGAACGTGTGACGACAGAGCGAGACGGATGGCGGCGACGATGAGGAGGACAACAAGAAAGGACAAGCCGGACAAAGAAGACGAGGAGGGAAACAGGAGACGGAGGAAAGAAGACAGAGAGAGAGAGAGATGAACAGACAGAAAGAGAAAAGGAGAGAAAGAGAAGAGGTGAAAGCAGATCTGGGACTAATGGATGAGTGTGTGCTCAGATGAATGAGTGATCTGCAGGAGCGAGCAACCCAACCAACGCCGGCAGTTTGTTTGACAAATGGATTCAGCGCTCGCCATCCGATACTGGGAAAACAGAGATGACGGGAGAGAGAGACCCTGCAGTGTGTGTGTGTGTGTGTGTGTGTGTGTGTGTGTGTGTGTGTGTGTGTGTGTGTGTCGGCGTTAAGCCCGTTTTGATTTGTGTAACACTAAACTTCAAACATTAAGGAGCAGCTCCGACTCAGAGACGTCAACAGTTAAAACCTAAGAGTCACCTCCCCTCGTTTCCATGGCGACGCCCCCTCCCCTCCCCACTCCGCCTCGGCTGAGGTCACCTATGGGTGCCGTGTCACTCACTCACTCACACCTTTGTAGGTAACACACACACACACACACACACACACACACTCCTGACATTCTGGCTCTAGTTTCTCTTCTTCTATACTTATGAGGACCTTCAATGGTTTAATTAAAGGGATAGTTCAACATTTTGGCATATAGGCCCATTCCCATAACCCCTATAGTCATAGCAGCAGGTAGTAGATATTATGGACATCACCACTGCACTGCTCCACTGTTTGTTGTGGTTGAAAGAATTGCCCCCAGCGCGGACTCAGTGCACACTGTCCAGGACTTTGAGCTTTCATAGTCGCTAGCGCGATGTGAAGATTTCGCCGGTCTAGTTTGTTTCATGGTGTAACTCCGGTTTGTCTGCATCAATTTTAGTCGCGTTTTTTGCTCCGACCAACGCTGGTTGACCATCAGGACAACGATTTAGGGGTCAAAAATGGCCGGAATTGTCCATCAATTTTAGTCATTTAGTCGTTTTTTGCTCCGACCAACGCTGGTTGACCATCAGGACAACGATTTAGGGGTCAAAAATGGCCGGAATTCTCCTTTAAGAATTAAGAAGTTTGTCCATGTGAAGCTGCAGCCGGTCCTCACAGAGATAGAAACGTAGCTACAGCTGCTGCAGAGAGAAAACCTGGGATATGAATTCTACATATTCTCATGTAACACACACACACACACACACACACACACACACACACACACACACACACACACACACACACACACACACCCTCCCCTCGGGGTCTCTGAGAGTGTGTGTGTGTATTGATAAAAGGCTCCAGGTCCAGTGAAGGGCTTCATTGTTGGCAGCAGCTCGACTCCACACACACTCACACACACACACACACACTGATTGATGCCAGCTGAGAGAACACAAAGACACATTTAGGCCGGACACACACACACATACGCACACACACACACGGAGCAGCGATATAA
Organism: Decapterus maruadsi; assembly: GCA_030347415.2. NCBI lineage: Eukaryota > Metazoa > Chordata > Actinopteri > Carangiformes > Carangidae > Decapterus > Decapterus maruadsi. The sequence continues at coordinate 3,331,801 of CM064894.1, forward strand.
GAACATGCACATATATGAACCCAGGTTTGTGCATGGGTCTGACACACACACACACACACACACACACACAGATATACTGCAGACTGATAGACCTTCACAATAAAAGAGGAACCTGGACACACACACACACACACAGACACACAGACACACACACACACACACACACACAGACACACACAGTAGCAGTGAGCTGTGTGAACTGCCTGTGACCTTAAACAACCTGCAGTTGAAGCTGCCGAGGTCGTGACCTCCAGACGACTCTCAGTGAGGTTGAAACTTTATTTAACACACAGTTACACACGCTTACACACACTCTTTAAAGGGATAGTTCAACATTTTGGCAAAGTGGCCCATTGCCATAACCCCTATAGTCATAGCAGTAGGTTCGGTGCAAGATGTTTTTAGAGCGGCGGAGCAGAGACGTGAGCTGCTCAGAGCTACGCTACGGAGGCTCATGGGATTTCTTGGTTTCTCTCATCAAACTCATCAAATACACAATCCAACAACTCCACAACGCTCTGGTGGACAAGTTGTGACCTGCACATTCACCACACTATGAGATAATAACACAACGTTACCACACAGAGTTGTTTTAGAGGGAAATTCATGCAAAACCTCTGATGCACGTTGCCTTCAGGGACAGTTTTTCCATCAACAGTCTCTGTATTTCCCTCTAAAACAACAACAACAACAACAATGGACCAATTTGCCAAAATGTTGAACTATCCCTTTAACCGTTTCCAAAAGTAAAATATCATGATACGACCGACAAATCTGAATTTTTGTGACGGGAAAATGAAACTATTCTTTATCCCAGAGAGAAGTCAGAGCTCTGGACCGACGCTGGACACACACATACACAAATAGTTGTGTTTGTATATTCACGCACAAATGCAGCAGGATATTTCACACACACATAACGGAAAAGCCACAAGAAATGTAGCGAAAAACACAAACAGAAATCATGAGCAGCCTTATCTATGGAAATGCATGGTTGAAACCACACACACACACATGTAGTGTATATACAAACGATGTGGCTGTGGTCTGGGTGAAGTAATTGCAGCTGATGGACTGAATGAGGTTTGGTCGCTACAACAAGCAACTTGTAGACGAACCAATCAGAGCGCAGACGGAGTTAAACACACGGAGACGGAGGAGGAGGAGGAGGAGGAAGAAAAAGAAAAAGTGAAAAAGTGAAAAACTACCACACAAAGTGACACACAAAGAGTTCCTCACATGGCGTCTGAACGTCCCGGTGAACAGTGAACGCCACCCAGAGCGTCGTCAGACTGGGATCAATTACAGGGGATTTTCAAAATAAAACTCATCTGTAAAACATATAGAAAATGTTTTAATGGACGGAATGGACCTTTTCTACTTTATGATGAAGATAAAACTAAAGAACAATATTTAAAATGATATTACTGTTCATTTTAAAGGGGAGGGGTAATAATAATATAATAATAATAATTAGAGATCATGTTGTTTCTTAGTTTTTTTCGTTCTTTAATGTTTTCTTTTGTCTGTTTGATCATGTTTTTAAACCTCACTTACATTTTTTGAAATAAACTACCATTCTATACTTTCACTTTCTCACATTTAAATCGAGTTCAAATAAAACGCAGCATATAAAAATATCCGGGGTCGCCAGAAATTTGTGATGTCACAATGGGGTCAAGAGGCAGAAAAGGTTGGAAACCACTGGAGTAACAATAATCAAATCTTCAGACTCGAACTGATTGATCGTGTTCTGATTTCTGATCTCATATCGTGATCAGAAATCATCTGTTCATCCTGCAAACATCTGGCTATTGAGATGCAAGAGACAATTTAAATTGGACACGAGCTCAGGAACGACCTCGAGATGAGTCGCTGAACGTCTGACACGGTTTCACAGGAAGAGAAAATACATCCATTTTTGATGTAAAAACACTCAAACGTGAATATTTAGGTAAATATAAACAGATAAACGATCAATTAACATGTGGAAACGATGAGAAAAGACAGTTTTCATTTCCTGGTTTGGTTTGTTGAAGCTTGTGCAGCTCCGACGCCTCCACCTGCTCTGACGACCTGGAGCTTCACTCAACAGGACCCTGTGTGTCTGTGTGTGTGTGTGTGTCTGTGTGAGTGAGTGTGTGTTTGTGTTGTTCAGACTGTGACCGGTCGAGCGGAGGAGAGTCGGTGAATTACAGAGAGTCTGAGGCCAAAAAGCTTTAAACCCAGTTCCTGTCAAACATGAGTGAAGTTAGTGAAAGTCAAACAACACGACGAGAGACAAGACGAGAGAGTGTTTCTGAGTGTGTGTCTGTCTGTGTGTGTGTTTGCTGCAGAGCTGGTGGATTAGATGTTTCCTGCTCAGTGAGCCACAGCATGGACGAGCTCCAAGCCACACACACACACACAGTCAGGAAAACACTTTAAAGGGGTAGTTCAACATTTTTGGCAAATTGTCCCATCACCATAATCCCTATAGGTTCGTTACCTTTAATTGTTGGTGCAAGCTGTTTTTAGAACGGTGGAGCAGAGCCGTGAGCTGCTCAGAGCTACGCTACAGAGGCTCATGAGATTTCTTGGTTTCAAACTCATCAAATACACAATCCAACAACTCCAAAACACAGAGAAAAACTGTCCCTGAAGGCAACGTGCATCAGTGGTTTTGCATGAATTTCCCTCTAAAACAACTCTGTGTGGTAACGTTGTGTTATTATCTCATAGCGTGGTGAATGTGCAGGTCACAACTTGTCCACCAGAGCGTTGTGGAGTTGTTGGATTGTGTATTTGATGAGTTTGATGAGGGAAACCAAGAAATCCAATGAGCCTCCGTAGCGTAGCTCTGAGCAGCTCACGGCTCTGCTCCGCCGTTCTAAAAACAGCTTGCACCGACAATTAAAGGTAAAAACGAAGCTACTGCTATGACTATAGGGATTATGGTGATGGGACAATTTGCCAAAATGTTGAAATATCCCTTTAAATTTGCACATAGCATAGAGATACAGCTGTGAGAGAGAGAGCTGCACTGAGACGTGAGGAGGAGAAGAAATAAGAGAAGTGAAAGAAGAAAAGAAAACAGAGGAAAAGGTTCATATCGGGGTCAGATGACTGGCCGTGTGTGTGTGTGTGTGTGTGTGTGTGTGTGTGTGTGTGTGTGTGTTGAGGCTCAGTGTTTCCGTGTCTTAATTAAAGAGCCAATTAGAATCTCAGTTTAACGACGGTTGGAATCAGAGGCCGTTTCCTGACTAATACACACACACCCATGTATACTGTTACACACACACACATTAGTCATTAACATCCCCTCCCCACACACACACACAGACACACACATACAATAATAAATGTGGTTTCACTAACACAGAAACACATTTCCTCAGTAATGGAAGAACAGTAACAGATTCACTGTTCCACTGAATAACACACACACACACACACACACACACTGACGCACACACACAAGCACACGCACACACACAAACACAAAGACAGTGAAGTGGCGAGGCGTGTGTCTCATTGAAGTTCCTTTGTGTTGTTGTAGAGCCTGACGCCTGCTGCCAAACACCTGCATGAACACACACACACACACAGACACACACTCAGGAACAGCGCAGGGTGTGTGAAGTGTTTCAGGGAGTTAACCTAAACATTACAAATTGTCAGACACCAACTTTCATCATCACACACACACAGACACACACAGAGTTCATGGCCAACGAACACGTCGTCTTCTTCTCAGCTGTTCACTGTGACCTTTGACCTCTGACCTCATCACAGACGACATGACATCACTCAGCAGCAGCAGCAGCAGCAGCGTCTGCACCAACGGACTGAGAGGAAGTGAAGCTGCTGCTCAGACAGTTTCAGAAACCTCTGCTGTTGTTGTTGTTAAAGGGATAGTTCAACATTTTGGAAAATTGGCCCAGGTTCGTTACCTTTAATTGTCGGTGCAAGCTGTTTTTAGAACGGCGGAGCAGAGCCGTGAGCTGCTCAGAGCTACAAGACGGGGAGACGGAGATAAACATAAACAGAGGTTGGAGACGGAGCGATGAGCATCTCCTCAGACAGACAGACAGTAACCACTGTTGTCTGTGGGCAAAACACACACACACACACACACACAGTGCTGATAACAGCGTCTGTCTACACTTTGACTGATAAGACCGGAGGATAGAGGAGGGAGGGGGAGGAGGGGAGACGGAGCAGAGTGAGGGAGACGAGATGAGACTGAGGAGAAGATGGAGACGGTAAGAGTTGGAGGAGGAGGAGAAGAAGGAGCTGTTTACTCAAGTCTGGATGAGTGTTGACGGAGGAGAGGAGCGGAGGATGAGGTGATAGGATCAACCTGAGGCTTTATCGCTCGCTCTGGAACGCACACACACACACACACACACACACACACACATCCTCCCATCATCCTCTTCTCTCCTCTTTATCCGGCTGCACTCAGGTCAAAGCTGATCAATAATAAACCACAGACAGATCATCATGAAGACGATTGTTAAACTCTATATTTATGAATTGTTATGAAAGAATCAAACAGATAATGCATCGTGCAAGATCTGCATTTATACTTTTTATATTCTTTCATTCAAACATTTAAGCTTCTGTCTCTTCTCCAGAAACAAACATACAAGGTTGAGGTGAAGGAGATCTAATTCATTGTTTCTGAACAGCTTTTCCATGTGGCCGCTTCAGAATTTCTCCAAACCTTTCCTTAATGACGGTGAGTAGAACAATCGATTTTGAGTGAAATATCCCTTTAAAAATGAACGGTTCGATGACAGCGATGATGCTTTTGGTGTGAACGCAGTCCTGGAACAGGTCCTCTCTCCGCTGTACAGTGACCGGAGTGGAGCAGCAGCTGCTGCAGGTCGATGCAGCACTGGAGCCGTTTCAGACACAAAATGGAGTCGATCAATAAATCACAGCCTGATTTCTGAAGCGGAGCTGCACCGTCGTCTGGAAACTGCATCTAAAATCTCCTCCTGCATGGGCCGGGCTGCAGGTTCGACCCCGGTGAGTCCAAGGTGTGACGTCTTCCAGCGACTCGTTAGTCCAGACCCCGGCGGGTATATTTTCTTAAACACTTACTTCAGTGATTAATGATGCGTTTGCTCAATTAATCAACTCCAGCTCTAATTTGAAACGTCTTTCATAGATTTTTTTTCCTGAAATCCAGGATTTTGGTTTCCAGTGACCCAAACATCCCTCGATGACATCATGCACTAATTAGCATATTAATGACATCATGGTGTTGTGTTTGCACTCACTGGGCCGGTGTCAGCTCCTCATCTGTTTCCTCTTCTCCTCTCTGAGCTCAACATCATGTTCACTGTTTTAATTCATACGACAGTTCATAATGAAGTTACATTCACGTGTTTGTTTCCATTTGTTCAGCTCCGAGACGGTGACCGGAGGAGGAAAACCGATCGCCGCTGTCACCTGCAGGTCGTCGGCTGCTGCTGCTGCTGCTGGGTTTTCTTTACAACAATGACGTCAAGGTCAGAAAACACATTTGTTTTCCTCTGTTGTTCCTCAGTGTTTCACATGGACAACAGACTTCAAAAGGTTTGTGTTACTCAGACAGGAGCAACTTTTTCCAGGATATTTTCACGTTTCGTCTCATTTTCTTTGAAAATTGGTCAATAGTTTTCCAGTGAGAAATCCTGTTTATTTCCTATTACTTCTGTTTGAGTATCCTTGGTTCTTCTTCTCTTTCTTATATTTGAGTATCCTTGGTTCTTCTTCTTCTCTTTCTTATATTTGAGTATCCTTGGTTCTTCTTCTTCTTCTCCTCCTTATATTTGAGTATCCTTGGTTCTTCTTCTCTTTCTTATATTTGAGTATCCTTGGTTCTTCTTCTCTTTCTTATATTTGAGTATCCTTGGTTCTTCTTCTTCTTCTCTTTCTTATATTTGAGTATCCTTGGTTCTTCTTTTTCTTCTTCTTCTCTTTCTTATATTTGAGTATCCGTGGCTCTTCTTCTTCTTCTTCTCTTTCTTATCTTTGAGTATCTCTTCTTCTTCTTCTTCTTGAGTATCCTTGGTCCTTCTTCTTCTTCTCTTTCTTATATTTGAGTATCCTTGGTTCTTCTTCTTCTTCTCTTTCTTATATTTGAGTATCCTTGGTTCTTCTTCTCCTCTTTCTTATATTTGAGTACCATTGGTTCTTCTTCTTCTTCTCTTTCTTATATTTGAGTATCCTTGGTTCTTCTTCTCTTTCTTATATTTGAGTATCCTTGTTTCTTCTTCTCTTTCTTATATTTGAGTATCCTTGGTCCTTCTTCTTCTTCTTCTCATATTTCCTACTCATCACTAGTCATTTCCATTGGTTGTGTTGTTTGTTTGTCACTGTTTTCTCTTTTGTTTTCACGTATCTTATATTATTTCTATCTGTGCCGGCACCTTGTAACATTGTTAAGAACGGTGTTTTATAAATAAAGTTTCAGTCTTTGAACTATATAGTTTCCAGTCTGGATTCTCCTCCGAGTCCTGGACTTAAATATTTCACCTTCTCTTTTTTTCTTCTACATTTGGGTCTTTAAAACTACAGAAACCCACTGACAGGAGCAGCTGAAGACTGCGCTGCTGAGATTTACTCAGTGCAAAGCATTCTGGGAGATCAGAAGGGGGGGTGAGGGGGGTGGGGGCAAAAACCACAGAGTGAAGAAGAATGTGTCAGGTGGGTGGGTGGTGAAACCCAGAAACACTTCATCAAACTGCAGTGATAATCCCGACTCAGGGCAGGTTTCACATTCCTCGGAGCTGCTGAGCTTCTCAGAGCCGGAGGAGGAACGACGGCGTCCGCGCTCGCTCCAGACGGGCATGTGTGTGTGAGTGTGTGTGTGTGTGAATGTAAAAATACAACAAGTGAGAAGGTGTCGGGGGTTTATACGCTAAGAAAAATAAAGTTTTTCAATCACAGCTGTCAGGGACGCTTTAACAGGCTGTCGTTCAGCAGCGGCGGCGGCGGCTGCTGCTAAAACATGGCGGCGGCGTGATTTATGAGGCTGTCCGGCTTCGTCAAAGAGTCGGCTCAGCTCTGGTGTTTTCTCTGGGATGGCGAGGCCGAGCGGAGGAAAAGCGGGGGTGGGTGGGTGCTTTTCTTTGCCACGCGTGTTCACACGGTCGCGGACAAAGAGCTTTATTCTCTCTGATGCGTCTGGGAGGGAGTCAGAGGCTGAAAACACGACCACACCCCGGGGGAAGAGATGTGAGGAGGGGAGACTCAGATCTCCAATTAAAGTAAATTAAAGGGATAGTTCAACATTTTGGCAAATTGTCCCATTGCCATAATCCCTATAGTCATAGCAGTAGGTTTGTTACCTTTAATTGTTGGTGCAAGCTATTTTTAGAATGGCAGAGCAGAGCCGTGAGCTGCTCAGAGCTACGCTACGCTACAAATACACAATCCAACAACTCCACAACGCTCTGGTGGACAAGTTGTGACCTGCACATTCACCACGCTATGAGATAATAACACAACGTTACCACACAGAGTTGTTTTAGAGGGAAATTCATGCAAAACCTCTGATGCATGTTGCCTTCAGGGACAGTTTTTCATCAACAGTCTCTGTATTTCCCTCTAAAACAACTACAGTGGTAAAATTCACGAGTTTCCAAACATTACATATCTGTAAGGAAACAACACGAAGGACGTTGCAAATATTTAGGTTTGAGGAAAAAGTCCAGAGTCATAAAACACATGAATCACCTGTAACACTCTCAATGTAAAACGTATAGATTTATCATATTATAATCATTTAACTATCAATAATAACTGTTGAGTCAGAGATGGTTGATAGAAAAATATTTCAGCTCTAAACACCAGATGCACACATTTAAACCTCTCCTGCTCACATGCATTAACGCACACATCTCAAAAAGCGCAGACAATTTTTTCTTTTTCCACAAAACCTTAAATCCACACCCTCCCTCTCTCTCTCTCTCTCTCCCTCACACACACAGATGCTGAGGTCAGTGTGTGTGTGTGTGTGTGTGGTCCTGAAGGGCCCGGAGGCCCCAGACGGAGCAGGGGACTAAATTACACAGTGTGACCCACCGCCGTGACACCCAACCTGGGATTAACACCCAGGCCCAGAGTCGCTGGGAGCCCCGAGGGCTGGAGGGGGGGGGGGGCTCAACAGGTTCAGAGGTGACCTCACACACACAGGCTGAGGCCGCTGCCACGGCCACGGGCCACCCAGAGCCTGAATAATGAGGGTTTGGTCGGTCCAGCTGGATGGAGGGAGGGGGAGGAGGAGGAGGAGGAGGAGGAGGAGGAGGAGGAGGAAGATGAGGAGGAGGAGGAAGATGAGGTGGGGAGGGGGGTGGCGGTTGTTCTGGGCGGAGGCTCGACTGCAGAGTTTATTAAGTTTCCGGTTTCCAGACAAATCCACGTTGTGTCTACGGGAACATCTGAGCCGGATCAGGACTCGGACCTGGCAGCTCCGCCGCTCCCACGTGGTTTCACTGTCTGACACCTGAAGCTGTCGCCACGGAGACAGAGACGATGTCACCGCTCTGCTGCTGCTGAGGAGGAGGAGGAGGAGGAGGAGGACGATCACGTTCACCAGTACTTTTTCACTAGTAAAGAAACTCCAGACACGTTCTTCTCACTTGCAATATTTTTCATTAATTAAAGGCCAGTGTTTTGGTTGTTTCATCTTCTTCAGGGATGTTTTTTTAATTTTTTTACTTTTAATAATAAAAAATCTTGTACGTTACTTTCAAACTGGATGAATCAGAAATTAAAACAAGCAGAGCTGGATCAATTGGTCGATTCATTGATGATCAAACCTGAGTTCAACCAAGTGTTAAGACGATATATTTATAATTTATCAGTAATTAAACACATGGAATGAGACATAAATTAATATAAAAACATAATAACTCCTCCTCAGGAGAGGAACTGATGTTCCTGTTGTGAATTAATGATTATTTGTTATCGATTAGAGCTGATTAATAGGCCAAAAACAAATCTGTACTTTATATTTTAACTTCAGGATAAATCAGATAAAAACAAACAGAGGTGGATCAATTGATTTATTGATGATCAATTCTTTTCAAGGCGTCAAACCTGAGTTCAACCACGTGTTAAGACGATATATTTATAATTTATCAGTAATTAAACACATAAATTAATTGATAACACAATAATGGAAGGGGCTCTGTGTTCCTGATGTGAATTAATGATTATTTGTTATTGATCAGAGCTGATCAATACGCCAGAAAACAAGATTATATCCTGTTGTTACATCACGTGTTCGTTTCTGTTTTTCTCCGTCACTGAAACTATTTCTAAAGATAAAGATTGATGCTTTTTCTCTGGTCTTCATGTTTGGAAACGCTTTGCTTCTTATTTACGATGGGCGGCGACTCATCGAGCTGATTTACATCCCGCTGGTGTTTTGATTAATCGGGAGTAAATCACAGTTTGAGCTTTAAGAGGAAACTTTTCCTCCACGGCGGCGGCGGCGACGGCGGGTGTTAATGTTTTCATTCTGTGAATCCACACCAGTCACAACAAAAACACATTCATTCGTAGGTTTCGTAACTGATGCGAATGTGACATAAAAACACTCCTCCTCCTCCTCCTCCTCTTCCTCCTCCTCCTCCTCCTCCTCTTTTCTCTTCCTACGTTCCCACAGGATTCATCAGATTCTTCAGCTGACAGCTCCAATCCACCGTCAAACGCTCCGGTCCTGACCTGACCATCTATCTCCTAACTGCAGACACCGATTCCCAGAATGCTTTGCAGAATCAAACCTGCAGGATTCGTGCAGCGTTCGAGACGACTCGGAACTCAAGACTCTCCCAGATGAAAACTCTGATTTCCGACTTCAAAGCGTTCCAGACGCTCCGCATCAGAATAACTACAAACATGGCCGACCGGGACAGCGTTTGCATTCAAAGTGCTTCATGTTAGCGACACAACAAACATGACAAAAGGCAGGGAAACTATTTTAAAAAAAAGAAAAGTGTTCCACAACATTAATAGGTTGATCTGTAATTGTATATTTCATAACATTTTAATGTTTTTTGGCATTAAAATCAAGGTTCCCACTCATTTTCAGCTGCTACCGTCTGACCAACATGTTATCACCCCAGACACTGACACATCCTCCGTCCCATTCCTGAACCTTATTCTGTACGTTTAACCAGTTTGTTTCTATGTTTATTCTGATTTCCAGATGTGCAGTCTGTGGCTCTGACTGAAAATGAAATCATCTCTTACTGTACATGATTAGGAATTATAACGAATGTATCACAGAACGACCCAAACAGGTTGTTTTTATTCCTGCTGCCGGTCCAACACTGGAAACCCTCATCAACTCACAGTCTCTAGTTTTCCCGCTAGCTTCAGGGTCTGAAAAGGTGAAATAGAAATCTGGTAGCAGGACGACTCAAGCTTTTCCAGGACATTTGACCTTTTTTTCCGCATTTACCATGTGTTTTCTCCAGGTTTTCCAGGTTTTCCAGGATGCGTGTGAACCCTGACAATGCATTTTAATCAATGTTTCACCATCTCACGCAGCGTTGGATTTGCACCTTTTCCATCTGGAGGCAGTGAGCGTTCCTGAACGCAGCGTTCCTGAACGCAGCGTGAGACGCAGAGCGAAGCCGACAGCAGGAGCAGCGCTGGGAGTCGGAGTCAGAGTCTACAGGCAAACAGCTGCACACATCTGGAGCTGCTGCTGTCACAGGCCCTGCTGGGTGTGTGTGTCTGTGTGTGTGTGTGTGTGTGGAGGTCACACCAGGTGAAGGGGAAGCTGGGTCACACACACACACACACACAGCTCGTAAAGCGCTCCAGCTGATGCAGATGTTGGGACGTGTGGCCGAGGTCAAAGCTCAAACAGATACATTGAGACCTTGCGTGCACACACACATGCGACACACACACACAGTTTAGCGAGTGTGTATTAATAGCATGTGATGTGACTGAAACCCCAGAGCCGTTTCACCAGAACAGCTGCGAGTGTGGAGAGTGTGTGTGTGTGTGTGTGTGTGTGTGTGTGTGTGTGTGTGTGTGTGTTTTAAAAACCTTCCTCAAAAGCCAAAATATATATGAACTCTTCGCCCGAAGAAGAGTTCAATGGTGCAAGAAAACACAGCGACACGCCTGCTACACACACACACACACACACACACACACACACACACACACACACACACACACACACACACACACACACACACACACACCAGTGCAGCTGGAGGTAAAACAGTGTCAATGCTGCAGCAACGCAGCGACACTAGTTGAGTCACAGGTAGCGGCAGCAGCACGGTGACGTGAGGAGAGAGACGGACTGACACCACGCATCAACAGCTTTACTTCTCTTTCTTTCTTTCTCTGTATCCATCCCCCTCTTTCTATCATCCATCCATCTATCTCTCTGTCTTTCTTTCTTCCCCCTTTCTCTTTCTTCCTTCTTTCTTTGTAACCCTCTCTGTCTCTTCCTTCCTTTCTTTCTCTGTATCCATTCCCCTCTTTATCTATCTATCTATCTATCTATCTATCTATCTATCTATCTATCTTCCATCCATCCATCCATCCATCCATCCATCCATCCATCCATCCATCCATCCATCCATCCCAGAGTTTGACACCTGAGTCAGGAGGAGTGTACTGTACTGTATGTTCGTGTTGCGTTCAAGTGCAGTGGGTTTTATGGGACTCACTTCACGTCCAGTTGTAGTTGTTGAAGCTGAAGTTACAAAACAAACATGAAGAAACCAGATGACACACACACACACACACACACAGACACACACACAGCTCAGTGCAGGAGACACACACACACACACACAGACACACACACGGAGCGGAGACGCAGCGTGAAGACAACCGTCCCGTCTGATCATAAAAATATCTTCTTCAAGTTATTTTCAGACGTTTCTCCTCATATGAGCTGCATGTAGCAGTGTGTATGTGGTCTGTGGTGTGAGCACGTGTGTGTGTGTGTGTGTGTGTGTACGTGTGTGTGTGTACGTGTATGTGTGTGTGTGTGGGGACAGTGTTTAGTCTGAAACCATATTTAGTCTCTGGTCTTAAGAGGAGCCTATAATCACACAGAGCCTTTCTCTCTACTCATTACACACACACACACACACACACACACACATACACACGTACACGCACACACCAAGTGGCCTGTCATTACCAGTTCACACTAACCTCCCAAGCTGCACACACACACACACATACACACACACACACTGGGCAATTTGTTTGCATGAATCCTCTCATGCTGCGTGAACACACAGTTTGATGCATGTGCACTTTTATGAACACACACACACACACACAGGCAGATGTGTCGTCCAGCTGTGATGCTGCTGCTGCTGTGAGTTTGTTGTTGGTCGCTGCTGCAGAGGAGGAGGAGCAAGGATGAAGAGGAGGAGCAAGGATGAAGAGGAGGAGAGAAGAAGAGGAGGGGAGGAAGGAGGAAGAAGAGGAGGAGGAAGAGGAGGAAGAAGAGGAAGAAGAGGAGTAGGTAGGAGGAAGAAGAGGAGGAGGAAGAGGAGGAGTAGGAAGGAGGAAGAAGAAGAGGAAGAGGAGGAGCAGGAAGGAGGAAGAAGAAGAGGAGGAGGAGGAAGAGGACGAGTAGGAGGAAGAAGAGGAGGAGGAGGAAAAAGGATGAAGGGGACGAGTAGGAAGAAGGAAGAAGAGGAAGAGGAAGAAGAGGAGGAGGAAGAGGAAGAAGAGGAGGAAGAAGAGGAAGAAGAGGAGGAAGAAGAGGAGGAGTCTGCTCTCCTCCTGTCAGTCTGTGCTCAGAGCAGCAGCAGGAGCAGTGTGTGTGTGTGTGTGTGTGTGTGTGTGTGTGTGTGTGTGTGTGTTGGTGAATCATCATCATCGTCGTTAATGAAGCCATTAATCATCTTCTGTTCTCAGGCCCAGCGACGTGAGAACATGAACCAATAACTGATATTATCACATCATCAATAATCATAAATCATAGTTTTTTAATTGTTAGTGAATCTCCTCCAGGTTGGTGGTGTTTCCTCACACGTCTCCTCCGGCCGCTCAGGGCGGTGGAGGCGCCGTTAAACCAGCTGAGCTGCTGTTGGGCTTTAGCCTGCAGCGCTGCAGCGCACACACACACACACACAAACACACACACAACAACAACCTTCACCTCAGGTTGGAGTGAGCTGAAGTGAAATGATGACACAACATCGAGTTCATCTAAAGTGTCATGAAACATTTTGTGATCCTGTTGTTCCAGAAACTATTTAGCAAAGATCTGAAACTGCTGATGGAAAAAAACAAGAAACTAAACATAAATCCACTTTCAAGATGTTCCATAAAAATGTGAAATGTGACAAAGTGAAAATGGTCATCTTTATATCTTTGTATCTTTCTTTGTTTTTCTATAATTTCTACCTACTAATACCTACTTAAATGACTTTAAATGACTCAACTTTTAAAGAATGGGATTGAATTGATGAGTTTGAAACCAAGAAATCCCATGAGCCTCCGTAGCGTAGCTCTGAGCAGCTCACGGCTCTGCTCCGCCGTTCTAAAAGTAGCTTGCACTGACAATTAAAGGTAACGAACCTACTGCTATGACTATAGGGATTATGGCGATGGGCCAGTTTGCCAAAATGTTGAACTATGCCTTTAATAAGTAATCAGTTGTGGAATGTAGTGAGAAATGTGAGGTAAAATTATTGACACAAACAAAGAAAAGTGCACAAATTGTTGATTCTCCAGGTTGTTTCTCACGGCGACAAGACCAAAGACTGAAGAAGACGATGTGAAATTAAAAATGTAATTTCCTCAAACTGGTGAGAAAACAACAGAAAACCAAAGAGCTGCAGCGTTTTCATTGAACACAACAACATAAAGAGAGAACAGATCAGACAGAGAGAAAGTCAGGTTGTTGTTTTCTGTCTGTGTGTGTCTGTGTGTGTGGTGTGTGTATAAATCCTGCATTGTCTGCATGTGGTCAGAGACCAAAACAAGACACAGTCTAATCTTGGCAGACAAAACATGAGAGAGATCCTGACTACAAATTAGCAACACACATATACACACACAGCTGTGGAGCTTCTTTTCCACCTGTTTCTCTCTCTCTCTCTTCTTTGTCTCTTTCCTTTCCTACATTTCTCTCTCTGTTCTTCTTCTGTCTGTTGCTTCTTTTCTGTGTATTTGTCAAATTTACAGAGAAATAAAACTTGACTTGAATAAAAACGTGTCTCAGACTCTATTTCAGATTTTATTTGGATGAAGTGAATTTCAATTACAATCTAACTTTCCAATCACTGTCTTGTTTTGGGTTTTTTTCCCCATTGATCGCACTTTTATCTGTAAATATTTGATTTCATTCCACCAGAAAACCAAGTCATGTCGCTGATTTTCCATTTTTTATGGGGAAACTCAAACAGTTTGTTCATATTCATGTTTCTTTTGTTTTAGTTTTCACTCTTTGATCATGTTTTTCTCCTAATTTCATCTTTTTCTTTTACACATTCCAAATAAAACTTCTAACTAGCTAACTAAAAATATTATAGAAGATAAAAAATCTTCATATTTGCAATGAGCTAAATCCTATTGAACGTTTTAAAGTGTTCTTTTTCTTCATTTACGTTTGTAAAATTTGAACTTGCGATCACTTTCATCATGTTTCTGTGTTTTTTTTAAGTGCAGCTGTAGAACAGATTTCATTTTCTTCTTCTGCCTGTGGAGTAAGTAAACAAAACACAGACAGCGCCACTCTGCCATTGAAACCCCACAGTGTGGCGGGAGTTGGTACTGCAGCTGGAATAAACAGAAATAAAGCCCCGCCCCCTTTTTTTGTTACATTCAACAGATGTTGTTGTCGCATAACAAACTAAAATCAAGTGTTTTCACCACTTTCAGGCTGAAGCCTCCTTTTCTGTATCAAATAACAACAAAAAAATCAAATCAAAGCGAAGCCGCATTCAGCGTCCGACCAGTGAAAAACTCCAGAGTCTTTGTGATGCTAATGCTGTGGGCGCACAGGAATTCAGTTCTGTAGCTTCCCAACTCAGATTTGTGTGTTTCAATGGTCTTTATGTTTCATTTTTATGGCATTTCCTCTTGTGCAGTAGTCGATCACTCATCAATCTATCAATTAAGTTTGTGTAAAATATACAAACAAAGCCACATGACTGAGTTAAATCTGTCTAAACTTCTTTATGATTGTGTGTCTTCAGCTAAAAATAAAGAAAAGTGGAAGGAGGGTATATTCCCTCGGACACACACCACACAAACACAACATGTATGTGGCGTTCCTACAGTCCAACACTGAACCGCACACTTGATGCAGTCCAGACCAGAGAGACCTGAGAAGCCATCTTACACACACAGACAAACACCAACACACACACCCAGAGCCAGCAGGTCTGAGGTGATGGTTTTGGTTTTGGTCCCAGTGAAAACGACACTAATTTGGAGCTGAGCTGAGTTTTTTTCACTGAGCCGACGGAGGCTAATTAAAATGCTAACAAAGCCAATGTAAAGTGAATGAGCTCGACGCTAACGCTAACAAAGCCAATGTAAAGTGAATGGGCTCAACGCTAATGCTAACAAAGCCAATGTAAAGTCAATGGGCTCAACGCTAATGCTAACAAAGCCAATGTAAAGTCAATGGGCTCGACGCTAATGCTAACAAAGCCAATGTAAAGTCAATGGGCTCGACGCTAACGCTAACAAAGCCAATGTAAAGTCAATGGGCTCGACGCTAACGCTAACAAAGCCAATGTAAAGTGAATGAGTTCGATGCTAACGCTAACAAAGCCAATGTAAAGTCAATGGGCTCGACGCTAACGCTAACAAAGCCAATGTAAAGTCAATGGGCTCGACGCTAACGCTAACAAAGCCAATGTAAAGTCAATGGGCTCGACGCTAACGCTAACAAAGCCAATGTAAAGTGAATGAGCTCGACGCTAGCGCTACAGTAACAAAGCCAAAGTGAAGTGAATGGGCTCAACGCTAATGCTAACAAAGCCAATGTAAAGTGAATGGGCTCGACGCTGACGCTAACAAAGCCAATGTAAAGTCAATGGGCTCAACGCTAATGCTAACAAAGCCAATGTAAAGTCAATGGGCTCGACGCTAATGCTAACAAAGCCAATGTAAAGTCAATGGGCTCGACGCTAACGCTAACAAAGCCAATGTAAAGTCAATGGGCTCGACGCTAACGCTAACAAAGCCAATGTAAAGTGAATGAGTTCGATGCTAACGCTAACAAAGCCAATGTAAAGTCAATGGGCTCGACGCTAATGCTAACAAAGCCAATGTAAAGTGAATGAGCTCGATGCTAACGCTAACAAAGCCAATGTAAAGTGAATGAGCTCGATGCTAATGCTAACAAAGCCAATGTAAAGTGAATGAGCTCAATGCTAACGCTAACAAAGCCAATGTAAAGTGAATGAGTCGACAATGTAAAGTGAATGAGCTGGATGCTAATGCTAATGCTAATCCGATCAAACACACTGGCGCCTTTGTCATATGACCTCCAATCACACACACACACACACACAAACACACACACACACTTAACTTACTTAAACACACACACACACAGGCTATAGCCGACAACATAAACTTTCATATTCAACTACACACACACACTTTGCACACAAATTCCAAACACCACACTAAATAAGTCGTACCCACAAACACACCCTTGGCAGCCGTGTGTGTGCACCTGAGTGTGTGTGAGTGTGTGTGTGTGTGTGTGTTGCCCCCTTTCTCTCAATGGTCTCCTTTGAAGGAGGAGGAGAGAGAGAGAGGGGAACTCTGGGAATTCAGTGAAACAAGATAAATATCCTCGGCTTGGCGTCGCAAGGCCGCCGCGCTCCCTCTCTCTCTCTCTCCGACACACACACACACACACACACACACACACACACACACACACACACACACACACACACTGATTACAGAGTAAATATGCATGATCTTATAAATCAGCTATTGTTTGTGACGCACACGACACAAACACACACAACGTGCAGCGACCGACATGTTGACTTTAGAGAAAGTGAACTAGGGGAGGTCATCAGTCATGTAAGCATGTACACACACAAACACACACACACACAATATAAAGAATTCAGTGTGTGTGGACGTTTCTTCTATTTATTTAAATTCAGAGAAGCTTCAGATTTCACCTTCACTCTGTCTGATCGCTCAGAAGAGGTTTTTATTTTTGAATTATTCAGAATTATTCTGCACAACACGGAGAAACTGAGAAAAATGATATCTTTTCATGTGTTTTCACCTTTCATCCGCCCAAAAATTCTGTTTTCAGCCACTGAATTGTTCATTTCCAGCCAAAATGGAGATTTTGTGAAAACTCTAGTTTCATATTTGTGAGTATAAACAGGTGAAAACTGACTTTTAGTTCTGGAACATCACTGTATGTGACAAAAAAATGATAAAAATATGTATTTATGGACATTTTGTTGCCTTTATTTACATAGAAGATGTAAGAAGAGGCATCATATTGTTGAAATTGCGTGTTTGTCTTTGTACTAAAACAAATGGGAAAGTTTAGAAGTCATTATTCCACTCAAGATCAAATTGTGCTATACGTGGCACTTGAACTTAAAGGGATATTTCAACATTTTGGCAAATTGACCCATTGCCATAACCCCTATAGTCATAGCAGTAGGTTTGTTACCTTTAATTGTCAGTGCAAGCTATTTTTAGAACGGCGGAGCAGAGTCGTGAGCTGCTCAGAGCTACGCTACGGAGGCTCATGGGATTTCTTGGCTTCAAACTCATCAAATACACAATCCAACAACTCCACAACGCTCTGGTGGACAAGTTGTGACCTGCACATTCACCACGCTATGAGATAATAACACAACGTTACCACACAGAGTTGTTTTAGAGGGAAATACAGAGACTGTTGATGAAAAACTGTCCCCGAAGGCAACGTGCATCAGCTGTTTTGCATGAATTTAACTCCAGTTGTGTTTTCCTGACAGTTTGATGATGTTTAGCACATTTTTTTTATGTTTCCCTCCTTCATCACATTTATCTTCAGCTCCTCTGCTTCCTGCTGCCGCGGTTCAAACACACACAGACGTAAACACACTCATACACAGATATTTTCCACCATATGTCCTGAAATCCATTAGCTGCAGCTCTGAATGCAGATCTGTGTACATCGTTCCAGTTTGTTACAGCTGCACACGTCCTGCCTGCCAACCCCCCCCCCCCCCTCCACCCTCCCCTGTGCCCTTTGTGTGCGTATGGCTCCCATACGTACCGACCACATGACCACCTTCATGTTCACCGCTAATCGAATAATACAACGACGGCCGCGCGGACACAGGGGTCGTTGTTGCCGTGGTATTTCCTTAACGGGCAGGAATTTATTCATCAGATGCATGTGGTAAATTCCCTCCGTCATGTGGACCCAGCGTGTGTGTGTGTGTGTGCGTACTGTATGCTGGTGTGTGTAATCTTATTATTTGAGGTGTGTCCTCTGCAGAGCCTCAGACCGAGTCCTGCTGCTCTGAACAAAGAGTGATTAATCTGAGCTGAGGTGGGATCGGATATTAAACACAAAGAAACACAATCAGTGTGATAACGCACACACTCATAAAACACTGTTTACTCTGCTGCAGCTTGAGCCAGACGGTGAAATCTACTTCACTCATTTACTGTCTGTTCAGACCTGAGGCTGATCCTGTTTTCCTTTATTCATCTCACATCTTTATCTTTACTTTTTCTAATTTCTGTCTTTCTCCTTTAAGATCCTCTTTACTTAGGTGTTTTTTGAATGATTCTAACAAGTCTTTCTCCTTTAAGATCTACTATCATCCTGGCCTCCATACTTTTCATCCAGCATCGTGATGCCACAACGTTTCCAGGCGTCCCGTTTGAAACTTTGCGTAGTGAGAATTACTGTAAAGCACTGATGTCGACTCGTCATTCTGCTTCAACTGTGCTAAAGTTCAAAGGGATAGTTCAACATTTTAGCAAATCGGCCCATTGCCATAATCCCTATAGTCATAGCAGTAGGTTCGTTACCTTTAATTGTCGGTGCAAGCTATTTTTAGAACGGCAGAGCAGAGCCGTGAGCTGCTCAGAGCTACGCTACCGAGGCTCATGGGATTTCTTGGTTTCCCTCATCAAACTCATCAAATACACAATCCAACAACTCCACAACACTGCTCAGAGTTGTTTTAGAGGGAAATACAGAGACTGTTGATGAAAAACTGTCCCTGAAGGCAACGTGCATCAGCGGTTTTGCATGAATTTACCTCTAAAACAACTCTGTGTGTCTGTTTGATGAGTTTGAAACCAAGAAATCCCATGAGCCTCCGTAGCGTAGCTCTGAGCAGCTCACGGCTCTGCTCCGCCGCTCTAAAAATAGCTTGCACCGACAATTAAAGGTAAAAAACTACTGTTATGACTATAGGGATTATGGTAATGGGCCAGTTTGCCAAAATGATGAACTATCCCTTTAACATCAACCGACATGTTAGAAATCCATCTGATGATTGGTCCTCGCTGCTTCCTGTACGACAAGGAGCTGAAGACTGCTGGTATTTCACTTCAGTGTTTATTCTATTACAGATGGTCAAGATATGTTCGAAGTCTCCACCGCTTCCTTTTCTCTTCCTTTTGTTCTTATTCCTCCTGTGTTTATGAAGCTTTTATTCAAAATGACTGATTTTCTTTGTGGGTTTTTTTTTACCTCCCCATATTTTCCCTCTGAATGCTGCAGAACACAAATGGACATTTTCAATCACGGCTCCTCTCTGATCTTCTCTAACTCCCTACGTCGCCGCCGGCCGGCCTGTGAGTTTACAGTTGTGCGGTGGACGCGGCCAAACCGACGGCATCGAACTGCACACGTCGCCCCTGCAGAGTTGATTTCATTTTTTACTCTGCGGCCAAAACAACAGCTTCCCACGACCAGACAGCGGAGCGCGACGTGTAAACAGCTCCCTGTGGTGGTTTTGTTTGTATGTTACAGTCCAAACGTCTGTGGCGGAGAGACAGAGACAGACGGAGAGAGAAGGAACGAGGCGAAGCTTGACCTTTGAGACGAGCGGAGATGCTCAGGTGGACGGAGTCAGATCAGATGTGGACTGTTGGCACTGAACAATCAGACAGTTTAATTAAAGCTACAAGAAAGAAGAAGAAAAAAGCCTCCAGCCCATAATATGTGCTGCTTTAATCTCCTCCCCAGCGTGACAGCTTTCCAACATGGACGACTTATTAAATCTCTGCTCGGTGCCCGGCAACAGGACACAAAGAGAAATGATGTGGAGAGCACGGTGGGAAACTTCTTTACTCTGGAAAAATTCACCGGTCAAAACTTCACTTTGAATATTTTAGGAGGAACAGCAGCACGACGGGGTCTCGTACCGACGACCTCCTCCTCCCAATATTACATTTTTACTCATGTTTTTTTTACTTTAGATGAGGACGCTGGTTTTTCATCCATCTTTGGTTGTTTTTCTGCTCGTCTACCTGTTGCTGTTCTTTGTTTTTGACCTTTAAAAATGTTAAGAGACTCCAAGGACTTTGCTTTTGATTATAAAAGAGTCTCATATTAATGTGGATGAATCTACATTACCCACTTGTTAATGGGTCCATTTTAGATAAATATATCGTTTTGTCTTTATAGTTATGTTGATATTATTATTTAGTGGTCGACTCGCCCAGCATTTCCTAGTTTCGGTTTCCCAGACTCCACCGGATCGCTAGTTGGCATCGTTTATGGTCGGAACTACGACGGTATCTGATCGTCTTCAACTCTCCAACTTTCTTTCTTGATCAATGAAAACATTCTTGGTAAATGTTTTCGCTTTCGTCCATCTTGCAGCGGTCAAATAATAATTGTGCGTGGAGGCTCATGGGAAATGTAGTGTGAAAACACTTTTTATGTCGTTTCATTATTAGGGCCCGAGCGGCGACTGCAAGTCGCAGGCGAAGGCCCTATTGTAATTGCTATGTTTATTATTATTTTCTCCCTAAAATCGCATTTTTGGGGGCTTTAACATGCCCCAAAACGCGTGAATTTTGGCATGCGCATCCGGCCTTGCGAAAATTTTGATATTTTAAAGTCGTTGGAAATGGGCGTGGCCAAATGGCTGAATAGCGCCCCCTAGAAAATTTCAAAACATCAGCCCCGCCTGTGCGTTTCACCTAGAGGCTTGAAATTTGGTGGGGTTATAGAACATGGCAAGACACACAAAAAAGCCTCTTATTGTCATGGTGAAATCCAAACCGGAAGTCGGCCATTTTGATTTGAATTTTTGACCTTTTTGACCTATCTCCTCCTAGGAACTTCATACGATTGACTTCAAATTGGCTACAGGGCATCGAGATGTCATGCTGATCAAAAGTTGTGCTCTATAGGTCTCTAGGTCAAAGGGCGTGGCTTCTGCGGCCTTGAGAATTTTGGCGACTTTTCGTTTGCTCGCCATTTCACCTTCAAACACCTATAACTCACACATACTTTATCTGATCAGCTTCAAACTTGCTGGACATGATGCTGGCTCTGCCCTGAACGCGCCGATGTATTGTTTTCCTACGTCACTCATAGCGCCCCCCGGTGGTAACAGGAAGTGGCCAGGTTTTCCTTTAACGTGTACTGATGGCACATAGTTGACCCCATCAACTTCATTCCACCTCTAAAACATGCAGAACCAGTTGGTGAAGCTACACCATGAACGCTGTGAAGCTACGAGCAATGGCGTCCGTGTGGCAAGCGGCGCCTGTCGCCCCTCGCCATGAAATTACGTTTGCCCTTTTGATGGCTTTAATAAACTCGTATCATCATGAAAATTGATACACAGGTCAAGGGTGGGATGGTCTTTGATCTGATAGGGCGGCGCCCGTGGGCGGGGCCAAATGCCTCCACAGCGCCCCCTTGAAATTTTCAAAAACCCCTCCCCATAGGGGTTTTTTTGGAGTTGGAACATGAAAATCGGTACACATGTGTAAGTTGTCAAGGCGAACAAAAAAGTCTCTTGCACCATTGGTCTACTCCAAACAGGAAGTCGGCCATTTTGATTTTACTCGCTATTTTGGCGTGATTTCCACACTTAGTACTTTAATCAACTTCTCCTTGGGATTTCGGCTGATTCACTTCAAATTGCCTACAGACCATCGAGATGCCATGCTGATCAAAAGTTTCTCCGCAGGTCTCTACGTCAAGGGGCGTGGCCACCATGGCGCCACCTTTCTGATCCATCGCCATTTATTAAAGCAGCTCTCTCTCGTACATACTTCATCCAAACTGCTTCAAATTTTCTGTACATGATCAGAGCCCCTCCCTCAACGTCTCCATGTGCTCATAAGAAATCTCACTCATGTCGCCCCCTTGTGGAAACAGGAAATGCAGTGTTTTACATCAACATTGTGCGATTTGCTCGAAACTTCACATGTTTGATCAAGGTCAGCCCCTGAACACCCCTACCCGCATCTGCCTTCATAGCGCCACCTGGTGGACGAACAACACATTGCATTTTCCCGCTCCCGCAACGCATTTTCGCCCTTTTCGCTTTGCGCCACGGCTCCCGCGCGCCTCTGACCCCCGTGGTCGCATGGGTCGAGCGAGGGCCCGTCATCGCCGCTTGCGGCTTTAATTGGTTCTGCATTTCATCCTGACAGAAATGGCATTTTTGGGTTTTTTGGGGAATTTTTTGGAAACGGGTCACATTTTCAAAACGCTGCCCCAGTCTAAACGGATCTTTTGTGGAACGATGATGTCATACCCCACCGCCCTCACCTGTAACTCCACCCTGTTAGACGTTACAGTCTATGGACGTAACAACAACAACAATGGCCGACTACTTTTTTTTTTTCTTTTTTTTTCCATTTCAAAGCTTTATTTCAAATTCACAATGACAATGGCCGACTACTGCTAAAGTTAAATCATCACCAATCGAGACGACTCCAAGTCAACACTTTCATGTTTGGAGTTTAAATACAGCAGGAGACTTTTCCCTCTTCTTCTCTGGTCTTTTGGTGTTTATGTGTGGCAGCGTCACAGCGCCACCTTCAGGCCTGGTGGATGTACTACCACGATTTTTGAGTCGTGTTTACGGAAAACTTTTTTCTGAAACGAACAAGACATAGATACGTTTGGATGAAGTCTGTCCTGTTTATGTGAGATGCGATCCACTGATAGTGAATAAAACAGACAATAAAAGGTTGGTTGTTTGATTCTTCGGGCGCTGGGATCAGACGACAGGAAGGGATTGTTTACGACTCTGTCTGATTCAGATCTATCTTTTCGTATTACCTCTGTGTTTCCTTTGTGCCTCTGTGTGTTTGGATCTTTACGGCCGTCACTCACTTTTCCCTCTCGACCCGTGTTTCCATCCTTCTCTCTTCCTTTTACATTCTTTTATTTCTTCTAATATTTCTTCTTTTCCAAGTTTGGTCCAAAACTCTCCTTCTTTGTATTAACCGTGCATGTCGTTCTTGCCTTTATTGCCCTTTTTCATCCGTCTATCTCTTCTATCTTTCGCCCTCTGATCCCCCCCCCCTCAGCCCCCCCCCCCATGACCACATCCATATGTTAATAATAAAGTCTCCTCCAGCTCCACCACCACATCTATGAGGAAATCCTCTGGCAGGTCGTCCACGTCTGTCTGATACAGAGCAGCACAGATGCTCCTCTCTCATTCTTTTTTATGTGAATTTCATACTCGCGAGCTTAAAAGTCGGATCCAAAGAATCTGGACCCCGACCCGCCAGGAACCGCTGTGTGGATTGTGTGTTCGCTCCTTCGCCCAACCAACCGCCTGCCCGCAACCGCCTGCCCGCAACCGCTGCGGCATTAAATGAGCCCGAACCTGATTAAAATCTGGGGGGAAGATAAATAAAATGAAACTCGAACCTCGATCGAGCCCGAGGGAGTAAAAAAAAGGAGAAATTAGAGCCAGACTCGGCCCGAGACCCGTCTGGGCGGCGGGGGCGACCGCACTGATTCGGTTTGGGCCGAGGACCAGAGCTCTATCACGGGAAGGGGTTTATCTGATGCTGCAGCTATAATCAGGTTTTACAGAGCTCGATGTGAAACGTTAGGACTATAAAAAGAAGCTGTAATGATCTAATGCTACCTGGAGGTTTCAAACAAACACATGAAGTCTATTTATGATGCTGTTATAAGAGATTGTTCAACTCATTCAGTGGTTTAATGAAAACAATGAAATGTGCTGATCAAACCTGTTTGGTTCAAACTCATTCAAGAAACTCACTGAAGGAATAAAAACATTTGTGTTTCCTCATGATCGACCTCATTGTTCAAAGACGTCGTTGCAGCAGAGGAGGCCGTGTGTTTACCACAAACAGTTGATGTTGTTTTCTTTTAACCATAATCAGACCAACTATGCAGCTGTATTCAGTTTTTATAGCCCAAAACAAATTCCCTATGGGACAATAACGTTTATCCAATCAAATCTAACTGTAACCAATGACTTCTAGTTATCACATTGTACCAAATATTTTACTTTTATCACTTTTTTTTTGCTTCTGAGGTGATTGGTTTTTCGATCAGAGTCTGCTGTGAGGCCGGTAAATTCACAACTGTGTTATCTGTGGTTGTTAGTTTGACTTTTAGAAGTTGGGTTTAGTGCAATTTCAGTTTGACTAAGATGTTTAAAAGTCTGGTTTTGGTCTAAGACTAACACATTAATTGAAGTTGCAAAAGAACGTTACCACACGGAGTTGTTTTAGAGTTAAATTCATGCAAAACCGCTGATGCACGTTGCCTTCAGGGACAGTTTTTCATCACCAGTATCTCATAGCGTGGTGAATGTGCAGGTCACAACTTGTCCACCAGAGCGTTGTGGAGTTGTTGGATTGTGTATTTGATGAGTTTGATGAGGGAAACCAAGAAATCCCATAATGAGCCTCCGTAGCGTAGCTCTGAGCAGCTCACGGCTCTGCTCCGCCGTTCTAAAAACACCTTGCACCGACAATTAAAGATAACGAACCTACTGCTATGACTATAGGGATTATGGCAATGGGCCAATTTACCAAAATGTTGAACTATCCCTTTAGTTTGAGAGTTCATCTGAGTTCATGTCAGTTACGTGCTTCATTTAATGTGATGTGGAAAAACCAAAACAATGAGCTGAAGGACTGTTTAAAGCTGTGTGGTGATGATTATCTGTCAGCTCCGGTGTCTGTCAGACGATTTATAAACTAATGATGAAAAAATATATATATATACTGCAGTGTTTCCCCTAGCCGGTTTGTCTTGGGGGGGTGGCGGGTGGATGAGTCCGGGGGGGTGGGGGGGGGGGGGGTGGTCACTTTACATCGATTATCCAAAAAATATACTTTACTTTAAGTGATAACATTAATGTGACACCTTGATAACCACCAGCAACCCACTGGTGCTGAAATGACACTGAAATAAGACTGATATTCTCCTCTTGATACAATAAATATTGATTTGGTTCATTTGAAGTTTGTTGTTTTGGCCATTACTATGTGGTAATCATTTAATAATATGATTAGTATTATAGTTACAGTGTTTGAAAAAGTTATTCATTACTCAGCATCATACAATAAATCTTGTTATGGACAGTGGTAAATGTCAATTCCATATCACAAGTGCATCTTTTTAAGAGCAAATACATGACGCACATGTAAACACAGTGTTTTCCCCCACCGTTAATTTTTTTAAAAATAAAAAATAAAATACAGGCTATAGTCTAATGAGGTCCTGACGCTCAGCTCAACGGGTAAGGAGGCGGAGACGCTGAGAGAAGTAAACACAAAGATAAACCGTCTTTGGTAAACAGCAGCGATCAGCTGATTTCTCCTCCGTACAAACGCTCTGTTGATCCAGATTCACTGGACTTTCACAGTAAAGATGACGCAGCTGAAAATGAGTTAAATAGTGAAACAGCGGCGCTTTTATCACCGGTTTTATGATTAAACTCTGAAGTATGAATTGATGATCTACAAGCTGGGTTAAAAGAGACGACGATACCATGCCACTACTGCACGCCGCTTGCATATGAACAACACAGCTGTGGTTCTCGGCGCTTCTCGGTTTGCAGGCAATTTAAAAATCACACGGCGGAGGGCGAATAGCTGGTCAGACCAACAGGTCCGTTCTGACCGCGATTGGCTCCGAGATCTCCCGTTTTTCAAGGGGGGTGTTAGCGTGAACGGTAGGGGAAACACTGATACTGTATATATATATATATTTGTTGGACTCAGACACTCTGTGATGAAATGAGTCACATGATCCATGGAGGGAAAAGAAGAACAGCAACTGAAACACTGGAGAAGGTCGGCAGCCACACTGTACCTGCCTTCAGGCAAACACCTGGTGTGTGTGTGTGTCTGTGTGTGTGTGTGTGTAGCTCCTCATCAGAAGATAAAAGGACAAAATCCCACATCCTGGAGAAAGCCCACCGCCATCACACACACACACACACACACACACACACACAGAGGGAGAACAGTGAGTGTCAGTCAGTGTGTGAAAGACGTCCATTCATTGATAAGACAGACAGTCACATAAACAGACTGTCTGAGGGAAAACAAACCAGACCTCCAGCTCCTCTGTGTCCATTCAGCCTGGAGAGGGAGGGTGTGTGTGTGTGTGTGTGTGTGTGTGTGTGTGTGTGTGTGTGTGTGTGTGTGTGTGTGTAGCAGAGAGAGAGAGAGAGCAGTGATGGGTGTCAGAGTGTGTGTGTAAGAAGAAAACGACTGAGAGAAAAAGAGAAAGAGGAAGTTTCTTGACTCTTTAATCTGATTCACAAACACACAGAGCAGCTAAGAGCTGCCATTCACACACACACACACACACACACACGCTTGTTAATGTGCAAACTGACCGACACTCAGCTGAGACAGGAAGACATGCACTTACACAAGCTGCACACACACACACATCTGGGAACGTCCACATGTTCGCCGTAACACATCCACAACCAAAATCACAATCAATTAATTGAATATTTGATTAAATATTTATTTATTTTCTATAAAAAACAACAACTGGTGAACTTTATTTCTATGGTATTTCATCTATTTTTATTGTATTTATCGAAGTTGCTGCTTTTTTTTACTTTTATTGTGTTTTCCTAAACGTGTCTCCTTTTAAATTATGTTTTGTCCATTTTGCATTAGTGTTATAGCTTTTTAAATGATGTATTGCACTCTATCTATCTATCTATCTATCTATCTATCTATCTATCTATCTATCTATCTATCTATCTATCTATCTATAACGTACAGAGAACAGCTTCTCGCTCCGATGTGTAACGAGGTTTTCATGGAAGTGACAATAAAACTGAATTGAACTGAATTCCAACTGTTCCTGGATCAGATTGTTCTGGCTGAAAATTGATTTTGAAGAGGTTTCACACACACACTTGCCGTTGAGGAGTTGTGGACACGTACGTATAGATATATCTGCATGCACATGTAGCCTATGTGTGTGTGTGCACCAACTCATGCCAGTTCTACTGAAACATGAAAACACACATTAATGCCCATGAAGCCATGGATGTGAAAACTCACAAATGGGCAAATGAAACATACACACGTTTGAAATGCACACTTCCTTAAACACACACACACACACACACACACACACGCTGGCTGCTGCTGCTGTTAGTGGCGGTGGTCCTGCTCCACACTGGGATCTGTGTGTAGCCGTGTTCAGAGCTCCATTTGGGGCCAGATAAATCACGCTGCTGTCCACCAGAAGCCTCCATTAGGGGCCCGGCAGCAGCGGTGGCGGCGGCGGCGGCGAGGCCCCTGGACGGCCCGTCACTCAGCCCGTCAGTCAGCGCACCGCCCGCCCTCCTCCACCGTTTGAACTCCTAATTACAGGGAGACTCAGCAGCTTTGGCTTCACCCCCCTACAGCCCCCTCCTCCTCCCCCTCCTCCTCCACCTACACCCCCCAGACGGCAGCGCCCGCTAGCCCAGCGCTAATGCTAACACTAACAAACGACGGACGTTTCACCTCCAGAGGAAACGGCGCCCGGGAAAATATTTATGAATCTCCCTCTCCCCCCAGCTTTGGCCTCCCTTCGTCCATTTCCACAAACGCTCCTCTACAGATCTGAGTTTTTACGGTTTTGAGTGACAGACTCCAGGTCTGGGTTTTCCCTCTTAGAGCCACTGAATCTCATCCGTTAAACCATCAACGATCGTCGTATTCGCTCTGACACGACTCCCGGTCAACATTTAATCCACTTACAATGTTTGGAGTTTGAATAGAGCGTGGAGCTTTCTGTCTTGGTGTTTGTGTGGCCGCGTTACAGCGCCACCTACAGGCCTGGAGGATGTACTACAGCATTTAGAGTCGTTTTCAGTGGATCCATGTGTTCGCAGATATTAAAGGTGTTCAGAAACGGCTGTTTGTCCTGTTTGTCACGCCTCCTTCCACAAGTTTCCACGAGTTTACCCGAGTAAGGAAAAGCTAACTGCTAGCTAACGTTGTAGCTTGCTAACTTAGCTAGCGAGGCTACGTGATGGACCGCAGGGATCTGGAGGAGGAGAGTTTGTGTCAGTGGTGGTGGTGGTGGACGAGTCTCCTCCATCGTACCTTTTGTTTTTCTCAGACGTTTGATTGACGGATGATGGATCCAATATCACTGGCTGATGAATCATGAGCAAAAAAAACTAACGAAAATACAATTTTGCACACAGTCTGGTCTCCATCGTCTGATAGATGAGTGATTACAGTAACTTTAAGACCCATAGTGGTCTCAAAATCTATTTTCTTTTCTGAACACCTTTAAACGATGACGTGTTCATGAAGATTTTTTTTTCAAAACGTCGTTCTGACCTCTGTCCGTCTGCCACAGATTAATCAAACACCAGTTAGAGGGAGAGAGTAAAACACAGCAGAGGCCGTGGTGACTGATGGCTTTTTAAGGATGGAGGGAGGGGGGGGGTGGAGGAGAGAGACCTGAGACCAGGACGGAGGACGGAGGACGGAGGACGGAGGACGGAGGAGGGAATCGACACCAGCGACCAGACGACACGTTAACAGAAAAACAATCGTTCGTGAGTCCTGTTCGATTCTGAAACTCATCCATCAGGTCGGGGTCGGTCCAACGCTTCAAACGCTGGGTGTGTGTGTTTTTTTTTGGCGTCCGGCTGCTGTGGTCGGCAGATGAAAAAGTTTCCTGCACTAACACATACACACACACACACACACAGACACACACACAGACTCATATGTATAAAGTGAGACGTGGCTCGCTAGCTCTCAGGAATTCATGAATAAAATATCGCGGCATAAATGCAGCACGAACAATGGAAATATTATCCTCTGCTGCAGAAAAGCACGGCCGACCACAGAGTATTCTCTCAGGGAGCTCCTTCCTCTTATCTCTGACGGCTCGGCGGCGGCGGCGGCGGCGATGGCAGCGGCGATGGCGGCCTGCTGCATGTGGAGACGGCGCACACCGCTAACGAGGGGGAAATCCCCCTCCCCTCCTCCGACATCATCCCAAGATTGATGCAGAACATTTACCCAGCAGACATTCCTCTGGGCTGAAATGAAAGGTGCCTGGTTCTCCATTCAGCATTCCCGATTGGCCACACATTCCTGCGCCGGTTTGAAACAGCGGCGCAAAGTCAATGTCCTGCTTCTTCTTTCTGAACGGTGTCATGAGGCTTCACCTGCTGCTCCGTCCAGGCCAGATGTTGACTGGAAAATGACAAGTGGAGCGATGGCATCCTTCATCGTGTCCTCGTGCAGAACGGTGTGAACTCAAGTAAAGGAAATGTTATAATATAGAAGGAAATATAAGAATAAAAAGGTGAAAAAATAAAGAAAAGGTGAGGTTTTATTTGTGCAGTGTGATTATAAAGTATCAAAAGCCTTAACTCTCCTGTTGTCCTCCTGGGTCAAGGAAGGAAGGAAGGAAAGAAGGAAGGAAGGACGAACCAAAGGGAAGGAAGGACGGAAGGAGGACTGTTAGATGGAAGGAGGGAACAGATTGGGTCTCCTGGAGGGAAGGAACAGATTAGCTCTAGGAAGAAAGCAGAAGGAAGGAAGGAAGAATGGAGGAAGATTGGGTCAATTCGACCCAGAAGGACAACAGGAGGGTTAAAACCAGCCGCCAGGACTTCCTGTCACTTTGTGATGTCACAACAAAGCCCTGCCCCCTCACCACCTGGACAACACCATCTATCCAACAGCTTTGCAGGATTTGGTTTCTCTGAGGGTTTTGTTGTGAAATCTGCTCTATTGTTTATTGGATCGATTAGAAAACAGCCAGCCAATCAGAAGAGAGGCTCGGAGCCTCCTCCTCTCTTCTGATTGGCCGACACCGACCTGTTGTTTCTTGAGCTCTAGAGAGAAGCTGAAGGGAGGAGATGGAAAACTAAACTCAGATGGTTTTTAGATCAATTTTATGAAGTTTAACACAGTAAAAATAAAAACTATTGGACCTTTAAACAATGATATGTTTTTAATAAAGTTAAAATCCGTCCAAAATAAATCCCCTCGTCAACGTTTTACCAGAAATCCGATGTGAAGTATCCTCATGAAACCTGCGCTCATCACATCAGCACAAACTGCTGAGCCTCAGCAGCTCCACTCCACCGACACTGACATGAATTATTAATTTGACGCATTCATCACTCTTCCGACCGGCCGTCGATACGGCCTCCATTATGGCCAGTGTGTATACATTACAGAGTGTATAGTGTGTCAGAAACTTCCCGCATGCGAGCCGCTGGATGGCGGGAAGAGAGGGAGGGAGGGTGATGGACAGGAGTGACAGCAGAGAGCATTAGTCTGATATCAGACGGAGAGAGACGAGTGGAGAGCGTGAAGGAAACTGCAGACGAGGTCGTAGGGTGTTTTATAAGGATGAATGTGTGATGACGATGAGGGAACAGGTGATTTGATCAGTTTATAGCAGTGTTTCCCCTAGCCGGTTTGTCTTGGGGGGGTGGCGGGTGGATGAGTCCGGGGGGGGGGGGGCACTTTATATCGATTATCCAAAAAATATACTTTACTTTAAGTGATAACATTAATGTGACACCTTGATAACCACCAGCAACCCACTGGTGCTGAAATGACACTGAAATAAGACTGATATTCTCCTCTTGATACAATAAATATTGATTTGGTTCATTTGAAGTATGTTGTTTTGGCCATTACTATGTGGTAATCATTTAATAATATGATTAGTATTATAGTTACAGTGTTTGAAAAAGTTATTCATTACTCAGCATCATATTCAATAATAAATCTTGTTATGGACAGTGGTAAATGTCAATTCCATATCACAAGTGCATCTTTTTAAGAGCAAATGGTGTAAACACAGTGTTTTCCCGCACCGTTCTTTTTTTTTTATATACAAAAAATAAAATACAGGCTATAGTCTAATATACATGAGCTCCTGACGCTCAGCTCAAGGGGTGAGGAGGCGGAGACAACTCTCAGCAGAGACGCTGAGAGAAGTCAACAGCAGCGATCAGCTGATCTCTCCTCCGTACAAACGCTCTGTTGATCCAGTTGATCCGATCCACTGGACTTTCACAGTAAAGGTGACGCAGCTGAAAATGAGTTAAATAGTGAAACAGCGGCGCTTTTATCACCGGTTTTATGATTAAACTCTGAAGCATGAATTGATGATCTACAAGCTGGGTTAAAAGAGACGACGTTCTGGCCACTCGGCGTGAGCCGGTTCGCGTTCTGCACGCCGCATGCATATGAACAACACAGCTGTGGTTCTCGGCGCTTCTCGGTTTGCGGCGCTTCCTCGTCCGGTGTACTGTAGGCTACCCGGCATGAGCGCTGGTATTTAAAAATCACACGGCGGAGGGCGAATAGCACCGTTGGTAGCTTGGGCTGCGTGGGTGATTCAGGTGGAGCGCTCCAACAGTTTTATCAGACCAACAGGTCTGCTCTGACCGCGATTGGCTCCGAGATCTCCCGTTTTTCAAGGGGGGCGGAGGGCCGTGTTAGCGGGGCGAGCCGCCCCGCCAACAGAACGGTAGGGGAAACACTGTATAGTATAATATTTAACTGCAATACGGACGTTTGAGTAACTTTACTCAATGGCTTAAAGTTTGTGTTTGTGAATTCAGGTTGAAGTTTATGTGATTCAGTAAAACAAATTTTTGTTAAACCTGTTGGTGAAGAAAGACGAGGTTAAAACTACATAACCTAAACATGTAAGTGAGACATAAACTAATATTTCCATAACCACTAAATAAGATTTTATCTGAACTACAAGTTGGGAAGTTTATGTAAACCGAAGATGTTCCTAATGCAGTTTATTGTAATCAAAGTGAAGAGAATATTCATATTATTTTGTACAGCTTACTCTTATTTTACTCGATTTTGGCTCAAAATTAAAGGATTTCTTTTTATTTTTTGTTGTTTTCCTCGACTCTATTGGATTAGAGTAGTTTTCGAGGTAAATTCATGCAAAACCTCTGATGCACGTTGCCTTCAGGGACAGTTTTTCATCAACAGTCTCTGTATTTCCCTCTAAAACAACTCTGTGTGGTAACGTTGTGTTATTATCTCATAGCGTGGTGAATGTGCAGGTCACAACTTGTCCACCAGAGCGTTGTGGAGTTGTTGGATTGTGTATTTGATGAGTTTGAAGCCAAGAAATCCCATGAGCCTCCGTAGCGTAGCTCTGAACAGCTCACGGCTCTGCTCCGCCGTTCTAAAAACAGCTTGCACCGACAATTAAAGGTAAAGAACCTACAGCTATGACTATAGGGATTATGGCAATGGGCCATTTTGCCAAAATGTTGAACTATCCCTTTAATGCAGGTAAACAGCTGAGCTGAGGTGTCACATCATGGTCATGGGTGTCATTTCCCAGACTTATGATTGAATTTCTCAGATCATTGTAGCGTATCGTTGCGGTGGCGGCGTCCTGAGGAAACGCAGCAGATGAAGTATGGCGGCGGTAAGTGTTGCTGATTAAGCTGTTAAGGCGGTTTACATTAAACAGAGCAAGCATATTAACATTCAAAGCAGACGTGTTTAGATGGGCCGCCCTGATAGCTTATCCTGGCAGGCGGCGGCGGCGGCGGCGGCGGCCGCTGCGAGGTGAGCTCTGTTTGTTTGGATTAGCGGCGCATTAAGAGCTTCAACGGCCTCATTAATTCTCTCTCATTAAAGCCGCGGCCTCGGCTCTGAACTCTGGACGTCGTTGATGTGCGTTAAATGGAGGTATATACTCTACTACGGGCTGCAGCCGCTCTGATCACAGGCTGACGCACTGACAGCTCCAAACCCGGGCTAATGAAGGAGATGATGATGTCACCGCACCGCCAGCCGCCTCGCTACGCTACGCTAACGAGAAGCTAATGGACGTTGGAGCTGATGACCGCCAAGACGGGCTCTAGAGTAAACAGCAGGGGCAAGGAACCATCACTTTGTCTCACACACACACACACACACACACACACACACACGGACTCTCAGCTTCATTTGCACACGCACACACACACACACACACACACACACACACACACACACACACACACACACACACATCACGGTGACACTGCGAGTACTTCCATTCTCCCATACGTCAACGTTAAACAAAGGGCAACACACACAAAAACTTAACGGCTGCTTTGTTTTAAAATCAGCCTCATTCTGAGCGCACACGCACACAAGCACACACACACACACGCACACACAAGCACACACACGGAAAGCGAGGCAGCAGAGTGGTGACACATGGACGTGTGGGTACAAGTGTATCAGCAACAGGTTTTATCTGTTTAAACTAATGTGACCCCAATGTGTTTGTGTGTGTGTATAGTGTGTGTCTGTGTGTGTGTGTCTGTGTGTAGTGTGTGTGTGTGTGTAGTGTGTGTATCCAACAGGGTGTGAGCTCACAGCTAATCACCTCAGGAGAGGAAGTCCATAAATCAGCAGAATACAACTCTCACACTGTAAATCTACACTAACACGTCATCGCTCTGCATGTGTGTGTGTCTGTGTGTGTGTGTGTGGTTGTGTGTGTGTGTGTTAATGGAACACAGCACAAGTCTTTAACCCTCTGAGGTAAATTTCACCTCCTAGAGTCACACAAGCTGAAGAGAAACTCTCATGTTCCTGCAGCAGCAGCAGCAGCAGGAGGTGAGTGAGGGACCGACTCCTCCTGAGGTTTCTATCAGACCTGATGGGACGTCTGTCCTCAGACACCGTCCCTCGTCTCCTTCACTAACCATTCGTATTAAGCAATATAGAATTAAAAAGGCCTTATGGAAACAGTAAAATCTGATTAAATGTCATGAATATCAAAATGTTGCTATTATCTAATAAATGGGAGCCTTAATCCAGTGTGAGGATATTCTCTTTTCCCTTTTTCAAAAAGTTAACACGGTCCGTCTCATTGGATTTTCTCTTGATCGATACAAAGTTTATGCGACAAACGCTGATGGAAACAGTTCTCTGCTGGATAAATGTGAGTTGCGATCATGTTTTATGTGAATTCTGCTCCGTATTCCAGCTGTTCAACGACACGACAGGAGTCAACAAAGAAAGACGCAGGTGTAGGTGTCCACTCTACTACATTTAAACGTTTATACAAATACAAATAGTGCACTGGCTGTACACCCCTAGTGTGTGTGTGTGTGTGTGTGAGACCGACCTGGCTGTAGGTGGCGTCCAGCAGCGTGTCCAGGTTCTGCAGCGGAGCCGGCGTCTTGTCTTTGAAGCGGGTCAGCAGGCGGCGCTGGATGGCTCTGAACTGGACGGCTCGCTCCGACAGCAGGTCCTGGTACTGCTGAGCACTGACACGCAGCTGGAGGAGGAAATCAGCTTTAAAATGAAACTCATACATGGGATGGATTTCAACATATGGCTTAATTATGGTCTTCCACTCTCTGCTTCTGACTGAAAACCTGAGAAAACTGTGTTTAAACATTAGAGAACGTCTCTGGCTTAAAGGCGTCTGTTCCTGTACCACGTGATTAATAGAGGCTCCAATGACCTTCAATGAGGCTCCATTCAATGACCCTCGGAAAGCAGAGAATCTAACAATCCACATGTTGTTTACAGCTCGTCTCTATCAGGAACGGTTCAGAAGTTGTTGATGTTTTGTAAAACATGTGCAAGCGCTGCATCGATGCTACGTTTGGTTTAGCGCCGATGCTACGCTCGGTTTAGCATCTGTTTCCGTACTACGTGATTGCACGGACTTTGCTGTACCAAAAGCGCCATTCAAGGACCCTCGGAAAGCCAGGAATCCTGCGATTCAGATGCAGTTCACAGCTCGTCTGCATCATAAACGGTTCAGAAGTTATTTAATGTTGTGCTCGGTTAAAAGCTGCAAGTCAACTTTAATCATCATTTGCGTGCCTCTTCTCATTTTGTCCACGTTATCAGCCGATTATCTAAAAATAGATCGTTGCGACTTCCGACTCATTCCTCCGGAGCGGCAACACATGGTGTTTATAATATGTTTTACACACTATTAGCACGTTCAGCTCACATCAAACAAAAGGAAGCAGGAGACGGATTCCTCCTGATTTCAAACAGAAACAGCTTCGAGTCACTGAAGCATCGACTGTAAACAAACCTCAGCAGATGTCGACCTGTGTGTGTGTGTGTGTGTGTGTGTGTGTGTGTGTACCTGGAAGTGGTTGTCCACTGACAGGAAGTACTCCTGCAGAGGAATGGGTCCGCTGAAACTCTTCTTGAAGTCCTTGACCCCCAGTTTGGAGAAGTATCTGTCGAACCTCTGGACGAGCTCCTTCACCACCAGCCACATGTCCTCGAAGCTGTCGCTCTGGATACGGTAACGCTCTGACACACACACACACACACACACACAGACAGACGGAGATTTAAATGTGGAAAATATTGTTTAGTTCATAGCTTTTTTTCAGTTTATTGTCCCTCAGAGGGGACGTTTGTTTTACAGTGGTGATAATAATAAAACGATAAAAAGTTAGGGCCGTAAAACGAGACGAAAAGAACATAAAACCACCAAACTGGAGTTAAAAATAATAAAAAACTGTTTGTAAAGTGCATTTATATCTCTGAGTTCTGGCCCTGGACCCTGTATAACTAAATAAACAGAGTTGTTTATTATAGTGAGGAATCAAAATCATCACAAATTAACAGTTTTAGGGATTAAAATGTCCTGAATTATACTTTTACATATAAATTCTGCATATTTACTGTAGTTTTTTTTCTATTTCTAGTGTTTTGTCATAACATTTAATGAAAATACATCTTGTCAGGCTATCAAAAATATGTAAAAGCATCAGAAACACTTTGAGTTGTACTGTTAAACTGTTGCAGAACGTCTGCTGCTGCTCTTGAATGCTCCCTCATGCTGACACCAGGTGAAGCAACTCTTCATAAATGACTGACGGCCTGATGCCTTTGTGCCAGTTCTCCCCGGTCTAACAAAGACCTCGGTTGTGTCGTCTCTACGTGTACCCGGTATTCCAGCTGCGCCGACAGGTTACGGGACCAGGAAAGAGATTGGAAGCCGATGGAATCGTTTATGTTTTGACGGAGACGAGAAAAATTACGAGTTATGGGAAACTAAGCTCCTCGGCCAACTGCGTCTGCTCGAACTAAAGAAACCCGTCCTCCGTGAGCCAGAGGAGGGTGAGGACGGCGGGGAAGAAGCGTATGCTGAGTTAAATCCAGCTGTTGGACGACAAGAGTTTGTCTCTTGTGATGAGGGATGCGGCTGATGATGGCAGTAGGAGAGCGCTCCAGATACCGAGGGACGGCTACGCTGGCAAGATGCTACGTGAAACCTGTCATCTGGTAAACGGTTTAAATCCCTGGAAGCTGCGCTGTGCCTGATCGGTTCCACGTTTCCACCCTGATGAAGATCAACCAGGGTCTTATAAAAAAACAAAACAGGTCCTGTTCATGGCGTTCTGGTGGCGGTGGCGGTGTTG
Organism: Decapterus maruadsi; assembly: GCA_030347415.2. Classification (NCBI taxonomy): domain Eukaryota; kingdom Metazoa; phylum Chordata; class Actinopteri; order Carangiformes; family Carangidae; genus Decapterus; species Decapterus maruadsi. Next base: position 3,368,664 of record CM064894.1, read on the forward strand.
GTGTTGGTGTCCCAGACTCACGGGAGGTCTTGGAGGCCAGCACGGTCACCTTGGCTCCCGACAGGAACTGGAAAGCCAGAGTGTTCCCGTCCTTATCTTCGGATTTTGATGAAAACTCTGCAAGAGACAGAAAAGACAAGACAAGAGCGCCGGTGGCGGCGGCGATGAGACAGATAGGACGGCTCCATCGCCATGAGAGAGACGAGATACAGTCCACACATACGCATCACACAAAGACACACGATGCTTAACACAAACCACCGCGCATGTGTGTGTGTCTGTCTGTGTGTGTGTGTGTCAGTATGAAGACAGAGAGTGTTTAGACGTCAGGGCTGCAGATTGGAGCTGATCGGCAGATAAGTGGGAAGGAGAGCAGAGATTCCCAGGGATCACACACACACACACACACACACACACATGCACAAACGCAGAGAATCGCAAATAAATAAACATGCATAAACACACTTGTATAAATACACAACTGCACACGGTTGATTATTCACATACATGTATATAAACACACACATTCATTCATTCATTCATACACAGCTCAGTCCGGACACTGACTTCCTGTTCATGTTCATCATGTCACTGAGCTTCGTGCGGCGCCACCTGGTGGAGGCGTTGGTGGACCCGTTAACTCTGATTTGATACAGTTTTGTGTGAAAATCATAATCAAACCTGCAGAACACGCGACCAGCCGGAGCCCAGAGGTTTCCTTCAACCACTTACAAAAGATCAACTATGAAGAAATGAAATGTGTCCATGAGCTAAAATCTGACGTTCATCTTATTTTCCTCTCTAACACTCATTTTGCACGAGGCTGTGAATGTGCGACTTCTTTAATCACTTCAGCGTCACTTTTAGTAACAGGCCAAAAAGCATAAAGCAAGAAAATTAAAGGTGCTGTCTCCAAAACTGGAAACAAGACGCTGGGCCCTAGATTGGCAGACCGATCAAGCAGCGCACCTGCGCTTGGGTGTGTCCAACAGGTTTTGCAAAATCGTGAGCCGAAGTCCGACATAAAGTCAAGGCAAAAAGGCAAAGTGGGATTAACACAGCCGATTCCGATTTTCACCAATCAAATGAGCCCCTCTCCTCACCTTTAACTGAGCCGCGGTGATGTCATTTCCTACTTTGACATGGACGGAGGAGAGGAGGAGACAGCGACGCCACAGGCCGAACCTCTCCCAGGAGGAAACAGCTGTTTTGGTCCGGAGGTCCGAGCTCAGAGTGGCTGAATAATGAGTTTAATATCCTTAAACAGGTTTGATCTGATACACTGAGAACCGCTGGCCAGTGTAAAAAACAACTAATAAACTAATAAAGAAACTCACATTTATTCAAACCCTGTGTAGAGATGAGAGGTGAATTGAGTTAACCTTATATTCCTGTGAATGTTAATGTAAACCCAGCAGGCAGCAGTTAAAATGACGTAGAGACCCCCAGGAAAGAGACTTACAAAAACGTTACAGTGTGTCAGTTGTTTTGTTTTCCTGCCTGTTATTTTGTTGCTGGGCTTTTCCGCTGGTACTAGAGTAACATGTACACTAATCACAATATAAACAAACACCGTAAAAGGGATGGAATCCGCGTATCCCTGTTTGTCCTTTTCCATGTTATGAAGAAACTATATACTGACTATCTGACACCGAGGCTGTTGTGGTTGAGAGATGTTTGTTTTTTGTTTTTCATTACAGCTGCCTGACGTCGCTGGCCCGTTGATAAATTAATAAGTAAATAAAAAAAATAACGCATGATCACATCTCAACATGGTAGTGACATTCATCCACGCTCACACAACCCGCAGCTGCTTTTCAGTACATTTAAAAATTCAGGTGGAGTTTTCATTTGCAGAAGCCTTTGATCTGACGTCAGATGTGATGGGACAAAATTCCACATTTTGTGGTTATTTATTGCATCTAAATGTCATTGTTTTTGCTTCCCATTCAGATAGACCTTATTACAGTTTTGAATCTGTGACACCGCCTCCTGCTGCGCCGCCACACCCATATTGGCGGAGCGCGATCTGCCAATCTCCCGACTAGACTTTGAGCCAGTCTGCGCTGCTTCAAACTTGCAATAGACGGGCTGCGATACCTTGCGCCACCTGCGCTGCGCCACCAATCTAGGGCTCGCTGTGTTTTCGTCAACCTGACATCAAAGTGCACAAAATGCAGTTCCTCCGACGGCCACTAGAGGCCGACTGTAAAAGTGAGTAAATCCCCATTGACTTCCATGTTAAATAAAATGTCCCAACTCACTTCAGAGTTACATTCACTCCTAAATTTGAAATTCATTTGCAGAATAAAAATATTTTTCTTGTCAGTCAGGAGGTGCCAATGAGGAGAAGTGACGACGTGTGGCGGTTAGTGGTGCTGAAGTTAAGCTCACGCACCCATAAAAGACGTGCAAACCCAACCGCCAAGTGGTCATTGACCTCTTTAGTGTTTAGTGTTTATTGGCGAAACGGTTTGTATCGTTGCAGGTCCGGGAGAGCAGGGTTTGAATAGGTTGAGTGGCCACTTTGAGTGACAGGTAGACTGGCGAGCACAAGAGTCTCAGCTATCACACCCGTCCCATCTCTTCGCCCATATTTGGATTGGCCTTGAGTTAAGGGGGCGGAGTCAAACACAGCTTCATCCATCTTTATTGACACTCATAGAAACATGTGGTTGTCTGGGACGGTGACAGCAGCATCTGTTGAACATCATCATCATCATCATCATCATTGTGTCCGTGTGTTACCTGGGAAGATGGCGTTGAGGTTGACTGGCGGCTGGTTGGTATCCACGGTGATCTTAAACTTGGTGGTTTTGGTGGGAGAGGAGGGAACACACACCAGCGCCAGAGGTAAACTGAACCGGGCCTGGAGAACCCTGGGAACTCCTGAAAAGAAGAAGAAGACGAAGAAGAAGAGAATACTTTAAAATGCATTTTTCCTTCTTTCCCCACTGACTTTCTGTTTGTTTTCAAAATAGAAGCTAAAAAGTGCAGCTTTTATTCATTCACTTTTATTTATTTTGGAGCAACAGAAGCTGCAAAATTGATTTATCCTGCATTATTTCATGCTCCTCTCCGTTCTCCGTCTTTCTGTTGGTCTTTTCCTGAAATAACAGCCTCATGGTCACAGCCCACTTCCCCATTAAGTGGCGCCCATCTCCACCAAAACTCCCCTACGGCGAATCAAACGAGGAAGCGGACCATCGCCCCGCTTTTTTTTTTTTTAGGCTTTCTCTCCAAACAGCGGCCGGGCTAACATTTGTTAACACAGTCAACACCGCAGATGTTCGGATTACACGAGTATCTGAGCGCTACGAGACCCAGAGACTCAACATCAACACCGGCGGCGGCGGGTGTTTGTCGAAGATCCGAAAGGGAAGTTTTGTGAGATTTTGAGAAGAGAAAATAAGAGAAGAGGAGGAGGAGGAGGAGGAGGAGAGTTAAGGCCAACTACAACTCCATCCTGAGCCTAAGCAGTGCTGAGCTTGGCAGAAATCTACACTTAGCTAGAATAACAGAGCGAGGAGGGAGGGGAGGGAAAGGAGGGATGGAGGAAAACAGTTGTTAAGAAGAGATGGAGCGAGGGGAGCGGAGAGGAGGTGAGTTAACGACAGGAGAGGGAGAAAAACCTGAGTTGAGGAGAGAAGGAGAAGAAGAAAAAGAAAGAAAGAAAATGAATGGAAATAAACCAGCGTGAGAGAAAAAGAGAGGAATAATATGAGGAACGACAGCGCCGGGGTGGGAGGTGGACGGTTTAATTATGGAATATTCCAGGTTATTATAGATACCGATAATTACCTGCAACTACTGTGCATGTTTCTTTGGTGCAGACGTGAAATTATTATGTGATTATGTGAATGAAAGTGAGGCAGAGACAGAAAAAGAAGAAGTAGAAGAAGAAAAAAGGAGGGAAATCCAAGGAAAACAGTAGAAAGGAAAGAAGTTTTCCCCCTGTTTTCTCCGCACTCACTTAATTTCTCATTGACCCTTGGTCCTGGGTGACTGAGTTAGTTAAACAACGCATCACGTCCAGCAAACACAAAAACAAAGAGGGTTAGATACACATGTTGTCAGGAGGTTTACTCGTTCAATATATTTACACAGAAGCAGGAAGTAAACCTCCTCCTGAACACTAACAACCCTCCATGTTGGGGGGAAAAAAAAAAAAAAAAAACATGGCGCGAACAAAGCAGGAAAGTTTGTCCAAAAAGGAAGAAAAAACATCAGAACCTGGGGCCAGATTCACAAAACCTTCTTAAGAAGACGTCATATTCTCCAAAAAAGTTCTTCAGCATTTTCTCAACTTTCTTTCATATTCTTGAAATCAAAATTCTCACATTTGTTCTTTATTTTTGTCTTAACTTTAAGACAACCTTGACCGGTCCTAAAATTCCTTTGGTGAATAGGTAAACCTCTAATATCACCTTCTTTAACAAATTTTAAACAAGTTTAGATTAGTGGGTCATAGTAAGTTAATATATGTTTTAATTAAATACACAAAGAGCCTGTTAACTGTTAGTTAGCATGTTAGTTAACGGCCACTTTGGCCCACGCTCTTGTCTTATTTTCTGCTGTTATTCCCATATTATTCGATTTTTTTCTTACTTTAATTTCATCCACCATATCCTCAAGCTCCTGCCTTGAAAAGTTTCTGCATCTCTTTTTGTCCTTCTTCATGGTTAGTGAGTGACTGACGGTTAAGACGCAAACATTATATTATGCTGTTGTTGAGTGCAATGCAATGCAATGACGTATTTTAAGAAGTTTAAGTAGGAAAGATAAGAAATTACTATTTAGGAATTGCACTTAAAAACTTTCTTATAAACTTCTTAATTTTCTTCTTTCTCTGCCCAAATACACAAACACATGTAGAGTTTTTATCCAAGGGACGGAGGTGTTTCTGTGATTTCTAGGTCAACACACAATGTACAGACGGCGTCGTTGACCCTCGAAGGCCTTAAGATTTACTGTGTTTTTAATAAGGTTTTGACAATAATCAGAGCAGACATGATGTACGCCGTGATGGATTGCCTGACTCCAGCTAACTCAGTTTCAAGTCTCTCCAAGATTCATTTCATAACAAACTGAGATGAATGAAACCACTGGCTGCCTGAAAGGAAGGAAAGGTTTAGAAAAAAAAAAAGAAAACCCTGAGGTATGCTTTGGACAGTGGTCAACACACAGGTAGAGTGGACTGTATGTGATATGTAATGAATGGATAAATTCTGTAGGTGCAACGTCTACTGAAGCTTCCCTTTGGCTCAAATATTCAACTTGTAAATAAAAAAACGTGAACTAATTCTTCATTTTTATTTCCAAACGAACACTGTGAACCTCGTCTGTGAAGGTTCTTCGTCGTCCAGGTAGGCGTCGTACACCCTAAAATCGAAGGCAACTTGACTTTTTGTCCTATAAAGATGTTTTGCCCGTCATCCGAAAGGCTTCTTCATTTTCATTTTTAAACAACCCCTCATGTGAGGCGTTGGAGTCACGTCTCCTTTTTGGATCAGAGGCAAAAACGTCTTCAAAAGCCACACTGCAAAAATCTAAATCTTTCCAAGAATATTTGACTTATTTCTTGTCAAAATGTCTCATTTCTAGTCAAAACTAATCTATTTTTTTCACTTGCACTTGTTTCAAACCAATTTTCACTTGAAATAAGTAGAACAATCTGCCAGTGAAAGCAACATTTTGTGCTCATAATAAGAAAGAAAAACTTGCTCCACTATCAGATTTTTCTACTTATTTCAAGTAAAAAATATCCTTGAAAGAAGTAAAAAAAATTGTCTAAAACAAGCTATTCTTTATGTGACGAGTCTTATTTTAAGTACAATGAGATTTGTTTTGACTAGAAATAACATTTTGACTAGAAATAAGACAGATATTCTTGGTAAGATTTTGAGTCCAGCTGCTTTCGATTTTAGCATTTAATGACTGTGGGTCTCAAAAAGAAAATGGTGTAAATGATTAGAAACGATGCCAGTGAGATAATCGCCGTTCGGCAGCTCTGTCTCACACCAATCTATGACAGACAGGCTGTTCAGAAAGCTATTAGATATAAAAACCTCCTTTGTTCCAGGTGCAATCAGTGCAATCAATTCCCACAATTCTTTATTCACATTTTTAAGTGTTTGCACTTTTTGTCTTAACTCAAGTTTTGCGGTTTTGACATTCTAATGTCCTCGTTTTATGGACCTCACTTGTTATTCTTTTTATTGTATTAGTTGTGTTTTTACTGCCTCTATTAAACAAATTTCCCCTTCGTGGGAAAATAAAAGCTCTGAATCCTTAATCTGGGAAGAGAGTTGATACGTTCACCAGGAAATAAATGGTCCAAAGACCTAGAAACTGGGGGACGAAAAGGTCCAAAAGGTCCAAAAGGTGAGGTTGTGTCTCACCAAGGATCCAAAAGATCGATCCTATCCCAAGATTGAATGGACGCAAGTGACGAAAACAAACAACACCGAGAAGAAAGAAAGCCTGAGGATCGCACCTTTAAATCTAAGTGTTGGGTTTCAGCTCTAATGGAGCAACTGTTTAAAACCAAGAGGCTTAAAACCTCAAGTTTTTGTGTTTGTCATGAAAATCCTCCAACGGGCCAGACCTTCTCGTCCTGGTTTGACCTTTGCGGTCGGTCTACCATGGCTGTGAAGAAGACACCTTCACAAAGGATGCCGCACTGCAAAAACTCAAATATCTTACCAAGAATATTTGTCTTATTTCTTGTCAAAATTGTCACTCTTGTCACTCTTTAAAATAAGATTCATCACATAAAAAGCAGCTTTTTAGACACTTTTTACTTCTTTCAAGCATATTTTCAATTGAAATAAGCAGAAAAATCTGATAGTAGAGCAAGTTTTTCCGATTTTTCTACTTATTTCAAGTGAAAATGATCTAAAAGCAAGTTCATTTTTAGGTGATGAGTCTTATTTTAAGTGGAAAGAGTTCAGTTTTGACTAGAAATAAGACAAATATTCTTGGAAAGATTTTGCGTTTTTGCAGTGCGACCATCAACTGTGACAATTTACATTAGAATCATTATTTATACTAAATTATCTATCAAACCTGAGCCTCCTATTGGCTCTCTAATGTTACAGTGAGCCGTGATGAAGGTCCTAAAACTAAACCAGTCGTTTTCTCATGCAACATAAAGTTTAAGCTCCTTTCCTCTCGAGCGCTGCAGCTTCAGCAGAGGATGTTTTATGTTCACACTAAGGGTTACCTGTGTGCTGCCGAGACGGGGCTGGACATTTGAAACTCTGTCCTCGGGTATTAATGATGGGTGGGGAGAGAAAGAAAGGAGGAGGGAGGAGGAGGAGGAGGAGGAGGAGGAAATACAGCAAGTAGAGTCATAAAAAGTCAAACAGACAAGGAGGGGAAAGGATAGAGAGAGATAAACGAGACGAAACGAAAGATGACAAGATAGCAGAGAGAGGGCGGGACGGGAGTGAAGAGGTGAAATGCAAGACGAGGAGGAAGGGAGTGGAGGTCACGAAAGGCTGGAAAAGACGGAGGGGAAACATTTTTCCGTCTCAAATTCGGCATCGCCATTTACTACTCAGCACTGTGTGTGTGTGAGGTAGTAAATCTGGTCTTGTTCCACTCCACCTCTCTGCAGTACATTCCCAGGCTTTCATCACCAGGTTACACCCACTGTAACTGAGATTTACCTGCACGCCGGCCCCGAGACGCTCTGTTTCTACACTTTTTTTTTTTTTACTAAATAAACACTGAATCCACACAGCTGCGTAATGTTTAATACAAAACTACATGACTCCATCTTTTACAGGAAGGAGAAACACATGACTGCTGAAACTCAAACCTGGACCTGACGTGAACCCTGTCCACTCGGTTCCAGATTCTTTTATTTATCCCCACTTTGATTTTGGACTTTATTCCTACGCGTTCTGTTTTTCTTTGTCGTATTTCCTTACTAATTTGTGGCCCCTCCGGGATCAGCCGTTGTTTTATCAAGGAAACAACTTTATATTGAGACCGGGACCGACGGCGTCACATTTCGAAGGGACGGAGGAGGTGAAGGAACGCACTCCCTTACTGACTAATTAGTCGAGGTGTTACAGGAGATCTGTGGGAACTTAACGCTGATGTATTTCTACTTAAAACATGGAGTTTGGCTCTTTTGTGACACGTTATGGCTCATTAATGTCAGTGTTTTTGTGTTATTGATGTTACTGCTTGGCCGGTCGCTGCAGCTGATTGGACGGGGAACTTTTAAAGATTTAGATACCTGTATCTTATTTTGTATTTATTTAGATAGGTAAGTGAGAAAATGAAAATGCAGATTGCTCTAGTCAATGCACTGGTTCCACACTGTTTAAATCAAATGTCTGGACTTCATTGTCCGTGGTGGTGCTGGTCATCCTTGGTGTTGGGGAAGACTTATCCATTACAGGTTTTTGCAAGATAAAAGCGATATTTCTGAAATTTCGAAGTTATTTTCAAGTGTTTCCAGTGAAAGGTGTTTTGGGAATGATCCGTAACTCTTTGTAAAGTCTAGTCTCACGTTATCCCATAATTCCCTTCAGTTCTCGTCCCGTGAGACTTCACTTTGAGGAAGATGGATGGAAGCATCTTGCGTTCAATGAGCAAGACGCTGAAATAAGTGTTTCCATAATGCTTTTGCGATACCAAAAAACCACCTTGGGAGGTTTTTCGAAATGTAGGCGTTTCCATTATCAGTTTTTAATTGCGATATTTAGGTTTGCACATTTCTAGGGGTGATGGAAACACACCTATTGATGCTGTGCTCTGGTTTCCCACTTTTGTGATTTCATTACCCTTGTTTTCTAGTGTGATGCCTTTGGATAAAAACCTTTTTATATCTTATAGGTTTGAGATTACATACAGTAAGCCTTAAAACCTAAAGAAACTGAAGGAGATACATTGGTACTAAAATGTTTGGTACAGGTACAAGAAAACTAGAATTGCTCCTGGTTGTATCACTACACCAACCAATCAAACAGCAGCAAATAAGGTCACATGTGATCAAATACGGTGTTATTAGTGCACGACTTCATGAGTTAGTATGAAAACACCATGATCTTAACCTCTGACCTCCAGAATCCAATCAGTTCATCAGTAATTAGCCAAGGTGTTATAGTAGATTTGTGGGAACCAACGATGTGATTCTAATACTTCTATTTGAACAGCCTAAACATGGAGTTTGGCTCTTTTGTGACATTAAAAGTATATTTTTTAACACTTTTTATTGAGACCTTGTAAGTCACTTTAGATAACAGACTAATCCATCATTTTTATGTCTTAAGGGTTTGAGAATCCACAAGACTTTAGGCTGGAAATAGCATCAAAGAAACTGAAGGGGCTGCACAGTGTGTAACGTATTAAAATGTTTGGTACAGGTACAAAAAAAACTAGAAGAAAGCTGCTGCAAATACGGTCATATATGTTCAGATATGGTCGAATTAGCACACATGTTGTTGTAAGAACACCATGATCTTGACCTTTGACCCATGAGATATCAATCAAACCCTCCGTGAGTCAAACTGGACGTTTGTTCCAGACCTGAAGACACAGCGTCTCTGTCTTTCTGGATGTTTCTGCTGCAGATGCATACATGTAGAAATCATAACAGTGAAAATTGTTGTAATTTTTGGGGGTTTTGATGATGACAAGGAAACAGATGAAATGTTTCATAGCATCAGTCGTGCCGTTTACAGCTGGCGCTTGTTCACCGATGACCTCACTGGAGTCTGAACACGGCCACGACAACCGCCTGAACCGACCCTGTTGTGATTTTATTTTTCATCATCATCATGTGTGACTCAGATGTATTTTTGTATTCCTGTCTCGCTGTTACGCTCGCTCGCACGAGAAGTGTCCGTTGCCGTGGGGATAAATAAATGTTACGTCAACCCCCCCCCACCCCCCACCACCACCACCACCACCACCACTCCCGCCTAGTACGTCAAAAAATGTCACGGTCCCTGTCGGGCTTTGATGACACGGAGGTCGAGGAGATACAGTGGAAAGAAAAACAGGCCGATTGTTGGTGTTTGAGGAGATGATTCAATTCAGAGAATCTGGAGCGAGAGCGAGCGCCGCCAAGGAGTGAGTAAGTGGCTCAACACTGTGTCTCGGTTACAGTAAACTGAGGTTACTGTGTTTGTCTTACACATGTCTCAGAGCCGTTCGCAGCTCGTCCCCGTCCTCCGTCGTTTGGGACGAGAGTAGTTACGCTGTAAGAATCTAAATCTTTCCAAGAATATTTCTGTGTCTGTCCCAGAATACAGAAAATACAGTGAGTTACATCTATTTATTTGTCTTTTTAACCCTCCTGTTCGTCCTTCTGGGTCAAATTGACCCAATCGGTTCCATTCCTCCTTCTTTCCTTAATCCTTTTTCCTTTCATTCCTTCCTTACATTGTCCGTCCTTCTGCTTCCTTCCTAGACCTAATCTGTTCCTTCCCTCCATTTTTCTTAACTTCCTTTTTCCCTTCCTTCCCTTGTTCCCTTCGTCCTTACTTCTTCTTCCTTCCTTTTTGACCCAATCTGTTCCCTCCCTTCATCTATCATACCTTCCCTTTTCCCATCCTTCTTTCCTCCCATCTCTCACTTCGTCCTTCCTTCCTTCCTTCTTTCTTTCCCTTTGTCATTCCTGCCTTCCTTCCCTCCCTTCATCCTTCCTTCCTTTTTCCCCTTTGTCCTTCCTCCCTTTTTTCCTTTGTCCTTCCTTCCTTCCTTCCTTCCTTCCTTCCTTCGTCCGTCCGCCCTTCTGCTTCCTGCCTTGACCTAATCCTTTCCTTCCCTCCATTTGTCTTAACTTCCTTTTTCCCTTCCTTCCCTTGTTCCCTCCGCCCTTCTGCTTCCTGCCTTGACCTAATCCTTTCCTTCCCTCCATTTGTCTTATTTCTTGTCAAAATGTCTCATTTCTAGTCCAAACTAATCTCTTTCCACTTAAAATAAAACTCATCACCTACAAATTCACTTGTTTTTAGATCATTTTCACTTGAAATGAGAGAAAAATCTGCCAGTGAAAACAATAAGAAACAAAAACTCTGATTTTTCTACTTATTACTATTAAAAAAAATGCTTGAAAGAAGTAAAAATTGTCTAAAAAACAGCTACTTTTTATGTGATGAGTCTTATTTTAACTACAATGAGATTTGATCTGACCAGAAATAACATTTTGACTAGAAATAAGACAGATACTCTTGGTTTTTGCAGTGTGTCCTACTGTACCTGAACAACACGTTAAAGGTTTACGTCACTGTCCTGTTCACCATGTGACCTCTGACCTCTGACCCCCCCCTCCTCCTCCCCTCCCTGACGGAGCGCTGCCTGCAGGGCGGCTGACACTGTTCCACACACTTCACATCGCAAGTGCGCAACCGACTGCTGCTACTTGTTAAAGCTGCTGCAGCTCCAGTGTTGTGCCGTCTCAAAGGACTCTGATTCCAATTATCTGGAATCTGTGTGTGTCTGTGTGTGTGTCAGAGACAGAGGGGGGAAAGAGAGCGAGACCACAGAGTTTATTTGAGTAGAGAACCACTGTACAGGATCAGGTTCTTACCGCAGCTGCAGTGATGTCAGCCGTGTGCGTGCGTGCGTGTCAGTGTGTGCATGTGCAAAATACCTGATATGTGTGTATCAAAAAGAATGCACGCACGGTCATGTCGACAAATCATGTTCATCGTGTGCAGCTTTTCTGCAGCCACGAGGTCAGACTGAGGGATTCTGGGTAACGGACGGACACTTTATATATAATATATCAGTAATGCAAACATTTCTGTCCTGAGATCTGTTCATAAACTCAGAACTAAAACCTCCAAAACGCTGCAACGTAATCAACTCAATATGTTTTCATGGAATAAAACCAAATTACTAACAGGTATAAATCTAAATGCAATGCATCGAGCCGACTAATGTTAAACCAACCAGGCCTTTTGAAGAAAAAAAAACATTATACATCTATCAGCAACACAATTATATGAAACGAGAGCGTTAATAAGCTGCAGCTTCATGTTTAATAAACAGAGTTGAAACACTGACACCGGGCAGAGCCGGTTCCACCTCATGTTTAACTTGGAGCAGAAGGTCAGAGGAGCTGCAACATCTGCATATTAACTGTATTATGTGCTTGTATGGGAATATCTCAAGTCTGTTTGCAGGTGAAACTTGTAGAAGGGATTAAACAGAGATTTCTCTTCAAATGTATTTATTTCAATTTACCTCCTTATTTAAAAGAACTTATGACTCCAAACAATCCGCCATCACTTCCATCCTTCTTTGTGTTCTATTAGCTCATTTCATTGTTTCAGGACGTCACTATACTTATATATGAAAATTAATGCTCATGTTTTTAATTTATTTATTTATTTATTGTTATTTTTTCTTTCTCCATTGTCGTTATTCCTATTTCTATTCTGTTTGTTAAGTCTGTTTGTAATTGTCATGTTATGTATGTCTACAATGTAATATAGTTGTGTGTTCTATCTGTGTGTCTGTCTAGGGACCCCCTTGAAAATGAGATGCGAGAAAAAAATACATTATTATTAAAATAAAATAAAAACTGGCATGATTTTAGGTTTTTTAGGTAAAAACATTGTTAGCATGTGAGGAAGGTTTTTTTTCAATGTGTGGGAAAAGTTGTCGACGTGTTGCTTGTGTTACATGTTGATTAAAAAAGTGTGTTTGTTGGCAACATTGACTTTTATGTCTTTCTTCCTGCTCTCTGTCTTGATCCTGCTCCTTTTTATAAAAAAAAACCTTTAACTGTCTTTAATTTTGGAACGTTTACATTTCCCTGAAAACATATTTGGCTGCAGCTCGGTCGCTGCATATGAAGATGATTTGCAGTTTAGACAGTTTGTGTGTGTGTTGTGTTGTGTATATGTGTGTGTTGTGTGTGTGCATGTACTACTGCAGGGCCTCTAAGCCCTCTATAGCTTACAGGACATCCTACTCTGTATCAGAGCACAAACGCAGACGGACTAAAACAAACAGTGGCTGACGACTGGGAACGCTACAGCTGGACACACACAGTACACATGTGTGTGTGTGTGTGTGTGTTGCAGAAACATGCGTGCCAGTGCATTTCGGTATGTGTGTGTGTGTGTGTGTGTGTGTGTGTCTCTGTGCGTGAGACAGATGATATTTCTGTGTAAACTGCACTGAGTATAAAAGGATAAATGGATATTTACTTATTCCATATAGTGAGGAAGTGTGTGTGTGTGTGTGTGTGTGTGTGTGTGTGTGTGTGTGTGTGTGTGTGTGTGTGTGTGTGTGTGTGTGTGTGTGTGTGTGTGTGTGTGTGTGTGTGTGTAGCCTCTTGCCAAGCATCAGGTTACAGGAACATAAACACAAGGCAGCACTCTCTTCCTGTATATACAGTAGTACTACAGTCTGTGTGTTGGAATGTGTATCATGTATTTCTGATTCTATGAACGTTTCTGTGTCTGAAGAAGAAGAATATTTGAGTGTCTGTCCCAGAAAACAGCAAATACATGAGGACGTTACAGCTACAGTTTAACCCTCCTGTTCCCTTCATCCATCCTTCCTCCTTTCCTTCATACATCCTTCCTTCCTTCTGTCCACAATCCTTTTTCCCTTCCTTGCTTCTTTCGTTCCTTCCTTCTTTTGTCCGTCCTTATGCTTCCTTCCTTGAACTAATCTGTTCCTTCCCTCCATTTTTTTCCCTTCCTTCCTTCCCTTTGTCTTTACTTCTTCTTCCTTCCTTTTTGACCCAATCGACCCAATCTGTTCTCTCCCTCCATCTATCTTACATCCTTTTCTCCTTCCTTCTTTCCTCCCATCTCTCACTTCATCCTTCCTTCCTTCCTTCCTTCCCTTCGTCCTTCTTTCTTTCCTTCCTTCCTTTTTTCCATTCATCTTTCCTTCCTTATTTCCTTCCCTTTGTCCTTCCTGCCTTCCTTTCTTCCTTCCCTTCATCCTTCTTTCCTTCCTTCCTTCCCTTCATCCTTCCTTCCTGCTTTCCTTCCTTTTTTCCCTACACCCTTCCTTCCTTCCTTCCTTCCTTCCTTCCCTTTGTCTTTCCTGCCTTCCCTCAGTACTTTTTTCTTTCTTTCCCTTTGTCCTTCCTTCCTGCCTTCCTTCCTTCAGCCTTCCTTACTTCCTTATTTTCCTTCATCCTTCCTTCTTTCTTTCCCTTTGTCCTTCCTTCCTTCTTTCCCTTCATCCTTCCTTCCTGCCTTCCTTCCTTTTTCCCTTCACCCTTCCTTCCTTCCCTTCGTCCTTCCTTCTTTCCCTTCACCCTTCCTTTTTTCCCTTTGTCCTTCCTGCCTTCCCTGCATCTTGCTTTCCTTCCTTCCCTTCGTCCTTCCTTCTTTCCCTTCCTTCCTTCCTTCCCTCCTTCCCTCCCTGACCCAGGAGGACACCAGGAGGGTTAATGAGTAGAGTGTGTTTCTACTGGCTCTACTCTATCAGCTCTACTAACCAGACACTTACCTTTGGGGTTGAGCTCTGCAGAGAGGAAGCAGAGAGAGAGAGAGAGGGGTCAGAGGTCAGACAACAGAGATAGGAGAAGACAGACAGACATCAGGAGGTATCACTCCTCCTGTCCACTTTAATTCAGACAGAGCTCAGTCACAAAGCGGCGCTGCAGGAGTCGAGCTCTGCTCTTCAAACACGGAGGGGATTCCCTGGGAAAACCTCCATTTCCCTTCCCCATATGAACAAGCACACGCACATAGAGTCAAAAACACACACACACACACGCACACACATAAACTCGGAGAAGGAGAGCTCGGTTTTCGCCTTCCCACACAGTTGGAAAGTGTGTGCTGGAGCGAGAACGCGACTCTGCTGCGACGGAGCCAAAATAATCCTGAATATGATAAATTGTCCAAATCCACAATTAAATGTCTGCTTGTCAAAAGGTTAGCGTGGAAATCCATCTGACAGAAGGTGGAGGGAAAGACACGTTTCCTAATAAAATCACAAGCGCCGGGAGGTTCACTGCTTTAGAGAAGGAGGCGATGCTGCCGACTGATAAACCTGTATTGATTACTGCAGAAAAAATAACACAAAGAGTACAGTACGAACGCACAACAACAGGTAAACCGAGACGTCTCCTGATGATAAATCTCTGCGTGCATCCAAGTGAAAATACCTCAACTGTTCACAATCATCAACTATCGACCCAATGTGGGATTGATTATTGTAACTTTAGACTTAAAAGTGCAGTTTTCCACATGTTTGTTGGATTTCCAGGTGAGAATATATGTTTGGTATTTTGATTTCTGTGCTGTCGACTTCCTGAAAACCCCCCACACACACAACAATTCATCACTTACATCATGGAAAAGCCACTTTATTCTCTCTGTCGGAGCTGAAAACTGATTTTTATTAAACTTTGGACCACATGGGTGAAATATGTTTATGAATGATTGACCCTGTAATTATTATTTTTCATTTCGTTCAACTCTGACTTCATAGTTTATTATATTTTTCTCCCAGATATCAGATGTCGGATCCTTTAGAAATGGTTTCCATTGTTCTGATGTGTGCACTTTATTTTTCCCTAAAACGGTGCAAACTTCTCTTATTTTGAAAAACAGTGGACGGTAGAGGAATGTAAAGGGTCTGTGGTTACTAAATGAAAAATAAAATGAATGAAAATGTATGAAAAATGTTGTCGTTTGTCCAATTGGATTTGAAGAAGATCTTATCTCATGTACAGATTACAGTGGAGGGCAAAGGTAAACGGGAGGAAGGAACCAAACCATTCCTGTGTTTTTGCTTCTGTCTGTGTTTATATTTCAACTTAAATGAAGTGAACCAGCGTCACACGGTTTGGTGACGGACCAGAGGAGCGAGCGGCTTCCGCCACCGAGGCCGGCCAAGTTCCTCAGCGGCGGCAGGAGGAGGAGGAGGAGGAGGAGGAGGAGGAGCTGAGGTCACCGGGGTTCGCTCAGGCCTTGGCCCCGTCTCAACCGTCGCTGGTTACCACTTAGTGGTGGTAAATAGCGGCGTGAAACTGATCCCCATGCGCCATAAGTTCTTTATATTATCTGTGAGTAAAGCCTCATCAGGAACCTTTGGAGGAACTGTGAGCGTTCGGACCACAGGAACCAGGGCCCAGATCGGATCGGATTTTGCATAATGGATTGGCTCAAATCTTGAAAATGTGTTGTTTTAAAAACTAAAAACGGATTCTGAGACCAGATTAGATCACGTACAATCTTGGTTTTCATCTGGATCAAACTCTTTAGTTTGTGTTGTTCAAAACTTTTTTGTAGGATTCTGGTTTCAGCAGTCGGGTGGATTCAGGAACAAAATGTGATTTAAATTAAATTGAAATAAACAATATTTATAATATAGTATATATAGATTCATTGTATTGTATTTTTAAACCATAACAGTGATTAGTAAATAAAGTTAACTTTTGAATACCGTCCTCTACAACTGAAGAACTTTTCAAACTACTTTCCCCAAAACTGAATTTGATGAAATTTGAAGTTTGAATTTGAAACACATGGGGAAATCTGCACAATTTCAGTAATGTACTGTATATTTCCTTTTTTAAATTTTTTATTGGTTTTAACAGTCCAACCAGACAGATGGGCTCTGGCTGATTAAAGGACATTGAAGAAACGACAAAGAGCACAGAAAACAAGATGAAAACAATATGGGTATGAGCACTCGTGATCCTGATCTGGTAATCTTGAAAAGTTTGGATCTGGATCAGACTGATCTAATCCTACTTTGCTTTGAACAACTGGGATAAAATTAAGATGGCTGACATGATCCTGGATGGCAAAATTAATTTTGATCCAGATTACACCTTTTGAAACAGGGTCTAAATTTAGACCCGGCGGTAGCTGATCTACCTCCAGAAAAGTCCCTACTCGGACCAGTGGGATGGTACTTCCCAAAGTTTCAGGAACTCTGAAGGGGAAGGGGACGTGGTCTGCAGCGGTGAACGTTTCTGATTGGTCGAGCAGCTCCAAGCTTTGATCCAAGATTTTGTTTTTTATTTCATTGCAGTTGGATCAAAGTGTCGAGTCCAAGAAGAAAGCCAACGACAGCTGGGCCGAAGATGAGGCGCAGGCCTTTGCTCGGCATGTTTTTGGTTTTTTTTTGCAGAAGATGATGATGATGATGATGATCGCCAGCAGGATTTGGAATCGACGACCCGCAACGAGAAAGGTTGTCGCCAAAATCTGAAGGAAGTTGAGCAACGACGGCGTCCGCGCTGCCAAAGAAACTGGAGTAGGACTGGAGGAGCGGGGTGTTTACCGCCGATGCTTTTCCATACGTCAACGGCCTGATTCGCATAATCCCAAAGACTTTAGACGACAATGGGCCTCTATGGAAAAAACTCCCCATTATATATATATATATATATACTATATAAGCATCAAGGTACCAAGCTTTTTGTTTCCACACCGATGTTGTGTTTGCCCTCAACAGCAACTGGTAATACTTGATTTTTTATGTTGTTTTTTTGGCGAATTCAGTTTTACAACATTTTTACGAGGGAACAATGAAGATCTGGTTTTATCTCCTGGTGGAAGGAGAGTGTGTGAGATCTGCCAAAGGTTTATAGACGACAGAACAATAACACCGATCAATGAGACACACACACAAATATATATATATAAAAATAAAATAAAAAGCTTTCTCTTATCCCTGCTCCTCACGGCCAGATTTTCCCAGCTGCCGTGGGATTTAGTCCATCGGCCTCCTGCTTCTCTAACCTTTAGGCAGCCGCGAGCCCAAGTCTGGCAGATTAAGCTCTGATTTGATTGGTCGAGGAGGATTTCCTGCGAAGGTGAATGAGAAGCAGATGGCAGGTTGCAGGCCAATGAAAGAAGAAAAAAAAAGGCAGAGAGGTGCTGAGTCAGGCGGTTCACGAGTTATTAAACCTGATGAAAGTCCTGCTTCCTGACGGCTGTCCTTTAGGAACTCCATCAGTCTCTCTTTTATTGGAATATTTGGATATTTTTAATTCATTTAACTTCATGAGTCAAAATGTAGATTGACTAAAAAGAACGTATTTTGGAGGCCGAGGTTTCTAAATGTCTAGTTTGTACCGAGCAATTCTCAAATCAGAAGTAGCAGTTTGACTTTTTAGACGAATAAACCATCAGATTAGGTTCATATTTAGCAGCGTTATCTCCTCCTACAGTTCTGTTATTATTAGTTTGTCTGGATCGACTCTGACCTCGACTCTGCTCGGAGCCAGAGAAAAGAGAGAACAAGCAGAACTGGAGGAGGGCAGGAAAAAAAAAAAATCTAAAGGCTGCACCGACACAAAAAGGAAAGGGAGGAGGTAAAAGGAAAAAAAAAAAAAAAGGAGAAATAAAAGCGTCAATGTTGAGTGAAAGCTCCGGTTAAATGTAAAGGACATGTCAAATGGAGCACGAAGACACTCGCAGCCCTCGCTCACACACACAACCAGCGGTAGCCGCCGCTCCGCCTGCGCTGGCCGCCCGCCAGCCAGCGCTCAATCAGTCTCTCCTGAAACCAGTCTGGGAGAAACGAGTGAAAGCGTGGAGCCGTTGGCCGCCGGAGGAGGAGCAGCAGCAAAGAGTCGCTCTAGTGTTTCATGACCGCAAGCGTTTGTTTTATCAGTAATAACCTGGAGGGGAGGGGAGGGGAGGGGAGGGGAGGGGGGGGGGGGGAGCTTTTCTTTTGTATAATCACCAGAACAACAAGCAGCATGTTCAGATGTAGTTGTTACAGTATGTGTGAATGTTTATGACGCAATAATGCAGACGAGGTGCAATCATGTAAGAATGAGTAAATCTAGTAAATCTAGTCCAAGCATGTCACTTTACTTACTTCATTTGTTTATTTAGTCGGGACAATGCATATTAATTTAATTTAATTATTAGTTCATTTTGAATTTCCCTGTAAGGGATTAATAAAGTACTGTATATCTCTTCTCTTCTTCTTCTCTAATGGACAGTGAGTACCAACAGTAAATACACCGGACTTAGCACATGTACTAAATTACAGCCGTGGTCCCCAAAACACAACACAATACAACAATTAATATAAAAAGTCCATAAAAAGGGAGGACATGTGTAATTATATGCATTTTAATTAATCATGTCAACCACATCTGCATATTTATATATCAATGAATCATGTCCAACCCCCCTGTAACATGCTATTTTATTATGTATAGTTTATCTATCTATCTATCTATCTATCTATCTATCTATCTATCTATCTATCTATCTATCTATCTATCTATCTATCTATCTATCCATCCATCCATCTATCTATCTAGTATGGGCTAAATCCAGTGTATTTACTGTGGGTACTCTTGTACTCACTGTCCATTAATATGCATCGTCCCGACTAAATAAACAAATAAAGTAAAGATCATTTATATTTTTCTTTCCTCAGCGTCGGCGTGGAGCTCTGGAGCAGGTTGCAGCAGCTCCGTGCTGAAAACCAGATGAAGCAGGACTTGTTGGCTCATCAGCATCGAAGGGGATCTGCTCTTAAGCAGTCAATGGACTTGACAAGCTATTAAAACAAGGGGATAAATATGAAATATAAAACTGCATCTTTCAATGAAACACAGCTGAAGACTAAAAAAAAAAAAAAAAAGAAAACTGCTCCGAGCTCAGAGACAGGAACACAGGGCGTCTGCCAAAGCCGCAAAACCCTCAAATTTACTATGTCAAACAAATTTTTATGTGCATTTGCATAAAGATCTGCATCAAAAAGTAGAAACAGATTAAAGATCTGCGCCAGGACTCTTTTTTTTCTCTCTCTCTATTTCTCTCTCTTTGCAGCAAGTGGAGCAACTCATGAGAAAGCAGCGAGAAATTGAAAAGGTCTTTAAAAATCCTTCTTTTAATAAATGAATCACTTGTTCCCTGGAACGCGGCCTAACTTCTAACTTTCCACCAAAGTCTGTTCCTCCATTTTTTTTTCTCTTCTTCTTTTTCTTGTTGAGTGAAAACTAACAAACAGAGCTGAGAACATGATCCGCTTGGCAGAGATAACGGGCAACACCGACCACGGCGGCAGCAGCAGCAGCAGCAGCGGCGGCGGTGGTGTTGGTGAGGGCCGACAAAGAGAAACCTCCTTTTCTTTGCAAATAGATTTGAGAGCTGGCAGCGGAACAAGGAAACACACGCGGCGTGGCGGCCTCCCGGAGACATCAGCAGCGTATGGAGATGCCGGTCACTCTGGACCGGCTCAATAAAACAGGAGAAAACAACGGCGGCTGCCAACGAGCTCCCCGGGTTTCCACACGCACACTGGCCTTAGCAACCAATGAATCACCGCTGGCCGTGTTTTATGGAAATTAATCCGCTCGGTCGTAACTTATCTTCGACTTGAGCTGTGTGTGTGTGTGTGTGTGTTGGTGTGTGTGAGAGGTAACAATGCACTGTAAATGCCGACTGTGTTGTGTGTGTGTGTTAAAGGGATAGTTCAACATTTTGGCAAATTGGCCCATTGCCATAATCCCTATAGTCATAGCAGTAGGTTTGTTACCTTTATTTGTCTGTGCAAGCTATTTTTAGAACGGTGGAGCAGAGCCGTGAGCTGCTCAGAGCTACGCTACGGAGGCTCATGGGATTTCTTGGTTTCCCTCATCAAACTCATCAAATACACAATCCAACAACTCCAACTGGTGATGGAAAAACTGTCCCTGAAGGCAACACGCATCAGCGGTTTTGCATGAATTTCCCTCTAAAACAACTCTGTGTGGTAACGTTGTGTTATTATCTCATAGCGTGGTGAATGTGCAGGTCACAACTTGTCCACCAGAGCGTTGTGGAGTTGTTGGATTGTGTATTTGATGAGTTTGATGAGGGAAACCAAGAAATCCCAGAAGCTCATGGCTCTGCTCCGCCGTTCTAAAAACAGCTTGCACCGACAAATTTTAAAGGTAACGAACCTACTGCTATGACTATAGGGATTATGGCATTGGGCCAATTTGCCAAAATGGTGAACTATCCCTTTAAGAGAGAAATCACAGAAGGCACTAATGAAATTCTTTCTAGATTGTAGCGGCCGTGGCTGAGCCTCCTTTGAAGGGCTTAAGGAGTCAACAGGCGTCTTAAATGTCAAAGCCCTTTGTGAGGCTTAGAGATGGGCAGCGCGGCCTCGCCGGGGAGCAGCGGCGAGGAGGAGGAGGAGGAGGTGTTAAAGGCGTAATCATCATCATCATCATCATCATCATCATCATCATCAGCCCTGGGTGGGAGCGGAGAGAGACAGAAAAAGAAGAGGCAGAGTGATGCATTCCTCCCATACCGGGAGGCGTTAAGAGGACGAGGCGTTACTGGAGATTAGCGCTGCGGGAACACTCACTTAAAGGACAATTCCGGGCAAATTCAACAAAAAGAGGGAATCTGAAAAACAGGAGCAATTAAACTGAAAATCTTCAGATTCCTTCTTTTAGACCTAAAATAATAGGAAACTCAGCCACGAGTTGAATTTGCCCGGAATGGTCCTTTAACGTGATGTTTGCTGGTGACGAGCCCAGCAGGCGTTCTAATAACTAAACTGTTTTAAATGTTAATGTGAAGCATCTGCAAGAGGAAAAACATCAACTTTCGTCTATTTTTATTCCTTTTATTCTCATATTAATTCCTGGTCTTTTGAAATTTGCTGAATTTTTGTTTTATTGCACTTTTCATCTTGTTGTTTATGTCCTGTTGAGACAAAATCGAGCAGTAAAATTGTTGTGAATAACTTCGTGCCACTGTTTTTATAACTTCTATACAAATAAAGTTTATTTTCATTATCGTTATTATTACAACAAATTCTTTTATTCTCGACTAAAAATTCTGCCAAAACATCAGAGACGTCGTCCAGTCTCGCATGTGTTTTATTTCTTGCTTTACGGGTAAAATTAGATTAAACAAACAGTTTAATAAATATCTGAGAAGCTGAAGTTTGTTACTGTTCATACTGGCAGCGTTCGTGTTTATCAGAACTCTGTGTTTGTATTAAACCTGGGCTAAAAGATTATTCAAACATCCACTTTAAATTAGATTTGTATTGTATTTCATTAGCTGCATTCAATGATTTTCACTTTTTTTAAATTTCATTTTCTGCAGCTTTTGCAGAAACAGCATCAAGTTTACGGCTCTCGTGTTTCCAGTTGCTTTAATATTACATGCATTTACTTTTTCAGAAGGATTAAAGAGAAATGTTTTGTGCCGTCGTGTTGGATCTGCAGGCTGATGTTTATCGTATTCTCTTGACTTCTTCAGGTCCACACCTTATAAAACACGTTTCCCATGTTTCCCTGGAACGCCGCGGCTTCCTGGCGCTTTTTTCTTTCTTTTCAGACCGAAATACCTCCCTTCCTCTTTCTCCACCCAGGCTTCTGTACATTTTTCTCTTGTTTCTATAACTCACCTCCTTCACCTCCTCCTCCTTTAACTCCTGCTTTTTCCATCCAACCTCCTCCTCCTCCTCTTCTTCTTCTTCTTCCAACTAATAACAAACCTCCTCTAATCCTAACAGCTCTCCTCCAAAACATATTGCCCACCTCACCGCCCCTCTCTGCTGCTTGGCTTCCAAGGCTCATTGAAATACTCCAGACTCCTTATTTTCAGCTATTTATAGCATCACAATAAAGCTTAACAAAAAAGAAACACTTCCCAATATTTCCAGACATTTCACATTAAATGTGCTTCTGGGGAGGGGGAACTGTTCCACCGACACGGCCCTGCCAAGGCAAATGTAATCCAAGGGAAACAATAGCATGAAAACATCCATTTTTTTTCTAAAACGAACGCTGAAATCAGTTTTTTTCTTCTTCTTTTTTTTTTTTCAAATATATAAAAAGGAGGTCTGTGACATTTGAAATAAAGAGTGGTTTTGTTGGTTTGCGAGGGGAAAGTAATATCTTCCAGAAATATTGCAGGGCTGGGAAACAGATGCCTGGAGGGAGCCGGGGGATGAACTGGGTTAGTTTGGAAAGCGCCCAGATGTCTTTACGTCAAGTCAGCGCTCCGTTAGCAGCAGCAGCTGCTGCCGCCGCTCCGGGCTCGGCTCGGCTCGGCTCGGCTCGGCTCGCTCCGGATTAGAGCGGATGAGACGCTCGTAATGTCGCTTCACTCTGCTGCTAATGCTGTTACAGAAATCCCTGTGTTTGGGCACAAGACTGGTTTTATACTCTAAACATTTACTATAGAGACGCTATGTTATGCTGTCAGTGCATGATGTCGTAGCAGCAAATTAAATGTGTTGCACTGATTTAATTTTTCACTTTTATGTGCAGATGAAACAGCAGTTACTCAAGTTACATCCTGAGTCAAATAAAATGTGAACTAATGAGACAATACGTCATTAATCTGCTCGTTAAACAGCTCATCCTTGAGGCTGGAGTTTGAAAAGGTTTCCTTTAGAGAAGCTGTTTGAAGCTAAGGTTAAAATAATTAAATATCAGGATTTATTGTTTGGTCTTTAAACAGTTTAAATGAATGTCAAAGTGCAGAGTGAATAAGAGATGATCCGTTAAACAAGTCGTGGTAATTTGATAGAACTTGATCCCCAGTGGGTCGTTACAACCTGTAAATAATGACAACTCTGAATTTAGTGCAAAGAAGTTCAGGTACTGTAAAATATTAAAGGGATAGTTCAACATTTTTGGCAAATTGTCCCATCACCATAATCCTTATAGTCATAGCAGTAGGTTCGTTACCTTTAATTGTCGGTGCAAGCTATTTTTAGAACGGCAGAGCAGAGCCGTGAGCTGCTCAGAGCTACGCTATGGAGGCTCATGGGATTTCTTGGTTTCAAACTCATCAAATACACAATCCAACAACTCCACAACGCTCTGGTGGACAAGTTGTGACCTGCACATTCACCACGCTATGAGAAGAAGAAGAAGAAGAAGAAGAAGAAGAAGAAGAAGAACGAGGAGAAGAAGAAGAAGAAGAAGAAGAACAAGAACAAGAAGAAGAACAAGAACAAGAACAAGAAGAAGAAGAAGAAGAAGAAGAGTTCCTGGTGACCTGGCGTGGATGCTGATTGGCTGAGAGGCTCCACAGTGTCAGGTATAGGCAACCACATCTGCATCAAGTTGCTATGGTTACAGTACGTATAGAATCATTTGTCATTGCTGTTGCAGCCAGTCGAGTTCTGATTGGACGTTGACTTTCAGACACTCGTGAACCATCAGTGTGCAACATGTGTGTGTGTGTGCAGTCGTAGCGTGGTACCTGTGGGCGAGCTGTAGGACACGGTGACGTCTCCGGTCAGGTCGGCGGGAGGATAGTGGCCGTTGAGGAACGCCGCAAACTCCACGACGATGGAGGAGCCCAGTCCTGAGGAGACGGAGAGAGGAGAGACACAAGTCAATAAGACATGAGTCGCTGTTGAAACTCTGAGGTTTAAATGTTAAATACATGCTCAGGTTTATACAATTAAAACTTCACATTTCATCATCTGTTCTGTTGTTTATTATTTAAAATGAAAAAACACGCTGATATTCCTCATTATAAAAGGTAAAAAGTTTAGTTTCTTTGATCTCATCGTTAAACAATAACATCACAGCTGAAGCTCAAAATAGATCTGGAAACTTTTTCTTGGACTGAAGCTGAAGTTGAATGTTTCTGAATGAAAGGCCATGTTGTTCCTGTTTTATCCCTTTGTGCTTTAAATTTGGTTTATTACATTGATTCTTATTGTATTGTTATTTCAATTCAGAATTTATATTTATCTAATATTATGATACTAGGGCCACACTGACAAGAGAATAAAGTCGTAAATTTACAACTTTATTCTCATAAATGTATGACTTTATTCTGGAAATCTGTGTTTTGTACTCCGTCGTATAATAACCAGGTGTTGTTATTTTATTCATATATTTGGTTAATAAAGAATTTCTGACCCCTATTTATCAATAACCAGGGTCTCAGGCACGGCTCTGAAATGTTGAGTATAAATAAAGTTAATTATTATAATTATTCTCTGGTTTAGTGAGTTTGACTCAGACGTGTTGTTTTATTTCCTGGTGTGAGTCACGGTGGAAGTGAACGTGAACTAAACACTAAATCACTGCAGTTTTTCCCCTTCCACTCATTATAAAACGTTAAGTGAAGTTTTTCTGAGCTGCAGGAGAGACGGCGAACGACGACGGACGAGGAAACACAGCAGCTGTGACGAAACACACACACACACACACAGTAACACACACACAGTAAGAGTTGAAGAGTCAGCAGCACGTTGTTGGAGGTGTGGACAGGACAGGATGCAGCAAACCCAATACTAACCAGACGCCTTCATGTACACACACGCACGCACACTGAAACACACATACACAATGATTATGCTAAACTTCTGCAGGCGAGGTGAGGACAGAGGATTAACAACACAAACCAGAGCTTTAACTCCACACACACACAAATACGCACACATGCACACAAAATACTGAAATTATATGTAGCATGGGAGAGAGAGGCGATGACTTGTAGCTTCCCTTCAAATACCCCAAGACTAACAGAGCGGGGGGGCAGGAGGGGCAGGATCAAATACAGACAGAGAGGAAAGGATATATTACAGCTAATGGCTTCATGCTCACACACACACACACACACACAGGGCGCCGTGGTGGTGTAATGGGGCGTGATGTTCCTGAGCTCGACCCGTTACAGGTGACTGAGCCCCAAGTATGTGTGTGTTTTGTGTGTGTGTGTGTGTGTGAGAGAGAGAGAGAAAACATATGAATTTATAAATCATTAGAATCATTAAAGGGATAGTTCAACATTTTGGCAAATTGGCCACACAGCAGCAGGTTTGTTACCATTAATTGTCAGTGCAAGCTATTTTTAGAACGGCGGAGCAGAGCCGTGAGCTGCTCAGAGCTACGCTACGGAGGCTCATTATGGGATTTCTTGATTTCCTCATCAAATACACAATCCAACAACTCCACAACGCTCTGGTGGACAAGTTGTGACCTGCACATTCACCACGCTATGAGATAATAACACAACGTTACCACACAGAGTTGTTTCAGAGGGAAATTCATGCAAAACCGCTGATGCGCGTTGCATTCAGGGACAGTTTTTCATCAACAGTCTCTGTATTTCCCTCTAAAATGTATAATATTGAAGTTTATATTGAGCCAATGCGATTATAACAATAGAAAGGAGCAGGTACTGTACGTTTTTCTTCATCCTGCTCCTTTTCATTTACGTGTACATTATGTAAATATGTGCAACCATGAATGGAATTAATCAGAATATCTGCAATAATCAGTTCATTAAATGCATCGTCAGGCTCTAATCAACACTTTCTATTCTTCTTCTTTGTGTCTTTTCTCTGTTTCCATCTCCCTCTCATTCCCACTTTCCTTTCATTCCACCTCCTTTCTCCTCCTCCTCCTCCTCCTCCCTGCGTCTCTGTGCTGTCTGTCAGCAGAAGGCTTTTAACCTCTGAGCCCTGGAGGTCAAACTGGTCAGACTGGTTAAAGTGCTTTAAGTGTTCCCAGGCCCATTAAGACCAACAAACAACACCAAAGAAGACACAGAGTAATCCCTCTCTCCTTCTCTCCTTCTCCTCTTTCTCTATCCATCTCTGTCTCTTCTCTCTCTCTGTGGCTTGTCATCATGTGTTGGGGCACATCTGGACAGGTCAGGTCTGTTCAGACTGGTCCCAGTGTTCTCCAGCCACATTAACCCATTAACACCAGCGCCAAGCAAAACAAACCCCACAAAGGAGCCTGAAATCCCCCCGACTTTATACTTTATACGGCCTCCACCTCCCTTTTCCCCCTCCTGTTCTCCACCTCTCTTCTCTTCATCCTCCTCTCCTCCACGCTCGTTGTGTTTTTATAACTTTCTGCCACCTTCGGTTTTCGTTGCCTCTGCTGCACCTTATTTATCCCCTGGTTCCTCCCTCCGTTCCCTCCGTTCCCTCCGTCCACTACACACTTTTCTCCTGGTATTTCCCTCTTTCTCTTTCATCCACTCTGCCGCCGCCGCCGTCGCCGTGAATTCCCCGTCTACAACTATTTATACACTCAGGTCTGAGAGCGTGCACGAGGCTGCTTCATTCAGTCAAGTGTTGTTGTTTTCTGCAGACACAATAGATGCACTATGTCAAGACAACATGTGAATGCAAACATAATTGAATCTTTGGTAACACTTTACTTGACGCCAATCTCTATAACGCATTATAACAGATTCATAATGAGTCATAATGCAGTTATAGCTCTGTATAATTATAGTTATAAACACTCATAAATGATTATAATGATTTATAACAATAATCATAACACACTATAAAGCATTTTAAGGTCAGGTATTATAATATGTTACAATTGTTAGTAACTGGCTGACAATGCCCACAGAGACAATGCATTATAAATATAGTTATAATGTGTTATAATTGGCTTATAAACATGTATAACTATCATTATAAACACCCATAAATTATCATAAGGCTTTATAACAATAAGCATAACACATTATAGAGCATTATAACTCTATTATAATAACCATAACACATTATAAAATGAATGCATTATTCTTGTTACTCTAAGTTATAATAATATATAAGTGTTTATTATGATAGTTATACATTTTGTTATACATTTCATGTTTATAAGCCAATTATAACACATAACAAACATCATAATATCTGACCTTATAAGTCATAATAAAATGCTTTATAGTGTGTTATGCTCATTGTTATTAAGTCTTACGATGATTTATGAGTGTTTATAACTGTAGTTATACAGTGTTACAACTGCATTATAACTCATTATAAGTCTGTTATAATGTGTTATAGAGATAGGTGTCAAATAAAGTGTTACCGAATCTTTTTTTTTTTTTGGCTTGTTGTGACAGTAGAAGTAAAATCTGAACGTAATATTGATGTCTAAACTACGGTGGCCCCTGAAGGTCAAAGCACAATTGCAGAAATCTTCATACGAGCTGCAGAATACAGGAAACATCTTCATCATCATACACTGATAAAAGTGATGAACCAGGTCGAGACTTGTTCTCCGATGCTCAATTGTGACTTTTGAAGTTAAAAACATCAAGTACCAAATGCCTCTGAGCAGGTTCATCATTTATTTTTTGCTTTTGAAGTGATTTTTCACCTCATTTCTTAGACTGAAGGAAGGTCAGAGAGATGATGGTGCAAAGCGTGTGGCTGGATCAGTGCACTTCTGTTGTGTTGTAGGTATGAACGCTGTGTTTTTGTGTGTTTGATCTCTGGGCAGGTAGAGGACAGAAGGTTTTTACAGCTTTTATTGAGCAGAGCTGCAGAATCTGCTGCTGATTCTCTGTCCTTCACTTTTTTTTCTTTTTTTTTACCTCACTTACTTTGTATTCTCATTTATTTTTGCACATTTTTTCTCAAAAACAGAAGGAAAAAGTTTTAAAAATGGTCGATAAAAGCACAAATTCAACGATTCACTGGGGGATTGCAATACTTTGCACTGCAGCTTGCAAACATTAAGTCTGCAGGCTGCAGTGCAAAGACTGACACATGCAACATGCTGTTTGTTTGGTTTTTTGAAGACATTAATACACATTTAATTTTGACCGGTAAACGGCAGTGTGTATGCGTGGAGCGGAGCTGGTGCTGCGGTGAGGAGCTGCAGCTTCCCCTCGGGGCTCAGGTTCTACAAACTGACAGCTCAGGTTAAAGCCACTACTGACTGTTTGGAGGAGGTCAAAGGTCAAGAAGGGTGGAGATGTGGATCTATACCTCACAAGGAGAAAGGGGCATGTGTGTTCTTGTGTGTTCTTGTGTGTGTGTGTGTGTGTGTGTGTGTGTGTGTGTGTGTGTGTGTGTGTGTGTGTGTGTGTGTGTGTGTGTGTGTGTGTGTCCTTTCTTTGCCATGTGCAAATAATATAAAAAAGCAAAACATGGAGAAGAGGAAAAACAAATGTGGAGGGTAAAAATTTGTCCGGACACATTCCTGCTCTGCCACTGCTTCACCTGTGTGTGTGTGTGTGTGAGTGTGTGTCTGTGTGTGTGTGTGTGTGTGTGTGTGTGTGAGTGTAACGAGGGAATCTGAGGTGAGCGTCTCTGGCGGTGTGTTAAACGCCGACCTTTAACCCTGCGCGGGTCAGGATCAGGTCGGAACGCCGTGTAGGGTCTCGTCTTTAAACAACAACGACCGACCTTATCTTCACTCTGGAGATAAAAGAGGTCGAGTTTTTACTTTCACGACTCGACTGAAGTGAAATGTTTTGTTTCGCTTTCGGTTCGTTAATGGAGAATAAAATAATAAAACAGAGACGTGGTGGTCGCGGTCACATGACTCTGAGTTTGCGTTGGCGCTGCTGCTGCCGCTGCTGAAAACCAAACCGATGAAAAACGGTTCATGTCGTGGTGAAATGATTCGTGCAACAATTAACTGCACGTACAACTCCTTTGAATACACAACGACACAAACTATATGTGAACACGTATACGTGAAGCAGGAAGTCGGAGGCAGGTTGTAAGAACAGGACGAAAGACTGGAAACCAGAGGATGAACGACACCTGGACGTGATGGATACAGGATGGATGGATGGATGGATGGAGAGGAAGAGGGAGATTTAAAGAGGGAAGGTTAAAAAAGAAAGAGAAAGAAAGAAGTAAAAAGACAGAGAAGAAAGAAAGAAAGAAAGAACAAAGTGAAAAGACAGATGGGGTAGATAGAAAGACAAAGAAAGAGACAGAGAGAGGGGGATAGATAGATAGATAGATAGATAGATAGATAGATAGATAGATAGATAGATAGATAGATAGATAGATAGATAGATAGATAGATAGATAGATAGATAGATAGATAGATAGATAGATAGATAGATAGATAGATAGATAGATAGATAGAGAGGGGAAAGAAAAAAGAAAGAAAGAAAGAAAGAAAGAAAGAAAGAAAGAAAGAAAGAAAGAAAGAAAGAAAAAGAGGGGGAGGGATGGATAGATCAAATCAATAGATAGATAGATAGATAGATAGATAGATAGATAGATAGATAGAAAGAAGAAGATAGAAAGATAGATAGATAGATAGATAAATGAAGACATCGGGGCTCTGCGTGACGAATGAAAGAGAGGAAGCAGAGAGAGAGGAAAAAGGTGGACGGAGGAGAAGAGAAAAGAGGGGAGAGTCGAGAGAGAGGGAGGGAGAGAGGGAGGAGGGGAGAAAAGAGAGAGAGAGCGACAGAACAAAGGAGGCAGTGTGTGGTGGACGGGGATTGAGTCGCCATCTGAGACGAATAAAAACTGGAATAACAATAAAAGTCAGGAGGCGCTGCCCCCCCCCCTCCCCCTTCCTCCCCCCACTCCTCCTCTTCCTCTTCCTCCCTCCTTCATTTTCCTCCTTCTCTTTCTCCTCCTTCCTCCTCTTCCTCCTCCTCCTCCTCTTCCTCCCATCCACCTCCTCCTCCTCCATCCTTCATTTTCCTCCTCCTCTTTCCTCCCCCTTCCTCCTCTTCCTCCTTTTCCTCCCATCCTCTTCCTCCTCCCTCCTTCCTTTTCCCCCTCCTGTTTCCTCCTCCTTCCTCCTCCTCCTCCTCCTCCTCCTCTTCCTCCTCCTCCTCCTCCTCCTCTTCCTCCTCTTCCTCCTCCTCTTCCTCCCCCCTCCTCCTCTTCCTCCTCCTCTTCCTCCTCTTCCTCCCCCCTCCATCACAATTCAAATGGCTACAACACAAACTCTTCATCACTTTTGTTTCATGTAAAATGCTTCATGACAAATCGCTGCAGAGAAATGTGGAAATGAGCCTTTATTCCGTTTGTTTGTGTGTGTCGTCAGCAGCAGCAGCAGCAGCTCTGTTGTTGCTAACGGCGTTGCCATGGTGTTTGTGTTAAATTGCAGCCAGGTTTTCTGGGTACGACACCTGCGGCTCCGTCTCTGCTCCTTGTCTTTTTTTCTCCCGTATTGTTTACGTTATGAAGACGTGCAGGATGAAATGAGTCACCATGACATCACAGGATGATGTGAAACGGTAGGAAAGGAGAAACAGAAGCTCGGGGTTCACACGCAGCTCGGAGAGAGAGAAACATTACCTAAATAAAAAACATTTGGACCTTTATTTGATTTTACTGTGCTTTTTATTCTGGATAATGAAAGTTTGTATTATTAATGATCAGTCTGCAGCTACGGTTTCTATTTGAAAACACAAACAACCTGCGGCCAGATGAGATTTAGATGTTTCATGATCAATGTTACTAATAGTGGAGGCAGGTCAAAGGTTAACTGAGTTCTTTTAATGTGTTTTTATTTATTTTTATGTGTATTTATGTTTATTTAATCATTTAAATCACTTTTTTCTGGCTTTCAGATCAAGTTGAGACAGACAGCTTGACTTATATCTTGTTATTTGTGTGGTTTTTATTTGTATTTTACACTATTTTAGAGATTGTTTTTACTGTATGTTGGTCATTTATGTTATTTTCTTGCTGATATTTGATTATATTTATGTTGTGCAGCACTTTGGGCAACTGAGGATGTTTTACTGTAAATGTGATACATGGATGAAATTTGAGTTTGAGTTGAGATTTGAGAAAACTCTGGTTTTGTGTTTGCATGCATTCAGGTGACAACTGGATGGATACAAAACTTTTATTGTGTAAAATGCTTTGGCAACAACTCACTTTTGTTAATGCCAATAAAGCTAATTGAATTGAATTGAATTGAAGTGAATGCAGTCGACACTGGAAGGTGAATTTGTTTAAATGAGTTTGTGTGGATATTTACCATGTTATTACTGAAACCGGAGGAGGAAAATGTTTTTAGAAGTTTTTTTAAATAAAAGCAGAGTGGACGGGAGGAGGAAACGCAGCAACAGAGGTTTTTCGATGTCGTAATAACATCCCTTTGATGTGTTTTTATTTATTCTAAGAGACTTCCGTCACCGAGCAGCCCTGTCGTTATTCCTTTATGTGTTTACGTCTGTAAAACTACAATTACCACCTTGTGATTTCTGCCTCGGCCTCTCAGGCTTCAGGTCAGAGTGAAATCACATAAAGTTTTATCGGTGAAGACGATCCCGCTGAATAAAACCTTTAAAGTGTCGTAAACTTCAGGTCTTATTAAAGCAGCTGTAATCCACATCCTCCACCATCCATGAGCTCTCTCTCTGTAACGTCTGCTGCTCTGGCAGAGCAGACGCTCCTGCAGCAGCAGCAGCAGCAGCAGCAGCAGCAGCAGCAGCAGACGCTCCTGCAGCAGCAGCAGCAGCAGCAGCAGCAGCAGCAGCAGCAGCTCCTGCAGCAGCAGCAGCAGCAGCAGCAGCAGCAGCAGCAGCAGCAGCAGCAGCAGCAGCAGCAGCAGCAGCAGCAGCAGCTCCTGCAGCAGCAGCTCCTGCAGCAGCAGCAGCAGCAGCAGCAGCAGCAGCAGCAGCAGCTCCTGCAGCAGCAGCAGCAGCAGCAGCAGCAGCAGCAGCAGCAGTGGAACAAGTGGTGGAAGTCATTTGTTATTGTGTTGTAGTTTTAACTGCACGCTTCATATCACTGTGTGTATACTGTAGCAGCAGGTTTGGACCACAGCAGCAGCAGCAGCAGCAGCAGAAGCAGCAGCAGCAGCAGCAGCAGCAGCAGCAGCAGCAGCAGCAGCAGCAGCAGCAGCTCCTGCAGCAGCAGCAGCAGCAGCAGCAGCAGCAGCAGCTCCTGCAGCAGCAGCAGCAGCAGCAGCAGCAGCAGCTCCTGCAGCAGCAGCAGACGCTCCTGCAGCAGCAGCAGCAGCCGTGGAAAAGTGGTGGAAGTCATTTGTTATTGTGTTGTAGTTTTAACTGCACGCTTCATATCACTGTGTGTATACTGTAGCAGGGTTTGGACCACGCAGCTCCACTCCTCCTCCTCCTCCTCCTCCTCCTCACCTGCAGGACAGAAACCCTCTGCTCTCCATCACCACAGTCTGTCGGCTCCGACCGCGTGACTCAGTTCCTTAAAAACCAACGTTAATTTACTTCATCGTTTTTCCTGACGACGAGGCGTTAAAGTAGTTTTGGTGTGAGGCCAGATGACGGAGCGGAGCCGGGCCGTTCTGGGCCAAAGCCGGCCAGAGAGGGGTCAGAGCAGGAGGAGGAGGGAGGAGGGAGAAAGTCTATGTGTGTGTGTGTGTGTGTGTGTGTGTGTGTGTGTGTGTAGCTCTCATGTTTCGCTGTTGATTGACGGGTGAAAGCAGCGCCAGATTTCTGTGTGTAGGGAGACAAAAGAGTCTGACGTAAACACACACACACACACACACACACACACACACACACACACGCTGGTCTTTGTGGGCTTGTGAGGACAGGTCGTGACATAACACATTCCCTCTCCTCCGACTCTTTACATCCTAAAGAGAGTAGAAGTGATGCTTCTTTCCTGTGCTCTTTCATTTATATTTACAAGAATTTCATTATTCTTCTTTCTGATGATATACTTTTACTGTAAACTAATTGTAATACCTGAATTTCCCCCCCGGGAGTTATTAAAGTATCGTGTTTTATAATAATAAAACTATTTTATTTGAGTGTATGAGAAGAAATTAAATACAATATTTAAGGAGGGAAGTGTCAGTGTTTATGCAGACTCCTTCTCCTTTACTTTATATCTTTTATTGAGCAACTTAAATCACTTCTTAAAACCCACTTTTACAGACTTGTTTTTATGTGACGTCTTCCTCTTCTTCCCATCTTCTCTCTGATCTCTCAGTCAAAAGTTACTCAGGTAATATTGAAGTGATTTCTGACATTTTCAAAATTCAACATGGCTGTTTAAACTGGAAATGACAGGATTTTAACCGCCATTGGGACGGTTTTGATGGGTTTTAAACCAATTCTTTAGTTTTAGAGGATGCTGGTTGGACATATAACTCATGTATTTGAAATAATTAAAAATGCATTAAATAAATAAAGGTATTATTATCATTATTATTATTATATGAAACCTGGGAACTGCAGCAGTGTGAACAACAGGACGGCTGATCCAGTGTCAGTTCCTCCTCTGATGCTTTTTTGGTTCAAACCAGAACCAGACGTTTTAACGCTGGTTTTAACAGAAACTGTCATTTCACCGGGCAGAGCGAGATGACTCCATCACTTCCTCTGTTATTGTGTTATGGTTTGACTTTAAGCGCTGGAGGAAGAAGAAGCAGCAGCAGCAGCAGCAGCAGCAGCAGCAGCATTAACAGCAGCAGCAGCAGCAGCAGCAGCAGCAGCAGCAGCAGCAGCAGCAGCAGCAGCAGCAGCAGCAGCAGCTCTCAGATCCTAAACTTTAGTGAATACATGAGGTTCATATATGAGTCGTTATCGTCAGCATCTCGACCGGAGGCGATGTCATGAGTCTGAGTTATGATGTCAAACCTAAATGTAACACAATGACACACACAGCTACTTCACTTTGACTGTGTGTCTGTGTTTACACAGCACGCTGCTGACATGTACATGTGTTTATGCTTATGTGTCCATGGATATGGATGTGTAAGTATTTATATAAGCTGTGTGTGTGTGTGTCTGTGTGTGTGTGTGTGCTGCTGTGTGAGTGAGAGAAGCTTCTGAATCTGACCCGTCTGACCGCCACCTAAACCCGTGTAAACAAAGCGTCTCTTTAGCGGTGCAATGTGACGGTGCAGTGAGTCACCGAAGCCTCTGATCCTCCACATAAACACTCGGCTGCTGCGAGCGGCGGCCAAGGAAGAAAAAAAAACCCTCTGTGGACGAACCAGAGGTTTTGTTTTTTGTTTTTTTAAACAAATGAATGAATTTCCTTTTGTTTACATTGGAGTTTCTGTCGGTGTGCTTTTCATTGTCTGTTCAAACATTAACGCGATTGCTTCCCATGGAAAACCACTTCCCTAATTAAGGTGTTTTAATCCCCAAAGTGGGAATTAAAGCTAAGCAAGGAGCGGTTGATGAGGTCGTGCGCGTACAGTGCGTTACTGTTACCGTGTGTTAATCAGCTACAAGACAAACTCACACCCTGAAGGTGTCCCAACACACGCTGACCTGTTTAACACCACAGCAGAAACCAGCGGTGCACCACAATTTCCAGCTTTCCAGGATTTCCGACTGTTTTTTTTTTCTTCTTTGCTTATAAAGTTATAACGCAGGGATGCTGTGGTTGCCCTTGGAAACCTGGGAGGTTTACCCCAATTACAGAAAACAGGTTCCTCGTGGTCATTCTGTTGTTTACATTACAGTGGGTGCATGTAAACACAGTGGATGTGCTGCAAAAAAACAACCTAGTGAAGATTTAATCTGTATAATGTTAAAGGGGCAATACGCAGGATTTTAACTTTAACTCTGCTACATTGTGCCTTAATTAAAAAGCTTCATAAACCATGTTTCCTTCCACTTGTCGATCGAATCATCTCAAGATTGATAAAAAATATTAATGCGAATAACGCCGGCTCAAGTGCGTTTCCAGCTATGACATTTA
Source organism: Decapterus maruadsi (assembly GCA_030347415.2). NCBI lineage: Eukaryota > Metazoa > Chordata > Actinopteri > Carangiformes > Carangidae > Decapterus > Decapterus maruadsi. Next base: position 3,403,968 of record CM064894.1, read on the forward strand.
AATCTAATAAAAAGCTGCCAGTTATGACGTCATGTGCTGTTTCGTGATCATATTGGTGTGTCATTGAATCGTTTTATTGCATTTGAAGGTGTTTCCATTCATTTTTGTACTAAATCACAAAACAGAAGAACATGGAGGAACAGAGGGGTAGTTCAACATTTTGGAAAATTGAGCCATAATCCCTATAGTCATAGCAGTTGGTTTGTTACCTTTAATTGTCTGTGCAAGCTATTTTTAGAACGGCGGAGTTTCCCCTCATCAAACTCATCAAATACACAATCCAACAACTCCACAACGCTTTGGTGGACAAGTTGTGACCTGCACATTCACCACACTATGAGATAATAACACAACGTCACCACACAGAGTTGTTTTAGAGGGAAATACAGAGACTATTGATGAAAAACTGTCCCTGATGCACTGTGCATCAGAGGTTTTGCATGAATTTCCCTCTAAAACAACTCTGTGACCAGGGCTCAACTTCTAACTGTTGTGTTATTATCTCATAGTGTGGTGAATGTGAGGTCACAACTTGTCCACATGCAACAAGCAGTCCTCCAGTTTCCTGTAAAACAACTCTGTGTGGTAACGTTGTGTTATTATCTCATAGCGTGGTGGATTGTGTATTTGATGAGTTTGATGAGGGAAACCAAGAAATCCCATGAAGGGTTCTCTTTAAAATCTATGGACTTGGACACAATGAAGCCAAAAAAAAAAGGAAAAATAAAGTTTAAACTGTAAGATGCATAAGTTGCATGAAAATACAGGAAGCTGCTGTGAACTTACAGGAAACACGGTGTGTGTGTGTGTGTGTGTGTGTGTGTGTGTGTGTGTGTGTGTGTGTGTGTGTGTGTGTGTGTGTGTGTGTGTGTGTGTGTGTTGCAGTGCGCCTGCATGCATCGTGTTTGCATTAGCAGTGGTGGAGGTCACGTACGTTATATATAGCAGATAAAAATGCAGTGTGGTAAAAGGCATTACGCTCGTGCATGGACGCGTCATGAATCACGGGAGAGCAGTGGTCAGTTTGATTCAGGGGCTCGGGGTAAACGGATGGCGCTCCCTCCGCTCGCTCGCCTGACAAACCAGCCGCACACATCTTGAAATCATAAATTCACAATCCATAGTGGTACTTCTCAAAAAAAAAAAAACATAGCGAGCGCTCGTCTGTGATGGATGACGGCTGCAGTTTTTTTTTTTTTTTTTTTTTTTTGGGGGGGGGGGGGGGGGGGGGTGGGGTTTTTTGGGGGGAAAAAAAATTACAATTTTCTGGCGCGCGTCCAGATCCTGAGACCGTGAACGGTTTTGAAAACATCTACAGACGCCGCGATCACTTCAGATCTGACCTGGTGATAAATAACCTATAACCTAATGTACGTACGGTCGAGTCATGGCGTTGCTGCGGTGACGAGAGGAAGATACTTGTCTGCAACGCTATGAGAGATTAGGTTTGGGCTGAGAACGGACGACACTGAATATCTCAACAAACATTATTCAATATTGTATACATGCAATAGTGTGGCCTTTATTTCATTACCTGCCATGTTTGCTTGTTGTTTTTTTTTAACGTACCTCGTTTTTGTTTGTTTTTTGGTTCATTTTATGTTTTTTTGTGTTTTATCTGAACCCCACTGTGATGGGCAGATGCAATTTATTTCATGTATAGTATAGTTTATTTTGCACTAATAAGGAGGAATAACAGAAATGGGACATACTGTATTAAAATACATAGAGAAAAAAAACCAACAGGTGCAAACCGAGACGAGAGACCCAAAGGCCTCGGCTCAAACATTTTAATGTTTTAAATGTAGTAACAATAAATGCATCTTATCTCATCTTACATGGCAATATTTCCCAAAATAGCAACAGTATTTTATTATTTTTTACTTTATTCTATTCTGGGCTAAACTAAACTAAAACTGTGCTTTCTTTCCTGGAACAAACTTCATCTGTTTGACTTTGCCAAAGTTTTGTCTTTATTTTTATTTATTTTTTATTTAACCTTTATTTAACCAGGCAAGCAAATTAAGAACAAATTTCTTATTTTCAAGTTTCTTCCTTCAAAGAAAACATTTTCTTGTTTGTTTTTTCACTCATAAATATCTTGTTCTATTTAGGGTTAAAATAATCTTCCTTTCTGTTAAACAAGGTTCACCACCTGTCTTTACCTCGATCTCTGTCTTCAAACTAAATCCATGACTCCTGCACTCGTTCTTCGTCCTCAATCAATTAATCAAACAGTCAGTAGAGCATGATAAACTGTTTTATCTTTTTGGATTGTATGTATTGTGTTTTATTGACCTTTCTGTGTATTTATATAACCTTGTTTTTCACTTTTAGCTCTCCCCTCCCCTTTCCCCTCCAGGCTGCACTTGAAAATAAGAAATGTTGTTCTTAATTCGCTCGCCTGGTTAAATAAAGGTTAAATAAAAAAAATAAAATAAAAACCAAAGTTTTGTCATGTTTCCTTCATGGATAGAGAGTTTTTTCTACTCATAAACTTGTGACACCATAATGTCGGAGAATACCGTGTTTTGTTTTTTGTCTTTATTCGATCAGAGAGACAGGGAAGCAGGGAGACAAGCTAAAGATCGTCTCGGTCGGGAGTTGAACTGGCGATCAGCGTGCAGTGCCAACCTGGGAAGTGCTCCCTAACTGTTCGACCTCCTTTTTCTTCTTGTTTTTTCCAACTTTGAACTTTAAAACTTTGACTTTTAAGCTGAGAAGTTCACCCTGCTTACAGTCTTAAACCTAATATTTAAAACAACACAGTAGTTTTAAACATTTAAAATAAAAGAAAAACCCGCTGAATAACCTCATAAATCTTGACATTTGTGTTTGTCTGCGTGGAGAAGATAAATCTCCAGCTGCCCTGGTCGAGTCCCAGTCACATCCGTCACACTTGGAGCCGTTTATTCTCACTTGGCTGCATTTGTTTTTTCCTCTGTCTTTCGGGGTGTTGTTGGGTTTGTCAATGATCCATTCAGAGGAGTTCATTATCGACCGTTTGCTTTTCAAACACGGGCGGACTGATGACGATCCGTGATTGATGACGGAACGCACAACGCAGTTTGCCCATCGATGAAACGTGGAATTATTTCTAAAACAAAGACGGTGGTTGTCATCGTTTTAACACCGACGTGAACTTTAAAAAAAGAAAGAAACAGTGGAATCGACATCTGGACTCTGGAAGCAGGACGTGTTTTTACTGCAGCGGCAGCTTTTAAAGGAGCCAAACAGAGAATATATGTTTCAATAATCATCTAAACAGTGAGATCACTGCGGAGGAACAGAGAGCGACCGCAGAGAACAGGCTGCAGGTGTTGATCCAGACGCAGCCCGTGCAAGGCACCGACACCGACACCGGGGGGGGGGGGGGGGGGGTGAGAGGGACACACAGACAGAGAGGAGGAGGAGGAGGAGGAGGAGGAGGAGGAGGAGGAGGAGGAGGAGGGAGGGAGGGGGGGGGGGGTTATCATGGTGCATATGATAAAACTGGTCTGCATTACACACTCTGTAAATTTACATTTGCACACAAAAGAGGGCGAGGGAAGCAGAGGAGGAGGAGGAGGAGAAAGAGGAGGAGGAAATGATAAGAAGAGGAGGAGGAGAGAAGAGAAGGAGGTGGAGAAGTAGGAAGAGGAGGAGGAGAAAGAGACGGAGGAGGAAGAGGAGGGAAGCAGAGGAGGAGGAGGAGGAGGAGAAGGAGGAAGAGGAAGAGGAAGGGGAGAGGAGGAGGACGAGAAAGAGAAGGAGGAGGAGAAGTAGGAAGAGGAGGGAAGTGGAGGAGGAGGAGGAAGAAAGAAGAAAAGGTGGAGGAGGAAAAAGAGGGAAGAGGAAGAGAAGGAGAAGAAGGAGGAGGAAGGGGAGGAAAAGTGGGAGAGAAGGAGGAGAGGAGGAAGACAAGAAAGAGAAGGAGGAGGAAGAGAAGAAAAGGTGGAGGAGGAAGAAAAGATAAGAAGAGGAGGAGAAGGAGGAGATGAGGAAGACAAGAAAGAGAAGGAGGAGGAACAGAGAGAAGAAAAGGAGGAGGAGAAAGAGAAGGAGGACAAGGAGGAGAGGACGAGGGAAGAGGATAGAGGAGGAGGCAGGACGTCATGCAGAGGAGGAGGAGGAGAAGAGGAGGAGGAGGAGAAGAGGAGGAGGAGGAGAAGAGGAAGAGGAGGAAGAGGAGGAGGAGGAGGAGGAGGAAGAGGAGGAGGAGGAGAAGTAGGAAGAGGAGGAGAGGAGGGGGACGAGAAAGAGAAGGAGGAGGAAGAGGAGGATTAGGAGGAAGAGGAGGGAAGTGGAGGAGGAGGAGGAAGAGAGAAGAAAAGGTGGAGGAGGAAAAGGAGGGAAAGGAAGGAGGGAAGAGGAAGAGAAGGAGGAGAAAGAAGGGGAGGAAGTGGGAGAGAAGGAAGACGAGAAAGAGAAGGAGGAGGAAGAGGAGAGAAGAGGAAGAGGAGGAGGAAAAGATAAGAAGAGGAGGAGGAGGACGACGAAGAAGAGGGAAGAGGAGAAGACGGAGGAGAGGAGGAGGAAGAGAGAAGAAAGGAGGAGGAGGAGGAAGAGGAGGAGGAGGAGGAGGAGGAGGAGGAAGAGGAGGAGGAGGAGGAGGAGGAAGAGGAGGAAGAGGAGGAGGAAGAGGAGGAGGAGGAGGAAGAGGAGGAGGAAGAGGAGGAGGAAGAGAGAAGAAAAGGAGGAGGAGAGAAGAGGCGGAAGAGGAGGAGGAGGAGGAGGAGGAGGAGGAGGAGGAGGAGGAGGAGGAGGAGGAGGAGGAGGAGGAAGAGGAGGAGAAGAAGGAGGTGTGAAGTTGTGTTACAGGACGGTCGATGTTCTTTTAACGAGCCGACGATGGCAGATATCAGTGTGTGCGTCTGTGGGTGTGGGTCTGTGTGTGTCTGTGTGTGTGCGTAGCGTCTGGGTGAGTCAGATCAAAGTTAGCAGCGTCTGGTCAGAGTGACCCCCCCCCCTCCCCCCCTCCCCCTCCTCCACCTCCCTCCCTCCCTCCGCCACCCAGACAGACTGATAAGAGCTGAGCAAATAACATCCACACTCACACCCACTCTGTCCAGCGCTGCCTGTGTGTGTGTCTGTGTGTGTCTGTGTGTGTCTGTGTGTGTGTCTTTGTGCAGAATGCGGAGGAGGAAAGTGTGTTGTTGAGGAGAAGAAAGGCTGTGTGTTGCGTACATGGGTGTGAGTCTGTGTGATGGAGAGAGAGAAAGAAAGAAAGAGAAAGGCTGGAACAACAACAGAGCTTGTTGACAGCAGATGATGAAGGATGTTCCAGCTGCTCACACGCTCAGAATAAACTTCACTGATTCATCACGAAATTCTTCAAAGTCTGAGGTTTTTTTCCAAGTTTTTTCTTCGAGCCTCCTTAACAACAACAAAAACTCCTAAAACTTTATTTTTTTTCTCTTTTGGCTTAATGTCTTTTCTCTTCTTCTGTGTTAATTATCAGTCATTATTTAAAGTTAATTAATCACTAAAATAAATCACTCTCAACCTTTTTCCAAAAGGTACAGACTTTAATTTGTTCCCATGAAGCTGCTCTGCAGAAAGGTCACTGGTTAATAGTTGTTTTTGCTAGTTTTGTAAGTTTAGAGCGTAATTTTTCTTTAATTTTCACACTAAAAGTTTAATTTAATGAACTTAATTTTGCACAAAATCCTAAGTAAAGATGGATTTCATTCAATAATTCACCCCCCCAAAACATCAGGGGCTGTAAACTCATCTTTTCAAACTAGCTTTTAATCTGTCATTATAATAATAATATATATTTTTTATTTATAAGCGCTTTTACAAATGCTCAATGACACTTTGCACTTTAAAAATCATACAATAAAGCAAATTCACAATGTAATAAAATTAAAAACAGCAACTAAAATTGTATAAAACACACAAAACTCATTTAAAAAGGTGAGTTTTGAGCAGGATCTTGAATTATGCGTCTAGCACTGATTTAACTGCTGTTTTAAAAGTTCACTTATTGTATGCAAACTTTGTTTTATGTAACATTTGTTCTGTGTTCTTATATGAAGTGACTTTGCAAAAGCGCTTAACCAAATAAAATACATTATTATTATTATAAAAACCAGAGCAAATAAACCAGATGATATCTTGGAATAAAGAAAGTATGTTTTACTAATCGGTGCAAACTGAAATATCAATTCAGGAATATTGTTTGTAACATGTTTCTACTTTCATTCAAGTCTTTTTTGCGTTTATGGCTCGTGTAGTTTATACGAAAAGGATGCATTTGTGAGCAGAAAGAAACATTGTAATGAACCAACAGAGAGAAGCGGTTTCTGGACTGACCCATGGGCTCCAGGGCGAACTGGTCCTGAGTGACGGCCAGAGGAGGCTGCACGCCGACCGTCAGCTTGGACGCCTGCATGACGCAGCCGGCCTTCACCTTCACCTGGAGAGAGGGAGGGAGGGAGGAGGTGAGACGGAGACAAGGACACGAGACGAGACGAGAGGACATGTGACATCATCAGTAAACCTCACCTGTACGGTCACCGAGGGGACGGGAAGACCACCGGACTCCTGGAGCAGAGCTTGCTGCAGACAGAGACAGGAGGATGAGATCAGTCCACTGTGTGTGTGTGTGTGTGTGTGTGTGTGTGTGTGTGTGTGTGTGTGTGTGTGTGTGTTAGAACGTGTGTGTGTGTGTGTGTGTGTGTGTGTGCGTACCGATGGGCTGTCCATGCTGGAGGACACGGTCGTCGTAACGATCAGATCCACCTCAGCGTCAGTCTTAGGGAGGATGTCTGAAATAACAAAACATAACAATATTAAAAGAGAAACAGGTGATTCATTAGCTTTTAATCGAACACAGATGATTTGTAACTTAAAGGGATAGTTCAACATTTTGGCGGAGGTAAATACAGAGTCTGCTTGCCGAAAAACTCTCCCTCTAAAAACAACTCTGTGTGGTAACGTTGTGTTTTTATCTCATAGCGTGGTGAATGTGCAGGTCACAACTTGTCCACCAGAGCGTTGTGGAGTTGTTGGATTGTGTATTTGATGAGTTTGATGAGGGAAACCAAGAAATCCCATAATGAGCCTCTGTAGCGTAGCTCTGAGCAGCTCACGGCTCTGCTCCACCGTTCTAAAAATAGCTTGCACCGACAATTAAAGGTAACGAACCTACTGCTATGACTATAGGGATTATGGCAATGGGCCAATTTGCCAAAATGTTGAACTATCCCTTTAAGTTTTAAGTTTTTTTGTTATAATTTAGGTCATTTTCTTAACGAGGGGCTGTTAACGAGTTAATTAAAACAGAAAGTGGACCGACCCTGAGTCCTGGTGACCTCTCTGATGAACTTCTGCAGCTTCTTCATCTCGGCGTCCACCTGCTCGTAGTCGGCCTCTCGGGCGTCGACCTTCGGCGTGGAGAAGAAGGACGGGTCGGTTCCCATGTAGGAGCAGAGGAGGTGGCCGTCGGAGCTGAGGCTGACCACACCTCCCTTCAGCTCCCTGCAGGAGGAGGAGCAGGAGGAGGAGGAGGAAGAGGAGGAGGAGAGAAGAGGAGGAGGAGGAGGAAGAGGAGGAGGAGGAGGAGGAAGAGGAGGAGAGAAGAGGAAGAGGAGGAGGAGGAGGAGGAGGAGGAGGAGGAGGAGGAGGAGAGAGGAGGAGGAGGAGAGAGGAGGAGGAGGAGGAGGAGGAGGAGGAGGAGGAGAGAAGAGGAGGAGAGAGGAGGAGGAGGAGGAGGAGGAGGAGAGAAGAGGAGGAGAGAGGAGGAGGAGAGAGGAGGAGGAGGAGGAGGAGGAGGAGGAGGAGGAGAGAGGAGGAGGAAGAGAGAAGAGGAGGAGGAGGAGAGAAGAGGAGGAGGAGGAGGAGGAGGAGGAGGAGAGAGGAGGAGGAGGAGGAGGAGGAGGAGGAGGAGGAGAGAAGAGGAAGAGGAGGTGGAGTGAAGAGGAGGAGGAGGAGAGAGGAGGAGGAGGAGAGAAGAGGAGGAGGAGGAGGAGGAGGAGAGAAGAGGAAGAGGAGGAGGAGGGAGAAGAGGATGAGGAGAGAAGAGGAAGAGGAGGAGAGAAGAGGAAGAGGAGGAGGAGAGAAGAGGAGGAGGAGGAGGAGGAGGAGGAGAGAAGAGGAAGAGGAGGAGGAGGAGAGAAGAGGAGGAGGAGGAGGAGGAGGAGGAGGAGGAGGAGGAGAGAAGAGGAGGAGGAGGAGAGAGGAGGAGGAGGAGAGAAGAGGAAGAGGAGGAGGAGGAGAGAAGAGGAAGAGGAGGAGGAGGAGAGAGGAGGAGGAGGAGGAGGAGAGAAGAGGAGGAGGAGGAGAGAAGAGGAAGAGGAGGAGGAGGAGGAGAGAAGAGGAGGAGGAGGAGGAGGAGGAGGAGAGAAGAGGAGGAGGAGGAGGAGAGAAGAGGAAGAGGAGGAGGAGGAGAGAAGAGGAGGAGGAGGAGGAGGAGAGAAGAGGAGGAGGATGAAGAGGAGGAGAAGGAGGAGGAGAGAAGAGGAGGAGAGAAGAGGAGGAGGATGAAGAGGAGGAGAAGGAGGAGGAGAGAAGAGGAGGAGGATGAAGAGGAGGAGAAGGAGGAGAGAGGAGCAGGAGGAGGAGGAGGATGAAGAGGAGGAGGAGCAGGAGGAGAGAGGAGCAGGAGGAGGAGGAGGAGGGGGAAGAGGAAGAGGATGCAAAGTTCAGTGTTGCTTTGTGACATGACGTCGTTATGGAAACAAGGAGAGCACAAGAAAATGCTGAGTGATGCAGTAACGCATTTTAACTGTATGTGTGTGTGTTTAACTGGTTGCAGATGTGTGGCAACAACGCACACACAGACACACATACGCAGAGAAAACCTGTTGATCATAAATAGCAGCGAGCGGACAAACAGACTGGGAGACTGAGCGGCCGCTGTCGGAGCGGCGAGCTGCGGTCACGTGGACGCCGCTCTAAGGACGACTGTATATTACACCTATTATAGTCATTTAGGAGATTTATGGTGTAATGAGAACGTAAACACAGTCGTACTGAGCTGGACTTCATGAAAAACCTGAGACATGATAGAAAGAAATGTGTCCCAGAAGTTTGGGGAAGAAATTAAAAACTGTAATGTATGAATTCAGTGTGTGACTTTTTTACAGTACGGTGGCCCTGGAGGCTCAATTCACTCTGAAACTTCAGAAAACACACAAACAAACTACAAATCAACAATAAAAGTTGAGCTGCAAAAACTCACAACACGACAGGAAGTGTTTCTTGTAGGGATGTTGTGAATCCAGGATTCAGTTTCTGCCGAATCTTAAAGGGATAGTTCAACATTTTTGAAAAATTGGCCCATTGCCATAACCCCTATAGTCATAGCAGGAGGTTCATTACCTTTAATTGTCAGCGCAAGATATTTTTAGAACGGTGGAGCAGAGCCGTGAGCTGCTCAGAGCTACGCTACGGAGGCTAAGTCTCTGCATTTCCCTCAAAAACAACTCTGTGTGGTAACGTTGTGTTATTATCTCATAGCGTGGTGAATGTGCAGGTCACAACTTGTCCACCAGAGCGTTGTGGAGTTGTTGGATTGTGTATTTGATGAGTTTGATGAAGGGAAACCAAGAAATCCCATAATGAGCCTCTGTAGCGTAGCTCTGAGCAGCTCACGGCTCTGCTCCACTGTTCTAAAAATAGCTTGCACCGACAATTAAAATTAAAGGTAACGAACCTACTGCTGTGACTATAGGGATTATGGCAATGGGCCAATTTGCCAAAATGTTGAACTATCCCTTTAATGACTGTTCATTTGCAAAATAGTGGTGAACGTTATTGCCCTTTGTTTTTTACAGTCAGAATAAAACACACGGTGTGATGTTGTTTACTGCATTTATAATGTGTTTACTGTACGGGCCGATGACGGGAGCAGGATTCAGGATTCGGTTTTGGATTCGGACGAATCTTTAAACGGTTAAGATAAGATAAAATAAGATGATTTGTCCCACAGAGGGGAAACTTACAGGGTTGCAGCAGCAGCAACAGAAAAGAAATGATCTGTACAGGACAGATAATAAATAGCAGATAGCAGTAAAAAGAAAGCAGTATTTGCAATAGAGTATGATTCAGATTATGATTAGGACAAAATAATAAATATAACAGAAATATAAACATATTTTTGAGGGGGGACTTTCCATTTGTGTTGGTCAGGTTTTGATTTTAAACTCTGGTCTGTTTTCAGCCCAGGACGCTGATCTGCTGAGGACGGACCAGAAACCGAAGACGCTCTGACTCATTTAGTTCGTGCTTCGCAGAATTAAGTAATAAAATTCAATACGGCCTGAAGAATATCAAAGCAGAGACTCCCAGAGCAGCGCTGTAAATCACACACAGTCACACACACAGGGCCGCTGGACTCAGCACCGGTGTGTGTCTGTGTGTAGCAGTGTGTGTGTTAGTGTGTGTGTGTCTGTGCTGTGTCCTGCTGCCAACACACTGAACAACATGATGACTATCAAGTGCTTTAAAACAACACAGCCTCGAACTAAACCAAACAGCCATCCAGACACACACTATCTGCTGCATCTAAAACACACACACACAGAGACACACACACAGAGACACACACATAGTAGAGGAACCACATCATTTCTCAGCCTTGTTTGTGTTTTGCGTTGTAATTGTGTCTAATTGCGGTTTGATTGGAGTTGTTTGGCGAAAAAAAAAAGAAAAAAGGCGATTTATTGGCTATTATGATTTGGCCCCGCCCCCTCGCTCCGCTCTGATTGGCCAGCTGGAAGACATTGTCGAGTAATTAAGCCTGTGAAAAAGCTACACGCCGGATTTCACAGGCTGATAAAGACGGTAGCATGTTGTGTTGTTGTGTTACGTACTGGAAGTTGGCGACGCGGACGGCCACGGGGACGAAGGGCAGCTGGGCCGCCCACCTCAGAGTCACGTCCTGGTAGACCAGCAGCATGTTGGTGTGGTTGCCTAGCAACATGTTGGTGGTGCCATCGCTCACTAGAGAAGAAGAAAGAAAGAAAGAAATGAGAAGATGAGATTAACGACAAACTTCACCTTTTCCTGTTGATTTTCAGTGATGGGAAAAACGGTAATCAAAAAAGTTTCCCCCGTTATAACGCCATTACCGTTACGTGACTGTTGTGTGTTATATACACTTCTTTTTTCAGTCCATCAACAAGTCAGAAAAAAGCCGTTCATCTGGAACAAACCAACTCACTCCGTATCCCTCCACATCGCCTGTGGTCGGTTAGTTCCAGATAAACAGGAGGTGAGGGTCATGGTTACGGTGGCGAGTCCAAGTTGATACACAATACTTACTTTTCCTGGTAATTAGTTACTTTTATAATGTAATAATTCAGGTACTAACTCAGTTATTCTGTTGATGTTTTGTTTTGTTTTTTTTTAAAGTATATTTTTTTGGCGTTTTATGCCTTTATTTGACAACTATAACTAATTACTTTTCTTGCGGGAAAAGGGACGTAACGGGGGCGGCTGCCTTAACCAAACTTTTGATTTTTATTTATTCTATTTGCACTTTTCAGAGTTTACTGCAGAGCAGCAGTGAAGTACGACGGAGTGTTAGAGCCACATTGAGAAAAAAAACACAGTCTTGAGAATAAAGATATACATTTACAGGAATAAAGTCGTAAATTTACAAGAATAAAGTCGTACATTTCCTACGAGAAAAAAGTCATAAATTTATGAGAATAAAGTCACAAATTTACGACAATAAAGTTGTAAATTTCCTACGAGAATAAAGTCGTAAATTTACAAGAATAAAGTTGTACATTTCCTATGAGAAAAAAGTCATAACATTACGAGAATAAAGTCACAAATTTACGACAATAAAGTCATAAATTTCCGACAATAAAGTTGTAAATTTCCTACGAGAATAAAGTCGTAAATATACAAGAATAAAGTTGTACATTTCCTATGAGAAAAAAGTCACAAATTTCTGACAATAAAGTCATAAATTTATGACAATAAAGTCGTAAATTTCCTACGAGAAAAAAGTCATAAATTTACAAGAATAAAGTTTGTGATTTTTTTTATTTGTCAGTGTGGCCGTAATACTCCGTCATACTGAGGACATTTGGAATAATTAAGGTTATTTATTGTTTAACAGTAAAATGTTGATTCTCCAACCAAGTCATATTTGTGTGTCTTGAACCATATTTAAAGGATTATTGCACAAAAATGTGTGTTTGATCCTTAAATCTAAGAATGCACCAATGCATCAGTATTGGCCGATATTTTTCTCATTGACCGGAAAAAACACACATGCACATTCAATTTGTGAGTGAAAATGTTGTTTTTGGGAGGAATAATGAAGATGTTGTTTCCTTTACACAAAAAATAGCAAGAAATCACAGAGAAAAAGACACCGACCATCCGCCAAACTGTTATTTTAAACATCTGTATCTGTATCGGCCCAGAGTTTCACACGTTCAGGACGTCCAGATTTAAAATCCCACTCTGGCCTTAAAGGTTATTAATAATAATCTTTCTTTCTGAGTTCAACACACGCATGAGTTTTAACGTCTACGACCGACTTTACTCTCCACTAGAAACGCCCATTCACACATCTGTCAGAGAAATGACGTCTTTTTACATCCCACATCTGGTTTGTATCCAGATTTTTGTCATCTAGATCCTTAATTTTAAGACACGCTGGGGTTACACACACACACACACACACACACACACACACACACACACAGACACACACACTGTGACTCAAGGCTTAGAAAACATTAAATATAAATAGTACTTATGTTTTACTACTTATGTTTCACACGTGTCCAGTTGATCCCACCTATGGAGCAGCAGCAGCCGCCACCTAGTGAGATCTGAGGTGACGGCCACACGCAACACAAACACGCCTCTCACACACACACACACACACACACACACTGGGGCAGTCATAATACAGTATAAGAGCAGGTCAGCAGGGAGGAACGGAGTGTGTGACGCTGCCACATCAAAGACAACACACACCTTCTATCTCAGCATCAGCTTTATAATTACAAAATAAAAGCTCCAATTTACATTTTGCCTCAAACGCATCGTCCCAAAACGTTCCTGCAGCTCCGCCCCTTCTTCACTTCCTTTTCCTTTCCTGTTCTTCTTCTTCCTCTCCTCTCCAACTCTCTCCACTGCCTCCAGTTTGAATGATAATCAACATTTTATGTCTGTTTGACATGTTATTGTGTCTTATTTGGTTACTTTTCTGTGTATATTTTATCCTCTATTCCTCTTTTTCTTCTTTCTGTGAAACACTTTGTAATATTGTTACGAAAAACTCTGTATAAATACAGATTATCTGATATTTCCACTGCAATTTGGATTGAAGGATCCACTCTTATTTGTCCCAGAGAGGCTCAACATTCAGAAAACATCTTGCAAATAAGCAACAAACGTGCAGCAGATCCAGTCGTCCAGTACAACTCAGTGGGAGTTACTGCTTAAAAATTAGAAATTATACGTTTCCTGCAGGTTCATCATTCCCCAGAACGTTACTGCAGCTCCTCTCCTTCTTTACTTCCTTTCTTTTTTGCCCCTTCTTTCTCTTCTTCCTCTCCTTTCTAACTCTCTCCACAGTCTCCAGTTTGAACAAATTTAAACATTTTATGTCTGTTTGACATGTTATTGTGTCTTATTTTGTTAATATTCGGTGTATATTTCATCCTCTCCTCCTCTTTTTCTTCTTTTTGTAAAACACTTTGTACTATTGTTATGAAAAATGCCATATAAATACAGATGATCTGATATTTCCACTGCACTTTGGATTGAAGGATCCACTCTTATTTGTCCCAGAGAGGCTCAACATGGTGCAAATTCAGAAAACCTCTTCATGCATGTGACAAGAAAAACTGCAAATAAGCAACAAACGTGCTGCAGATCCAGTCGTCCAGTAAAACACACTGGGAGTTTGTTCTTAAAGAGAGAAACCGATACGTTTCCTGCAGGTGCATCGCTCCCCAGGTCTGAATTAATTTATTTGCATGTGTTTCCTGTTGGAGGCTGCAGTGTGTGTTGAGCCCTCAGGGCCACCGTACTCCACCGCGCAGCGTGCAAATGATTTAGCAGAGTGAGATCTGTTGTCCGAGTCCTTTGGAAATGTTTACTGGCTCTTGACAGATTCATCCCCCTCCTCCTCCTCCTCCTCCTCCTGCTGCAGCACCGTGTTGTTGCTCTGGTTGTAAATTTATCATTACAAAAAAAAACAACAATCATTAAACTGTAAACATGAGAAACGCACGTCAGTCAGAGCGGCTGTGATCTGAACGGACCTGTCAGTCGTCTGTCATGTTTCTAGAAGACGAGATCGTATAATTTTATGTCTAAAGGAAGTGATTTCACATCTTTTCTGCGGTTTTTTCAAGAGAGAGATGAACTTGGAAGTGGAGTGTTCGGGGCGAGCAGTCGAGCCAATAAAGTTATTTGAGAAAGAGAAAAGGAGAAGACTGGACTGGATGGATGGATCAAGGGAGGGGGGGAGGGAGGGAGGTAGACGGAGGAGAGGAGAGGAGAGGGCAGAGATCCAGCCGAGGCAGCTGCGAGGCTGGAGGCCAGGAGGAGGAGGAGGAAGAGGAAGAAACACTCAGGAGAATCTCTGCCGTCCATCCTCTCAGCTCTCAGGGTTCAGCTCAGATCCACCACGTCTGTCTGGCTTCGTGCCTTCTAGTTATTTATTTATTTATTTATTTATTTATTTATTTATTTATTTATTTATTTATTTATTTATTTATTTATTTATTTCGGACATGTTAACTGAATCACACACAATTTCAGTTACACAATACAAGCAACATGACCAAAAGGGAAACGGGAGAGGCATGAAGCTGACCAGGTCCCGCTGTTCACAATTCACTCATTTCATCACAAATTTTCTTTCTTAGCACATGTACGCGATGCAATCATCAATTAATTTATAATTGTCTAGAATAGAGTTTCGTATTTCTTCTTTAAAAGCCCACAAGTGTCTTGATTTTTTTAACCTCCCCATCATCTAGTTTGTTCCACTGTTTGACGACAGTGACTGAGACAGAAAAGGATTTCAGCGTAGTTTTCACTCTCCTCTGTCTAAATAACAATGAAATATTATTTCCTCTCAGATTGTGTGCCACTCATTTATGTGGAAGGTCTCTGTCTGCAGAGTTTTGTAGTTGATTAAGTCGTGCAGTTTGATGATTTTTGCATTGATGAACAACTGGTTTGTGTCTTTTCTCTGTACTGGAAGTGTGAACAGGGGATGCATGACACTATTGTACGTGTTTCCCCACAGTTCTGCACAGTATTGCACATGTGGCGATACTAATGCTATTACATGGAGTGACTTCTGACTTAATATTTATATCGATGATGATGATGCTGCTGCGCCACTGAACGTCGACCTCATCATCATAAACCGAAGCACGGATGGATGGATGGACGGATCAAGGACGATGGCGGGAAGAGCAGCAGCAGCAGCAGCAGCAGCAGCAGCAGCCGGATCCCTGGAGTCCGTCTGACTTCCAACCATGTGGGAAGTTTTATGTGGTTTTGATTGTTGACAGGAATCATGTCCCAATAAAAAAAAAAAAAAAGAAAGGAAAAAAAAAAGCTGCTTTTGTTGCGCTGGCACATCACGGATTGAATTTATAGCCAATTTCCAAGAGCAATTTAAAATAATCTAAATAAAGTCTGGAACAGATAGTGGCGGGCACTTTGAAAAGCCGGGATATTTTAATTCTCAAATTGAAAACAGATATCTGTGGAGAGCTCTTGGCCCTTTTTTTTTTTTTTACGATCCCTCCATCAATCCTCCCCGTTCTCTCTCTCTGGATCCGTCCACCGGTCTATTTTTTAACTCTCCTTCGTTTCTGTTTCCATCCATCGTCAGCTCTCTGGTGTATTTTACATCAAGTGTAACGCCTCTACGCTCCGCTGTTGGATAAACTGAAACAGACAGAAAACATCTTGATGTTTATCGCTCGCTGCTCAGGGAAAGGGCTTTTCTTATTCTGCTGTTTATCCGACTGTAGGTGAATAACAATACAAGTGTGGCTGGAGTCGATAACCGTGACAGTTTTCCTCCTTTTCACACCGAATTTCTAACAAACACTTCTTTTTTTTGCCGCCGCTTTTCGGGTGTTATTCATCAAAACACACGTGTTGATAAAGATAATAAAGAAAACCTGCTTCTAAAGTTTTAAAAGTCATCATCAGCTCCTAAAATTAGAACAATTTGATGAGTCTTGGTGCAGGTTTTGTGTTTGATTTCACGTCTCCTGGTTGTAAATGAGCACAATCAAGCTGCAACTGGAAACCAAAGCAAATCGCTAAATCGCTGATTATTGAATAATGACACGGCGTCGAGAACAAAGCGCGTGTTCGACCTCTCGCTGAAGGTGATGAGGAGACCGGTGTGTTACACTCCTCTCACTTCCTGCCTCCTTCCTCCCAGTGTCGGGAAAATTACTCATCGTGTTACTGTTTTCATTACTTTATTTCAAAAGTTATTAGTTACTCTATTCTTAAAGGGATAGTTCAACATTTTTGGCAAATTGGCCCATTGCCATAATCCCTATAGTCATAGCAGTAGGTTCGTTACCTTTAATTGTCGGTGCAAGCTGTTTTTAGAACGGTGGAGCAGAGCCGTGAGCTGCTCAGAGCTACGCTACAGAGGCTCATGGGATTTCTTGGTTTCCCTCATCAAACTCATCAAATACACAATCCAACAACTCCACAACGCTCTGGTGGACAAGTTGTGACCTGCACATTCACCACGCTATGAGATAATAACACAACGTTACCACACAGAGTTGTTTTAGAGGGAAATTCAGAGACTGGTGATGAAAAACTGTCCCTGAAGGCAACGTGCATCAGCGGTTTTGCATGAAAAACACAACACAACTAAGTATTATCTAATCAGTATTTTAGAAATTATAACACATGACATTACTCAAACTATTACAGCAACGCATCACTGCCCAATAGGTCTGTCTGTCAACGATGCAAATTATTTTAACAATTGAGAAAATTTGTGGAAAACTGACATTAATCACGGATCAACTGTGATCCGTTGTGACATTTAATATTTAAATTTCCCTTCTTGAAGTTTTATATTGAGTTGGTAAAAGTTAAATCTGTTGCAAATGTTACATAACAGATTTGACTGGAATGCCCTTTAGTGGACGTGGGACATAATAAGAAAGAAAAACAACATTAAAAATGTGAATATTGAACACTAGAAGCATTGAGAAAGTTGAATCTGATTTTGCCCAACGCTGCACTGAGACGCAGTGATGACGGTGATGAAGATGAAGATGAAGATAAAGATGCAGCCAGAGTGAGATCAATGCAACACAACACAAATTAGAACAAACCTGTTGCACAATCGAGTCTGGAGCCCATTACGCTCTGCAACACAGTGGGATTACACAGGACATCCTGCATATTCATTACAACCACATGGACTGCTTGTAATTTACTAAACCGTTTAGCGTTGGTATTAAAATGATTTCAAACTGCCCGGTTAAAAAAGTCTCAAACAAATGGACGTGAAGCCTCTGCAGAAGCTTTTGATTTCCCTCTTAGTTTTGTCTCTGCTGCAGTTTGAGCTGAAATGCCTTTAGATGATAAAAAGAGCTGCACAGTCCTATATATAGATCATTATATATTTACATGTCTGCCTTTGTTATGCACTGCATTGTATCCATCCTGCACCATGTGTTTATGTGCTACAGATCGTCCTGCAGTGTGTGTTTTAATGTGTGTAGCAGAGCCACCGCTGCCGCTGCTGCTGCTCCACTTTGTTCCATCATGTTCTGCCAAACGCAGCTTCCTGTTCGAGTCCAGGTCCTGGTGGCGAGGGGCCACGGCACACAGCGCTTTGTTTCTCTGGAGTTTTATTTCTTTTTTTCTTTTTTTTTTGGTGTGTGTGTTCGCTCACTTCTCAGACGGTTGCTTGTGGCAGGTGCAGCGACGCGTGGAGAGTTCTGTGTCGCTGCCTCGCACTTTCTCAGACGAGTGTCGCAACAGGATAAATATGACTCTGAGTCACTTGTAGCCTGTCCTACCATAATAAAAGCCCAGAATAATATATATCCAAATTAAATAAGTTGTTTAAGCTTAAGCAAAGTACTTCAATTATGAATAATTTTACACGTTTTTATATTTAAAGCTGAACTCTCCAGGTCTGGTTTTCGTCCTCTGTGTCTCTAACCCTCCTCTCCTCCATGTTCATGTGTATTTTTAACACAGTTTTTTTTATATATGTACATATGCTAACTTTTTTCTTTTAAATTATTGCTCTTTTGCACTTTAATCTTGTCTTATTTGCTTTTAATCAGTGTGAGTGCTACGACTGCTCTGGTGGTGAACCAGTTTCCCTGTTGGGATCAATAAAGTTTTCTAATCTAATCTAATCACTGACCTTGATTTGCAGAGACAAAAATAGTTTTGAAAACCTAATACCCTCCAATAATGGTAGCAGTATTCCAATGGAAGGTCTATAAAGGGTTAAAAGCATTAATCTAGAGAAAAAACACATAATTTCTACTGAATAATGAGTTCATTTCCTGCAGGTTTCTGTTCATTTGTTATTCCTCCTCAGTAATGAATCACACTTCAACGTTCCTCCTGATCCTCTGACCAGCGTTAAGTCTCTAACTGGAGCTGGAGACACGGGGCAGCGGACCGGTGAAGGTGAGGTGTTTTTGTTTGTTCCTACCTGAGGCGTAGGGCAGGAAGCAGCTGGGGTTGAACTCCAGCTTCTTCATGAAGCGGATCTGACCGTTGTCACGGAGACAGTAGAGGTTCCTCTCGCCCAGGATGAAGATGGAGGAGGAGGAGTGGGAGAAGGAGGGCACCGACAGGTCCAGGGCCTGTTCGCCCAGGACGAAGGTCCAGTCAGGCTGGAGGAGCACACACACACACACACACACACACACACAGACACACACACACACACACACACACACACAGGTTATGTGAGCTGTTCCCACTCGATGACATCAGACATGTGTCACGTGTTCTGAGCTTTTGTGCTGCTGCAAGAAAACTGAGGTTTTTAAACAGAACAAAGATCCAAACACATCTGTGTGAATGCATCGAGGAGAATTTACCTAAGAATTAAAGGGATAGTTCAACATTTTGGAAAATTGACCCATTTCAGTAGGTTCATTACGTTTAATTATTGGTGCAAGCTGTTTTTAGAACGGTGGAGCAGAGCCGTGAGCTGCTCAGAGCTACGCTACGGAGGCTCATGGGATTTCTTGGTTTCCCTCATCAAACTCATCAAATACACAATCCAACAACTCCACAACGCTCTGGTGGACAAGTTGTCATTCACCACGCTATGAGATAAAACTCTTACCACACAGAGTTGTTTCAGAGGGAAATAAGAGACTGTTGATGAAAAACTGTCCCTGATGGCCTTATCTCATAGCGTGGTGAATGTGCAGGTCACAACTTGTCCACCAGATTTATCTGATTATTTTATTAATGTTTAACTTATTTCGGTTGGTGCCGTGTTCAGGACTCACCATCAGCCTCTTGCCTCCGGTCTTGAGCGGCAGGTCTGGGTCCTGTCGACTCTCTGCCTCTGTGGCCACGGACAGAGTCTCATACCTGAGAGAGAAAGAGAGAGAGAGAGAGAGAAGATGAATAAAACAGACACACACACACAAGTTGTAAATTATATAATTTGACTTTATTCAGCCTTTGCACTGGCTGACTTTTAAAGGTATAGTTCAACATTTTGTCAAACTGGCCCATCACCATAACCCCTATAGTCATAACAGTAGGTTCATTACCTTTAATTGTGCAAGCTGTTTAGAACGGCGGAGCAGAGCCGTGAGCTGCTCAAAGCTACGCTACGGAGGCTCATGGGATTTCTTGGTTTCCTTTTCATCAAACTCATCAAATACACAATCCAACAACTCCACAACGCTCTGGTAGACAAGTTGTGACCTGCACATTCACCACGCTATGAGATAATAACACAACGTCACCACACAGAGTTGTTTTAGAGGGAAATTCATGCAAAACCACTGATGCGCGTTGCCTTCAGGGACAGTTTTTTTTTTTTCATCAAGTAGTCTCTGTATTTCCCTCTAAAACAATCCCATGAGCCTCCGTAGCGTAGCTCTGAGCAGCTCACGGCTCTGCTCCGCCGTTCTAAAAATAGCTTGCACCGACAATTAAAGGTGATGAACCTACTCCTAAACTATAGGGATTATAAGCCAATTTGCCAAAATGTTGACCTATCCCTTTAACCTTTAACACAGGAAAAGATTGTTTTTTTTTACTGTGTTGGCTGCAGGAGTGAAATGCCTTGCTCATGGACACTCTGCAACTACACTCACACACCCACACACACACACAGATCATTTCTCATTCCACTTTTCCCATCAGATATTCCACAGCCAGTCTAAAAGAAAAATCAAATTAGCGACTCTCTGGTTACAAATTTTGCTTCTTTAACCACCGGCCCAAGACCACAACAACACTGCTAATTTTCCTGAGAGGAATTCCATGTGCGCGGCCAGGGGCAGAAATCCTAGGACACTTCATTCATTCATTTATAAAAAAAAAAAAAAAACTGTGTGGAAACATGTTCATTATTAACTTAAATCCACAGGTAGCGTCTTTATATTCTCCGTCTCCCTCCCAGCTGCTGTCAGGTCAGTCAACACGCCGCTGACCCGCTGCTCCTCGGATCTGCGGTCTATCAGTTTTAATCAGTGAAGCCGCGCGGCGGGGGCTGAGGATAAAGTAGTCGGACTGATCTGTGGTCAGTTGGTTTTGGCATCTCGGGCGGGTGGGGGCGTCGGGAGTTTTCCAGTAAGAAGCTGGCAGTCGGAGCGGCTGGCTTGGCGGGAATCTATCCTTCTTCTTCCCTCTCTGCAGTAACACCTGGATGGACACGGGGCGGGGGGATGAGGATCCAAACGGCCCCCGAGCCGCAGACCAAACACTAAATAACTGCTGATTTATCCACTCACGGCTTCTCTCTCTAACGTAACGGAGATCCCAACCTCAAACTCTGCTGTGGATCAGAGCTGTCAGGTGGGAAAACCACCTCCCCCTACGTCATACGGCGCCATAATCCAATATGGCTGCTGCCATCCGGGCCCTGTGGTTCATATTATATAATACAATATAATATATGATGACAATAAATTAGTCAGAGCGACACCATCAAACATATAAAAACTTTAAGGATTCATGCTCCACAGAGGATTCACCTAATAAAAAAGGTACAAGACAAAACACCTGCAGAAAAAAAACTCCCATCATCCTCAGCTGTACTTTTGTGTGAAATATAGGTGAATTTGGAAAATGGCTGCTCTCTCCTGTGTGTGAAGAGAACATGCAACATTTTTCAACTTTCTGCGAAAATATACGTAACTTTATTGCAACGGAAAAGCGATTATGGATTATGAAATCAATCATGCAAGTCCTGCAAATTTGAGAACAAGAACAAGAGAATAACGATGACCTTAGAGCTAAAGTCTTCTGCCTGTCAGCTCGTCTAACATCTGCAGATCGATTACAGATTATTTCACGCATTTTGCACAGAAATCAGCAGTTTATGTGGCAAAAGCCCAGCGTAAATCCTCCCCCTGCATAATATGTGGACTGTGATTCATTATGCATTGAATGAGGCATTGTTGCATCATATAAAATACACATATGAATGAATAAATAACAGGGGGGAAAAAAACTATTATTATTAACAATCAATTAAAACCTCCCAGTTGAAGAAATATATTTTGAGTTTATGTTTAAGTATTAAGACGGTGGAATATTGATAAGCACATCTGTACGCTATATTAGACAAAGTTTAACACATTATGAGCTGCTAGTTTATTCTATTTTGTATTATTTTTTACTTTTTACTCTATGTATAGTATTATTACTGTGACTGTCCGTCCCATATTTCAGTTTTACAGCTCCTACCACTCGCCAGCACAGGAGTGAGGCTAATTTCCCACAACACTGCGTATGAAACGGTAAATGAGGTGTAGACGTTGGTGTTTGAACTCATCCGTTCTCTGCAGAAGAAGAAACCAAAACACACTTCAGGAGCTTGTAGGAGAAGCTTTAGGTAGGTGGGTGGGTGGGTGCGCTGGGTGGGGAGGGGGCTGACTGACTAACGAGCTGCTGTGTGGACGGCTGCCAGTTGGAGAAACCTTTTCATCGCACCGTGACCGATCTTTTTTTTTCTTCTTTTTTTTCCTGGAGAAAGAAAATGGACTAAAGACTATATTAAACATGTCAGAGGCTTTTTAAGCTATTAGAGCAGATCGACAGGCTCCGACTCCTGGACGCAGTGAATGGATTAAACTCAGACTAATAATAATAATAATAATAATATTAATAATATTAAAACAACACTGTAGAAATAACTGTGTTCTTCTGCTCTGGTTTGATGTTTCAGTTCCACCCTGCACACGTCGTACATGTTCTACTGATGATGGGATACGAAGGTCGGAGCATGAATGAATTAAACTTGTATGTAGCTATTTGTGTGTGTGTGCATGTGTGTGTGTGTTTGTGTGCATGTGTTTGTGTGTGTGTGTGCGTTCAGGGTTCAGCTGGATGTTGATTTAAGTGTTATGAAAGAGAGAAATAAATAAAGAAATCGCACAAAGCCCTGTGTGTAGAAGAAGAAAAATGACTAAACCACAAAAATCTGATTATTCACCTGCACGACACACACACACACACACACACACACACACACTGACTGAGACACACACGCACACACACACACACACACACTGACTGAGACACACACAGACAGACACACACACACACGGGAACGTTTTTCTTTTGTTTGCTGTTTAAGTGTTTGCAGTGGACAATGTGTTGCTCTCTCAGACATGTGGACACACTTTTCCTAATGTGTGTGTCCGTGTGTGTCCGTGCATGTGTGTGTGTGTGTATCCGTGCATGTGTGTGTGTGTCTGTGTGTGTGTGTAGGCGGTATCAGTCATGGTGCAGCGTTCAGGACACTGGAGTCAAAGAAACAGTCATCTCATTTATATGAAAGAGAATCTGACTGAAGAAAAACTGCACAAACAAACACACTCATTTACCTTCAACATATACACAACACACACACACACACACACTTTTATACCTACAAAAATTGCACAAACACACACACATAACATGCATATGCTCTCTCTCGGTGTCATGGACAAACACAAACTAAAAGCTGACACTGACGCCAACACACACATGCACACACACACACACACATGCACACACAGACACACACATGCACACAGAGACACACACACAGGAAGTAAATCAAGCTCTCATTCATCACGGCAGGAGAAGGTCCAACAAGCTAAATAAACGGAGCGGAGCAGCAGAACAGTTTGACCAGTCATCTGATATTACATGTAAAGCAGCCAGAGAAGCTCTGACCTGCCATCCCATATACAACATATACATACACTATATATATTATGTAAATATATAGTGAACTGTATATAGACATAAAACAGTCAGTAAGTCACAGCAGATCAAAGCCTCCACTCAGCGTTTCTCTGAGGATGGGGCTGAAGCTGATTGGTCGGATAAAAAAGCAGGAGGAAGGTGAGAATGATTTTGTTCCCTGGTTATTTGGGTGTACCGGCCCTTTAAGAGCTTTGTATTAAACACCTGTGAAAACTAAACATTTGATGTTTTAAGAGTGCGTTGGAAGAAGTTGTGCGTCTCCTGAGATTCCTATCATCTCTGTGGTCAACAATTACTGCCATTATTAATTAATTTATAGGTAGATTTCATGGTTTATTGATCAGTGGATCTATAAAAATGTCACAATGTGGTCTATTATTCACTTGAATTGTCCCGTCTGTTGGTGCAGGATCTAAACTGTTGAGTTATTAAAGAGATGCAGGGAAAATATTTGCTATTTCTTCTTTGCAAATAACTAAAATTATGCTAATGAGTCCAATTTAATTACTGTTTTGTTTTTTTTTAACAGACTTATTGTTTTAGATAAAACATTTCTGAAATAATAATAAAAGTATGATTTATTGGGTTTAAATGTATTTAAAAGGAATTTAGGTCATCAACAGTGAAACTAGCCACTGTCTTTGTTTGATTAATTATTTATTTAATATTTCAGTTGATTATGTTTAGGTAAATCTATCAATTGATCAGTATTTCATCCTAATAAGTTGTTGTTATTATACTGTCACTGTATTGTGTTGCATTGTGTTGAACATGAAGGTCACAGTCCGGTCCGGTCCATCCAGATGTTACAGATGTGACCTGGACATCATGTATTGTGCTCAGTGTTGTTTTCCACAGCAGTTAACACTTCACGCTGTCATGGAAACCACCGGCTTGTTGCTCTTGTTGCTATTAGCGATGGGAGAGCCGCTCGCTGCGCATGTAAAGGTGCTCGGTGTGTCCTCCTCCGAGCTGCGTCCAATTTACTGCAGAGTGTGTGTGAGTGTGTGTGGGTGTGGGTGTTTGTGTGTGTCCAGGGAGAGAGTGGGGGGGCTGAAGTCAGCGTTTCCACGGTGATATCTGGTCTGGAGAATCTCTTGATACAGGTGGAGGAGATAACAAACAGCTGGGAGAGCGCAGGACTCGTACCAGAGGAGCTCCCTGGGAAACGTGAAGCGTGCATGCGCTTAAATTAAAGTGAGGCGTTTTCCATTCACTGTGTGTGTGCGTGTGTGTGTGCGTGTGTGTGTGTGTATGTGTGTGTGTGTGTGTGTGTGTGCATGTGTGTGTGTGTGTGCTCTGGGAGTGAGAGCAGATGCCGTTAGCGCTGCTCGCTAACCATCAACAGGTGATTCTGCACTTGCAAAGTGGTGTGCAGCCACCGGGAGGGAGAGACGGCAGAAAATGTTTTCACAACTTATTATTACGCTCAAAAACGTCCACGCAGCAAAAGTTCACTTTTTAAAGGGATAGTTCACCCAAAATTCAAATTTCCTCCGTGCCTTCTCTGAGTTACAGCGGGGCTCCTATGTAATGTCTGTCTTGTATTGAAGCCCCGACATGAGAAATTGTTCCAAAAGAAATGAAATAAGTCTATTTTAAGCTTGTTTGTAGCAGAAGCTCCCAGTTACGAATACAATTGGTGTCCATTTGCAACTGTCATATGGACATGCACTGCTTCACGGACCTCCCCATAACTCAGAGAAGCCACAGAAGACTCTGAAACTTCTCCCAGCTCTTAGTCGACATGAGGGTGAGTAGATAATGAGTGAAATTTGAATTTTGGGTGAACTATCCCTTTAAGTGTTTTTTCTTTTTCTTTTTTTTTCCCATTCGCAGTCACAGTCGGTCCAACTTGTGCTCAGATCAACATCTGGGGAACATCTGTCGAACCTGGACACTTCAGGACAGTCACTTTATATCCTTCTGTCCTCTTTGTATCATCATCACATGACCTGGACGTCCTAACACAACGTTGTGTACACAGAGCGCAGGTTGTGTTGAATCAACACAGGTGAGCAGCAGCGCGTTTCATTTATTCACCTGTAATTTGATTGAATGTGTTTGACACATGGTAAGTAGCTTAAAAAATGTTTCAGAAGTCACAGAAGAAAACTCAGATCTGGTCCAACACTCACTCTGTGAGGTTGGCTACGGCTACGGCTACGGCTACGGCTACATCTACAGCTACGGCTACAGCTACAGCTACGGCTACAACCACAGCTACACCACATGTTATATGTTTAGATCTCTTCTTTTAAGGTTGCCTTTTACCATCTGGCAGAGGGACAACCGGTGAAAATTAGCCCTGCTGGCTAACCCGGGTGCATTTACACTGGATGATGTTTTATTAATGTACACTGTCCCTTTCTTAAATAAATAAAAATAAATAAAAAATAAAATAGATTATCAAACATTTTAGTTGTTTTCTTCCAAATTTGTGACGTTATATCAAAATATTCAAGTTTCAGGTAATAGGGCTGCACAATATTGGAAAAAAATGACATTGCGATATTTTCATTTTCTCATTGCGATATTAAAAAAATAAGGACTATCAAATTTTAAATGTTATAGAAACAGAAAGATTGATGACAAAAGACATATAAACCTATATAATATATAGGGTGCCTTCTCATCATACTGACATTTAGTTGAAATTGCACTTTATAATACTATATGTCAAACTTTACAATTGATTTTGGGTGAAGTATCCCTTTAATTAAGGTGAAAAACCTTGCATAGTTCCTCTTTAAGGCACAAACGGCGTGGAAATCTATAAATAAACTTGTGGGGTGCAAAACGTTGGTTTATAATGTCAAAAATTTCTGGTATGATAGTCCATGATTATTGTTTAAATGACCAGCAGCAAACCGACAGATGAAGACGTTTCTGTGTGTCAGGTGTGAGTGTGAGGAGGAGGAGGAGGAGGAGGAGGAGGAGGAGGAGGAGGAAGAGGAGACGTACTTGTAGCTCTCCAGCTGACGGGCCGAGGACACGGTGAGGAAACTGTCCGTCCTGCTGTTGTACATCAGAGGACCGGGCAGCAGGAAGCCGGGGAGGAACCGGCCGAAGGAGTAGCTGTCCTGCTCGAAGAACATCAGCATCCCGTCCATGGACTGGATGCACAGGGAATGGTGACCTGGCGGGAAAAACACATCGGAATATGGACATTTTCAGTTTCACTCAAGATAGAAAGTGGATTTTTGCTCAAGTTTTACACCTGAAATACCTGTAAATACTCATATAAACAACAATTTTGATCACTAATTGTTTAAAGGGATAGTTCAACAACTCCACAACGCTCTGGTGGACAAGTTGTGACCTGCACATTCACCACGCTATGAGATAATAACACAACGTTACCACACAGAGTTGTTTTAGAGGGAAATTCATGCAAAACCGCTGATGCACGTTGCCTTCAGGGACAGTTTTTCAGCAAGCAGTCTCTGTATTTACCTCAAAAATGAGCAGTTTTGTATCGTTCCATTATTATCTCATAGCGTGGTGAATGTGCAGGTCACAACTTGTCCACAAAAGCGTTTGAGTTTTGGGATTTTGTATTTGATGAGTTTGATGAGGGAAACCAAGAAATCCCATGAGCCTCCGTAGCGTAGCTCTGAGCAGCTCACGGCTCTGCTCCGCCGTTCTAAAAATAGCTTGCACTGACAATTTAAGGTAACAAATCTACTGCTATGACTATAGGGGTTATGGCAATGGGCCAACACGAGCGGAAGAGACAAAAATGAAACGTTCTTAAGTCAAACTTCAAGCATTCGCTCTTGAATCTGATGTTTTTTTAAAACCACAAACAGTGGAAAACTTAACTGAATCCATCAGGAATAAAAATAATAATAATAGAACAGTTTGAGAATTAATTTTTAAAACCAAATAAACAGACTTTTACTTTCCCACCTGGTTAGAAATGGCTCAACAACAAAAAAACAAACACACCTGGAGTTTTTTGTTTTTGTTTTCTGTTCTTTTACCGAGGGATAATTCAGCGACCAGTAAACACAGGAACATTTTTAGTTTAGTTTGAAGCCTGTGAGGTTTTGAAGCGGCGCTGATCCAGAACGACTCTCGGCTTCTGTTTCATTTCAGCCGTGATGTCGTGTTGTGATGTCGTGTTGTGATGTCGTGTTGTGATGTGGTGTTGTGATGTGGTGTTGTGCAGCAGCAGCAGCAGCAGCGAGGTGTGTTTCTCTGCTCCGGCTGAATCTGATATCTCCATTAACACCTCCACACACACACATACACACACTCACACTCATACACCTGGCTCTGTGTATGAACGTGTGCAACAGACATTGTGTGTGTGTTTGTTACAGCAGAGAGGCCTGATACCCACACACACACACACACACACACACACACAAGGCCATAAAGCAGTGGGGCTGTGTGACCAGAGAACTATAATTAGGCCTCAACGCGCTATTAAAACTCTCACTGCCATCAACTAGAGGTCAGGGAGACAGCCACCTACAGCGCAACACACACACACACTCACACTCACACACACACACACACACACTCAGCATCTATCACCGAGGATTTAGGAAGAAAAGCCGCACACTCCTACACAACTATCCTGTGTAAACACGTGTGTGTGTGTGATGAGTGCAGTTCAGG
Organism: Decapterus maruadsi; assembly: GCA_030347415.2. Taxonomy (NCBI): domain Eukaryota; kingdom Metazoa; phylum Chordata; class Actinopteri; order Carangiformes; family Carangidae; genus Decapterus; species Decapterus maruadsi. The sequence continues at coordinate 3,431,991 of CM064894.1, forward strand.
GTGGCCGTTAACACAGTGAAGGACAAGGTCTCTCCGGCCGCAGACCTGCAGGTGTGTGTGTCTGTGTGTGTGTGTCATAATGAGGCAGCAGCATGTGAATGTGTTGCTCAGCACAGACACAGATTTACATTCACACACTGAGGCCAAATGCAACGTCCACATCATCATCATCCTGCTCTTTGTTTCTTCTTCTCTGGTTCAGATTTTTCTCATTCTGTCGCTGTAAACGAACCTTGAAACTATTCAAATATGATCGTTAACTCGCCGGCACCAGGTTTGAATCCCAGTCTGTCTCGCTCCTGATTTCCTGTCTCTCATATTGTCCTATGGATGGATGGATGAACTGTTTTGGTTTCCTTAGCCTTACAAATATAGCAAGGTCAGAGTTGTTTTCGAGGCAACGTGCATCAGCAGTTTTACATGAATTTCCCTCTAAAACAACTCTGTGTGGTAACGTTGTGTTATTATCTCATAGCGTGGTGAATGTGCAGGTCACAACTTGTCCACCAGAGCGTTGTGGAGTTGTTGGATTGTGTATTTGATGAGTTTGATGAGGGAAACCAAGAAATCCCATGAGCCTCCGTAGCGTAGCTCTGAGCAGCTCACGGCTCTGCTCCGCCACCCTAAAAACAGCTTGCACCGACAATTAAAGGTAACGAACCTACTGCTATGACTATAGGGATTATGGTGATGGGCCAATTTGCCAAAATGTTGAACTATCCCTTTAACCTTAAACACAGGAAAAGACCAGTGCTTCACTTTTTTTTCTCCACTGTGTGTGTGAAGAAGGGAGTTCCTTCCACCTGAGCAGAGGAGCGGCCGCCAAGACAAACAACTCTGTGGCTTTGTCAGGTGTCGGGTGGTCGATTCCCACCCTGACGACCGTACAGCACACACACACAGACACACACAGACACACACAGACACACACTACACGCTGCTGCATCATCAACAATAAGAGAAGCAATGAGGAGCAACAGCCAGCGTTAGCCTCATTAATACCACACACTGCACTCTGTGTGTGTGTGTGTGTGTGGGTGTGTGCACCAATATTTTTTGTGCATGAGTGTATGCACACGTGTCTGTATGTATGTGTGTGTGCATATCTATATATGTGTGTGTGTGTGTGGGTGTGTGTGGCCTGAATGTGACCCAAACCCGAAGGCAGCCGGCTATTAGAGCAGTATTAGTACAGAACTGCTATTACAGCAGCGCTGCAGCGGCTAAACGCTGCTATTATACACACACACACACACACACACACACACACACACACACACACGCATGCATATTCACGTGTAAGAGCAGACACGACTTGCAAAAACACTCCCACACACACGCTAAATCCAAACACACACTCGCAGCAGAAAAGAGAGAGCAGAGAGCTGCTGTCACACGCTTTCTGCTGACGAAACACACACACACACACACACACACACACACACACACGCTGGTCTGGCCTCGGGGCCGTGACCATCTCAGCCACAGTGAAAACTCCCTGTGTGCTTCTCTGACTGCAGACACACACACTTATTTCTGTATCTGTACATGAACGAACGCACGTCTGCAAATCATTATAGACCAGTGTGTGTGTGTGTGTGTGTGTGTGTGTGTGTGTGTGTGTGTGTGTGTGTGTGTGTGTTCCAGCCACTGAACCGTGAGATCAGCTCATTTTCATGTAAACTGTGTGAAACAGTAACGAGGAAGAAGGAGCAGCTCAGATGCTCTGTGATGATCCACGACTCAATGAGAACAAATAAAAACATGTGGCATGAATGAATGAATGAATGAATGAATGAATGAATGAATGAATGAATGAATAAAGATGGCTGCTGCTGCACATCTTTATGTCGGGTTAGGGTTCGATGTCAGATCTTTTTACATAATGGTTCCAATGGTTTTCATTCATGTGTGTAAAACAACAGCTGGATGAATCGTTGTTTCTTTCCTTGTAGTTTTAGATTATTTGAGGTTTGACTCGTCCTCTTTTAATGACATCATCTTGTGCCCCCCTCTTCTTCTTCTATGGTTAAATGACACATGAGTGGAGCCACTAACTGTCTGAGCTTCATTTCTGATATTAGGTGAACATTGACTATTGAAATTAGCCTCATAGTAGCAAAACTAATAAATGTTTCTTCTTCTCCTCTTTCTTCCTCTTCCCTTTCTTCTTCTTCCCCTTCTTCTTTCTCTTCCTCATCTTGTTCTTCCTCTTCTCCTCCCTCTTCTCCTTCCCCCTTTTCCTCTTCTTCTTCTTCCTCTTCTCCTTCTTTCTCTCCTTCTTTCTTTTCTTCTCTTTCTTCTTCCCCCTCTCCCTTTTCCTCTTGTTCTTCTTCTTCTTTTCATTCTCCTTTCTTTTCTTCTCCTTCTTTCTCTTCTTCTTCTATTTCTTCCTCATCATCTTGTTCTTCCTCTTCCTCTTCATCTCCTTCTTCTTCTTCGTATCATTAAACTATGTTCAGGTTTATTCTATAATAGTGGCATAAAATGATCAGGAAAAAAGACAATTAAATTCTTAATCCCAATTATTTGTTCGTCAATTAATCGTTAATTAAAATTTAATGATTGCTGTTAAAAACTAAAAAAAAAAACCCAACAACTAAAAACTAAACTTTTATGCAGCATTTCTGAGCTCTGTGATCCAAAGACACTGAATCTCCTCCACCAGATCCAGATCCAGATCCAGATCCAGATCCAGATCCAGATCCAGATCCAGATCCAGATCCAGATCCAGATCCAGAGAAGCCGACCCCTGACCCTGCTGCTGCTGAGAGGAGACCCTGTTGTAGAAACGGGACTTTCCCTGCTACAACATGATCCCATACGTTCATGTTCATGGTGTTGTAGGACTGTAGACAGAGCCTGCCCTGCCATCTAGAGGCAGCAGGAGGAGAGAGGACGTTATGGCACTGTGTGTGTTTGTGTGTGTGTGTTTATTTTTGGCTGTAACATGCAACGCTACATGTGTGTCTCTGCTGCTGCCGCTGCTGTTTGTATAACGTTCATGTCAAATGTGGACGAAACGCATCCACGCAAACCTCAAGAATGTAAAGAGTGTGCGTGTGCGTCACTGCACAAAGACTTCAAGTGTGTGTGTTTGTTGGACAGTGTGAGTGTGTGTGAGAGCTCCCGTGACAGATCCAAAAACACAGTGGAAACACGACGACAGCGACAACGACGGCGGCGATGCTGCGTTCATGTTCGGCGTGGAGAACACAGCGTCCACGTGCAGCAGCAGCAGCAGCAGCTTTAATGAGCCCATACACACTGTTCTTCCTATCAATCACACACACACACACACACACAGAGTCTGTAAACATGCAGTGAATGAAGGGTCCATCTCTGCCAGGCCACAACTTGGCAACACACACACACACACAGACACGCACATACAGGGACGCACACACCTTGACAATACAGCCTTTATTTGGAAACGCCATATTCTCTGGTTAAAAGGGGGTTCCCCGTGTGAGCATGTCTGTTGCTCTCTGTGTGTATGTGTCAGAAAGACAGTGTGTGTGTGTGCATGTGTGTGTGTCTGTGTGTGTGCGTGGTGCATGTTTTTCTTGGATGTGGACTGTTCGAGGGCTTTCCCCTACTTGGTTTCCAGCAGAGCAGCTACATGACCTCCCTCCCTCTCTCTCTGTTTCCATCCTCCTCCTTCGCTGCTCTTACAGACTTTTATAGTTTCTTCATGTATTTGTCCAGTGAAGCCAATTACCAACATCTGCCAGGACACATACACAGATGTTCACTCACTCTCACCAACACACACACACACACACACACACATTTGTTCCTCTATACTTGTGAGGACCGTCACTCATCTAATAACACTCTCACTCCGCCGACACCTACGTCTGATCTTTAACCTTCAACACTCTGAGTCTCTCACACATTTTCTCCCTGAATGTCCAGCTGTTCTTGTTCTGCTTTGGTTTTCCATGAGCTTAAAGGGCTAGTTCAACATTTTGGCAACCATAATCCCTATAGTCATAGCAGTAGGTTCGTTTTCTTTAATTATCGGTGCATGTTGTTTTTAGAACGGCGGAGCAGAGCCGTGAGCTGCTCAGAGCTACGCTACGGAGGCTCATTATGGGATTTCTTGGTTTCCCTCATCAAACTCATCAAATACACAATCCAACAACTCCACAACACTCTGGTGGACAAGTTGTGACCTGCACATTCACCACGCTATGAGATAATAACACAACGTTACCACACAGAGTTGTTTTAGAGGGAAATTAATGCAAAACCACTGATGCACGTTGCCTTGAAAACAACTCTGACCTTGCTATATGTGTAAGGCTAAGGGAAATGCGTTGCCAGAACTACATTACGGCTGCTAGGAGGAGGGATTTCAAAAGCGAATGTATTTGCTTCATGTTTCGTAATGTTACACAATTATACATTATTATCTCATGGCGTGGTGAATGTGCAGGTCACAACTTGTCCACCAGAGCGTTGTGGAGTTGTTGGATTGTGTATTTGATGAGTTTGATGAGAGAAACCAAGAAATCCCATGAGCCTCCGTAGCGTAGCTCTGAGCAGCTCACGGCTCTGCTCCGCCGTTCTAAAAAGCAACTTGCACCGACAATTAAAGGTAACGAACCTACTGCTATGACTATAGGGATTATGGCAATGGGCCAAGTTGCCAAAATGTTGAACTATCCCTTTAAGTATTGTGTTGTATCTGCTAATCTTTAAACTGTTTAACTATTTCTTTCTACGCTCTTTCTTTCTTCTCTGGTTTTAGTTTTTACTATATCTGTAATTGTACGTGCTGGACCTCAAGAAGAAGAGTCATTGCTTATATATCATATTCAGTAATGGCTAAATGTGGATCCTAATAAATAAACTCATTAACACATCTGTTCCTACAGTCCTGTACAGGAAGGACAGAAAGGATCAGAACTGAAACACATTTTACACCAAAGCTTCTAGATTTATAATAAATTGAGATGAATCTCTAAATGTAAAGCACTGCAATGTATGAAAAGTGCTACACAAATAAAAGTTATTATTATATTATTACTAATACTTGTGAGGACCCACACCAATCCAGCTGTTGTACACACACACCTTCTTCCAGCAGCTACTGTCCCCAGAGGAATAAAGTGTACTTTTCCTCTGACAACCACATGTGCGACTACACGGTCCTGCGGTTTTAAAATCCGTCACGATCGATTCTGTAACGCCCAGCGTCCACCACACCACCGTGTTGCTTTTGTAAGACAACGCCACACAGAGGAGGTTTTAATCCTGTGTCGACGCTGGAGCGGCTGCTGATGTTTTACACCTGGAAACCAGCGGACGAGGCCGTGAACGGATCACGTAACGAGCCGAAGCCAAATAAAGCAAAATGTGAAACGCCAGACATACCTGTGACGCCGCCAAAGGTGCCGTAAGTCATGTTACAGGCCGTTCTCTTCAGGTTGTGTTCGTAGACCAGCTTCAACTGGTACTGGTCGCCGTGCTCCACGTTGCCCGCCGTGCCTGGACACACACACACACACACACACACACACATAGAAATTATGTTTTCGACTATGAACATGCTTACATGGACACTATGCTCTAGTATATTGTGCGCTCACTTGTTTCTGTTGTGTTAAACAGAAGTAAACCAAGGACATGTGTCACTATGAGGTTACAAAAAACGTGTTGTTAAAGTGCGATTAAAGGGATACTTCACCCAAAATCGATATATCACCAATCATCTACTCACACCGTCGTGCCAAGGAAGGGTTTGGAGAACTTTCAGAGTCAAAACATCAAAACAGTCGGTCTGAAAAAATTACTTTAATCTCTGTTTATATCCTTGTTGTAGCAGCAGCTCCCTGTGGCTGTTGATGTTTGTACGCATGTGTAGCCGATGTTGTCTGGCCCTCTGCGTTGTGTTTGGTATGGACTGCGTCGGGTGTGGTCTAAAGCCTGGTCTTCTGCACGGCGGGCGACGATAAAGAGGACCATCCTTGTGGAATAATCTACCGACATCACTAAAATCAATATCCACATCGGCTTTGTTCAAAAAACATCTGAAAAAATCACTTTTTAGTTCAGATTTGTAACATTTCTGTTACATAAATTTGTATTATGTTATTTTTTATTATTATTTTTCATTTATTCATTGTTCTATGTTAATTTGTTTTTCTTTTTTTCTATTTTTTTATGCTATGAAATTCTGTATTATCTTTTTACTCTGAAGACCATCACTGTTGTTGCTGTTGTTGTTATTTTTACATAAGGGAGGTATCTTTATAAGCCTTTTTGGCTTCTACCTCTCCTGCACAATGTGTAATTTTTTACTACTTTTCATTGTTTATGCAAATTATATAATGTGCAAATAAAACTAAACTGAACTAAACGATGCAAACCGTTGTGCAAAGAGGCCAATGGCCGCTTGGCAGTCTGGTTTGCACGTCCTTTATGGGTGAGTGGACCCTCTGTTACACATGAGCAAAGTTTGCTGCGAGATGTTGGTTCGTCGTTGTAAACCACTGGATGTATGATGTAAACAAAGAAGAACATCTTGCAGCGAATCTCCTACTGCTACAACCAGGATAAAAACAGAGATCAGATACATTTTTTCAGACCGACTGTTTCCATGTGGCGGCTTCAGGACACTTGGGTCGGTACAGACGAGCAGTATGGAGGTATCTGGATGTTTCATAGTGTGTGTTTTGGACCATTCAAAAGTGAACTCTATCCGCCGCCATTATATGAAACCCCGTCACCAGCCGGACCCCCCCTGGAACTCCTAAAGAGTTTTGATGACTCTGAAAGTTCTCCAAACCCTTCCTTGGCGCGACGCTGAGGAGATGACTGATGAAAACAGGCATACAACACTTAATTAGGTGAGAAGTTGTGGGAAGTTGTGGGAAGTGTGTGGTGTGCAGGTGCGTTGTTACCTGACACAGAGTAGACGGACAGTTTCCTGGGGTGAAGGACGGCCAGGTGAAGGAGGTCTGAACACCTGAGGGTCAAACGGAGACAGACAGAGTGTGTGTTACAGTAGTGTTTATGATGTTTGAGCTGTGAGACGCTGGCTGTTCCCTGCGGTTCAGCTCCTCCTGTCTCTCTGAGTTTCACTCACACTTGACTTTGTTGTTGTGAAATCATCAGCGTTCTGCAGCAGCAGCTGCCGGACCGTTTCTGTTTCAACACTGGGTTTTGTCTGACGGAGGTGGAGACGATGCTGATCCGAGACTTTTTCACTCATTTCCCTTCGACCACAAACCCACAGAGAAGGAAGGTATCTGTCGGCTCTCTGGACGCTGAGCAGATGCCGTCTCGCTAACTCTCAACCGCTGTTGTAATGTTTGTTGAGAGAAGAACAACAAGGGAGGAGAAAACTGGATCCCACAGCTCCTCTCTTTCTCAAAAACCACTCAAGCCGGTGCTGAAACAAAACCTTTCAGCAGCTGCCCACCTCGCTCTGCCCCCGACAGTATTTACAACGTGCTTCTCTCCCGTCGAGGGCCGAGGGCCGGCGTCCAACACGTCCACCAACCACCACCAACCGCCACCCTCTGAAGAATGAACGCTGTGCTCGAAAAAACCGCAGGTAACCAAACACGACGGCTTCCAAACAGACTGATTTACTTGGACGCGGCTCCCGGCGTGATGATATGGGAAGCCTTCGAGGCAAACCACCACCACGACCGCCACAGCAGCAGCAGCAGCAGCAGCAGCAGGAGCAGCTTTTCCCAGAAACCTCGCTTTTCCGGGAGGTTCTTTATGGAGCCACAATGGGAGGTAAAAAGTGTGTGCAGATCAATAGCTGCAGGAGTCGGGGGGGGGTCAATACCTGTAGGTGTGTCGCTCATTGATAAGGGTTCGGTCTGAGTTAGTGTGTGATTTAAAAGTTAAAGGACGATTCCGGGAAAATTCAGTTCGGGCTGTATTTTGCATGTTTAATTGCTTGAAGTAAATAAACTCCTCGGTACATGTTTGAGCTGCCATCTGACGCTGTCTGTGTAAAAAACATGTCAGCTTTGAGGGATGTAAACAGCCTAAGCAGCGGAATTTGCATCCGCTCTCATTCATCGCTGCCGCGGCGATGCGGGGACAGACACAACTACCGCAAAACAGGAGCGATTAAACTGAAAATATTCAGATTTTAGACCTGAAATGGTAGGAAAATACAGCCTGATTTGAATTTTCACGAAATTGTCCTTTAAGAGGCTGTTTTTTGTTTTTTTTTCTGTCATAATTTTCCACAAAAACAATTTAACTTTAGTGGAACGTAATTAGTGTTGTGGTTGGTTTCACATGGATCCAGCTGTTTTTAAATTAAATTAAATTGCTAGAATTCAGAGAAACAATAACTTAACATCCATCTCCTTTAATTAAAGACATAATCATCATTTAATCTCTCTAGAGGAGCCAGTGACACGACACGAACAAGAGCGGGGAAAACAAAACGTGCCATCTGGTGAGAAACAATGCGCTTACATCCTGAGGGACTCTCCAAGTCCGGTCTCTCCTCCTCTGTGCTGCTAACCCTCCTCTCCTCCATGTGCATTTGTTGTCAAATCAGTCCGTGGAGCGTTATTTAATTAAGGTACAAATGGAGCAGAGTTTAGGTCAAACATCACAGCTCTTTTCACCAAAAACTGTCCCTGAAGGCAACGTGCATCAGCGGTTTTGCATGAATTTCCCTCTAAAACAACTCTGTGTGGTAACGTTGTGTTATTATCTCATAGCGTGGTGAATGTGCAGGTCACAACTTGTCCACCAGAGCGTTGTGGAGTTGTTGGATTGTGTATTTGATGAGTTTGATGAGGGAAACCAAGAAATCCCATAATGAGCCTCTGTAGCGTAGCTCTGAGCAGCTCACGGCTCTGCTCCGCCGTTCTAAAAACAGCTTGCACCAACAATTAAAGGTAACGAACCTACTGCTATGACTATAGGGATTATGGCAATGGGCTGATTTGCCAAAATGTTGAACTATCCCTTTAAAGAGCCTTCAAAAAGTGATATTTCAAAGTCTCTAGTTTTCTCACAAGGCACTTCTTTGGAAAATAAATCCTTGTGTCAGAAAAAGTCAAACAGACACAGGGAAACTCAAGCTTTTCCAGGACATTTGACTTTTTTTTTCTCCTTTTTTTCCCATGTGTTTTCCATGACTGACAAATTAGTGAAAAACTGCAGTATTTTCCAGGTTTTCCAGGTTTTCCAGGACGCATGGGAACCCTGACATGTAGCACAAGTCTGAGGGTTCAGTGAGTTCCTCCACCTCCTGCTGAGCTGAACACAATCTAAGTCATGATGGACATGGAATAACAACAACATCATCATCATCATCATCATCATCATCACCACCACATCGTTCCTCGCCTCTCGCTTCTTTCCTCACTTCCAAAAAAACTCAAGCAAGCAAAACAACAAGTGGCGTTCCACACATTTCTCTTGCCCTCGGCTGCGACGAGGTCAGCAGCTCCCAGATCTTCACATCCAATTTAATGCAGCGCAATGTTTTCTTTCCGACAGCTATGCGAGCAGCGCGGCGGCGGTTAACCTGACAGTATGAGCTCAACCGGGAACGCTGATAAATCAAGTGGAGGAAGAGGGACTTCTGGGGAGAGTCATGTTAATGTGAACGTGGTGGTTCGGAGTCGCAGCGGGGATGTTTGCTTTTCTGTTTTTTTTCTTTTCTATGAATGAAAAAAAGCAGTGTGATGAGTTATGAATGGGTGTTTCTGCCTGGCAGTTGAAAGTATATTATAAGCTATATTATGAATGCTTATAATTCACACAAGGTCATGACATTGAGTTAAACGGAGACCTGTGATTAATTCCTGCACACACACATGGGGCATTGGCCATGCAGAGGAGCCCTGTAATCTAAAGATCAGAGGTTTGATTCCTGAGGCAGACCAGTGCTTCTGCATCAAAGGCTCCTCGTCCTCTCCAGCGCCGACCTCTTCACCTATTTACGCTGCAACGGATCATTTCTAACACGACTCTAATAACCCGAACCCAACATCTGGAGTGGAAATGTGCAGATTGATAATAACTAGTAATTTAAAGGGGAACTATGTTAGTCCGGTCGCTTTTTAGCTGCTCTGGTTGCTTTTTCCCCCTCCACAGAGCGCCCCCTACAGTTTGGGAGTGGACATTTTACAACACTGTCATAAAAAACTCACAGATATTTAAAAAAATAAATGTTTACTAAATTCAATTGCATCATTCTCTACATTAGAAAAACAACACTTTCGCTGTCTCACTTATTTAAAGGTATAGTACGTAGGAATCCCCCCATCTAGCGGTGCAGTTGCATGTCGGAACATAATTGACGGTGCAGACTAAAATAAAAACCATATTAACAACGGTAAAGTGAAGTTTGGTGCATATATTGCAAACCTCAAATAGAACAAAATCTAATCTGCTGATCGACTTTGTTTCCCTCAGTTTTTTCGGGGGTTGTAATCTCTTTCTGATCCTGAGAAAATGAGCCAGAGATTTGCATCCGTGAGAAGAGAGTGATTTAACGCTGCTCCCTGGCAGACGACATTAGGGCTAATGCCAATCTGACCTGAGCACTAAGCGCTCACACAGAGAGAGAGAGGAAGGCAGGCAGGAAGCCAACCAAGGATTAAGCATTAACACCATGCATCAATGACCGTGGTCGACTTGGTCGGACTTACGAGACAAACTTGCCCACTTCCACCTGGATGATGGCGTTCTGAAGCTGCACCTCCAGGAGCTGGGCGTCGGCCACGCCTCCTTCGCTGGACTTGTTGGCGTGTGGGGAGAAGATCCGCAGCATCCCCATGTAGCTGCCCACCACCACTTTGTCTGCAGGGTCATGGTAATAACAGAGAAAACATAAGTACAGGCGACACAACACAGAGTTTACATCCTATTGCATAAAATACATATTAATTTTACATTTTTTAATTATGTTTTGGCCATTTTGCATTAGTATTATATCATTTTTAAATTATGTATTGCACTAACGTACTATATTCTATTGTTTCAGACATTGTAGGATATATTTTATCATGTACTTCCTCTTTGTATCCTATTTATCTTCCTTGCATATTTCCCTTTGGAGCATCCTGGCAGAAGAATTTCCTTCGGGATGAATACAGTTCTATCTATCTATCTATCTATCTATCTATCTATCTATCTATCTATCTATCTATCTATCTATCTATCTATCTATCTATCTATCTATCTATCTATCTATCTATCTATCTATCTATCTATCTATATTTCTACTTTTACAACAAATGCACAAAGTGCTTTACAGATAAAACATTACAGAAAAAGAATAAAAGAACAATAGAAATGAATCTGTAGTCATAAATGAATAAAAAAGACCTAAATGCTCTTGTAAGGCAGAAAAAATGTCTGAATAATTAAATAAAATGAGAAAATAGTTCAGAGTAGGTCATCCTATAAAAGTAAGTTTAAAGCGTTGTTTAAAAACTGCATGAAAAAGCAGTAACAACTGGATATATGTATATACACTTAAAAGACTAAAGAAAAAAGAAAAAGCATTGAACACATTTATTTTCTTTCCCTTGAATGTTCCTGAAACACTGACGTTCCTCAGTCTGAAGGAGGAGCGTTACATTTCATCACATTTCGCTGATTTAACAGACACGTTTATCCGAACCAACTTAAGTTACAATAAGTGCATTCAGCAGCAGCAGCAGCAGCAGCAGCAACGCTGTAGGAACATGGGGCTGGAAATCCCCTGCTGCAAAACTGTCAGCTGCTTGTTCACTGTTACAGCCTGGACGAGGAACGGGCTTGGATTTATTTGTGCTTCATTTAAAAATAAAAAAAAGTGGTGCTTTGTTTAAAGTAATGAAATAAAATGAAAATTAATTGATTTGTTGACTGGATTTAAGATTAGGGTTTACTCCAAATGTTCTGTCTGTGTATTTGTTTTGTATGTTGCGTCCACGTTCACACACTAAGACATCAGCATGGTTATGTTACAGCACACACATTAACTACACACTGACCATGTCCGCTTCCACTGTTGTCCACATCTCCGACACACAGGCATCCCTGGTCGAATTCCTCCCCCTCGCCGAGAGCTGCCGACCACCAGTCGCGGGCTTTGAACAGAGACATGCTGCCTCTAAGTGGCCACAGACGGAAACACAAGAAGAGGAAGAACACGGGGTTAGAGATCACTTGACAATTATCAGTTTCTCTACTTTTACTATTTATAGCATTGTGTTTGAGTAAAATTAACATATTTGTTTAATTCTATAAAACACTGACAACATTTTACCTAAAAATATTATCATTTAGAGCATTTATTGGCAGAAAATTAGAAAATAAAATAAAAAAGTTCAGACTTCAAATAAAAATGCAAAAGAAAACAAGTTCATATTGATTTTTTTTTCACTTAGGAAGAGTTCAGAAATCAACATTGGTGGAATAACGCCATTTTTAAAAATAGCAGTAATAGCTTTTTATAATCTATAATATCTATATAAGATATATCATCACCTGCTTCATTACATGAAGTGAGGTGTGCTTGTCAGACAAAAAGAAAGTGCTCAGGAGGTTCATCTAATCATGTGACATGTGAAAGTGCTCTTTGGTGGGAATATACTAGATGTCAAAAGAAGGAAAATCCAAGGCACTCTTCTTAAAGCCTTTATTAAAAAATGGCTATTTCGGCACAAAAGCCTGCAGGGTGTCTGTGTGGTCTCTTATTTTTTTCCAGAGCTGCATTATTGTGTCTACACTTTTTCTTTTAAACAAAAACACAGCCTTTTTATTGATAATCTAAAGAACAACCACTGATCAAGTGACAGATACAGACAGAAAAGAAAAGTATTCCGACTTCAAAAAGGGAATTAAAGTGAGCAGGTATTAACTCCTGGTGCACAGTGTGAGCTCCAGTTAAGCAGTGAGGTCACCCACCACACTAAACCTGCACTGTGACAATGGAAGAAGAAGAAGAAACTGGCCCACGCTCCAGTCCACAGCACCGACCGCTACGGCCAATCACAGGCCTCGGACGGCAGGTCACATGGTCCCAGGATTGAGTGGTAGTGAGGTGGGGCGGGGGGTGGAGGGGCGTGGGAGGGGGGCAAGCAGCTTTTCTACTCTCTAAGTGCTGAGCAGGTGGAACGGGCAGTTAATCCCTGCTCTCCTGTACAGTGAGTGCACGTCCATACAGCAGGGTTAAAGGAATATTACGCCTACTGCTATCAATGCACATCACTATAATGCAGTGTTTTCTTAAGATAATTCATATTGCACAAGTAGAGTATATTTTTGTTGTTTACACACTGTAGAATATATTTTATCATATATTTTCTCTTTGTATTTTATTTATTTCCTTTGCACATTTCCTTTTGGATCTATCTATCTATCTATCTATCTATCTATCTATCTATCTATCTATCTATCTATCTATCTATCTATCTATCTATCTATCTCAGTCAATTGCAGGAACAGAGGCTGCCCTAATTCAGTGTTACCCCTGATAGCATGAATGAATTTCCTGATCCTTGCTGTCTGTTGCACAGGTAATCAAATATTATCATTTATAAAACAAAACATCATATCATAACAAACACATCATTGAGACTTAATCATGGATACTGTAATGATTTTGCATATCAAAGGATGGGTCTAACGTTACCTTGACTTCCCATGCAAATGTCATTTTTTATTACTAATAAAAACAGACGATGACAAAGTTTCTGTTCAAAATGGCCATCACAATGTGTTTATGTTGGCCATTAATTCATCTATTAATTTATATATTTCATTTGTAAAGGGGCCACGTGCAATACTAGACATAAATTGTACCAGAGTTAGCTTAAAGTTAAATTGCATGTGCAGTCCCTGCAGGTCACAGGCTATTGTTACTGGATTAATATAATCAACAAACTATTATAGTGTTGAAATCGGACTCGGAGCATCTGGTGATTCCCACACCGTGTAGCTAAGTCGGGTAACATTATATTTGGTAGATGTCCTTCACATTAAAAACCGGAGTTAATCATGTCAGGATTTTTTTTTTTCTTAATTATCGTCATAAATAAGTGTGTAACTCTGCATGTTGTCCGTGTAAACCACAAGCTACAATCCACACAGATAAAATAAACGCGTTCATTTCGCTGCTGTTGAACTTTGTGGTGTTACAGGTAACAGGTCCGGACACACACACCTGTGGGTTGTGTGTGTGTGTGTTCACCCAGGAGAGCTGTGTGTATGTGTGTGTGTGTGTGTGTGTGTGTGTGTTGTGGTGAACCACTCCTCTCTGACAACGCGACACTAATGAATCATAAACACTCTATAAAAAGCTGTTGCAGACCCAGGTGTCACCGCTCAGGTAAATTAGCTTCGTGCTAACTCCAATCCCACTGAATTAACTTTAGCTTAGCCGGCTAATTAGCTCCTAGCTCTCGAAGTTACCTGGTGCACTAGCTAAAAAAAAGAAAAGAAAAAGAAAAACAGTGGTTGTTTTTTTCACCGCTGCTTCGCTGGTGATTAAAACACATTCAGGTTTATTTTTCTTACCTTTACGTTAACGATTCGACGGTTTGTTTCCTCCTCGCTCACAACAAAATCACATTTCTCAGCCTCTTGCAGCTCGCAGCCATCGTCCTGTTGTCATGGCACTGACGCTCAGTGGAGAAGCCGGGCGCGTGTGCGCAGGCGCGGAAGTGGCGCAAGGGCCGATGGGAAATAGAGTTTTTTCGGACCAAATCCAGCGGTTCCTTTGATAAATTATTGGAAAATATGAAGAATAACTTTACAAAAGTGAGAAATTGTTAATTGTTTTTAAGGGATTTGTATGTTTTGTATCAGAATGTAATTTTATTTGTACCGATGTTATTGAATTAAAAAAAGTAATACTGAGAAGAAAGAAGTTTGTTTTCCATTTATGACTATGATTTAATATAGCCTAGCCTAAGTGTAATGATTCTCAAAATAATATTATTTCATGGTCATAGCTAAGAGTCTAGCTGTTTGGTATGAAAAGTTTTGTTTAAGATGTTTTCATGAATACGTTATTCTGCTGACCAGTGTCTTGAGATTTGATCAGTTACTTATTTCTAGACAAACAGGTAGTCTGAGTATAATTAAAGACGCTAAATTGTTCATATCAATTGAATGAAAGTGCAGTAAAGTTACATGTTGGCTTCAAGCTTAATGTGTGGGGAAAAAAATACATGGATCAATACAATACATCAATTGTGGCTGAAATAAAACCTAAATGATTGAGTGCATACAGAATAGTAGCATGCCACATATCTATGTAACATTATACTGTATAACTTTATATAATATGGTTTTATACTCATGTGTGAAAGAACAGAGATCATTCACATTTGTATTTAGCCTGTTTGAGTGTTTTGACGAGTTTGGGTAAACTTTTGGAAAGCAACTGTATTTTCATTATATGTCATCATGATATAATATAAATATATAAATAAAAACATACAGGGCTCGTCCGGGATTTGAACCCGGGACCTCTCGCACCCTAAGCGAGAATCATACCCCTAGACCAACGAGCCACGTCTTTCTAAGCTCCAATAACCATTTCCAAACCTGACTGTACGTGCCACGTTGTATGGATAACTATGGGGTCTTCTGATGTTCACACAGCGCAGCTTTACATTTCTCTGGTGTTTTGCCGCCACCTACAGGCGCGTTGCGGCACTGCAGCCTCGCTCCTCTTTGTACCACAGCTGCAGCAGAGTTGGTGCAACTTTTATCATTACTCCAGAACAAATAAGAGAGAAACACAACTTTAACAAAGACGCACAAATAGATGACTTACCCTCCTGTATAGGCACGTGTCTCCAAATACTGTTCACACTGTAGAAAAATCGATAGATCTTTGATTGACCTTCAATATATTGGTCTATAATGCAGTTTGTCTGGCTTGGAGTATTTTGGTTGAGACTAATGTGAATGAAGAGTTGTATCAGTTGTAAGACTGACAACACAGAGCTCTACAAATGTGTCTAATTTCGATTATTGATACGTGGATATTCAATTTTCTGCACATTTATGTTCAATTACGTTCATATTTTATCATAAAGGAAGGGCTCGTCCGGGATTTGAACCCGGGACCTCTCGCACCCTAAGCGAGAATCATACCCCTAGACCAACGAGCCATATACACCATACAGCTCCCGTGACTGACAGTTTCTGAGATTACATGGTGCCACGTTGTTGGTCACCTTGAAATATCACTGTGTTCTTTAGCACCATCTACAGGTGAGCTGTGGTAACTGCAACTGCACTTTTCACTATATGTCCATAGAGTTTATGTGGTTGTGTAAAACCGTTGAAATTTAATATTTTACATTCAACAATATAAAATTAAGATCAAATAAGTTAAAATGTCGAAGTTTTTGGCTGATTTAGTCAATGAAATAGATTAAATTCTGCACTTCCAAACAACAGTGTAATAAATCCAGAAGTATGAGAACATTTTCTTCACAATAACCTGTAATAAGTGCATCTCAATAAATTAGGATATCATATCATCCAATAGTAAATAATAATCAAAAAGCCACAACCAAGTATTTAGTGCATATATATGGTAATACTTCTAAGGCCAGCATTTCAATATTAAAAATGCTTATTTGAATTAGTCTTTTGTAATATTCAATTTCTTCGAGATACTGAATTTTAGGTCTTCATTAAATGTAAGTCATAATCATTGCAATTAAAGGCATGAAATGTTTTATTCTCTGTGCAATGGATCTATATAAAGTATTAGTTTCACTTTGTGAATTGAATTGCTGACATAAATAAACTTTTCCATGATATTCTTATTTATTGAGATGCACGTGTAAACTCTACAATACAGGCTGTAATACGGTGCACTGCTCCTTTAAAACAGGACCAGGCCCCCCAGAGTGTCCAGAACTGTTTTTTAGTCCATATGTGTCCAGTCTGTGTCCAGTCGACTCGTGGCTCACAAAATGACATTTTATTGCAGTTTCAGTCCACACACCATCAAAGACAAGAGAAGGCCATCTGTTTATAAAAATACAACACACCGGTCTGTATCTCCAAATGCTGTGAAACAATATACATTTCTATATGATGCCCACATATACAGTATGACATTATTCCCCATTTTTTTGATATATATATATATGCATACGTATATATATATTTTTGTTAATTTAGTGTACCATCTCTTTGACATAAACTGAACAATAAGAAAAGGCAACATGCAGGTGATAGCAGCACATTTAGAAAAAAAAAACACATACCAAGTCCATGAGAACATTCAACAGAACAAAATGAGACAACTTACAACCTCCAAAAAAACAAACATGAATATTTTTTAGAGGTAGTGCTCATTTCTTTTTACCACAGGATGAAAAGGTTGATCAAATTAAATAGATTGTGGGTTATTTGCACTTTGCCACAGACAATATATTTCTATACTTTCACTGAGCACTTCACATTAACAGGAGAACCTGCAGGAATCAGCCTGTTGCTTTGGTTCAAGGGGCTTTTTTTTACCCCCGCCGCTGCACTGTTGCAGTTCCTCCTACCGACCACTAGAGGTCGTGGTGTTTAGCTTAACTTGATCAGACCTTCAACACTGGCATTGAGGACATTTGACAGTGGGGGTCAGCTCTGCAGAAGAGGGCTCGCACATTTAACAAAAAAATGGCATTTGCTTACAAAAAAAAATGTAACAATAAAATAAAGACCTTCTTCTGATATGACAACAAATGAGCACCTGGGGTTTAAAAAAAAAAGCTCATGTAAACGTTGCTTTTCTGTGCAAGAACATGTTCCTTTTCGCCCACAAATCAACATTTTCTGTCACATGTGCTCAGCAGATCTGATTCAAGTCGTACACAGAGTTTAAAGTGTGCCGTCTCTCATGGTCTGAATCCTCTCTCTCTCTCTCTTTCTCTCTCAAATCGAAAACACTGCCGTCACCGAGCTGCACGTTTTAATTTTCATTTTGATTTTCATTGGGGAAGTTTGTATAAAGAAAATGAGATGACAGGCATGCTGGGATGGCTCCATCTGTGTGGACTTGCTTCATGGTACATAAACATTACCATATCAAAAAAATAACTATCAAGAACAAATAGCAACAAAAATAATGTGCAAATTATAAAGATGGAGTGAAGGTTTTGTGTTTTTTTTAAAAATAACTCACTTTTGGTTTATCTTGAATAATACGATGGACTGAGATAGAGAACGGACAAAACACACTAGAGACAGGCTAATGCTGCTGTGTAGACTTTAAAATAGTTCATTCAGGAGATGAAAAAAGTCTTTTAAAACGCTTTTATAGGGCAAAGAGGGAGGGGACAGGTGGGTAGGGGGTCCAACGATGACTCTGGTACGATCCAAAGAGTAAATAGTGATCAGTCTGGACCGGAGTCGCAGGTTTAGGTCGGTGGTAAAGGCCTCAGGTCAGAGACTGGGTGAGGAGGGGGAGGTAGGTGGGTGGGAGAACTGAAGGGGGAGATTGGAGTTATAGAACCTTCTGGAGGATGGCATTGGGCACTTCCAGAGTCTCGTCCCTCACCAGGACGATGTCGTAAGAGTCCATGTATTTGTCCAGTAACTCTTCCACCTGCAGAGTCGGAGAGGAGAGAGGGAGAGCGTGAGCAGAGCCTGAACCCAAGTACAGGAATACCCAAGTACTGGAGTACAGAGGTAGAGGAGTACTCAAGTACAGGAGTACCCAAGTACAGAAGTACCCAAGTACAGGAGTATCGAGGTAGAGGAGTACCGAAGTACAGGAGTACCAAAGTAGAGGAGTACCGAAGTACAGGAGTACCGGGACAGTTAGATTGGGCCGACAATCATGAATATTGAACAGGTTTAACATTTACGATTGTCAGCTCCAACCATTTTCCAAGCCGATTGTCTGGAGGAATTGTTTTGGGACTTGTCCAGGCCGAGAATTAACACTCCAGTCCGATCGCATAGGTTCCAAGCTTCAACACCTGCAGGTCAGACCTGGTTGGACCAGGTAGGACCAGGTCGTGTTTTAAAGTTCAAGCCCGTTGAGAACTCTAGCGCAAATGAAGCAGCAGAAATAGACCCAGCTTTTAATTGAGACTCAGCTTTTATTCGCTCAAACCTGTAGCCAGGGCTCAAATAGACGCCGGTCCATCGTACTGGAGACCGGCATCTATTTGAGCCTCTGCTTTTATTTGAGAATTCACGGTAGATGAGTCTCAGATTGACCACCGCAACCATTACCATACAGACAAAGCAGGGCAGAGTAGATGTTCATTTTGCAATCGGATGTAGTTTCTCCCTTTGTCTGAAAACAGGAGAAAACCATCAAGAAGACACGCACAGACCTAATATCTAAGGATCCAGTCAGAAGTTGGACTCTAAACTGCAATTGGCTGTGAAACAAAGAAAATGTGCAATAACAACAAAGTGAAGGAGCGTTGAAGACTGATCAGCAGCTGGGAAACTCTACAGAAGACCTTGATGGAGGCGTCTCAACAACCTCCAATAAACTCTGCTGTACCTGTCCTGAACTGACTTGAATGTCTGGTTGAGGGTATTCTGGGTAAACTCAGTGTTCAAAGACGTTGTCTAATCTGTTTGAGGATCCCTGGTTGTATTGTGTTGTTGTTGTCGTGGTACCTTGTCGTTGAGGAAGCCGATCTTGAGGATGTTCTCCACGCTGGAGGCGCCGTCGGCCATGCTGAGGTCGCCCAGGGAGTCGCCCATGAGGATGATGTTGGAGTAATCCTTCTGCTGTTTGAAGTACTCGGTGTTCCGCAGGGCGCTCTCGCGTTTGTTGTACACGTGGATCAGCTCGCCCTTGAAGCCCTTCAGGACCCCCTACCAGGTCAAGAACCCAAACAGTCAACAGGAAATATACGTTTTATTTCTGCATGACATCGAGGACGGAGAAGGACACAACAACTCACATTGTCATCGAAGTCCATGAAGTTGGAGACGACCTTGACGTTGGGGTGGTAGACCCCGGCCTGGTGGATGATCTCCTCCAGGACGTCGCCCAGGCCGGCAGAGAAGATGAAGACAGGTACGCTGTGCTGCTGCAGGCGGTCGAAGAACTGCTCGTAGCCTTCCCTGAAAGACAAACACACACAGGTCGGTCACAGAGGAGTCAGTTTGAGGGTTTGTCCGTCACTCTGCCATCGGTCACCCAGTCTCCTCCAACGGTACCTGAGTGCAGCGTCAGACTCCCTCACCACCTCCGGAAGTTTGTCTTTCTCTATCCTCTGCTCCACCAGCAGCGAGTGCGACTTAAAATACCTGCAAACAACCAAAGCAACACATGTCCGATCATCACAAGTCAACAACTCGTTACACAAGACACTTGTGTCAAGCTTGAACCGCGTGGGTTTCGGCGTGTGGGACTCACCACTCCACCATGAACGGGTACTTCTCCTCCATGGTGAGGTTGGGGTCGATCTCGATGGGGTAGTAGGTGTTCTTCAGCTGCAGCAGCTTCTGCCTGCACTCCTCCGTCACCAACTTACAGTTATCAATGATGTCTGCAGCAACGGAAAGCAGGTTTCAGTCAGGACAGAACAACATGTTGGGACTTTAAACTCTTCCTAAAGGAAAGAAGTACGTACTGTGACACGTTGGACAGCGTTTGCCGTTGATGGCGAACTTGCTTAACGTCATGTCGAAGTCTGTGATGATCTGAAACAGAGTCAAGAACATTTTGTTTAATCAACTGCTATTTTTGACGATTTTCGCCTGAATCGTCCAATGCTCAAGGTAAGTCAATATAAGGTATAAGGTATAAGGTATATAAATATAACATCTAGATCAAGTAAATGTTTTGATGTGCCTTTCATCGTGCTAGAGCGACATCAGATAAACCACAGCATAAATTCAAAATCCTTTTGAAAAAACTTTTAATTTTAGGGTGAAAAGCCTTGGTAAACCAGACGCCAGTAGGTAAAGGATGCAGAATTCATCGATCGCAGCCAAACTTATCTGGTTGGATGGGATGAAACCAGGAGTCAACCTTAGCTACTGTTGGCTATATTTCAATGTCAGGCAACTTAATAGGCATTTAGTGGTCCAATCAAAAGAAAAAACGTGTTGTGTTGTCTTCTAGAAAATAATAAGAGTTTACCAGCTGATTTGAATGTTGAAAATGCCGAAAACGGACTACCTTTTTATGTCTTTCTGTTATTTTGTAAACCTTGTCTGCTTACTTTCCCCCAGGTGAAGAGACTGGTCTTATTTTAAAAGATCGCCAATCGCCCGCACTAGTGTAGCTGTTCCGTTGCCAATGGTCAACGCAACCCAAGAAATACATGAACCAGGACCTAAACACACCAAGCAAGAGATTCGGCAAACGTTTCTAGAAACTGCCATCAGGTAATGTTCAACCAGCTGTAAGTGTTTGAGATGAAATGTGATCTGAAAGTTATTTTCAAGCTACTTATCACCGCCATTTTACCAACACATTAATCGATCGAGCATCTCAACCCTTTATGTCTCTACCTGTAGTTTGGAGGCTCCTCCTTTGATGAGGCCACATATGATCTGCTCCACCCTCTCAGGGTCTCTCATGTGCACCGTCGTCTTCTCAAACTGAGGCATCTGGAGGGACAGAGAGAACGGTCAGGTTAGACTTGGCAAACAGGACAACTGCTAAACAACACGAATGACCTTTGACCTCCTGAGGAGATGCTTCTAGAGCTTCCTGAGGGACTTCAGGTCTAACTACAGCTCCTGGACCCTGAGGGTGACCAGCTTTTTGTTCTGGTATGAAATGAAGGAGAAGGAGGGCGGTGACAGCGACAACGACAAAGAGTTTATGTGCTGAAAAACAGTTGAATTTGACGTGTGCGTGCAGATGATGACATGTTCTGTTTTGAATTCACAGTTTAATTGTCAAACTCTTATTCGCTGCAGCCTATGGTGCATTCAAACACACGGTTCCCTGCTGCGGACACGCCCACCCTCCCTCCCTCCCTCCACCCCACTCTCCTGCTCCTGGAGTGGGTTTCAGGGTCACAGAGCAGCTGATGTCTGGAATGTGTGGGTGTTGTGTAACGAGCAGAACCGACACACAAACAGACGAGGTGTCGTCCAGCAGCAGCAGCAGCAGCAGCAGCAGAGACGAGGTGAACTTCAGCCTTCAGCCTCGTCCTGTAACTTCACCTCAGCCTGACGAGTGCAGACACGGACCAGTGTGAGAAAGAAACAGACACCGACTGCACGGATCTGATTTTGTTTTGTTTCTTTGTTTTTTTTAAAGGTTCGAGCTGATGGTGACAGCGAGGTAAAACTCTCTTTAATCAATGCTACTGTAACTAATCAGGGCTTGTTGTTGGGGAAGGAGGGGGAGGAGGAGGAGGGTTATGTACGTTTACCAAACTGCTGCAAATACCTGCAACAACCAAATGTCACCTCAGGGAGTGACTGAGTGCAAATTAGTGTTAAATATAGGGTTCCAAACGGACGGAAAATTTCCAGAAACTTCCCATGGGATATTAAGTTGGGGAATTTTGGAAATATACTCCAAATTGGAAACCTTCCATGGGAATTAACTGGAAATTGGGGGTAATTTAAACAAACTGTATCATATCCAAACTTAAATGTAAACATCCATGCAAAATAATACAATTAAAAACACGACATTTCAACAGATTTATTTGTGAGTAGAACTTTGTTGTAGTAGTAGAACTTGTACTTGTATTAAGTCTGGTTGTTTTAGCCAAGATTATGCTACAATATATTATATTTAAGTTCTCTGTTAAGGGCCAACCTTCAATTTTGTAAGTTTTGGATTTATTCCCACTGGTTATTATTATGAGCCAACATGGATAAGACGATAAACTCAACACAGGCTGAATATAACACTGACCTGTAATGCTCTATTTCTATTTTCTTTTATAATAATGGTGTTTATCTCTTCCAAATATGTGCAGATCTAGAAATAGAAAGGCTTGAGCAGCTCCGTCTGATGCAACACTGTGCATACATGTATAGTGGATGTGTATACAGTGCTGAGGAAAAGCAAACAAGTGAGTTAACTATGTATAACCCACAACCCCACCCCGACATAACTGACACCCCCTCCCACCCCCTATTCCCCCTGGGGTTATATAACCAGCTCTGATGCTACAGAAACATGACACCAGGAACACAAACTAAAAATAAACCCAGTTCTTTTATTATCATCATCATCATTAACCCTCTTATACACAAACACACAGAATGACCTCAGTCTGCAAAACAACAACAACCTGCTGCACTTCATATTTGTGTGCAAAAAAAAAAAAAACATAAGAAGAAGAAGAGGAGGAGGAGTGACACTATGACCTCCCAGTTGTTTTAAACAGCAGCTTTTCAATGGATGACCTATTTAAACATACCGTGCATTTACAGAGACACAAAAGAGACGCAGCCAGGTAACGAGCACCAGGTATGAAAAGAGCTGCAGGGGTTAAAAGCGTGCGTTTCCCCTGACGACAGTGAAATTCAAACCTGAGTCCGACCACCTGGACGCACGACGACCGAATAATGACAATGCAGTTGCCAACGCCAACGCCGTTTAGGGTTAAAAAAAACAAAAAAAAGCCAATAAATGTTGGATTATCAACAAAACAAGCTGCAAATACACAAATGTCAAAGGTCAGAGCATCTTGATGTCAGAGGAGAAGAAGAAGAAGAAGAGCTGAGTGTTTTAAAAGCTGAACTGGGAACAGCCTGCAGCTTAAACACACACAGAAAAATGTACACACCCAGACTTACACACACACACACACACACACACACTTGCTTACCTTGGGTGTGTTGTCTCAGCGAACGCAAGAAATGGAGAAAAGATTGTGGGGCTGCTCAGGGCTTATATAGTATCTACAGCAGCAGCCAGGGAGGGGCAGATTAGACTGTGACCCCTCCCACTGTATAGAGAGGCCACAACACACACACACACACAGATACATACACACATATACGCTGACCCATGTCAACACACACACACACACAGAGTTGTGTATAAATAGAGGTGGATTGGGGGGCCGGAGAGAAAAGTGACATTTGTGATTCATTCCCACTTGAAAAAGGAGCCTTTAAAATCAATCAGAGGTGTGTGTCTGTGTGTGTGTGTGTGTGGTTAGTTCCAGTGTTACGACTGCTGAGCACACACATTTTGACACACAACACCCCCCCCCCCCCCCAAACAAACACACACAAACACACACAGTAAATAGCTTAACGCTGCATGAAAGGTCACGAGGGTCAAGGTTCAATCTGAGCGTCAGGCCGCTCGGTCTTACAATGGTCAGTCACACAAATGACACACACACACACACACACACACACACACACACACACACACACACACACACACACACACACACACACACACACACACACACACACACACACACACAGACTAGATGTCAATATTTTGGTCACACACACACATATAGAGAAAGAGACTGAAGCACCTTTACATTTTTCCAGTTATGTCTAAACACATCCAGACACGACCTCACATTCAATATTCAGGCTGATCGGGTTCCTGAGGCCAAAGATGTCAATGTCAACAAAACCTATAACATGAACTCATAAGAACTACATTCATCACCAGAACAAGGGACATTTTAACTTTTAAAGGGATAGTTCAACAGTTCATCTGACCCATAATCCCTATAGTCATAGCAGTAGGTTCGTTACCTTTAATTGTTGGTGCAAGGTGTTTTTAGAACGGCGGAGCAGAGCCGTGAGCTGCTCAGAGCTACGCTACGGAGGCTCATGGGATTTCTTGGTTTCAAACTCATCAAATACACAATCCAACAACTCCACAACGCTCTGGTGGACAAGTTGTGACCTGCACATTCACCACGCTATGAGATAATAACACAACGTTACCACACAGGGTTGTTTTAGAGGGAAATTCATGCAAAACCGCTGATGCACGTTGCCTTCAGGGACAGTTTTTCATCAACAGTCTCTGCATTTCCCTCTAAAACAACTCTGTGTGGTAACGTTGTGTTATTATCTCATAGTGTGGTGAATGTGCAGGTCACAACTTGTCCACCAGAGCGTTGTGGAGTTGTTGGATTGTGTATTTGATGAGTTTGATGAGGGAAACCAAGAAATCCCATTAGCCTCCGTAGCGTAGCTCTGAGCAGCTCACGGCTCTGCTCCGCCGTTCTAAAAATATCTTGCACCGACAATTTAAGGCAGCGTTCGACCAATCAATCAATCAATCGGAGAACAAAGACAGATATTTGTGCAACACTTGATCCTTGGTGCAACTGCAACACTGATACTGGTTTTAGTTTTTATGATGAGGCAGGACGAGTCTCTGGACTGCTGGAAGAAAGCGGAGACAGGAACCTGAGTAGCTCCCCATCGTCTCCTCTCCTGACCCCCCCCCCCTCGACCGCCTCACATACCACGACTCCCCAAAAACTAGGTCAAACCACAATAACGCTGCTGTGAGTCCCAGCTGCAGACACAGCTCCCAGTGTTGTTTTTTCACTCTATCTGCTCCGATGCGATGCCGTGCGAGCCTCCTCCCCCCGTCGACCCACTTGGCACCGATCCCGTTCACAAATCATTTAAAACTTTTGCATCTGACAGGTAAAAGCGTTGCGAGCATCTCGTGTCGAGGAAAAGCATTTGGCACCGTTAATTTTACTGTGTAATAAAAGGAGAGGGCGGCCGCGGACTGAACTGCCAACCAACAAAAACAGAGCAAAGCTTTGGTTGTTCTTCGTTTGTTTCTTTGCCGCTGATCAGCTGGAGAGACTTAAAATATCACAATGCTCGGAGGAATATCAGCTGGGTGCTGACAGTTTGTTTTTGATTAACTTGAACATGAGCTGTTCTCATGCAAAACACCAGTGATTAACTGGTACATCATGTACAGCAACGTCCCACACTCCCTCCCCATGTAGAAATATGAAATAATAATACATCATTGTAATCAGGACCAGAGCGGCGTGATTTACCTCCAGGGAGATCATAGCTTTGTACCCAACAAGTATTAAAGCTCCATACGGTATAAAGGTAGATGTTTGTGTTAAAGCTCCATACGGTATAAAGGTAGATGTTTGTGTTAAAGCTCCATACAGTATAAAGGTAGATGTTTGTGTTAAAGCTCCATACGGTATAAAGGTAGATGTTTGTATTAAAGCTCCATACAGTATAAAGGTAGATGTTTGTGTTAAAGCTCCATACAGTATAAAGGTAGATGTCCATGTGTAGTGTGATTATAAAGCAGCTCTAGGTTCTATATTAATACTGTGAAAGTATCAAAGCCTCAGTCCACAGAGAAATGCACACAGCCTGGATTCAGAAACTGAGCCTTAAAACCAGCCGTCAGGACTTCCTGTCACTTTGTGATGTCACAACAGAGCAGTCACCACCTGGGTCCCACCATACAACACTTGCAGGATTTGGTTTTCCTTGAAAGTTTTACATGAAACCTGCTTTATTTTAATTGGATCGACCAGAAATCAGTCAGCCAATAAGAAGAGAGGTTCAGAGCCTCCTCTCTTCTGATTGGCTGATACCGACCTATTGTTACTGGATCTCCAGAGAGAAGCTGAGAGAGGAAATGGAAAACAACAGTTTTTATACTTTCTTATTGATCGACCCTTCAAAATAAAACAGGGCAAATGGAAAGTGATGTGGCCTTCCAATAAAACCACTGGGATGGATGCAGGTTTCTGCTGAAGCTGCAGGTGGTCGGGTCGGGTCAGAGTTTGGTATCAATAACATGAATCTATAGACCCAACCGGCTTTGTGTCAACAGTCCAGGTTGGAGGTGAAGCTGGTGTAATGGCGTTAGGGAATATTTTCTTGACTCGCCCTTTATTTCACCCCTAAACACCGATCAATCCTGGTCTGAATACCACAGTCTATCTGAGTATTATTGCTGACCATGTGCTTCTCTTTTATGGACTCAGTCGGACCATCGTCTCTACTTACAGCCAGGACAAAGGCTCCAGACCTGAGTCCAGCAGAAGCTCAGGGATGTGGTGGAAGTGGAGGGATTGGCAGTCGAACACGGAGCAGCTGAGGAATCTGCAGAAATCATGAGTTTCCAATCAGGTCAACAGGAACTACCCAGTATCGCTCTTCTGCTCTCCTTCCTAAAACCATCAGGCAGTAATTCTCTAGTTCGACACGCTGCCGACACACAACGTCACCTTTGACCTCCACACGTGAGCGAGAAGAAAACTTTCTTTACAACAACATACTAATCTGTCACATGAACGCAAAGGTGGTCCCCACTCAATGAATCGGCGTTGTCACATGTCACATCAGACACAATGGTTTATTATTGCCGCTGTAGAGGAGGCGTTGCTTTGACGATGAAAAAACCAAGACAAAAAGACAGATTATAAAACTAAAAGGGATGAAAGGTTGTTTAGCGAAAGGAGTAGAACTAAAGTTGAAGAAAAGCTTAGTCAGCCTTCGATTAAATAACCGTTATCAGCACCTCGGAGTTTTCTAACAGCTGTCACATCTGCTCGTCAACCTTCTCCAAGGATTATTTGGAAATCCCACCCAAGCATTCCTCTGGAATTGAAATCCCACCTGATCTGCTCTGTACTCCATCTGGACAAAGGTTACTGATAGGTCCAACCTTGGCCTGCACAGGTCAAAGGTTGACATGGACAAAGTGCAGAAGTCCGTTCAGTGCTTCATTCATTCATTCACCACAGTGGAGTTCAAATGTGTCACAACATCCATTACCAGTCAAGAGTTTGGACACACCTTCTCATTCAATGGTCATTCTTTATTCTTATTACTTTGTACATTGTAGATTCATACTCAAGACACCAAAACTATGATTAAAACAAAAGAGTTATCTGTCATCTGACCTAAAGCCAACTGAGATGGTTTGGGATGAGTTGGAACAACAACAGCTCAGCTCCTCTGGGAACTCCATCAAGTCTGTTGGAAAACCATTTGGGGCGACGACCTCATGAAGCTGACGACCCAATAAAAAGCTGACATCAAAGCAAAAGGTGGACACTTAGAAAAGTTAAAAAACATATTCTGCTTTAACACTTTTGTTTACTACATAACTCCATATGTTCCTTCATAGTTTTGATGTCTTCAGTTTGAATCTACAATGTAGAAAGTAATGGAAATAAAGAAAGGACCTTTTGTACCAATGCAAACCCTTTACAAACTGGGTATTGCATCATATACCAATTGATTATCTGCCCATATAACGTCAATATGATGGTTTTCCAATGTCATGCTTGCCTAAACCAATGCTAATACATGATTATTGTTTTGAACATCCTGTGTTACTCCATCACTTCCTGCTGCCACAGCAGCTGCTTAAAGGCTTGGGAGCATGATGTAACATCAGGCCTGAGGTCTTTCATCAGCTTCCTACTGTACAACCCCACTCACACTCACACTCACACACTCACATTCACACTGAGCTGAGCTGAGCTGAGCTGAGCTGCTGTGAGTGGCAGTGGCAGCGTCTGAAACCGTCTGCTGCTGCTGATAAAGCAGCGTGGGCCTCTGGAGGAAGTCGACCCGCCTGAGTTCAGCCTTCAAACTCTTCCATAATGTTTTTTATTTCCTTGGAAATACATTTGACACATCACTGTCACTGTGATCACTGACTAAAGACACACTCACACTCCTGACCGATCCACTGACTACTACAAAATCCTGTTTTTACAAAAACCAACGATATCCAGTCTGACTTCTTAATTCTGCACTGTTTCTACAACTTAATGAACTGTATTATGTATTAATGTGTAGCAGCTTCTGTGAACCGTTATTAATTGGTGACATAGGAAGTGTTTTTTGCGAGGACGTCCAAGTGTCTGCCATCTGTCGGTGCTGATAAAGCAGCACGGCCTCCAGAGGAAACATCTTCACCGTCCAAAAATTATCCATATCTGCTTATTTGACAGAGACTTTTTGGCCAAAATGACTGACAAGTGACGCAAATTAGGGGTTTAGTGTGTTTCTCTGTGTTTTGATTGCCAATACAGTACTCAAGCAGCAGGATCTGGGAGTCGTACCACCGACTATCGACCACCAACCCCTATGTTCAAAGGAGAACCATGATCTCTCACCCTCATTTACCTCTAACACATCACCTTCCATGACCTCTTAAGTCTCTGCTGACTTAAAATCCATCAGCTCCAGTCCAATAAAACTAAAACTTCCTGTCCCTGATCATCTACCAGTGTGTGCGTAACCACCCCTCTGATCTGATAATATCTACTGAACCACAGATAAACCAAGAGCAGCACGTCACATGTCGTCAGGGTTACAGTCGTCTCCACAGTCCGTTTGGCTTTCAGCATCAACTTCTATCATCGGCTTTTATCACAATAGAACAACACTTTGTCTCTTCCTCTGACCTGTAAAGATTACAGCTTCACATTGTGTCTCTAGTTCTGATAGTGAGACTAGTTCAGGTGTAGCTCTGTGCTGCCCTCCAGTGGTCAACGGGGGGAAACACACTCCAGCAGACTCCTTTAGTTTGTCAAAGCACAAGCAGACAAAACCATGTCACTGATAACATCTATTATACCAAGTGGAGCAGCTGCTGCCTTTGTTTCACCTGCTGGGACCAGTCAGAAACACCTGAAGACAAAACATCAACCATCTGTACAGAACAACGACAACGTCCTGCACCTCACACCAGACATTTAAGGCAAATATAGTCTTTCTTTTTAATATTTTCACTAAATATTTGACTTCTCCAGCTTCAGGCTGTAACGCACAGCAACGGTCTGACGTCTACAGTCATCAGAAGATAAGAAGGTTTGACTAAACCTGAGGTGGTTTGGTTCAGGAACAGCTGACCTGAGCGTGTAGTAAATGAAAAGTCAAGAGGTCACTGATGCTGCCATTCACCATGGCAACAGGTAAATAAACAGCCTCCATCTTTATCCAGGGGTCTCAAATTCTAGTTTACAGTCTGACTTCATCAAAGCTTTGTGGTTTTGGTGACAATAAGTTGAAGAAGTCGTAGTAAGTTAGAGTCCGTTACGTTCCTCTCACGTTTTTTCTACACCAAGACCAGGACCAGGATCTGGACCAGGACCAGGTCTGACTGAGCCCAGCAGGTGTCTGTCTGTCTGTCTGTCTGAGGCGGAGGTGAGAGGGTTCAGGCTGAATGTAATCTTATTTATAGCTTCATTCTGGCCTCAAGAAAACGTGATGGACACGGTTTATTTCTGACCGTCGACGACAACGCGCAATAAAACTATCAATACACTGGAATATAATAAAGATCAAGACCATTTATCATGTGTTGGTTTAAGGAAGGAACCGTGGGAACCGTCGGGTTTATTGACCTCACGTTGACATGGTTGACAAACTATAAGGCCTTCAGTTCCGTTATTACTGTCTCAGAAATAACCTGCAGTGTGAGGCTGAGCGGGTCAGACTGTGAAGCCGTTGTGTGACTAACGCGGCCGTGACACAGTAAGGATTCAGTTTATGACCTTCACGTCAGACGGGCGTCATTCTCTGTTTTATCTATAGCGTCTAATCATAGTCACAGTCCAGAGGTCGTGGACTGTAGGACACAGCTGGCCTCGACTGTAAGGGACATGGTCTGGAGGAAAATATCAAATATCTGCTTTATTACAAATAAAAACATGTTGGAGACTTGGTGGTATGTTTCTGTCCAGTTCTACTTCTGAGATGAATAAAACGTGGTTTTACTCTGAAGATGAGTCAGTGAACGACTCATGAGGCGAAGCTGGTGTTTATTTAAAGCAGCCGGTCGGTCCAAGACCAGAACAAGTATGCAAAGCATCAAACTGCAAACACATGTTGGAGTGTGAGATGTTTCAACTTTCTTTTCTGCAGTTTGATATCATTACAACTTTTCTCTGCTTCGCCTGTGACCTCGTCTTCGACAAACAGCTCTGGGAAAGATTAAGAGACCAAGTTTCTCTGGTTTTACTATTTATAGATTATGTGCTTGAGTAAAATGAACATGTTTGTTTTATTCTATTAACTACAAAGGACTAAAGATGGAAATTACCGTTCTCTCTAAATCAGGTGCAGCCATCTTTTTATTCCTTTGAATAATTAATGTCACTGCACGCTGAAATGTTATAAACTAAATAAAATAAAATAAACGTTTCTCACAAAATAGCGTGACTTTAATGTCATTTTGAGCCTTTATTTGGCAGAACATGACAACTATAAGCCTTTTAAGAGCCTTGATGCAAAGAAAACATGTTCATATTCATTCATAAACACCGCAACACGAATATTTTAACTTTATGAATTGATTTTAGTGGAAAAATATCAATGTTTACTTCCAATAATGCTGTACAAGTAGAGATGCTGTTGTGAAAGTATTTTGTGCATGTCTGTATGAGGAGCAGCTGCAGACAAACAGCCGGCCGTGCTGCTGATGAGCAGTTGTGTAGATCTGTAAAAGACACAAACCACTGTGGTTTTGGGGGAAATTTGTAGAGAAGAATGTGTTGTTGTTTTTCTGTCATGCTCGAGTATTCCTGCAATGACAGAAGAAAGTTTCTGCAGGGCGACGAGCTACACCAAGAGGAATTTCACCCCCGAGGACAGAAAATAAAAAGCCTGGTCGTGGAGCTGCGGCTGCTGCTGGTTGGTTCTAAGGTCTCCTGGGCTTCGGAGCGGAAACGCGTGCTTCTTCTTCTTCTTCTTGATCTTCTCCCACAGCGTCATTGGAAGCAGATGGTCACTAGTTCTCAGGCCGAGGGGTCAAAGCTGTGAAACAACCAAACCGTCTCTTCTGTGGTGTCGGCGTGCTGCTCTGACTGTTTCTGTGTCACCAACAGGAAGTAGCAGCAGCAGCAGAGCCTGAAAATAAACTACAGGCTGCAGCTGAATTAATGAGAGGAAGCTGGAGTCGAACACATGATGTCTGCGCTTTACTTTGATTCATTTCTCAACCCGTGTTTCATAAACTTGACTGTTTAAAAACTCCAGTATTGATGCAAAGGAGCGGACGGACGGTGTCACAACCGCTAGAGGTGCAACGAAGAAGAACAATGACCTGTTGAATGTAAAGCATGTTTGAGGAGGGAGGGAGCGACGAGAAGCAGACGGATCAGTTCCTTTAGTCACACAGACAAGAAGCAGCTTCATAGGCAAACCATCTTAACATTTAAAAGCCTGTGTTGCAAGTATCTGTAATTCAGTTTTGCCTCGTCAAATAGAATATTTCAGATCCACAACTATGTTCTTCCTATAGGACAAATGACGTCACTTTTGCCATTCATGTGCATTGGGTTTGTCTTTACAGATATCTACAATGCAGTTGCAGATATCTGTGACTGAATTACGACTAGTACTAATTCCAGATTGAGATATCTACAGTTTTATTCTGACTCGTCATAATTCCAGTTCAAGATATATTTAATTCACTTAAAGATATCTACACGTCCCTTTGCAGATATCTGAAATGATGTTCTTACCAGACGAAATGACGTTGTAGATATCTGTAAATGGAATTATGACCAGTCAGAATAAAATTGTAGATATCTCAAACTCACTTGTGTCATTTTGTATCTTGCTTGTGTCACTGTATATTTATTTGTTGTCTGTGTTTTTATGTTTCTTTTATGCGCACATATGCACACGTTTAAGAAAAATGTCCACTGCTATATGCAGGGGACAATAAAGGTTTTCTAATTCTGACATCTGTAATGACAAAACCCCGTACACATGAATGGTTAAAGTGATGTCATTTGTCCTATAGGAAGAACGTAGTTGTGGATCTGAAATGTTCTTTTTAACGAGGCAAAACTGAATTATAGATGTCTTGAATGAAAAATCCAACTATTAAAATGTAGTCATACAACAAGTCAGAAAGATGTTGTTGATATCTACAATGTTAATTCCAGAAAGTCAAACTTAAATCCGCTTGGCATAGCTTCAACTTTCACACTGCTGCGAGACAACGTCCACACAGATGACACAATGAGAGGAGGTTGGGTTTACCAGGCAATAAAAAGATACAGTCTGAACATTTGGCTGCAGCTGGACACATTAATACTGTAAAGTCAGGACATGAAGGGAACGTTAGTCACAAGAGGAGCTGAGGTGTGTTTTGTGTAGATAGTGTAGAGACACATGAAGTGTAGGTGGAGTCAAATACCTCAGAGATGAGTCATGTATAGGTGGAAACACTGTGGACAGTGTAAAGTCTGAATGTCTCCACTAAATAAGACCGAAATAAGTTTAACCTGTTTTCACTCTTCACCTCCTCAAAACTTTACACACTAGGCTACAGTGACCCTCAGGCCTCACACAAACACACACTGACCACTGACACGCAACATTTTTGCAGTGTGTGTTACATGTTTGTGCCTCAGGTGGTCGCTCGGCCTGGTTCCTGTCGGACTGGTTACAAAGCTGGACTGTGTGTGTGTGATGGTGCAGCTTGCATAACCTGCATGGAGCCTGATCAGCAGCACACAACAACAACAACAATAACAGCAGCAGCAGGAGGAAGAAGAAGAAGAAGAGGAGGAAGAGGAGGAAGCTGTTCTCCGAGGCAGTGACTGGGCTGCACAGCATCACACTTCCTGTCCTCACGTGGAAAAGATGTCTCTCTGTCTCTGTCTTTAGGGGGGGGACACGGCTGTCTCTACCTGGTGACCTCTAAAAGCAGCTGCCGTTTTTAGGGAACATCCGCGCCTGCGTACATACAACACGCTGGTCCTATTAACGTCAAGATACCAAGAGCACAGCCGCCTGTTTCCCGTCAGGACTTTCAAAATAAAAGAGTCTGATGTGTAGTTGAACCCTGTTGACTGGAGCTGACTAAAATAAATTATATAATAATACGATAATGAATATGGGATGTTATTTGTCTTTTTAACAACAACAGACAACTTGTGTCTATTACAGTATCTTGCCTAGAATCACCAATGCTGATATCTCTGCTTTGCTGTTTACTTATTGAAAGAAGTAGCTGTCAAGGTAGTAGCAAGTCCTATTTCTTTACCATGAATAACTGATGGATCAAAACATATTTGCAGTTCATTTATGAGATCCGAACAATCAATTCTGTTTCACAATCTCGTGAGAATTCATAAACACAAATTAATCTAATAATCAAACATAATCCTTTGATTAATTTCCATTCAAATATCCGAATTATGCCAAAATTGTGAGGGCTGCGGACGAAAAATCGAAAACACCCCCACGCCCACGCTTTTATTTTGAAGGCCTCTACTCTCCACTTCCTGTTTTCATTTCTTTTTAGTATCTTATCTTGACGAGCCTCCTCGAGCGTGTTGTGTTCACTCACCATCTCTATGATCCTCGTCTTCTTGCCCGCGCGCTTCTTCTTAGCGACGATGTACTGCGCCAGAACCACGCCGCCGAACAGGGCGCAGACGCTGGCGCTGGCCGCGGCGCCGACCTTCACCACGGCCGTCCTGTCCATGACGGTCCGCTGCTGCTGCTGCTGCTGCTGCTCGCTGCTCCTCCACCGACAGACCGACCGACTGACCAGCTAGCCCACCGCCCGGAGAGTCAGTCCCGCTCCTGCCGTCTGTCAACGGCCGCCTTCCGACGCGGCCGAAGATCGTCTATGCACAGCGAGAGTAGTCACTCCGTACAAGTCTAAAAACAACACCCCCAAAACTACACAATACCTCAAAATAGATCAAATTATCTCAAATAAACGACCAAACAACCGTGAAAATGAAATAACACTTTTTTAAGTACATACACTGGACAATCTTTTATCTTTTTCTGCCTCTACGAAGGTACTCTCGAGTATGATACCTAGCAACACCTAGCACCTAGCAACAACACATGAACCATGAGCGACAGTAGCATCTGTCAGTTGAGGCCAACAATCAAGCTAATAAATTGTCCCAAAATGGATATTAAACCGTGTTAAACTCACCATTATCTTTGTTGCTGATCAGAACCGTCTTTTTATTTGAAAGGAGGCTTTTCCTGTGTCATAAATGCACTCACCTCAAAAAATTCAAAATAAATACTTTTGTTTGTACAGGAAACACAAAAACAAAAGTCCCCACTAACAAACTTTCTATTAAAATGCTTACAAAACTTTGCACTTTAAAAAGACTTGGGCTTTGTCAAAGTAGCTATAGCCTATTGTCCATGAAGACCAAGCCTGAACCTGTTCATAAAAGATCTGAAATGAATGGAGAAAAAAACACAATGAGAGTTTGAGTTTTGGGAATGAATTAATGAACATTAGCTGTTGATTTTATGTTTTTTGTGGAGGCTGAAAAAATGTGCCAGTTCCATCGTACAGAGTGAAGCATCCTTCCATAGACAATCTCTGTCCCCCTTATCCCTGGTTGGTTCACAGGGAGGCAAAGATGTGTAAATACCATAAATAGGCTCAAACATAATAACATTTATTCTTGTGTAGCCTATATTTTTGTAAGCTCTGTTCACAGAGACAATGGAGAATTAAAGCCATTATCTTGACTGTTTAAACTTTTGCATGTTTAACAGTCACTGAAAGATACCTAACTCCTCCCTTTATCCTGACAATTTTGCCTCTTCACCTCGATAGAGATGCAAACCTTCTCAGGAGATGGTGTAACAGAGTTGCATTGTGAACTCTGTTGTCAAATGTCAACGATAAATGTACAGTTCTGATGTTATAGCGTTTCTTTCAGACCTGGTACTGGACTTCAGCAGTGAAGGGAGTGAGATTCATTACCTGTACATAACATGACTGTCAAACACCTGTAGTTCTTTCATCATATAACCCAATATGTTTTATCCAAAAGCACCTGTTAAAAACATGTTTTGCCCCTTAGAACCAGGTCATGTTCCCTTCATCCCCTCATCACTAATTGCACACATCGTCAATAATTTTAAGAATTGTTTGATGTAATACTTGTTTGGTTGTTTCTCCTGCATGTATCATCTTGTGACTCCTCAAATTAACCTGACCTCTCATGCATTCCCACTCATTTAAAGTACAACATCAGATTTGTGCAATGAGTTTTCTTTTGACTGACTTATTTGTTTTTGGTAAATGTTCTGTAATAGAAACCCTATTTCACTTTTCTTAAGCATACAATTCAAAGCAAGCGTACAGTCATTTTATTTGGATACTGAACGAGTATTGATTTCACAGCTATGCACCACCACGACCTATTTTGCATATTTTTTCACTCAGCCACCGAACTATTGCCAATGTTCTTTGGAAGTGGCGATGCTGATAACACAAAGAGCTCCCATAGTGTAAAAACATTTCACTGTATTTGAATTTTTGTGTTTGTTATCTGCAACGGACTTTTAAAGGTGTCACTTATCTCCACCATACTACGCCTGTTCCTTCTTAATGTGAAATATATATATATACATGGACCGGTTTCTTTGATCTGGCCATGGCCTGCTGCTCTGTTACAACCTGTTTTGTTGCTTAAATGGAACAAATGATTCAATCTGAGTGAGTTTGTGTCAAAATTAACTTCAGAAAAGGGCCCTGTGGTCTTCTCATGTAGAAATGCACTGCAACATTCAGCTGAAACTATAACTGAGATTCTCCCAAAGCTGAGCAACAACCAAACTATCAGAAACAATAGTGTCATTTGAAAAGACCTTTCATTTGATGGTTGATGCCTCCTGTTCAGTGGATTGTCACTTTGAATCAGAGCTGCTGCAGAGAGGAGGAAAGAGTAGCCTGAAACTGTTACAACCTGTAGGTTCAGCTGTGTTCATGTCAGAGCTGGTTTTCTCACAGATTTTCACAGTTTATGGTTTTACATTTTCACTGTCACTGAAGAAAAGACAATGACCTGCAGGATAGAAAACCCTGAATAATAAGACAAGATTGTTCTGCAATGCCCTTTATTTTCTGCATTACTGTTTCTGCGCCACATGTTTCAGGTCAGTGGGTTAAAACTGTGCAGATGCAGAGTGAGATTTCACCAGAGCGTTATTCTAATGTGACAGATGGGCACCAGGTCTTGAACAGCGGAGAACAAAGGCGTTTGTATTTCCAGTGAAATGCCCCGTGTATCTACTGTATGCTCAGTTGGAGTACGCAAATTGTCGTTACTGTTTAACTTTTTCAACACAATGGATTCTACTTTGAAAGAAGAAAGAAGAAAAACATGGGTTTTATTTATTTTTGACTGACTTCTGACCCCTGAAAACCAGATCATGTTTCCCTCCAACCCCCTTCTCAAACTGAACAAATCATCATTTATTTTAAGAGTTGTTGGAAGTTTTGGATCATTTTTCTTGACCCCATTTTTTTCTTGACCCTTCACATTTACCTCATGACCTCTCATAGACTATATATATTTAAAATACAACAATGCCCATCAGACTTGCAGAAGAAGCTCAAAGAAGTCCAGTGCATTGTGCAGAATTCTTCGTAACTCTTGTGTTAATTACAATAGTTTTAGTCACTAATTTCACACTTTTACAGATGCTGTTTGTAGAAATGCATTCCAACATTTCCAACCTGCTTATTGATGGTTCAGAGGGAGATTTTTTTAACTGTCTTTATTCATCACAATGGACCTTTAAAAGTTTTGTCCAACATTAACTCTGTTGTAAAATTTTCTTCCATCAGTATTTTTTCTTTTCTTACAGAGTTGCAGGTGAACAGTAGTGTCGTCAGTCAGAGTTGCTGAGAGAACAATTCTTCTTGAAGCTCAGGCTGATGAGATGGGACACTTTGAATCAAATTATAATTGTGTCATAAAAGAAAAGTTTTGCATTGTCCATCGGCTGCATGGGACACTCAAATGAGCCTGTAGGGAAACCATGGCAACAGATGATGGGCTGTACCATCAGGTGTGTGTGAGTGTGAAGTGAATATAAGGAGAGGTTCTCCTCTGATCCACCAGGCTTCACTCTTCTCTCTGCAGAAGGTAAGACCTCCACCTCCACCTGCTGAACACTCTGTGCTGTAGTGTAGGAGATTTGTAAAGGCTGTTAACATTTATTCTATTTTATTTTATTTGTTTGTCGTGTTCTCCTCTGTCAGTTCTCCACTGTTGCCACCATGAGGAACCTGATCCTGGTCGTTCTGCTCCTTCAGCTTCTGCTAACACTCAAAGAAGCTAATGGAGTAAGTTCCTTTCATATATTAACAGTATATACAAAAATGCTCGATTTCTTTAAATCCTTCCATCACTGTGTAGTTGTGCTTTTCTGTAATTATTCTGTCATTGATCCCTCATTTTTCCACAGCACAAGTTTGGAGATCTGATTTCGTTTAAAAGGAAATGCTCAACATACAAGCACTTTGCTGTTTATGTGGGCAATATGGACTTCCCTGGCAAACAGCCTGGACAGGACATTTTTCACCACATAGGTAAATCTAAATTCATGTTATTTATAACACTTTTGTGCTGTGGCAGGTTTCTAACAAAGTTTACATTCCATCATGATAGCTGAACCAAAGCCCAATGGAACGTGTGGGTTCGGTGTCCTTAAAGACACAGGTAAAGGAAAAGAAGACAACTACCTGGACAAATGTGTCAAAGGAAAAAAGTTCACACCAGATCGTGCTCAGATGATAGAACGCATCAAATATTGGAACAACCCAGAAAACTGTGGAAAGTATAATCTCTGCAAAAATAACTGTGAACACCTTGCAACTCATGTGCGCTACGGCATAAAAAAATTGCGGCAGGTACGTGACACATTGCTCAGTTTCCTATCACTACATCTTCGACCACTCGGTCCATGTCAGAGATGAAAAACTAATGTCTTCAAAGTAAACATTTCAATCATGTCAGTACAAAGGAATAATACAAATTTAGCTAAAAGTTACCTTATTCACTCAGTTGTTTGTAACTGCAACTAATTTGCTTTGTTCTCAGCCAGGAACAGTCGCTGGTTTGGTTTTCAAGATGACAAATAAATGCAAGAAGCTGCTGAAGAAAATGGAAGAGAATCAGGAACCTGAAGGCGACAGCAGTTGTACAACTTGATCTTCTGCTGAAAATGCTGGTACGAAGTCCCAGCTTCACCTGAGGGCCAACGTTGTTCCGATCGTTGTTGCCTGGTTCTATTTTCTCTAATGGCATATTTATTTTATTTATTTGTTTATTTAATGAGGACAATGCACTTTGATGAACATAAAATGTAAAAGTGCCAGTTGTAGCCAACGGCTAGAATCACACTGTACGTACTGTACTCCACAGGAGGAGGGGGACACATGTCCCACAACCTGTAATGACCTATAGGTTTTAATACAGATGCAACATACGTCAAATTGGCTGTTTTCATATTGTAGGTTATGTTCACTATATCTATGTTCACCTATATGTACCTATTCACTTGTGCTTTTTTGATCATTGCATGTATTATTTGTATGTTGATAATCAAACACTTTTTTAGAGTGACTTAACATCTTTTAACATCGGTCCTTTCGGCTAATTCTGGCATATTTACATTTTTCTAAATGTTTTTATTAATGTGCCATGTCCCTGATCCTTAAACCTTTAAATAAATAAATAAATGAATGAATAAATGTTCCGATATATGTATCTGTGTTCACTTATTTACCCCTATACAGTAAAGTTTTAAGCAGGTGTGGACAAAAAGCTGAATGCTTTAAATATGGAAGTGTTAGTTTTTTTTCTTTTAATCAATTCACAAAATGCAGTGACTAAAGACACAAGAATCATAAATCAAATCAATACCTGGTGCATCAACAGCATCAGATTTCAGTAGAAATAAACAGATATGCAATGTTTAGAAATAAATCTACAATGTATACATTTTTTTTTTTTTTTTCTGGAGTGCATTTCTCTATCAAGAGAAAAGTGGATATTGGGGCAAGTGTTGTAGACAATTTAGAGGAGGAAGATTTGTTAGGCATTGATTACCCCCCACACACACCACATGAGCATCATTCATGAGAACAGTGTCCAGTGTCCACGTCTCTGTGGACCTGGTGGACAGAGACACCCAAAGATTCACATCCCTTCAGTCCAGGCTTTTGAAAAAAGAGAATAAAATCAGATAAATGTAGCAGTTACTATAAAATGGTTCAAATATATTACTGCTGAATAAATCTGTGATGTGTGCATGCGATGTGCATTTTTTGGGGGGAAATATGGCTCCTGATATAACAGTCTATATAGAAAAAGAGAAAGGGACTGTCAGAATAAAACTCACATTTAATGTGAGTTTTAGGCCGACAGTCCCTGGATCAGCTCTGTATCTCCTGGTAGAGAAACCTAAGTGTCTTTATCTTCTAACGACACTTTGCTGAGAGTCACGTTTCCACTAGCTTTAGTCAGTAAATATAAGCCAAAAAAGGGGTCAACGTTGAACAAATTCAGACAGAGAATATTCAAATGTTTTGTTCCTCAACATGTCCCGAGTGAACGGACCTTTAAAATCCCATTAAATGTCTGGTCTGTTTTGAAAAACACCCAAATATATCCCATTTATAAAATAAAATTTTTTTTCACCTGAATAGGGTATTTTGTCACCTTTAGATATCTCCATCCTTACCCTTTTGATTACTCACATTAAGACAAACAAAAAATGCATTACAAGTTTTTTGAAATTATTTTTAACATGATCAAATTTGAAAAATTGCATAAATATGCACAAAATCCATTTTGATGGCATGTATATATGAAGTTGCTGTGGTGGTACCAGCATGAAAATTGGAATGAGTTGACTCCATCGGTCAACCAACAAGAAATCACTTTAAATTTCAAGATGACTGCAATTTTTTAATGTAACATCCTTAGTAAATGTATATTAAAAGTAAAATCCAATTACAATATTAAATTGTAAAATAAACACCTGATAGCCTAAATGGGTTCCATTCAGACCTTAGTATTAACTTTTTTAACTGTAATATGTTAACAAGACTGAACAAGACATTTTCACCTGCTATACCCAATCTTTAGATCAGGTTGGTGTTGGCATATATGCCAATTAGCCATATGTAATTGGATTATGCACTGTTTGCTCATACCTGCTCTACTAAGGATGGAGACTTGAAAAATTGCAGTCATCTTGAAATTTAAAGTGATTTCTTGTTGGTTGACCGATGGAGTCAACTCTTCCAATTTTCATGCTGGTACCACCACAGCAACTTCATACATGTATATACATGTGCCATCAAAACGGTGGATTTTATAAAATGTATGCAATTTCCTGGAGTGACGCATCAAATGGAGGACTTCTCAAACATTTTATGATCATGTTAAAAAATAATTTTCACAAAAAGAATTAAAGTAATACATTTTTCTGTTTGATCTTTTGCATGTCTCAACTCAGTAATTTTCATGGAATATCTAAAGGTCCTAAAAATGGGCCAAATGAAAAATTTTTTTATGAGAAATTTCTGAATATTTGGGTGTTTTTCAAAACTTTCCCAAATGGGATTCTTTGGGGACCCCCTTTCCTCACTCGGGACATGTTGAGGATACAAAATCAGTTGAGTTTGCTTCTGTTGCAATTTGTTTAACCATTTCTCATAAAATGACTGGACTAAGACAATCTCAGTTTGGTCCCATTTTTGGGTGAAATCCTCGGCCCTGGTTCCAAGAGCCGAACTATAACGTGACGTCATCCGACTGCCTTCCGCGGATTGGGCAGAGAGTCAGCGCGAGGGCGACATGAGAATCAAACCCGGAAATTTCAAAAACATTGCGGCAACAGCGCCAGCTGATCTGTATCGAGACTGTTGTTATTCCTTCACCTGAGGAAACTGTTGCTGTGTGTAAATCCACACTGTGGTCTGTTAACGAGGTGCAGACGATTTAGTTTGGAGCTGAAAAACTGATGCAAAACCGGACAATGCATCTCAACACCCCCGTGTGAAGCTGCCCCCGCAAATGAACTAGAGAACTCAGCTGTAATGGAAACACAACCAAACCGACTGTTTGGTGCCATGCAGCGTGCTGTACAGATGTTGGAAACTGCCATAAGTGTCTTTATCTTCTAAAACAAAGTTCACTTTTCAACACAACGGTCGACTCATTGATGGTTCAGACGGAGAATATTCAAATGTCTTTATCAATCATAACGGACCTTTAAAAGTTAAATGT
The DNA here is from genome assembly GCA_030347415.2 of Decapterus maruadsi. NCBI lineage: Eukaryota > Metazoa > Chordata > Actinopteri > Carangiformes > Carangidae > Decapterus > Decapterus maruadsi. The sequence continues at coordinate 3,473,945 of CM064894.1, forward strand.
CTGTGTCTGTTTCTGTCAAACATTAACTCTAATGTTATAAAATAAAATGTATCTTCACCTGGACTGTATTGTTGTCACAGTCATCGTCCCTCCTCCCTTTTTTATTCCTTGTACAGTACTTTGGTAAACTGCAGTTACCTTAAATGTGTTTTATAAAGAAGGTTTGACTTGAATACTTAAATATGTATTATATGAACTGTGGCCATTGGATATGACACAATACAGTTATAATAAAGTCTTTAGGCCAAGAGGGGGAACATTTTACAAAAAGAGGATGTGTGAACGAGTGAAGCTTGTGGAGCTGAAATATGTTTTAATGTAACATATACAAATGTATATTAAAATAAAAAACTATACAATATTAAATGTAAAATTATGATGAAAAGGGTTAGAGTATAGCCACACACATCATGTGAGGGGAGCATGTGTGTGTGGCAGCTTCAACACCCTCTTGTGGAGACTGAAAAAATGGTGCCAGTTCCATCATCCTGAGTGAAGCATCCTTCTTCCATAGACAATCTCTGTCCACTTTATCCCTGGTTGGTTCAAATGGAGGACTCAAAGATACTCAAACATAGACACATTTATGTCTTAAAAATAAAAAAATACACACATCCTGTTCACAGAGACAGAGGAGAATTAAAGCCATCGTCTTGTCTGTTGATACTTTTGCATGTCTGAACTGAATTGACACAAAATAGGTCCTAAATTGACAGGGCCAAATGGCGGACCACACTTTGAAAACCATTGCTTTAACGTTAGACAATCTCAGTTTGTACAATGTTTGGGTGAGAATATTCACATTTTTTAAATTTTATTTGCAGTGAACGGCTCAGCTGCTCAGTCTTGGGCCACGCCCATCTTGGTCTTTGTGATATTTATAACCAAATTTATTTCTGAAAAACTGTTGCAACAACAACAATAAGTGTGAAGCTGCTGCAAATGAATAAGCCCTCTCCTCTGTAACAGACTGTTTGCTGCCATCAGCGTGCACAGATGTTCACACTGTTTATAGTTCCCATCATTAAAACAAAGGGGTGAGATGAAAAATAGGAAGACAGTGAGTGTGTGGTGGATGAAGTCTTCATCTTCATCTGTTTGTCCTGCATGTGCTCAAAGTCTCTGTCCTCCATGTTGTTGCTCTCTGCCTGGACATCTCCACCGTACTCCTTCCTGTCCTTCTTCTAATGATCATGTCGTCACTGTCGGCCTGACTATAGAGTGTCAGGTGCCCACGCCCATGGGTGGTCCATCAGCTACTTAACGCACACCTGCAGACACCTACACTGATTGACCTGAAGAAGAGCGTTGCTCCAAACGTTGTCTGTTTATTTCTTGTAGTCCTCATATTAAATCACTATTGGGAGCTACGACAGTGTTGCGAGTCTTTTCCTGTGGTTCTATGTGTACTTCCCCATCTTTACATCTCGGCCACCTTTACTGACCTTGCAGACTTCTCTTCTCAACCTGCCTCAGCCTGTCTTGTGGACATGTCACAGGTTCCTTATTACAATAACCTCTGCCCTGTCTCTCCTACTTTCCTTTAACAGATTATAGACCGAATCGCCTTGTTGTTTACAACTACTTCCGGGTAGAAAACCAGCATTCGAACAATAGTGACGGACGAGAGTTTCATTATTTTTTCATGTAAATATATCGCCGTTTAGACTAATCTGATGTTTGTAAAGTCTATGAAACCAATGATTGGACAAACAGTGTGCACATTTTAGCATTTAGACATGGTTATCATTAGCCGGGCTAGCGGTTACCTGTTTAACTTTAATAACTCAGTGACTCAATAAACAATCCATAAAAAAAAATCTCCAGCGGATATCTGAGTTACAACATGACTGAGCTACTGGAGTAGTTTCATGTCGTGTCAGACAACGAGAGGGTTTTAAGTTAACAGCTGACGTCCTGATGTTAGCTTAGCTACCGTTAGCTGTCCCTGTCAGCTGCAGCCACTGATACTTTGTAGACACCGTAACTCCGGTTAAAACATCAACTTTCCTTTCTGTGATGGGGGGCCGGGGTCAGTCTCTAACAGGAAATGATATGGGCCTAGTGACAACCAGTATTCATAGTATCGGTGAATGTTAAATTCTTTGAACACCGCCACTGGTTCTTTGCAGATTAGACAAACTGCGTTTACTTCCACCGGACAAAAATAGTCATCTGTCCACTGCTGTTTAAAAACTCAATGTATATCTATTTTCCATTTCCCCAACGGTTTTGAGATTTTGTCATCTGTCTCTTCCAGCATCACATCAGAATATTGTTTGAGGGGGTGAAAATCAGTCAGTAATTAGCATGTCCTTGGAATTGAGTGAATCTAGCATGGGACTGGACCTTTGAGCAAAGTTTGGTGATTTTTCAGCCATGGGAAGAAGGATTTCCTCGGAAGAAGAAGAAGACAGAAGAAGAATTCCTAGGAATACAATAGCGTCCTGGCTGCTTACCAGCCCAGACTCTAATTAAAGGTAGCCCACCATCCCGGGCGGCTGGATTTACTGGACTAACGATTTCTTTTTTGAATTGCACACCCGCCCCTCCGTCCAATCAGGAATCACAAAAACCGTGCCCCCATTGCTTGGCTCCACCGCGTACTTAATTGCAGCCGTTTTATGTAGCCTATTGCACCACAAGCAGAGCTATCATGATTGATATAGGCTAAAAGATTGATGACAGCAGATAGCACTGAGCTTGCTTTTGAACAGTAAAATAGGCTATTAAAAAATAAACTGTAAAGTACATTTACAAGTGTTACTGAATTATTGTATATCATCGTCAGTTCTCAAACAAAAGGCAAAATCGTTTTGCTTCAAGGTTTTATTTGTCAAAACACAGCCATTCTCACAAGCATAAAGTCTGCTAGTGTGAGGGGAATATCCACAGAGGTACTAACAGTTTAATGTGCATGAATTGTGTAATCAATTGTGTGTGTGTAATGTGTCTCAGCCAGAAGACAACCAGACTGTGACCTTTGCTTAGCCCATGCGTAAATATGAAAATAGGGAACTTGATCAGGTAGATAGTGCACTGCAGTTCTGAGGAAATCCAGACGGTGGAAGTTCAACTTAAGTACACAATGTATGAAAGTGCAAGATAGAGCCAACATAACCATATATGGCGTTGGTTGTCACAAACAAGTGTAGGTTGAGCAACAATGAGGAGGTCAAGGTTCAAGAAGATGTTGCAAGGATGAATTGGCAGTAAAATAAGATGCGATAAAACAAATAAGGTAATACAATGGGGGAGCATACGTCAGTCCGACTGCCCCAAAGTCCGACAGCTCATTTCTCCGACTACTCATTCTACAGCACTAAGGTTAGGTTTAGGGTAAGGAAAAGGGTTAGGGCTACTTAAGTCGGAGAAATGGGAGGTCGGACTAATGGACGCAAAAATAAAGAAATGTATGGTCGGACAAATGGGTAGTCGGACAGACGGGTGGTCGGAGAGATGGGTAGTCGGACAGACGCCACGCGCCCAATACAATGACTGGTTAGTTGGAAAAGTTAAAGCCCCTCGCTCAGGGGTATAAGAATCGCCACCGGAAAGATGATCCTCAGAACTCAGGGAGCTTAGCTCAAGGGCAGACTTTCTCTGTACTGTGTTCTCCAAAGATCTTTGTTAAATAAATGCTGATATATCATCTCTACTTCTCTCGTACAACGTGGTTCTTTCCTTGCATCAAACCAACTCAAAATGTTTTCAGAACTTCAACACTAGCTTAATGCTAACTGGATATGAATTTCTCTTATAACAGGCTAACAGAAATTGACTTGAACTCAAAGGATTTCCTCGGAAGAAGAAGAAGAAGACAGAAGAAGAATTCCTAGGAATACAATAGGGTCCTGGCTGCTTACCAGCCCGGACTCTAATTAAATGCAGATATTTTATAATAGGAAAATGCTATTTTAAAAAAAATAGGTTTAGGGACCCCTGATCTAGAGTATCTGCAGAAACCTGTGGCGACGTCACAGAGAGAGGCCCATCATGGTTTTTATGCCATTTCTAACCACGTCTTTCTGAGAAACACAGGGTGTCACAGTAACACCCATAACACCAACAAGTGTGAAGCTGCTGCTGAGTCAGCATGACTGGACAAACAATCCAACACTGTGACACCACACAAACATCAGATTTTCTCTTATGAAGCAAAACAAATCACCAACATGTCCATGCTGTCTAGATGCAATGTACATTATCAGATTTTTTGTTTAGGCGTTACACTGTTTATAGTTTGACCATTTCAAACAACAAGGTGAGATAAAAACAGGAAGACTGTGAGGGTATGGTGGGTGGGTCCACCAGTCCTTCAGCAAAGCAGAAGTCTTCATGTCATCTTCACCTGTCAGACTAAAGGCCGTGAAAGCTGCAGGATTATACAATACAAGACCAACCGTTGGTCGGTTGGTCTTGTATTGTACAATCCTGCAGAACTTCCTTTCAGAACTTCATAAGAATTTCCCCCTGGATGAAGAATTTCTCTTTTAACTTCCCACATAAAGTGACTTGACTCTTTTTTCATCTGTTCGAGTGATATGTTCATATAAGGTAATAATTTGACCGTGGGGGGTTTGTCCATTGTGTCTGCTGCCGTCTATAAGAAAGACAATCACTTCCCCCTAACACAGCTCACTGCAGCTCCTTCACCAAACACTGAGGGAAACCTGAGGACTCGGCGGCTCCAGAGCAACGATCAGACATCGTCTTCTACCAGAGCAGGTATGAAATAACACTTTTACACTTTGAACTCTGCTCTCATGGGAACAACTGCAGTCAATCTAAGAGTGACACTTTTAAACATCAGATTTTCTCTTATGATTAGATATTAGAATTTCTGACATTTTGACCATTTCTGAAATCTGCCCTGACAACAGCTGCCTGAACACTGACTCCCTGAGTCTGTTTGAGAAGACACACACCATGTCTCACTCCCAGATAATTAGCTCAGTGAGTTAAGCTTTGGTTAGCAATACCAGATGACAAGGGTTCGATCCTCGGCGCGGATGATAAGAATATTACATCAATATACCAGATAGTCTTTGTGCAAAATCTTAGATTCATAGCAGATGATGTTTGACACAAACATCAGAATTTTACCTCAGAAACGTTGCCTGCACAACAGTGAATGGTTTACTCAATTTGTGAAGTCACCATGGCACTGCCACTTGACAATTAGCTCAGTGTGATAGACAAAATACTAGAGTGAGACCTCCACCTCCACCTGCTGACCACTCTTGGTGAACTCTAAAATGTGACGTTGACCGTGTTTGTAGGAGATTCAGTTAACGTGATTATTTCTTTATTCTCTGTCAGCTCTCCACGTTGCCACCATGAGGAACCTGGTCTTGGTCACGTTGACCCTTCAGCTCCTGCTCACATTCACAGGGGTTTATGGGGTCAGTAAGCTCCTTTAATTATATGCTTTGCTCAGATTGGCCATTTTTAAAATCCTCTGTTTCTTCCAGTTAATAAGAATTTTATAATAGTTTTGTAATAAATGCTTAGTTGGTAAATCCCTGTTGTTTTTTGTCCACAGTTAAACTTTGGAGACATGGTCTCATTTAAAGAAATTGACATGATGGTGCCCATGGATGACCTACAAGCACTTTGCTGTTTATGTGGGGACTGAGCAGTTACCTAACAAAAAGCGTGAACAGAACATCTTTCATCGCAGAGGTACATGTATGATCTATATGTGCAGACATCATTGCTGATGATTATTTCCTGATTTCCTAAATACACTGATAATTTGTTAAAAAATGACCTCATATTGCTGCAACCAATGAAAACCCAATTATTTCTTCCTTCCTGCAGCTGTGTTTTAAAGTTTACATGCAGTGTTTCTAAAAGTTCCCTCTCACCATCGCTGTAGGTCAAAAAAAACTTAGTGACTGTGGGTTCGGTCACGTTGAAGATGAGCCTGGTGAACTGACGTTAGAAACTAAATTGGATGAATATTTCAAAAAGGAACTGAACGAACAAGATTACAAAGACAGAGTGAAAAAACGTATTGCATTTTGGTTGGTGGAGGAAAACTGTGGAACTTATGACATCGCCACAAATAACTGTGAACACCTGGCTACCGATGTGCGCTACGGACAAAGATTTTCAAAGCAGGTATGTGACACACTCAACAGTTTCCTGTCAGTTTATATTTTTATGATCTGGCCCACATCAAATGATACCAATCTGGCACATTTCATTTAGTGTTTATCCTGAGTACTGGTTGACCTCTACCAATGTTGCTAACTGCTAACATCATTGTTAAAGACAACATCTCAGTTTGAAAATGCATGCATTTCCAGCAGTATATCTATTGTTTAAAGCTGTTTTGTTAAAGCAATTAAAATAATTCTTTAATGTATTTCTGTAAAGTGGAGCCACATAAAATGCCAAGTTAAACACAACGCTGTATTTACCAAAACCCATAAACAATGTAATGTCTCCTGTTCACCCATTTAAATGCATCTCATTTGTGCTTCTCTAAGGCTGGCACACGTTTTGCTAAAGTGATCTGCCAAATGATACCAAGACCTCAACCAAGAGATACATGTGATAAATACGACAAGATGTTGGAGGAAATCAGGAAGAATGCAGAGACTCAAAGTTCCTGTGAGACCAGGTCCAGATGTCCTGATGCAGCTGGTTAAAGAGTTCCAGCTTCACCTGTTGTTGCTGTTCTTCTTCTTCTGTGCTTTGTTCAAGTCACAGTCTCTTTAAAAATAAAATACTGAGCAACAACTGTTTACCTGTTGTGTCTGGTGGTTTTATCATAAATGCACAGTTCTCACTGACCATTGATACTTAGAAACACACTTCCTGTTTAGAGACACTGGAGAATTAAAGCCATTTTTTCCTCCTCACCTCGATATAGACAAAGCCGTGGTGAATTCTGGGATTCTTCAATTGACTGAATAAGTCATAAATTTTAGGAAGTTTTTAAAGCAGATATTCATGGAGTTTTTGCAAATGGACACCAACTGTCTTTGTAACCAAAAAACATCCAAATACCTCCATGCTGCTGGGCTGTAATGTCCCTCTTGTATTGAAGCCCCGACATGAGAAATTGTCCTGAAAAAAATGAAATAAGTCTATATTTCAAACTTGTTTGTAGTGGAAGCTCCTCTTCCTGATCCGTCCATTTCGGGGCTTCAATGCAAGTGAATTTTGGGTGAACTATCCTTTTAAAACTTGTGAAGATTATTCATAAAACTGTCCCATCAGCCAAGTCTGTGGATGTATGTTAGTCTTCACTGACATCACATCACATGTGTGTGTGAGAGAGTCATTGTAGACACACTTTGTGTTCACAGAGACAAAGAATTAAATCCATCATCTTGGCTGTTGATACTTTTGCATGTTTAACAGTCACTGAAAGATACTGAACTCCCTCCTCCCTTTATTCTGACATTTCTGCCTTTAGATATGATGGTTTGTGCTTCCCCCTCCTGCTAGGTAGGAGGTAGTTCACCCTGAGACTTGGGTTAGGAATGGTTTCATCACACATAGCCTACACACCCTAGTGGTAGGCTATTAGATTCATTTCAATAAATGAAAAAATTATTAATGTAAAAGTTTATTTCAAGTACTGACAAAAATCCTTTCACCTATACCCCCACACATCAGACACATCCTGTACTTTCTGAATTGTTAAAAGCAGCAATTTTTTTTTTCCAACCGGGTTTAGGTCCTGTAGGAGAGGGGCTCTATCTGTATCTGTAGAAAGTCTCATGGAATGTATCTTGTCCAATCAAATTACTTGATCAAAGCGGTCGGAACTAACTGTTGTATAACCTCCATTACAGGAGTCTATTACCATTTACTGGAGCTTTTGGATATGAATTTTACCTTGTGGCACATCAACTACTACCATTGTGCACACTATGAAACTATGACATAATCCTGTAAACTATGTACAAATATATTATATATAATAATACAAATAAATATATAAATATATAAAACAATCACTAGTCAAAACAAATACTGTATAAAAGTGCAGTGCTGTTGGTGCCAGATGATCCTGGGGTCTCATCCACGTCATCGTCTTGGCTTTGAAAATGGAGACAAATGATAAGAATCATTTCAACAATACATCTGTCCAATTCATAATAGTGTGTACAAAACTTTCTGCAGTACTGGAGCTATATTTTGGTGAAAGTTGCAAAACTGTAGCACATATGGTTGGTTTGGTACAAAGTGTTTAAGTTAAGATGCTTAAATTTAGACGCAGGTGTGCTGAAGGAGATTGAGCGTCAGAGAGGCGCCCCCTGCTGTCGGAAAGGAGTCATAGCAGAGCGAGCTGATGCATCGGGGGAAAGCCTTCCTTTTCTACCTTCTCTGCCTGGCCACTAGATGGCAATACAAGGTCATGTACTGATGTATGAATGTATAACTTGTACAAGACTGAAGAGCAGGTTTTTATTGGTAAAATGTGAGTCATTTCATCGATGGTTATTTCAAAAACCTTTTACCTTTATTGTTTTACTAAGTGCCACTATCTTTCCTGGAGTTTGACATGGACTATGAGCTGCTTCTGACTTCCTGCTGAAGGTTTACATTCATACATGTGTTCACCATCATCAGTATTAATCAGAACATGCTCTTCTAATGTCATGCTCCAATGTGTGTATGTGTTGAATTGTCTATAACTGCACCAGTTTTCATAATGCACAGTGTATGTGTGACAGCTTCAACGCCCTCTTGTGGAGGCGAAATAAAAGTGCAAAGATGTGACAGTTTGTTCTTTTCTTTGTAGGCTACACAAACTTTCCACTTAACTTATTTTAACAAAGAAAGAGACAGAGGAGAATTAAAGCCATCGTCTTGTCTGTTGATACTTTTGCATGTTTAACAGTCAGTGAAAGATAGTGAACTACCTCCTCCCTTTATTCTGACAGTTTTACCTCGATAGAGATGCAAAAACACAAAGACAGCAGCTACATCAGTCTGAGGAGGAGAAGGTGGAACAAAGGAAACCCTGCTGGACTGATGTCAAATACTAAGAATAAATGTACGGTTCTGATGTTAATAGAGGTTTCTATCAGGTCTGGTACTGTTTTATTACATAACATGACTGAAAAAAACACCAGTGGGTTCTGTCATCATGTGACCTATTATGTTTTATTCAAAAAGCACCTGTTATTATTACATATTACCTATTATTATGGCTTCTGGAGCATTTATTTGCACTTTTTTTCTTCTTCTTCTATTTATTTATTCAGAATCTTATTCTGTTTTTATAGACTTTTTACTCTATTGTCAACACTGTAATAGCAAACTGATAAATAAAGACCTTTGACCTTTGACAACTGCACACGTCTTTATTTATTCTAACCCTCCTGTTTGTCATTCCCAGTCAAATTGACCCAATCTGTTCCCTTCCCCCATCCTTCTTTCTTTCTTCCTTCTTTCCACAATCCTTTTCCTCTTCCTTCCTTCCTTCCTTCCTTCCTTCCTTCCTTCCTTCCTTCCTTCGTCCTGACTTCTTCCTTTCTCTTTTGATCCAATTGACCCTCCATCTTTCCTTCCTTTTCCCCTTCCTTCTGTCCTTCCATCTTTCCCTTTGTCCTTCCTGCCTTCCTTCCTTTCCGCCTTCCTTCCTTCTTTCCTTTAGTTCTTCCTTCCTTCCTTCCTTCCTTCCCTTTGTCCTTCCTTCCTTCCTTGACCCAGGTGGACAACAGGAAGGTTAAAACAAATAGAAAAGTATATAAAATGTAAAGCAAGTGGTGATACAGATATATTGTTTTATTTGGATACTAAAAGAGGCGTGCGCCCTGTGTAAATATAGCTAATAACCCCAGTGAGTGTGTGATTTCACAGCTGCTGCACCACCACCGCGTCCTCGTTTGCATATTTTCTGTCATACGGCCGCTCAACCAGTTTGGAAGTGGCGTTGCCGTTCACACACAGAGCTCCTGCATGAAGACATTTGAAATGAATTTGAATTTAAATGCCTTTGTTATCGTAACAGACTTTTAAAGGTGTCTCTTATCTCCGCTGGACAGAGCCATACAGTGGTGAGAAATTGTAGTGAATGTGCACCATAGACCTGATAACAGCCTGTTCCTTCTTAATGTGAACCTAAAGGAGCTGTATGTAAGAAATATATGGAAAATAATCCTAGAAATTTTTTTTGCAGCCTGCAAATAATGTTTATTTTGATTTTGTGTTTTGGCCTGTTGCTCCGTCCACTGTTACGTTTCAATCACTAAGTCAGGAGCATTTCAGCTTCATTCAGGTTGCCAATTCCCACTGAGCTGCAGCTACATGCATTGTGGTTTACGTCTCTCGTTACTAACATTAAAAGACTTCGCTACGACTCTCAAACACGTCTTGACGAAAGCAGAAAGAGATTTGTGTTTGAAAATAGAGATGGCTGAAAGCGAGGAAGCTCATTTTCTCCTGGACACACACCTGTATGTTTGTGCACAATAATCTGTTTTCCCAGTGCATGTATTTATCTGCTTCATTTCCTTCTGTTACTACATCGAGCTGTGCTGCAGCCACAGTTTTGGCCACAGTTTTACATATGGTACAGCTCCTTTTAAAAGTTTTATTGTTTGTTAATGAAATGAAATGTCATAACAGTTTGTATGGTGAATGTCATTTCTCTTCTTCTTCTTATTGAAATCTTCTTTTCTCATACAGTCATTAGAAATGCATGGCAACATTCGGCTGAAGCAAACTGGGTTTCGCCCAAACCAAAACTTTAAAAAGAAATAAAAGTATAATCTGAAACTGTTCCAGACATTAGAAATATAAAGGTTTCTGTTTTAGGAGCTGGATTCCTACATGGAAATTAAATGGTAGTAGTGAAAAAAAAAAGAGTAAGGGAAAGTACGTGAAAGAGCTGATAAGAGTTATCCTCCAACTGTCGACTGGAGCAATCAAATGAGCCTGTAGGGAAACCATGGCAACAGATGATGGGCTGTACCATCAGGTGTGTGTGAGTGTGAAGTGAATATAAGGAGAGGTTCTCCTCTGATCCACCAGGCTTCACTCTTCTCTCTGCAGAAGGTAAGACCTCCACCTCCACCTGCTGATGCTTTGACTTGATCATCTGCTGTTTTACTTTAGAATACCATGAAGCTGGTCGATACTGATACTTATTGATACTCTGATTGATAATATTGCATTTTCATTTGATTTTGTCAAGTCTACACTTTTTAGACCTTGATTCAGTGAGCGAGAACCGGACGGCATTTGGCTCATGTTTAGTGATGAGGAGAAAACAGCTGCACATCTGTCAGCAGGTGCATGCTCAGAGCAGACATTATTTTGGAAGATCAGAAAAGCGTGCACACGGAGAAGCTCGTCCCTCCTGCAGATCCTGTAATATGTACAGTAAATACCGACAGCAGCAGCGTCTGACGATGCAGCAGCTTATCTGGTTTTTGTCCTGTTCTCCTCTGCCAGTTCTCCACTATGGCCACCATGAGGAACCTGATCCTGGTTGTTCCGCTCCTGAACCTGGTGCTCACGCTCCCAGAGGTTGATGGGAAAATAGACGTAAGTTTTAATTTAATTTTTTGTTCATTTGTTTAGTTTTTGCTTCTTTTCTTTGCACTCCAACCAAAAATGTAATCACATTCATATGTTTTCTATTTTCAATTTCAGTGGCCTATGGGTCTTGTAATAGAATGATGAAGGAGTGAGGGTTTAGGTTAGGATCAGACTATGGCTGACACTATAACTAACATACGTTTCTATTTAAACTTTCAATATCAAGTCATAATCCTTATTTGATCATGTTACAATAACCCAGTCTCTACTTACAGTGTGTTGGTTACAGTGTATGATATGTACAATAGAGATGAGAGAGAAAACTGTTGATCAATGAACAAAAAACAGAAAACACCTTGTCGACTAACTACCATCATCACACCATAAAGGTGATGGACTCCTAAGACAGGCTGGAATCAAAATATTATATAATAAAAAGCACTTATGCAATGTAAAATCTAATGTTCTAATGTTTTCTGTTCACTCCATCTTTAAATGCATCTCATTTGTAGATCATGACAGCAGCGATGTGCAAACTGTTGGCTGATAAACAACCAGCTGCATGTGCTAAACTCCTCAAGAGGGAGGAGTCAAACGGGAGGAGTGCAGCAGAGACGGACTGACGACGGCTGCACGTCATCGTCCAACCGTCCTGCTGCGATGGGCCGGCCGACCTGTTGCTGCTCTTCTTCTGTGCTTTGTTCAAGTCACGGTCTTCTTAGAAAATAAAATACTGATTTGGAACTGTTCATCTGTTGTCTCTGATGGTTTTGTTATAAATACACAGTACAGTCACTGAACACTGACACACTCGTGGCAACAATGCACACTGGACTCTCTGGGACAACAGTCAGACATCACGGAGATGGTGCATGAATTAAGCAGTAGCTATAATATTCATTATTATATGAACTGTGGTCATTCTACTGCTGTACATGTACACGACACAATACAGTTAGAATAAGGTCAAGGTCAAGAGAGAAAACTAAAGTCTGGTGAAGCTTGTGGAGCTGTAATGTGCTACATTAAAGTCAAAAAGCTCCTTTATGTGAAAATCAATCAGTAGCAGCTTCTCTAAACCACACGTCATGTGATGGGAGAGACTGACTGACACTTTATATTTCCACCTCCACTGAGTGTCCCACTGTGTTTGCATGTGGTTCAGGATCACCTATGAATGAATGAATGAATGAGGAACAAGGAAATGTGAAAACTATATCAAACCAAATGCTGCGGGGGGAGACCGGGGACGGTTGTAACATCAGCTCAGTTTAGTCCTTCTTCCATATTGTGAGGATGTATCGCCCTGTAACAGACACAGACCGTTTTAGAAAGAAAAAAAACAAACTAATTTTGATGGAAGAAAGTTTTTTTTTTTTTCTTGAACTTAATTTATTTTTGTGACAGCACTATCTGCTTAAACTCATCACAGTAAGTTGTTTGTGCTAAGCTATAGTTGTGGCTCTGCGTTGGTTTATGACAACAATGAAAAATATTAACCCACTCCAACCAAAAAGGTAATTGCATTTGCATTCACATGTTTTATTTCAATTTCAGTGGCCTATTGAAAAAGAATGATGAAGGAGTTAGAGTTTAGCTTAGGATCAGACTATGGCTGCACTGTAACTAACACACAAATGATGTTAAAAAGTAATTAAAATGTTATATTTAAACTTGCAATATCAAGTCATATTGTCATAATCGGACTATAGGGTGAAAAGTAACATTTCACTCCTAGTGTTTGAGACTTCATCTGCACCATTTACATAATAACTAGTTTAATGCAATAAAACATACAATAGAGATGAGCTGCAGTTGGTCTCTCCACCTCACTTCACACACATGGTGTAATAACGTTTCAAAATATCTGTCAATCTGAAAGAGTGTCAGCCTTTAGACGGATCGTCCAATCACCATGCAGAAGCCCAGCGTCCAGGCTCCGCCCACTGCTCCGTTCACTCCCACAGACGCTGACAACATCACAGCATTATGTCCAGTTTCTTTACTGTCTGAGCTTCAACAGGTTTAATGCAAGAATAATCTAAAACACCTGCTCTGTCAGCATGTGAACCATTATGTTTTATTTAAAAAGCACCAATTAAAAATAATTAAAAAGTATTATTCTGACCCCTTAAAACAGGAACATGTTTCCTTTTAACCTGCACATGTCATCATTGATTTTAAGAGTTGTTGGATCTATTCTATTTCCTCTTGTGACTCCTCACATTAACCTTATGACCCCTCAAGCAGGTCACATTTAAAGAACAACAGTGTCCATCAGACTTGTAGAATGAGTTGAATATATAAATATATATATAAATAATAAATATATATACCTTTTCAGGTGACGACCTCTTGAAGCTCATCAAGAGAACGTGTGCAAAGCAGTAATCAGAGCAAATGGTGGCTACTTTGGAGAAACTAGAACATAAGACATGTTTTCAGTTATTTCACACTTGTTAAGTACATAATTCCAAATGTGTTCATTCATAGTTTTGATGCCGTCAGTGAGAATCTACAATGTAAATAGTCATGAAAATAAAGGAAAGACATTGATGTGTTGGTGTGTCCAAACTTTTGGCCTGTACAGTATAGCCTATAGCACATCGGCTTCTCTCTCATTTCTTTCAATGTAAAAGTCCTGCTGTAATTATGGAAACCTTAATATCATTGAAAAGAAATAGAAAAGCACATACAGTGTTAAACAAGTGCAAATACAGATATTGCTTTATCTGGACACTAAGAAGTGTGAGCTGTGTGTAAATGAGTGTGTGATTTCACAGCTCAGCACCAGGTCCTCCTTTGCATACACACACACACACAGCTCCCTGCATGAAGACATTTCATTGAATTTGAATTTAAATGTCCTTGTTATCTGTAATGGACTTTTAAATGTGTCACTTATCTCCACCGGACGGGACAGAGCCATACAGTAGCACCATTATAAACCATTCCTTCCTAATGTGAACTTATACTTATACTCACCCCCCGGTCCACCCCACACATGAATGAGGAACAAAGACATATCAAACCAAAACAAGGAAATGATTCGAGGGAGACCAGGGATGGTTGGAAATGTTTTTTGTGTGTGTCTATGTAGATAACTTTCATACTACTTGCCAGTGCTAATGTTTTAGGTGTTCGCTATTAGGTTACATAGTTCTTGGTTATTACTGTAAGAATATTAACCCACTCCAACCAAAAATGTAATTACAATTACATTGCACTCAAACGTTTTCTTTCAATTTTTTATTGAAAGAGAATGATGAAGGAGTGAGGGTTCAGGTTGGGATCAGACTATGGCTGACACTGTAACTAACACACAAATTATGTTCAAAAGTAATTAAAGTCTATTTAAACTTCCAATATCACGTTTTTGAGAGAGAGAGGGAGAGAGGGAGGGGGAGAGAGAGAGGCAGCTTCAACGCCCTCTTGTGGAGACTGAAAGTAATGTGTCGGTTCCATCACACAGAGCGAAACATCCCATCACTGGTTCTCAAAGTTTTTTTTTTTTTTTTTACATCAAGAATCCCTATGTTGACAGCGCCAAATGGCGTGAATTAGAAATAGGGTTAGGGTTTGGGTTCAGGTTATACATTTCTAGATGCCAAAAACTTCTCAGGGTTTAGGTTAGGTTGACACAAACTAGGTCCTAAATTGACAGAAATTTGAGAAATTTCTGGAAAAAGTGGCACAACTTCTACAAAAACAGAAGTGGTAAAAGGTTGGGGCCCCCCTTGAATCCTCTGCTCCATACCACTTGGGTGGTCGTGAGAAATAAATGATGATGATGATGATGATGATGATCTGCTGCAACCCAATTTCCCAACGGGGACAAATAAACACTACTACTACTACTACTACTAACATACGACGTCGATGACACAGTGAAACAGTGGACACAGATCAATGTCAGACAGACAGATCAGCTCATTAATTACAGAAATCGCTCCTCTATTCGGTCGTCCAGCGAGATGCAACTTTCACATTTCTGCTGTGCACAAGATGAACATTGTCTCAAAATCGAAAATATAATCTAAAACCACAGTGACACAGAATAATATATGTCAACACGCTGAGGTGTTAAAGAACAACATCACACCTTCTTCAGCTACAGGCAACTGCTCTCTTCCTGTTCATGAGTTTATCTTAGCAATGAGGCCATAAGGGGCAAAACTTATTCAGATTCTGCAAAAATGCAACAATGCTATTGGAACATGTTTAATGCCCCCTCCAAGGAGGAGCACATGACTCCTAACCTGATGTCACCAAGTCTCTGTGTGCACTCGCATGCAGACTTTTGTGTGTGTGACAGTCCACCTCTTGCAAGATAAGACAAAGTTCAAACCTCTTTTTGCTGGATTTAAGATTTCCTCCAATTTTCTCACGAATTAAAGGACTCTTCCACAGCACCACCATGAGGAACCTGGTCTCGGTTGCACTGGTCCTTCAGCTTGTGCTCACACTCACAGAAGCTACAGAGGAAGTAAGTTCCTTTTATATCCACCTTATTTTCGAACGCGGAAGTGAGGTGACTACGAACTTCCGGATTTTTGTACGGCACCTCCGGTCAGCCACATTCCCTAACCGGTCCGAGTTAACACTGTACTACGAGGAAACTATCTCTCACTTATTTTATCATTGTGCTTATAGCAAATCTTTTTGGAATGATGTTCAACACTTTGTGCAAATTAAAACAGGAAGAATGATCAGTTTCCAGGAAAAACATATTTTTATTTATTTTGAAGATCAAGACAAAGATGTTTGCTTTTTTTGCCAGTTAATCTTGAACTTAGGGAAATTCCACATCCACAAAAATAAATGGGCCAAATCTAAACCGAACATTGTACCCTTTAAACATGAACTGCATCGCTATGCTGCCGCAATCAAGGACATTAAAAACAAGAAAGCTACCAAAACCTACTCTATCATGGAGAAATTTTGTGTAAGTGAACTGTAACGCCTCTGTCTGTCTTGTCCTTATTTTGTTTTTGTTTCTGTTTTTGTTTTCTTTGTCCATTGTTTATTACTTGTCTTGTGCTACCTTGTTGTATTTTCATGTATAATTGTATTAAATGTCGCACCAATAATGAAAAAAAAACAACAAAAAAACACTGTACTACGAAGCTGGCTATCAACTTGGTTTGTTACTTTTCATGCTCTGAAGCAACGTGTTGCAAGAGAAACTATGATGGGAGGTTGGTACCACATCCTCAGATAGGTACCAAATAGGCTGTCTCTCTGTAGCTGGACCGGAAGTGTTGCACCAAAAAACACACATGAAAAATAAGGTGGATATAAACTGTTTATTTTACAACAATGCTCGGTTTCTTTCAATCCTTCCATCACTAGATAGTTGTGTGGGAACTTAACTGCAGCTTCTATTAAACAACAAAGCAGGACTCCTCGGTGTCTTTTCTGGGTTTTTACTGACGAAAAAGTACTCACAAATACATACATCGGCTACTAAAAACTGCTCGGAACGTCTGTTGTTGTTTTTAACGTTTTTTCAACTGTTTACTCTCTTCTTCTTCTACGGTTTGAACTCTGACCCGTTACAAACTGACATGTAAATAAATGAAGCGCCACCTAGTGGTCTCTTTCTGAAACATGCCAAATATAATATAACTGCATCCTGTGTATATGTAATGTTACTTTTAACTGTATATTTAATACCATCTTGACATTAATCATGAAATATAATTAATAAACAATTAAAGAACAATTTCTTAATAATAATAAACTTAGATTCTGAATAATAATGAATTAAGGATACAACAAGTTGTGCTTTTCTGTAATTATTGTGTTATTGATCGCTGATTTTTCCACAGTACGAGTTTGGAGATCTGATTTCATTCAGAAGGAAAAAGTCATCGTACAAGCACTTTGCTGTTTATGTGGGCAATATGAGCTTACCGGGCAAACAGGCTGGACAGAACATTTTTCAACGTATAGGTACGTTTACACTGATATCTTTTATATAACATTCCTCCCTTGTGGAAGGTTTCTCACTAAGTTTATATCGTATCATGGCAGGTCCACAAAAGGCCACTGGAGACTGTGGGTTTGGTGTCCTTGAAAAGGAAAAGGGTAAAAGAGCCAAAGACAACTACCTGGATGAATACTTCCCAGGACAAATGGGTACGGCAGCTCATCGTGCTCAGATCATAGAACGCATCAAATATTGGAACAACCCAGAAAACTGTGGAGTTTATCATCTCAGAAAAAATAACTGTGAACACCTTGCAACTCATGTGCGCTACAACTACTCAATTTGTCTGCAGGTATGTGACACAAACATCTGTGACCGCTTGAGCCACAGAATAGAAAAACAGTTGTCTTAAAAATGTAACAACAAATGAATAATACAATTATAATGGAGCTAAAAGTTGCAGATTTCACTCAGTTGTCAGTATTTAACGGCATCTAATTTGCTTTGTTCTCAGAAAGGAACAGCTGCTGGACGTATGTGTAAGATAGGGTTGAAGAGTTTGGATTGTGGTAAAATCGATAAACTGGTGAAGAACATAGAAGAAAACGAGAGAAATAGAGAAGAGTGCAACAACACGAGTTCATTGAAGCCTCAGGAAGAAAATGAGGGCGACAACAAGAATTCGTCTTCTGTTATGAAGACTTTGATTACTACGGTCTTAATTGCTTCAATTGCCTCTGTTGTGTGGTGTTGTGTGAAACGCAAAAATGGAAATTATAGGTGCTGCGCAGCAATGCGTCGGGTCTGCGCTTTTATTGTCAAACTCTATGTAATGCGTAATGTTCACTTTGAACCAGCTGAGGACTGAAGCCACAACCTCTGGAATCAAAGCCCGTTGTCTATCGCACTGAGCTAATTGTCAAGTGGCAGTGCCATGGTGTCTTCACAAATTGAGTAAACCATTCACTGTTGTGCAGGCAACGTTTCTGAGGTAAAATTCTGATGTTTGTGTCAAACATCAACTGCTATGAATCTAAGATTTTGTACAAAGACTATCTGGTATATTGATGTAATATTCTTATCATCCGCGCTGGGGATCAAAACCACATCGTCTGGTACCACAAACCAACACTTAACTCACTGAGCTAATTATCTAGAGCTGAGACATGGTGTGTGTCTTCTCAAACAGACTCATAGAGTCAGTGTCCGGGCAGCTGTTGTCAGGCAGATTTCAGAAAAGGTCAAAATGTCAGAAATTCTAATATCTAAACAAAAAATCTGATAATACATTAATTGCATCTAGATAGCATGGACATGTTGGTGATTTGTTTTGCTTCATAAGAGAAAATCTGATGTTTAAAAATGTCACTCACTGCAGTTGATCCCATGAGAGCAGAATTCAAAATGTTCTAGAAAATTCAGTTTTTGAGATAAAATTCTGATATTTTCCAAACTTCATCAACCATGACTCTACAATATTCTCAATTTTTTTCAGAAAGATAGAAAATGTATTTAGCAGGAATTTGATGGTATATGTTTACAGTAGTGTTTACAGTCAAACGTTTTCATGCACTGTAGGCTCAATTTTTGCTTAATCAAAAATCCGAGAAACAAGTTTTGTGGAGGACAGTCTGGAGATGCTCTGTAGCAAGTTTGGTGACAATTGAGCAAAAATTGTAGGAGGAGATACATTTATAAAGTTTTACACTTATTGAAAAAAACAGAGTGATGGACTTCATAATTTGTAATAAGTTTAAGTTGACAAAAGTTTCAGCAGTATCTAGGCTACATTGTGGTGAAGTTTCACAGCTGTAGCATCTGCCGTTGGCTTGGTAGGAATTTTTAAAGTTTTTAAATCTAAACGCTTATTGTTTTATACATTATTACAAACTATATGATTTAGTAATACCTATAATATATAACATATAATATAATAATTACCCCTTTCAATGTATATATGTATATATATTTTGTTTTTGTGTTCATTGTTTGTTTGTTTGTATTTTGTATGTTTGCATGTATTAATGTTTAAATAATAAAGTGATGGAGATGCAACAGGTGCAGCTCAGTCCTCTCCTCACTTTTCTACCTTGGCGGTCTGGCCACTAGATGGCAGTAGAGGACACAGATGAAAACATCTGTCTGTAGCTGCAACGGACACTGAATCACAGACCAGAAGAAGAACTGAGTTGTTTCATTGTCAAAACTGTGCAGGATTTTACAGGTGCAGGTTTTTACAGGGAGAGCAGCGGGAATATTTAATTTAATATTTTTGATTAACCTACTCCAACCAGAAGGTAATTGCATTTGCATCCATGTCTTCTTTCAATTTCAGTGGCCTATTGAAAGAGAATGATGAAGGAGTGAGGGTTTAGGTTGGGATCAGACTCTGGCTGACACTGTAACTAACACACAAATTATGTTCAAAAGCAATTAAAATGTTGTATTTAAACTTCCAATATCAAGTTTTTGTCATAATCAGACTACAGGGTGAGAAGTAACATTTCACGACTTCTGTTTGAGACTTCATCTGTGTTTGTGTTGCAGAGTTAAACATGTGACACAACATGTGTCTGCTGTTACTGATGACATGTAACACTATTAAATAAGATTCATGACAGAAACTTGAAATCAAAGGCTTTTTGTTCATACTTTTTAACATAAATTGTGTTGTTTTTAACATCTTTCAATGTTGTTGTTGTAGCCATGAACCTGTTTACCTACAGCTGACTTGTAGTTACAGTTACAACCACACAACGTTGTCTCCTTGACCCTCCTTTATAACTCTGTTCTGTTTCTCTTTGTCGACGGTTCAGCTTCTCCAGATTCTGTCTCTAGATACAACAAAGTGTGTTATTCTGTGGAAGCTGAGTCTGACGTCTTCTCTTCTGACTCTCTGCTCAGGCTGCAGGAGGTCAAACAGTCTCCATCTACACTGCATCCCAGGACATTTACTCCAGGTGGAAAAAAGTACGCTTCATGTGGTCAAAATGGAACAACAACAGTCACAACATGCACAGCGTGACAACATACATGACGACACAGTGGAACAGTGGACACACATCAATGTTAGACAGACAGATCAGCTTATTGATTACAGAAATCGTTCCTCTATTCGGTCGTCCAGCGACGTGCAACTTTTACATTTCCGCTGTGCACAGGACGATATGCAGGTTGTCTCAAAATCTAAAACCACAGTGAGACAGAGCAAGATGTCAACACGCACATGTTAAAAAACCACAACACACCTTCAGTTACAGGCAACTGCTCGCTTCCTGTTTTCTCATGAGTTTATCTTACAATAGCCTAATGACATGCCATAAGCGGCAAGTGCAGACCTGTACTATGATTGGTCTGTTGCAAACGTATTCAGATTCTGCAAAAACGTAATAATGCTATTGGAAAATGTTCAACACCGCCTCCGAGGAGGAGCACGACTCCTTCCCGCTCCTGAGCCTCACCTGATGTCACCAAATCAAATGTGCACTCGCATGCAGACTTTTGTGTGTGTGACAGTCCACCTCTTGCAAGATAAAACAAAATACTTTAAGTGAAACCTCTCTTTGTCCAATTTAAGATTTCCACAGCACCACCATGAGGAACCTGGTCTTGGTTGCACTGGTCCTTCAGCTTGTGCTCACACTCACAGAAGCTAAAGAGGAAGTAAGTTCCTTTCATATATTTAACTGTATATTTTACAACAATGCTCAGTTTCTTTCAATCCTTCCATCACTAGGTAGTTGTGCTCTGTAATTATTTTGTAGTTAATCCCTGATTTTTCCACAGTACCAGTTTGGAGATCTGATTTCGTTTAAAAGGATGTCTATCTGCAGAAAAGCATTGTACAAGCACTTTGCTGTTTATGTGGGTGATGTGGACTTCCCTGGCAAAAAGGCTGGACAGGACATTTTTCACCACTCAGGTAAATCTACATTTATGTTATTTATTTATCATTCCTTCCTGTGGCAGGTTTCTAACAAAGTTTATATTCCACCATGATGTGCACCATGGGACAAAGGAGGCTGTGAGTTTGGTGTCCTTGAAGAGCAAAAAGGTGTAGGAGCCAAAGAAAACTACCTGGATGACTGTTTCAAGGGAACGTTCACACCAGATCGTGCTGAGATGATAGAACGCATCAAATACTGGAACAACCCAGACAACTGTGGAAAATATAATCCCTGCACAAATAACTGTGAACACCTTGCAACTCATGTGCGCTACGGCATAACAAATTTGCGGCAGGTATGTGACACACTGATCAATTTCCTATCACTACATCTTTGACCACTTAGTCCATGTCAGAGATGAAAAACTAATGTCTTCAAAGTAAACATTTCATTCATGTCGGTACAATTAAAATGGAGCTAAAACTTACTGAGTTCACTCAGTTGTTTGTAACTGCATCTAATTTGCTTTGTTCTCAGCCAGGAGCAATCGCTGGTTTGGTTTTCCTGATGACAGATAAATGCAAGGAGCTGCTGAAGACCATGGAAGAGAATCAGAAACTTGAGCGCAACAACAATTGTACATCTTATGCTGAAAATGCTGGTACGAAGTCCCAGCCTCACCTGACGGCCATCGTTGTTCCGATCGTTGTTGCCTTGTTCTGTTTTCTCTAGTGGTTTATTTAGGAGGAGGGGTGTATGTCCCACAACCTGTAATGACCTACAGTATAGGTTTTAATACAGGGTCAAATATAGGTGCGACATACATCAAATACGTAGACAATTTAGAAGGGGAAGATTTGTTTGGCATTGATTATCCTGTGGGGGATGATACTGTATCACCCTGATACTGTATATTACTGCTGAATAAATCTGTGATGTGTGCATGTGATGTGCATTTTTTTTTGGGGGGGGGGGGATATGGCTCCTGATATAACAGTCTTTTTCACATGGTCAGGTGTTAAAAAAGCACTAAAAATCTCAAAAAAAGAAAAAAGAGAATCGTTTAGAACTGAATCGTGACCCTACTGTAAGAATTGGAGTCGAGTCGAATCGAATCGTGAGACACCCAAAGATTCCCAGCTCTAGTTTATATGGCCTCTTTGGGTCATATTTAAGGTGCTTCTGTGCTGGACTGTGTTATACTGAACATTATGCATAACTGCAACTAAAACATTTATGACAAACGTTTCATATGAAATCGAAGACAGACCTGGTAACATCGGTTGGTCCTATCACTAACGTCTAGACAGGGTTAGAGAGGTCTGCAGACTGTTGCACGGCTGTGTTGTGAATTCTAGTCAGTTGGAGGTTGGCTTTGTGTCGTTGATCACTAGGGTTGCCACCTTTGAGTTTTGAAAATAAGGGACACTCAACCAAGTGGCAGCCGGGGGGTGGGGGGTGGGGGGGTGGGGGTACTTTTCATGTAACCCTCTGTATTTTGTACACGGTCAATTTCTTGTATTAACACAATTACAAAACTTAGTTTTTCTCCTTGGAAAATATTTTAATAAACTGGAATGGGGCCACGTACAGTGCACCTTATTGAGGTTAACACTCAAAGCAGATATCAGTGGAATGTTTTGTTAATCTAAGTCCTAAATTGTCCTATTTTCCGTCAGCATCACTTCCATAGAGTGTTTGGTCGACATAGTGACTTTCAAAGGAAACAGGACGGTAAAAACAGGTTGCCTGGAACGCTACAAAGTCGTAGTCGTGACATGAAGCTGTAATTTACGGTTTCAAAAGCCTGGAACGCAGCATTAGACAAAACGACTGGATCGCTGATATCTGCTTTAACGTAGCTATAGGCCAAGATGGACCACTTGTTTGATCCAAAACATAAAGCTGCAATATCCCACTTAAATATAATAGTCATAAATATTAATGCCTAGCCTATGTGAAGAGGTTGTCACACGTAATGATTCCTCAAAACAGTGCTTTATGCAGAGCTCCTACTTCCTGAACATTTAAACAAGCTCCAATAATGGTAATACATTATTGGACTAACTGATTACTCCAGGTGTGTCTGACTCTGACCTCAGTAGTCACAACAATGGTCAGACACACCTGGATTAATAAGTTTGTCCAATAGCCCAATATTAATAAATAAATAAAGGATCTAAGTTCAGGAATTGGTGGAGCTGTGCATAACGCCTATTATTAACAGTGATTTACCATGGTTACATGCAAATAAAAAAATGATCAGAAATAATTAAACACTGTGCTAATGTTCAAACTAGTTCAAGCCCAGCTGCAAATAGACAACCAGCAACAGCAGGTCAAACGACTAAACTAAGCAGCCACTGAGTCAGTTTGCTTTTGTTTATGCAGCCTAATAAAATAAAAGCCTAATATAAAATCAGCCCAGTGCGTGATGGGATAACGTTGCCGCTTCAAGTGGAGATTTTTTCCCCGCATATTGCCCGTTCATTCATCATCCTCTGAATCAAACAGGTGGTGAGAAATCCGCAGCACTACCTGTAGTTCGCTATGATTCATCACGGGAATGAGGCGGTCAGACTAGCAGTGATCAGACCTGTACTGCGGAGGAGGCTCGAGCCAGCTTTGTGTTCATGTCAACAAAACCCGAAGCCCCGGTTCGAGTTAACACGGCGACGTTGGTTATCGACTTGGATTGTTACCTCCTCAACAGCTGATTTTCTCAGCTGAACATCTAACTATGATCTCTGCTTTGTTGTAGTTCTGACAAATGCCGCGGATCTTTACTGAACACACGTGGAGTGATGCTGCATTCATGACAACTCGGAAATACGGGACAAAGCCCGTCCCGTATTGATTCAAAACGGGACGCACTATTTTACGTCAAAATACGGAACGATTCCGTATTTTAAGGGACGGGTGGCAACCCTATTGATCACGTAGCCTGGACTGTAAGTCACGTATATCACTTTGATGTGACCTGTTTCAGTTTCAATTTCTACTTTTACTGTAAAGAGGATGTTGTTCAACTGCCTGAAAGCTGTGAAAACCACTGTCCTTTTTTGAGGGGGGTTGTAGTAGCCTAGAAGAAGAAGAACTTTATTTGTATAGCACCTTTCACAGGTAAAAAAAAAAACCACGAAGTGCTTCACAGTGTTAAAAACAAGCAGAGCAAACAAGACAAAAATATACAAGAAAAAAATAAATAAAAACCCACAGGTTAACCAAAAGCTTGTTTAAACAAGAGAGTATTTAAGTTCCTTTTAAAAGTATCTACAGAATCCAGACAGCGTAGTGAGGAGGGTAACGTGTTCCACAACCTGGGGGCTACAGCAGCAAAGGATCTGTCCCCTCTGGTTTTAAAGTGCGTGTGCGGAATATCTAAAAGCCGTTGGTCAGAGGACCTCAGACTGCGGGTGGGGGTGTAAAACTGTATAAGATCAGAGAGGTAAGAAGGGGCTTGACCGTGTAAGACTCTAAAAGTAAGAACTAAAATTTTAAAATGTATTCTAAAATGTAAAGGTAACCAGTGTAGTGCAGCTAAGTTCTCAAGATTGTGGGTGTGTCTCAACAACAAACGAAAGAAAAGACCTGTCACGTCTGTGTTGATAGTTGTAAGGACATGAATAAATAAATAAATAAATAAATAAATAAATAAATAAATAAAACTACATTGTATAGATGCAGCCTAAGTAGTGGAGTGAAATCCTGGAGATGTGTGGCAAGTGCAGTTTCTTTCAATCCTCCTTCCATCACTAGGTAGTTGTGCACTGGAGATAAAATAACTTATAACGGCATCGATAACGTGTCTGTATAACTTCACACTGGTCCTGTTGTTTAGCTGTGATGCTGCAGCTGCACACAACTGGAACAAACTACCAGCAGAACTGAGATCAGTTCCAACTGTGAGCACTTTTAAATCCAGGTTTAAAACATTCCTCTTTTCACCTGCTTTTAGCTGAGCTCCTGTTTTTTTTAGAACATTTAATGTATCTATTTTCTTTTATTTTACTTTTATTTGCTCTTCATTTTAACTCGGTTTTTAAATGTTTGTTTTTATTCTGTTTTATGCTTCTCTCTTTTCATGCCGTCCGTAGACGTAGAGTGGAATGTGAAGTCACGTGCAAGGGGTCATAATATAATAAGATAATATGAATATATAATATAATAATAACCCCTTTCAATGTGTATATATTTTTTGCTTTTGTGTTCATTGTATGTTTATTGTACATATATATATATATATATATATATGTTTTAAAAAGTGATGGAGATGCAACAGGTGCAGCTTGCAGAGCTCAGTCCTCTCCTCATTTTTCTACTTTGGCGGTCTGGACACTAGATGGCAGTTTTTTACAGGATGCAGGTTTTTACAGGGAGCAGCGGCGGGTGGAACATCATCATTTTCATTAATAAGGGAAAACAAAACCCGCTCCCTCTCTGAACATGCATGTGAGAAGAAGTGTGTGTATCAATCATTCAATCAATCAATACAACTTTATTGTCCCAGCAGGGAAATTTGTCTTGGACATTCTTGTGCGGCAAGTGGCTGCATTTCATACAGATAGACACTGCTGCCAAAAAACACAGTTTGTTTTTTGATAAGAAATAATCTTTTGTACAAAGTCTAATATTTTGATCAGTTCTGATACCGATGAAGTTTGAATTATGTAACTTGTATCAGATTGAAGAGCAGGACCTACGGTAAAATGTGAGTCATTGTTCATTTCAAACACATTTTACCTTTATTGTTTCATTAAGTGTCAACCATCTTTCCTGGAGTTTTACACGAACTTTCTGACCTGCTGAAGGTTTCCATTCACAAATTAGGGTTGGCAAGATGACCAATTAAGAAATGCCTTCTTTTTTTTTAAAGAAGCCTGCATCAGATTTGTTAAAATGTACATTTTGTGTTTATGTTGGTTTCATGTCATTTGAACAGACTGAATGTCCTGAAAATGTCAAATTGTGTAACAATAAAAAGAACAATAAATATTAAATGTGTTAGTGTGCCTACTTCTTCTGAAAACATTAAATATAAAAGATTTTTTGGTGTATTTTTAATTTTACATTTAATGCATTTTGGTGATCACATGCCCTGAATGCGACAAATTATGTCAAATTATGCATTGCAAAAGTGTGTGTACTGTGATGTACAAAACAAAACCACCAGAGACAACAGATAAACAGCTGTTGCTCAGTATTTTATTTTTTAAGACGACTTTGACTCATCAGAAGAGAGCAGCAACAGGTCGTCCTTGGCAGCAGGACGGTTGGACGATGACATCATCATCAGTCCGTCGCTGCTCCGTTCCTCTGGTTTGACTCCTCCCTCTTCAAGAGGTATCGACGACATTCAGGTAGTGACTTTCCTGTTTTATATAGGCACTTCTCAGGCGTCCTCTTGAGGTACAAATGAGATGTATTTAAAGAAATCATTAGACCGATTATGGGCTTTGTTGCAGAAATTACATCAAAAAGATCAAATAGATGCTGCTCAACAACAGATATACGGCTGGAAACGTCACAGAATAATAAAAACGTCTTGATTCCAGGTTTTGGCACCATGATGATGATGATTAGCGTGATAAACTGTTTTCTGTTTGTTGTTCATCAATCAACAGTTTTCAGCTAAAGTTGTAAATTAATTCAGACAAAAGCAAATGAATACTTACGATTCCAACCGCATGAGCGTCTGGGAGCGTGAGCAGCAGGTTGAGGAGCAGAACAACCAGGACCAGGTTCCTCATGGTGCAACAGTGGAGAACTGACAGAGGAGAACAACAACAACCTGTCAGTCATCTTGATGTTAAATTATTCCTCAGATAAAAACAGACGATAATTTAATTTAAAATCTAAACCTTTAACAAAGTTTGTATCAAACAGAAGAACACAGCACAGAACCTGAGTTTCTGAGATGTTACATTAAAAGTTATTCAATCACATAAACTACATAAAAACTGAACCGGTCTTGAGAAATAAAACTCCCAAGTCCCACTCCAGACGGAGACCTTGAACACAACACAGCAGAGGTTGAGTGTTCAGCAGGTGGAGGTGGAGGTCTTACCTTCTGCAGAGAGAAGAGTGAAGCCTGGTGGATCAGAGGAGAACCTCTCCTTATATTCACTTCACACTCACACACACCTGATGGTACAGCCCATCATCTGTTGCCATGGTTTCCATACAGGCTCATCTCCCGACAGTTGGAGGAGTTAATGTTTGACAGAGACATTTAACTTTTAAAGGTCCGTTATGATTGATAAAGACATTTGAATAGATTCTCCGTCCATGTGTTGAAAAGTGAACGTGACTCTCAGCAAAGTGTCGTTAGAAGATAAAGACACTTATGTTTCCTACAGAGGTGATCCAGCATCACATATATAATACATTAATATATTTGATGTTTGTATATTTATTTGTATGTGTGAGTGTGCATCTTACTTCTGTCCTATTCTAATATGAACAGGAGAAAGGAGGAGTGAAAGTTTCATTTTGCAGAAGGATTAAATTAATGTAAATATGCAGAACTTTGTAGCGTGTTTCATGACTTTGTTTGGTCAGATTGTTCATGGAGCACCATGAACACAGCTGGACAACAGCTGATGCAACTAGACAATGAAAACACAAGACAAGTCAACCTTTCTTTATAAAACACATTTAAAGTAACTGCAGTTTGACAAAGTCCTGTACAAGGAATAAAAAGTGGAGGAGGGACGATGACTGTGACCACACTGCAGTCCAGGTGATGATACATTTTATTTTATAACATTAGAGTTAATGTTTGACAGAAACAGACACAGACATTTAACTTTTAAAGGTCCGTTATGATTGATAAAGACATTTGAATATTCTCCGTCTGAACCATCAATGAGTCGACCGTTGTGTTGAAAAGTGAACGTGTCGTTAGAAGATAAAGACACTTAGGTTTCTCTACCAGGAGATACAGAGCTGATCCAGGGCCTGTCGGCCTACGTGCATAAACTTATTGTGAGCAGTGAGTTTCCTGCTTCATGTGTGATGAGCTGTTCCCATTTAGGATATTGCATCTCTACTGTTGATTGTTTTTGTTGAATTTACTTGCAGCTCGTTCTGTTGTCGTCTGCTTTTACATTAAAAACAACAAAACAAGAGAGTCACGTTCAGTTTTTAAAGGGATAGTTCAACATTTTTGGCAAATTGGCCCATTGCCATAATCCCTATAGTCATAGCAGTAGGTTCGTTACCTTTAAGGGCTGGAGGCTGAGGGAATTTCTTGGTTTCCCTCATCAAACTCATCAAATACAAAATCCCCAAACTCCAAAGCGCTTTTGTGGACAAGGTGTGACCTGCACATTCACCAGGCTATGAGATGATAACGGAACATTACGAAAAGCAGCCGTTTTCGAGGGAAATACAGGGTAAATGCAGAGACTGTTTGCTGAAAAACTGTCCCTGAAGGCAACGTGCATCAGAGGTTTTGCATGAATTTCCCTCTAAAACAACTCTGTGTGGTAACGTTGTGTTATTATCTCATAGCGTGGTGAATGTGCAGGTCACAACTTGTCCACCAGAGCGTTGTGGAGTTGTTGGATTGTGTATTTGATGAGTTTGATGAGGGAAACCAAGAAATCCCATAATGAGCCTCCGTAGCGTAGCTCTGAACAGCTCACAGCTCTGCTCCGCCGTTCTAAAAATAGCTTGCACCGACAAATAAAGGTAACAAACCTACTGCTATGACTATAGGGATTATGGCAATGGGGCCAATTGTCTGCCAAAATGTTGAACTATCCCTTTAACAGAATATCCAAACGTCTTCATCGATTTTAACGGACCTTTAAAAGTTAAATGTCTGTGTCTGTTTCTGTCAAACATTAACTCCTCCAACTGTCGGCTGCATGGGACACTCAAATGAGCCTGTAGGGAAACCATGGCAACAGATGATGGGCTGTATCATCAAGTGTGTGTGAGTGTGAAGTGAATATAAGGAGAGGTTCTCCTCTGATCCACCAGGCTTCACTCTTCTCTCCACTGTTGCACCATGAGGAACCTGGTCCTGGTTGTTCTGCTCCTGAACCTGGTGCTCACGCTCACAGACGTTCATGGGGCACCGGTAAGTCTGTTTTTGTTTTGCTTTTGTCTGAATTAATTTACAACTTTAGCTGAAAACTGTTGATTGATGAACAACAAACTGAAAACATGTTGTCAACTAAAGTCACATCATCATCATGGTACCAAAACCTGGAATCAAGATGTTTACAATACTGATATTGATTCAGTAATATCCTCTAAACTCTTAAAGGGATAGTACCATTTTTTTAAAGTGGGGTTGTATGATCTACAAATAGCCCCTAGACTCTCTGCACTCCTCCCGTAAAACCTCTTTTAGGCCGTGAAAATAGGCCGTTTCTTTGGGTCCATTCACAACAATGTATGCTGTAAATCTCTGGGCAGGGCTATTATGGGCTGGCGTTGCTAACGGGAGGAGTGCAGAGAGTCTTCTACTGCAATTAAAGTACTTAGGGGCTATTTGTAGATCATACAACCACACTTGTTCCAGCAGTTTCCAGCAGAACAGTAGCCTATATCTGTTGTTTTGCACTTAAGCAAAGTGGAGCCACAATAATGTATTCATCAGAACCCACAATCAGTCTCATGTTTTCTTTAAATGCATCTCATTTGTAGCTGCACGGGGACTTAATATCAGAGTTGTGCCGGTTAAGACCGCCACAGGAATGGCTACAACAATCATGTTTGATCGACAAGAGGGAGGAGTCAAACCAGAGGAGTGGAGCAGCGACGGACTGACGACGACTCCACGTCATCGTCCAACCGTCCTGCTGCGAAGGCCGACCTGTTGCTGCTCTCTTCTGATGAGTCAAAGTCGTCTTAAAAAATAAAATACTGAGCAAGAACGGTTCATCTGTTGTCTCTGGTGGTTTTATTATAAAGTAAAAACTGACGGTCCCATTAGAAAACAATGTGGCTTCAAACAGCAGATTCACAACAGACAGATATCACACAATGAAATGGTGCATTAATATTTATTATTATATGAACTGTGGACACAATACAGTTACAATTAAAGGGATAGTTCACCCAAAATTGAAATTTCACGTATTATCTCCTCACCCTCAAGTCGACTACGGGCTGAGAGAAGTAACAAAAAAAAAACACACCAAAAAACATCCAAATACCTCCATACTGCCCGTCTGTAATGTCCATCTTGCACTGAAGCCCCGACATGAGAAATTGTTCAGAAAAAAACTAGATAAATCTATATTTAAAGCTTGTTTGTAGCAGCAGCAGCCAGTTTGTGGTTATAAAGTAGGTATAGTGTACGACGTGCACCATAAACCTGTGACGCTATCCTTCTACTACGTGTAAAAGGAAAAAGCTCTGCTCCTCTTTGAGCTGCTGACATCACACATGAAGCAGGAAACTCACTGCTCACACGTTTACGACACGTACGTACACTATAGCTACTTTATGGCTCAGTCCAGTAACAGATAAACGACACGTTTAGAAGTTTTTTTTTATTAAAGACGATATTCAAATTTACAACTGACAGATGCAGCTTCTGCAGAGACCAGTTATAAAATATAAAGACACGTTAGAGCTGCAGAAATATACAAGACCTGCTGCAGCGATGACATCACACACTCACTCAGACTATTATATTTACACAAGGCTCACACTCATTTTAGTATCCAAATAGAACAATATCTACATATGTTTGCACTTGTTTTACATTGTATGTTCTTTCTTATTTGTTCTACGTGATATGAAGAGAAAGATGTGTCAATAAAATCACAGTAGATTTATTTAAAACTCATTCTACAAGTCAGAACAACATCATTTCCATCGCAGCTCCTTCTGTCGTCGTCTGCTTTTACACTTCTTGAATAAGAAAGAGAAAATCTACAGTTGATCTGACTCTCATTCACTTATTTCAGAATTTGCTCTTGGTGTTTCCATTTTTCCATTAAATAATAATAAATGTGAGTTTTATGCTGACAGTCCCTGGATCAGCTCTGTGTCTCCTGGTAGAGAAACCTAAGTGTCTTTATCTTCTAACGACACTTTCACTTTTCAACACAACGGTCGACTCATTGATGGTTCAGACAGAGAATATTCAAATGTCTTTATCAATCATAATGGACCTTTAAAAGTTAAATATCTGTGTCTGTTTCTGTCAAACATTAACTCTAATGTTATAAAATAAAATGTATCAGCACCTGGACTGCAGTGTGGTCACAGTCATCGTCCCTCCTCCCCTTTTTATTCGTTGCCTGTACAGTACTTTGTCAAACTGCAGTTACTTTAAATGTGTTTTATAAAGAAAGTTTGACTTGTCTTGTGTTTTCATTGTCTAGTTGCATCAGCTGTTGTCCAGCTGTGTTCATGGTGCTCCATGAACAATCTGACCAAACAAAGTGATAAAACACGTTACAAAGTTCTGTGTATTTACGTTAATTTAATCCTTCTGCAAAATGAAACTTTAACTCCTGAACCCGTTCACCTTCTACAAATAAATATACAAACATTAAATATATTAATGTGTTATATATGTGATGCTGGATCACCTCTGTAGGAAACCTAAGTGTCTTTATCTTCTAACGACACTTTGCTGAGAGTCACGTTCACTTTTCAACACATGGACGGAGAATCTATTCAAATGTCTTTATTAATCATAACGGACCTTTAAAAGTTAAATGTCTCTGTCAAACATTAACTCCTCCAACTGTCGGCTGCATGGGACACTCAAATGAGCCTGTATGGAAACCATGGCAACAGATGATGGGCTGTACCATCAGGTGTGTGTGAGTGTGAAGTGAATATAAGGAGAGGTTCTCCTCTGATCCACCAGGCTTCACTCTTCTCTCTGCAGAAGGTAAGACCTCCACCTCCACCTGCTGAACACTGAACCTCTGCTGTGTTGTGTTCAAGGTCTCCGTCTGGAGTGGGACTTGGGAGTTTTATTTCTCAAGACCAGTTCAGTTTTTATGTAGTTTATGTGATTCAATAACTTTTAATGTAACATCTCAGAAACTCAGGTTCTGTGCTGTGTTCTTCTGTTTGATACAAACTTTGTTATAGGTTTAGATTTTAAATTAAATGTTTTTCTGTCTGTTTTTATTGAGGAATAATTTAACATCAAGATGACTGACAGGTTGTTGTTCTCCTCTGTCAGTTCTCCACTGTTGCACCATGAGGAACCTGGTCCTGGTCGTTCTGCTCCTCAACCTGCTGCTCACGCTCCCACACGTTCATGCAGGAGGAGACGTACGTTTTGGGTTTTTTTTTGCCTTTGTTTGAATTAATTTACAACTTTAGCTGAAAACTGTTGATTGATGAACAACAAAGTCACATCATAAAGATGATGGACGCCAAAATGTTCAAATAATGATATTGATTATGTAAAATCCTCTGAACTTTTTGAAATGATTACATTAATTTCCTGTAACTTTCTCCCCCAGCTTTATTATTCATTTATTATTTTGTTGTTTATCACATATGCAATGCAAAATCTGATTTATCTTTTGGATGTACGTATTTCTCCAACAAAGTGGAGCAGAGTAAGCAGATCTCACAGTCAGTCTAATGTTTTCTTTAAATGCATCTGGTTTGTAGACGATGAAGCAGATGGCAGCAGAGCTGTGCAACAAGATCCCAGCTGCTGTGCGACCGTCTAAATGTGCTACTATCATGAAGAGGGAGGAGTCAAGCCAGAGGAGCGGAGCAGGAGACGTAAGTTTTGTTTCTTTTTTGGCTTTTGTTTGAATTAATTTACAACTTTAGCTGAAAACTGTTGGTTGATGAACAACAAAGTCACATCATCATCATCATGGAACCATAACGATGACTCCTGAGAAAACCTGGAAGCCAAAATATTCAAATAATGATATTTATTATGTCATATCCTCTGAACTGTAATGATTACATTCATTTCCTGCTTTATTATTCATTCATTATTTTGTTGTTTAGCTCATATGCAATGCAAAATCTGATTCATCTTTTGGATGTACGTACATATTTCTCCAACAAAGTGGAGCCACAATATTGTATTCAGCAGATCTCACAGTTTCTTTAAATGCATCTGGTTTGTAGACGATGAAGCAGATGGCAGCAGAGCTGTGCAACAAGATCCCAGCTGCTGTGCGACCGTCTAAATGTGCTACTATCATGAAGAGGGAGGAGTCAAGCCAGAGGAGCGGAGCAGGAGACGTAAGTTTTGTTTCTTTTTTGGCTTTTGTTTGAATTGTTTGAATTAATTTACAATTTGCTGCTGCCTACCCGGAACAGGTCGCTCTTGTAAATAAGACCCTGGGTCTCAATGAGATTTTACCTGTATAAATAAAGGTTAATAATAAAAAATAATAAAAAATAAATAACAATTTACATTACATTATGTAATATCCTCTGAACTGTAAATTTCTCCCCTAGCTTTATTATTCATTTATTATTTTGTTGTTTAGCTCATATGCAATGCGAAATCTGACTTATGGATGTACGTATTTCTCCAACAAAGCGGAGCCACAATATTGTATTCAGCAGATCTCACAATTTCTTTAAATGCATCTGGTTTGCAGGTGAACAAGGTGGCAGCAGGCCTGGCTAAACTGGCGGCAAATAAGCAACAAGCTGCTAACGCCGTGAAGAGGGAGGAGTCAAACCAGAGGAGCGGAGCAGCGACGGTGATGACTCCACGTCATCGTCCAACCGTCCCGCTGTGAGGGCCGACCTGTTGCTGCTCTTCTTCTGATGAGTCAATGTTGTCTTAAAAAATAAAATACTGAGCAAGAACGGTTCATCTGTCGTCTCTGGTGGTTTTATTATAAAGTACATTCACCGTACTGTACTAGTTATAGGTTAAAACTGGTGGAGCTGGGATGCTGAATGAAAGTCACTACACAAGCATAAAATAAGAAAAACTCCTTTGTCTAAAAATAAATAAACAGCAGCTTCTCTGAGCTGGTTGTTCAGGATTACTAATTAATGATAAGATCTGTCTGTAACTGCAACAGACACTGAATCACAGACAAGAAGAAATGAGTTCATTGTCAAAGCTCTTTCAGATCTGGTGAAAGGGTAAACACATGCAGGAGCTGTTGTTTTCATATGGACGATATAAAAATCTGATTCACATGACATTAGAATTTATTTTGGACCGAGCAGATGTTTCATTTGAATCAATCATTAAAAGTTGTCATCATTTCCCTGGGTTGAAGCAGCTGTGATCCAAAGCTGCATCAACAAACTGAGTTGAACAGTAGCAGTGAAATGTTGGATTCTTTAGTGCGTTCAGTTTCTGAGCAGACAAGAGCCATAGGTTCACGGCTCGCTCCCTCAGAGCATTTTGCCTTTATGGTCCGTGTTCTACTATAACACCAGAACATGCTCAGTTTTTGATCAATTTTCAAAAAGTTTGGTTTGTTATGAATGTCAGTAATGCATTTACGATACTGCAGTAACACTATAGTAACATTATGCAAATAGTTCAAATAAATGAGTTATGTCTGTGCATAGTTGGGTTTCATGTCTGTGTAAGAAACTACCCATTAATGTGCATATAGTGGAGGAGATGGGATTTGGAGTCAGAAATATTTTTGTCAAACATTATTTGTTCCACTATTTCAATCATTTATTTTTAGATGTGAAGAATGTGAAGTCTGAAAATACATTTGTTAAATGTTGAATAGTTTGGGGTATTTTTATTGGGGGGGACAATTCATGTTTTTCAGAAATCGACCTGGAAGAAACAAGTTATTATCCTACTACGTATAAATGGGAACAGCTCATCATCACACATGAAGCAGGAAACTAAGTTTATGGTGCACGTCCATTATTACATACTTTATGGCTCAGTCCAGTCGAGATAAACGACACGTTTAAAAGTCCGTTATGAGAGATGACGGTTAGATTAATAGGTGATGAATGCAGCCTGAACAGAGAGCAGTAATAAAAGCTAAAGACACGTCCAGTATGATAATAAGCTACTGGCTCAGAGCTGCTGTCACAACAACAAGACCTGCTGCAGATGTGAGATCACTTGGATTATTATACTCTATAGGACTCATGTCTCTTTTAAATAAATAACATATATCTATGTTTGCACTTGTTCGGACCAGGAAGAGGAGCTTCTGCTACAAACAAGCTTGAAATACAGTGTGGACTTATTTCTTTTTTTTTTGGAACAATTTTGGTGTCCATTTGCACCGACCCTTCCCAGCCTTTAGTCGCCATGAGTGTGAGGATATAATGAGTGAAATTTCAATTTTGGGCGAACTATCCCTTTAATTGTAACTGTATTGTGTCCACAGTTCATATAATAATAAATATTAATGCACCATTTCATTGTGTGATATCTGTCTGTTGTGTATCTGCTGTTTGAAGCCACATTGTTTTCTAATGGGACAGTCAGTTTTTACTTTATAATAAAACCATCAGAGACAACAGATGAACCGTTCTTGCTCAGTATTTTATTCTTTAAGACGACTTTGACTCATCAGAAGAGAGCAGCAACAGGTCGGCCTTCGCAGCAGGACGGTTGGACGATGACGTGGAGCCGTCGTCAGTCCGTCCCTGCTCCGCTCCTCTGGTTTGACTCCTCCCTCTTCTTGAAACAAAATTCTGGTGGTTGCTCATCAGCCGGCATTGACAGGCACAACTCTGTTATTGGGTCCCCGTGCCACTACAAATGAGATGCATTTAAAGAAAACATGAGACTGATTGTGGGTTCTGATGAATACATTATTGTGGCTCCACTTTGCCAAAGTGCTAAACAACAGATATAGACTACTGTTCTGCTGGAAACTGGAAACGTAACAAAAATAAAATGATACTAAGAGTTTAGAGGATATTACTGAATCAATATCAGTATTATAAACATCTTGATTCCAGGTTCTGGTACCATGATGATGATGTGACTTTAGTGTTTTCTGTTTGTTGTTCATCAATCTACAGTTTTCAGCTAAAGTTGTAAATTAATTCAGACAAAAGCAAAACAAAAAGACTTACCCCATGCATGATTGGGAACGAGAGCACCTGGTTGAGGAGCAGAACAACCAGGATCAGGTTCTTCATGGTGGCCATAGTGAAGAACTGACAGAGGAGAACAACAACCTGTCAGTCATCTTCATGTTTACATTATCCCTCAGCTAAAAACACAATATAATTTAATTTAAAATCTAAACCTATAACAAAGTTTGTATCGAACAGAAGAACACAGCACAGAACCTGAGTTTCTGAGATGTTTACATTAAAAGTTATTGAATCACATAAACTACATAAAAACTGAACCGGTCTTGAGAAATAAAACTCCCAAGTCCCACTCCAGACGGAGACCTTGAACACAACAGAGCAGAGGTTCAGTGTTCAGCAGGTGGAGGTGGAGATCTTACCTTCTGCAGAGAGAAGAGTGAAGCCTGGTGGATCAGAGGAGAACCTCTCCTTATATTCACTTCACACTCACACACACCTGATGGTACAGCCCATCATCTGTTGCCATGGTTTCCATACAGGCTCATTTGAGTGCCCCATGCAGCCGACAGTTGGAGGAGTTAATGTTTGACAGAAACAGACACAGACATTTAACTTTTAAAGGTCCATTATGATTGATAAAGACATTTATATTCTGTTAATTTATATTTTCCAACATCTGAAGTTGTTCATGATGCTTATTGTGTCAGATCTGAAGTAAATGAGAAAAGTTCTTTAACATGTTGATTTGATGTTTTTTCAAAACAAGAATGTGTGTATGTGTTGAGTAACCAATAACTTTACCATATTTCACAATGCACAGTGTGTATATGAGTGAGAGAGCTTCAACACCCTCTTGTGGAGACTGAGAAAATGTGCCAGTTCCATCGAGTGAAGCATCACAGGGAGGCAAAGATGTGTCAATACTCATGGGACATTGGATGGAAATTGATGCTACAATCCGGCACATTTACATGTTTTTATATGTCTATCAATGTGCAATGTCCCACCCCAAATAACAAATTACAAAGTAAATGAGTTACGTATAGTTGGATCCATCACTAGGGACATTTTCTTTACTGTACTTCCTGATGTTTTTGTTCACGGCTGTCTCACTCTCAACTTTGTTTCATGCCCACATCCTGTCAAGTTTCCTGCCACATCTGTTGCACACACACTACCATTGCTCCATTTCGGTTCAACGCTTGCCTTGCCCTGTTGATTACTGTTGCCTGTTGTCTTGGATTTGTGTGATTTATGTCTGCACTGGAGTCTCTTAGCCTGGTCATTACAGTGGGGATCATGAGCTGGACCCGTTAGTGGCCCGGATTGGACCGTCCAACTCTGTCTTTTTGCAAGCTGCCGCCATTACCCTCGTCCCACCTGGATCGTACCATCTGCTGTGAGTAAAGGAGTCGAGCTACACATATGTTGGAGGGATACGGGCACTAAAACCAGATCTGTCTTATTTCTGGAGATAATTTCCCTTCTTCCTGTGCTCCCTGTCTTCATGCTGTATAGATAAGGTGTACAGTTATATAAATATCTATTTTTCTTTTATAAAGAAGCATTTTCGTTCTTGTTGGTGTGGGTGGAGTTGTGTTGTGGTCCTCCCCTTATCTGTGTATATAAACCACTCCCAATCTGCCATTAATCGCCAGTTCATCTTCATCCTTCGTGTCAAGCGTTACAGCTTTTTACTATAGTCCTCATTCTGTGATCCTACTCTGACGGATTATTGGACTGTTATACTGTTTTATTCTCCTCTATCAGTTCTCCACTGTTGCCACCATGAGGAACCTGGTCTTGGTTGCACTGGTCCTTCAGCTTCTGCTCACACTCAAAGAAGCTAAAGAGGAAGTAAGTTCCTAACTGTTTATTTTACAACAATACTCAGTTTCTTCCAACCTGTCTATCACTGGATAGTTGTGTTTTTCTATATTGTGTATTTGATCTCCAATTTTTTTTCACAGTACCAGTTTGGAGATATCATTTCGTTTAAAAGGAACTGTATGTACGTAGGCCCATCATACAAGCACTTTGCTGTTTATGTGGGTGATATGGACTTCCCAGGCAAACAGGCTGGACAGGACATTTTTCACCGCCCAGGTACATCTCAACTGATATCTTTTATATGACATTCCTCCCTTGTGGAAGGTTTCTCACTGAGTTTATATCATATCATGGCAGGCCCAAAAAAGGTCACTGGAGACTGTGGGTTTGGTGTCCTTGAAAAGGAAAAGGGTAAAAGAGCCAAAGACAATTTCCTGGATGAATACTTCCCAGGACAAATGGGTACGGCAGCTCATCGTGCTCAGATGAAAGAACGCATTAACCATTGGAAGAGCCCAGAAAACTGTGGAACTTACAATCTCAGAAAAAATAACTGTGAACATCTTGCAACTCATGTGCGCTACAACTACACAATTTCTCTGCAGGTATGTGACCTATACATCTGTGACCGCTTGGGCCACATCAGAATTGAAAAACAGTTGTCTTAAAAATGTAACATTACATTGATATCAGTACAAATGAATAATACAAGTATAATAATGGAGCTAAAAGTTGCCAATTTCACTCAGTTGTCTGTATTTAACTGCATCTAATTTGCTTTGTTCTCAGCAAGGAACAGCTGCTGGACGTCTTTGCAAGATAGGTTCAAGGTTTTTGGGGTGTGGTAGAATCGACAAAATGTTGAAGGACATGGAAGAGAATGAGAGACGTAGAGAAGAGTGCAACAACAAGAGTTCATCTTCTGCTATGAAGCCTCCGGAAGAGAATGAGACAAATAGAGAAGAGAGCAACAACAAGAGTTCATCTTTTGCTATGAAGCTTCTGCTGATCTGTGTTGCTTTGTTCGTCTGTGCTAGTTTGTTTATGATGGGTTACATACTGTTTCGCAAACGTTCACGTGGCAGCACATCACGAGTAAATTATGTCCGCTACCCATAGATTTTTCGGCTTTTGGCTCGACCAATATTGCTCCGTTCATTCATCTCCCACATAGCGCTTCACAAGCACACAGACAGCCACGCATGACAGCAGTGCTCGGTAAAAGTGAAATTACGGTCTAAATTGAAAATGAACTCCAATAAATGCATCTGCACTCAGTGGAGACGCCGGAGCTGTCGGCTCAGGTCGAGATGGCGTCTGTGAAAAGTCATCGCGGTAACGCAGTGATGAGGAATATAGCGTTACACTGATGCTGCATTCAGGTGCAGTCGGGCAGATGGCCATCGGTAACAGACCAGATGTCGTTTTAGTCACAGCGGCTGTCGTCCGTCTGCCGTCTGCCCAATTTCAGGTGAATGCAGCATGAAAAATACGACTGAGTTGGTTGCGATCTACAACCACAAGGCTAGATGGGAGGAATTCCTACGCAATGCACCTTTAAGCCACAGTGTGCCTAACTGTAATATGTCAACATGATTGAACAAGACATTGTCATCTGCTATACACAGTGTTTAGATCTGGTGTTGTACATACATATACAACATAATTAGATTATGCACTGTGTATTAAAATTCCACAATCTGGTTGACCTCAAAACTATCCAAATCATGTATAAAGTAATAAAACAACAAACACCAAGTAGTATCCAAGGGTTGTTTCAACCATAGGGAAAGTAATCACAACCTGAGAAGAATCTACAGTATACTGTATATTAGAAAACACCAGTAAGGACAAACATGAAAACGCCACTGTGTCACAACAAAAGGAGTTAAACTGTGGAACAATTTAGCTGAATTAAAGAGATTATTTAGAAACAAAATACTGAGTTCCTATGGGGTCGGACTAGTGTTTTTGTTCTTTGTTTTTTATTTTATGTTATTTTTATTTGAACATGACAGGCATTTAATATTTTTGTTATTTCATTTGTTTTGTTTTTATTAGGACATGTTCAATAAAGAATCTGCATCTGAATCTGTTTGCTCATGTTAACAAAGAATTTCAAAAAGCTTGTAATACATTTTTTGTTTGTCTTAATGTAAGTAATCAACTCAGTGATTTTCATGGAGATATCTAAAGGTAAAAGTGTTACCCTATTGATGTGAGAAACATAATTAATAGGCGTATGAATGGGCTATTCTGGTCTTATTCAGAACTTTTCCCTAATGGGATTCTTCTGGGGTTTTTTCTGTCACTCAGGACATGTCGAGGATACAAAATCAGTTGAGTTTGTTTCTGTTGCAATCTGTCCAACCGTTTTTCATAAATTGACTGGACTAAAAGATTTGATAAATGCCAAAGAGTGTCCTGTGATTTTTGCTATCTCATGATATTATGATCAGAAAACGTATTTTTGTATTTGTGTCAGCAGTGCAATGTGTGTATATTAGTATTGACATCATCATTTAACGCTGAATTATCTGTGGCTTCAAGCTGTGTGTATAGATAGTATAACAATCAGACATCACACAATGAAATAGTCCATGGATGGATTAAGCAGTAATATTGATTATATGAACTGTAGTCATTCTATATGACACAATATGAATAATCAATCTTTTCACAGGTGAGTTCAGTGGGTGGAGCTTCCTTCCTCACGCAGCTCGACTCACAGAGATTTGGTCAGTGATTACATCTGATTTATGCATTCAGTTTCAGAACAGACACGAGCCATTGATTATTCAAACATGATTATACAGCTGCGGAAAAATATAAAAAGACCACTTTCACAAATGTTTCTTAAAAAGCATCTGTAACAATACCAACACAAACACAACTCATTCTTCTTTATGAGACACTGATGAGGTGATCACCTGCATATTCTTGTTGTGTTGTTTTAGCCTCGTAAACCAGCCTCCCCCGGAAATGCATTTAATTCATTTCTCAGGGGGAGTCTGGCCTCATCCCCGTTGAAACCGTTTCGACCTGCTCACTCCGCCTACCATCAATCAGTCCCTGATTGGCCAACGTGCTGTGATTGACACAGCACGTTGGCCAATCAGGGACCGAAGAAGCGATAACGTCTTTTCCTCCCAGAAACTCAACAAGCGCAGACTCTTGCTCTAGTTTAAGTTCTGTAATTGATGGTATTTCATTTAGAACTTCCCTTACTGCTGTTTTTACGCCGCTGTTTGACGCTCCGCCATGTTTGTTGTAGGTGAGTCCAGTCCATGTAGCGATGTTTTCAGGCCCTGATTGGCCAACGTGCTGTGTCAATCACAGCGGCGACGCTGATTGGCTCGGTAGACGGCCGATTTCTGGTGAAACGGTTTCAACGGGGATGAGGCCAGACTCCCCCTGAGAAATGAAATGAAATGCATTTCCGGGGGAGGCTGGTTTACGAGGCTAGTGTTGTTTAGGAATGAATATGAATATGTTTTCTTTTCATTATTCATATTCAAGGTTTGAAGACATCATTTTCTGACAATAAAAGCTCTAAATGACAATATTTTTATTTCAATTTTGGGGGAACTGTTGTTAGTAGTTGATATAATAAAACAATAAATGTTCATTTTAGTCAAACACAAATAGTAAAACCAGAGAAACTACAGCTGTATATAATTATTTTATTCCCTCAGAGATAATAACAACAATGCATTCCTCAAAAAGCGTCTTCACTGGTTGATTGGCCCAGCCCTGGAGCTTTGCCAACTGTTGATGGACATTTTCTGAACTCTATTTACTTCCTGGTGTTTTTGTTTCACCTCTGTCTCATCCTTGTTTGCCCATGTGCTGCCCAGTTTCCTGCCAGCTTGTCAGCCACACCTGTTGCACACACAGTACCAGTGCTCCTTAACCACTGGTGATTGTCAATGGTTTGGTTCAACGCTTGCCTTAATTGCCCTGTTGATGACTGTTTCCTGTGGTTTTGAATTTGTGTGACCTTCAGTCTGACGTCTGCACTCGAGTCTCTCAGCCCGGTCATTACAGTGGGGATCACGTGCTGGACCCCTTAAGGGCCCAGATTGGACCGTCCAACTCTGTCTTTCTGCAAGCTGCCACCATTACTATCCTCCTCCCACCTGGATCGTACCATCTGCTGTGAATATAGGAGTCGAGCTACGCATGTGTTGGAGGGATACGGGCGCTAGAACCAGATCTGTCTTATTTCTGGAGATAATTTCCCTTCTTCCCGTGCTCTCTGTCTCCATGCTGTATAGATAAGCTGTTCAGTTACATAAATATCTATTTTTCTTTTATAAAGAAGGAAGACGTACTGGTGTGGGCGGAGTTGTGTTTTGGTTTTCCCCTTATCTGTGTATATAAACCACTCTCAATCTGTCATTACAGTAATTGCCTTCATCCTTTGTGTCAAGCGTTACAGCTTTTTACTACAGTCCTCTTTCTGTGATCCTACTCTGACTGATTATTGGACAAACTGTTTTATTCTCCTCTGTCAGTTCTCCACTGTTGCCGCCATGAGGAACCTGGTCTTGGTTGCACTGGTCCTTCAGCTTGTGGCAAGTTGCTTTTGTATATCAACTGTTTTACTATTAATCTGTCCATAGTTGTGCTTTTCTGTAATTTCTGTAATTATTGTGTAGTTTACCTCACAGATCCAGTTTGGGGATATCATTTCGTTTAAAAGGAGCTGTACGAATTTAGGTGCATTGTACAAGCACTTTGCTGTTTATGTGGGTGATGTGGACTTCCCAGGCAAACGGCCTGGACAGGACATTTTTCACCGCACAGGTACATTTAAACTGATATCTTTTATATGACATTCCTCCCTTGTGGAAGGTTTCT
The DNA here is from genome assembly GCA_030347415.2 of Decapterus maruadsi. Lineage (NCBI taxonomy): Eukaryota > Metazoa > Chordata > Actinopteri > Carangiformes > Carangidae > Decapterus > Decapterus maruadsi. Next base: position 3,516,932 of record CM064894.1, read on the forward strand.
CACTAAGTTTATATCGTATCATGGCAGGTACAAAAGAGGCCACTGGAGACTGTGGGTTTGGTGTCCTTATAGAGGAAAAGGGTGTAGCAGTCGAAGACAACTTCCTGGATGAATACTTCCCAGGAGAAATGGGTACAGCAGATCATCGTGATCAGATGATAGAACGCATCAAATATTGGAACAAGCTAGAAAACTGTGGAATTTATAATGTCCTCAAAAATAACTGTGAACATCTTGCAACTCATGTGCGCTACGGCTACAGACTTTCTCTGCAGGTATGTGACACAAACATCTGTGACTGCTTGGGCCCCATCAGAATTGAAAAACAGTAAAAATGTAACAACAATTTAATTTATATCAGTAAATGAATAATACAATTATAATGCAGCTAAAAGTTGCCAATTTCACTCAGTTCATATTTAACTGCATTGAATTTGCTTTGTTCTCAGCGAGGAACAACTGCTGGACGTCTTTGCAAGATTGGGTTGAAGACTTTGGATTGTGGTGAAATCTACAAAATGGTGAAAGACTTAGAAGAGAACGAGATAAATAGAGAAAACTGCATCGTTCCAACAAACCCTGTTAACCCTCTGATGATCTGTGCTGCTTTGTCGGTCTTTGCTTTGTTGGTCTGTGCTTTTTTGCTTGTGTGTTATCTAGTGTTTCGCAAACGTTCACGTGGCCACCAGTAAATCATGTCGGCTACGCATAGATTTTTTTGGCTAATGTCTCCCAGTGAACTTGTACGGTCCGAATTGAAAATGAACTCCAACATAAATAAAATCCATCTGCAAAAATAATAAAGCTCACCACAGAAAAGACTAATGTTCAGACAGATTCACTGAGACCTACAGGTTTTTGCTTTTGTGTATTGACACATTTATAGAAGACAATTCTCCACCTATTTTAATGTGTATTTAGATTTTTCAACTTTTTATCCCCTCACTCAGGACACGTTGAGAATACAAAATCAGTTGAGTTTGCTTCTGTTACAATTTGTTCAACCTTTCTTCATAAAATGTGATTTGATAAATGCTAAAGAGTATCCTGTGATTTTTGCTATCTCATGACATTAACATCAGAAAACGTGTTTTTGGTTAATGTTGAAGATATGGAAAGTCCATGAATTAAGCAGTAACATTTATTATATGAAATGTAGTCATTCTATATGACACAACACAGGCATAATCAATCTTTTCACAGGTGAGTTCAGTGGGTGGATCTTCCTTCCTCACGCAGCTCGACTCACAGAGGTTCTGTGCTGTGTTCTTCTGTTTGATCCAAACTTTGTTATGGGTTTAGATTTTACATAAAATGATCTTTTGCTTTTAGCTGAGGAATAATGATAACAACAACAACGCATTCCTCAAAAAGCTTCTTCACTGGCTTGCTGGCTGGTTGGCTGGGATGCCTCCAGGTCCTGGAGCTTTGCCGGGCTGGCAACAGTTCAGCCGGTGCCGTCCCTCCTCCTCCTGATTCAGTGAAATGGGCCGGTTCTTCAGGGTCTTAAAACCAACTAAAACCAAAGAGCAGTTCAGCTGTCCAGGAAACCAAAGTCAAAGGAGACGGCCGGCCGGAGTCGACCCACGGACCCTTCACCTGGGTGAGTTTCCAAACAACACACAACACGACCCCCTCCAGGTACAGTAGGAAACTACTGCACTCACCCAGGGAAACAAGACTTCACTTGCACATCGATGCATCATGCAGGGACTGGTAGGTCTATGTTGGGTGCTGGGCTAACCTCTGGGAGGGGGTTTTGTCACGGAGAACCGAGGTGAACCTGGCATCGTAACAACTTGGTTGAATTGTAGTGATTTCAGTTTGTTGTAGTCTGATTGGGAGAGATGTGTTTCTTGTAATAAACATATGTCTGCTTGTAATTTGGTTAGATGGTTAGGTGGTTAGGTGGTTAGGGGTTAGGGTTGGGGTTGAGGTTATGGGGTTAGGGTTATGGGGTTAGGACAAGATGAACAGAAAAAAAAGCAAACAAGTGCAACTTTACCAAGTGCAAGAGTGACTGTTGAGAACTAAGCGCAGTGAGTAATGCAAAATGATGATATTTTTTACCCCCCTTTGAGGGAGGGTGGAGTGGGGTGGGATTGTTATTCTCAACTGTAGGGAGTTTTGGGAGAATTTCTTTTCTTTGGTCTGAGAGGAGATTTATCTGTTCCTGGCTGAAGACAAGACTGACGTGGAGTTCTCGGAATTCTTTGAGGTGATATTCTGGCTTCTCGTCTGGAAAGGTTGGAAATTAGAATGTCTCTTACCTCACCATTGTCTGTGGAATCTGGGGAAGTTGGAGCAGAGTAACATACTGTAGTCGTTGTTGTTCATGCGACTTCTTAACAGCTTTTCCTATTCTGCGGATTTTCTATTTCGTCCTCCAGTTCATGAATAACAGTGCGGTTAATTTCTCTCTGCAAGTATCTAGATCTAACCAGTATGACGACTCTGAACTTGGCGAGGTGTTTTGTGTAACCCTGCTGACTGGTTTACACTGGTGGACAGTAAAGTAAAGTAAATTTAAAAGCATGTGCTTTCTTACTCTTATTTGAGTAACATGTTGACTGAGCTACTTTTAGATGTAAATTTTGACCAGTAGTATTTGTACTTTTACTCAAATACTGGGGTTGAGTACTCTGTCCATCTCTGCTGATTTGTTTTCATTTGAGACGTACCCTGATTTCCTGTATTACTCCCCATCACTGCGTGACCATTACCACTATTAGTTCTCGAGGTTCTCTTGGTTTCTAGAGTCTCCCCGATATCTTGAATTTCTAGAATCTCGTGAGTTATCATTTGGGTCATTATGGTCTGTTGTATCAGCTCATAATCACTCGAGAAATTGACCACTCCGCATGGCTTGGAGTTAGCACGAGGGAGGGGGGAACTATTTTTTTTAAACTTTCTGTTCAGTTTGCCAAACTATGAAACACCAGTACCTAGAGGCGTTCCACCCTGATAATCCATTCCTTTCCTCTAACGTTTTACTTTTCTTTAACCCCTTCAATTCTGATTTTATGTTTTTCAACTGTGCAACACCAATTTTCCTAACTGTGCCACAAGGTAAGCCACACTTCCTATATTCCCGAATAGGGGAACATAGGACCCGGGGAACCCACATCAATCCTGCATGACTGTTTCGCTGTGTCTGCCTTCTGCTTCTCAGATTCCTTTGCCTGGATTTGGTGGACTGGTCCAGACCTGACTGTTGGAAGCTTGTTCTTTTACATCTTGTGTAAGTTGTGCTTTTGAATCCTCTTTCTGTAAGGCTACTCTGACTGATTATTTGACAAACTGTTTTATTCTCCTCTATCAGTTCTCCACCGTTGCCGCCATGAGGAACCTGGTCTTGGTTGCACTGGTCCTTCAGCTTGTGCTCATACTGACAGAAGCTAATGGGGAAGTAAGTTCCTTTGGTAACACTTTACTTCATAAGACATTCGGTAAGTTATGTCACTTTTGATGCAAAGTTGACATTGTTTGAGATGTCCTTGTCATGAGAACTTGACATCATTTCTCAAATTTGGCAATTAGGTCTGCTATGACAGTTTAAATTGTCTTTATGTCAAGTTGCCAGAACAAAAACATCTCAAATGATGTCAACTTTGCATTAATCCGTGCGTCCATGTGCTTTTCTGTAATTATTGTGTACTTGATTTCCAATTTTTTCACAGTACCAGTTTGGCGATATCATTTCGTTTAAAAGGAGAAATAAGTTCCGCCCATTATACAAGCACTTTGCTGTTTACGTGGGTGATATGGACTTACCAGGCAAACAGCCTGGACAGGACATTTTTCACCACACAGGTACATTGAAACCGATATCTTTTAATTCCTCCCTTGTGGAAGGTTTCTCACTAAGTTTATATCATGCCATGGCAGGTCCACAAAAGATCAATGCACACTGTGGGTTTGGTGTCCTTGGAGAGACGAGTGGTGCAGGAGGTGTTGCCAAAGACAACTTCCTGGATGAATACTTCCCAGGACAAATGGGTACGGCAGCTCATCGTGCTCAGATGATAGAACGCATCAACCATTGGAACAACCCAGACAACTGTGGAACTTATAATCTCAAAAAAAATAACTGTGAACACCTTGCAACTCATGTGCGCTACGGCTACTCAGTTTCTCTGCAGGTATTAGTTATTATCATAATATTATAGTTGCCAATTTGACTCAGTTGTCTGTATTTAACTGCATCTAATTTGCTTTGTTCTCAGCAAGGAACAGCTGCTGGACGTTTTTGCGAGATCGTGTCAAGGTTTTCAGGGTGTGGTAGAATCGACAAACTGGTGAAGGACATGGAAGAGAGCAACAACAAGAGTCCTTCTTCTGCTATGAAGCTTCGCCCTGTTGATAAAATTGCAAATTTATTCAAAGCCGCCAAAGCGCGTTTCAGTCTTGGGTAGTTTTTCGGAAACCAATCTCTTTTCGGCACTATACTGGCTTCCTCGAAAACAACTCGTAATGTTTAGTTATTATCTCATATCATATCTCCGCCGATCTAAAAAATAGCTTGCACCGACAATTAAAGGTAACAAATCTATACTCCTAAAACTGTAGGGATTATGGCATTGGGCCAGTTTGCCAAAATGTTTAAATATCCCTTTAACAGTTGCTTCCCTTAATTCTGCCTTTTCTTTTTCTTTCTGCCCTTTCTTTTTCTGATACCCTGATTTATGTTTTTTGGGTGGCATGATGAAATTTTGCCTCATTTAATCTGGTCACCGTCTATGGGCGGACTAAACCATTTTCTGCCTCCAAGAGGGGGGTCCAGAATGTCCATTATGTTGGGAGGACTTTGACATGGATTTAATTCTCTCAGTTAATGTTATCAATATATTTGAAATAAATTGTGACACCATTCACTGGGGGGGGGGGGGGGGCGAATTCATTTGAAATAAAAACCTCACACAAAAAAATTATAATTTCAGGATTTTCAGTGTTCATTAGGGTGAAAACTGTCTAAACACTGAATATTTACCTTTACTAACTGAAGTTGATATTGTGCCTTACTGACTAACAAATAAAACAAAAGTCTTACTGACTGATGAGATAAAGCCGAACCTGTGTCTCTACCCTGGAGACTGGAAAACTGCACAGAACTAACACTGAACATATATTCTCCATTTTTACATTACTGGTTAACACTGAATATATCTCACTGATGATTGTTTTAGTAGATTGATCACATTTTACTCATCGAAATAAGTTTGGTTGCAGCTAACTGCGATTTCCTGAACAGGAGAGTTTCTTGTATCTGATTCCTTTGATGATCCAATTTAATATATAGTTAACCGGAACGTCATTGTTTGTCCTCTCTCAGAATAAACCAACAGCTTTCTTGTTTTGCAGAAAATGTTTCAGGACAGAGAGGGAAAATGACAAATATCCAAAGATGTCGAACTATAATGAAAAGATTCTGTATATTATCAATTAATTGCGTAAAGTTATGGAACAGACTGAGTTTACTAGCTTTAAAGCTGAAGTCATAATGCCAATATTAAAGGGATAGTTCACCCAAAATTCAAATCTCACTCATTATCTACTCACCCTCATGTCGACTAAGAGCTGTGAGAATTTTCAGAGTCCTCCGTCCCTTCTCTGAGTTACAGGGGGGGGGGGGGGGGGGTTGGGGGGTCCACCATATAATGGTTGTCAATGGACACCAGGTTTCTTCGTCTGAAAAGACACATCAAATAACATCCAATACCTCCATACTGCTCGTCTGTAATGTCCCTCTTGTATTGAAGCCCCCACATGAGAAATTATCCCTTTAACTTAAATAATCATACAAAACACTTTACTAACTCATTTAAATGAATTACAAGATTAGAACAGAAATGTGACATCTTGATGGCACGAAAAACACAACAAAAGCAGCTAAATTACATCTGTAGAAAACTTTTCATCCTGTTTTAATATTGTTTCCTGCTTAATATAACTTTTGTTATTCTACAGCACGACATTGCCTGAAATTGTGTGTTTGTAAATTACTTTCCATTGTAACTTGACTGGTAGGCTACTTTCGTTATTTCACTCAACTCATTGCCTCAATCTATCAAACACAAGTGAACGTAATGAGTACAACACCTCTTGGTTATAGACCGAATCGCCTTGTTGTTTACAACTACTTCCGGGTAGAAAACTAGCATTGGAACAATAGTGACGGACAAGAGTTTCGCTATTTTTTCATGTCACTATGTCGCCGTTTGGACTAATCTGATGTTTATAAAGTCTATAAAACCAATGATTGGACAAACATTACTATTTATGTGTGCACATTTTTGTAATTAGACATGATGGTTATCATAGATTAGCCGGGCTAACGTCTGTCATGTTCGTGTTTGAAGGATGGGGCCGTGTTGATAGCAAGTAACTCAGTTTAATAACTCCCGTTCTCAACAACATACATGTGTCTCAATGCAGTCTTGCTCTACTCTCATATAGCTCAGTAAGGTAACCACAAAACCAGTACTGCCGCCTAGCGGTCATATATATTATAACATCCAATCATAACATCCCCCTTTTTCTAAGACAAAATGTTTCAACATGAATTGTCACATTAACTGTGTCAGATATTTTAACCCGTTATCATTCAATCTAACCCTGACATATAGTATAAACAGTTTATCCGATTGATTAGTCTAACTCAAATCTAAGCCAATACTAGACCATTTAGAACACATTCACAACATACTTCAATATACATTTTGGTCAACATCTTTAACATGCATATTGATTTTTTTTATTTTTTATAAGTTCAGTCTATCAGGCTTTCTGATTTCTCTTGTGGACCTCCTTAACTCAGGTTCACTTGGAGTAGGCGTGTGAGAGTCAGTGTTACAGTCCATATCAGGTGTGGGAATGACCTGAGATTCACCACAGGTTACACTGAACTCACCAACAGTCCCTTGAGGAGTCTTTAACAGACTGCGACGATTGCGTCTGAGGATTTGTCCATCATCAGTTCTCACCGTGTACGATCGTGGAGCAACTTCTTGCAAGACCGTTGCTTTTGTACTCCATCCATCAGCATCCTCAATCCTGACTGTGTTGTTGGTAGTCAGTGGAGGAAGATGCTTGGTTGCTCTGTCATAGAATGACTTCTGCATCATTTTCTGTTTTCGTAGCTTATGTTCAATCTTTGAGGGATTCTTTTGCTTTGTTTCGTTGTTTGAATGACTGGGCAAGGTTGTTCGGAGCTTCCTCTTCATCAACAGCTCAGCTGGTGATAGGCCGCACTGAAGAGGTGATGCTCTGTAGCTCAATAAAGCCAAATACGGATCAGAGTCACTGTCAGCTGCTTTCTTTAAGAGTTGCTTGAGAATGTGAACTCCTTTTTCCGCTTGCCCGTTTGACTGTGCATAGTGTGGGCTTGACGTCACGTGTTTGAAATCATATTGCGCTGCAAACTTCTGCCATTCTTTGCTGCTGAAGCAGGGGCCGTTGTCACTCACCACAGTGTGTGGAATGCCATGCCTGGCGAAGATAGATTTTGCATGCGTTATGACACAGGTTGACGTTGAGCTTGCTAGTAGCGCCATCTCAGGGAAGTTTGAGTAGTAATCCACTACCACTAAATAGTCTTTACCTCTGAGATGAAACAAGTCCATTCCTACTTTGTGCCATGGTGCTGTTGGCACCTCAGCAACCACCATAGGCTCTTTGCTCTGCTTGTTCCTGTGTTTCTGGCATGTTTCACAGTTATTTATGAGTGTTTCAATGTCTTTATTCAGTCCGGGCCAGAAAACCGACTCTCTCGCCCTCCTTTTGCACTTTTCGATGCCGAGATGGCCTTCATGTATCCTGTGCAACATGTCCATTCTCAAAGCCTGTGGAATAACAATCCTGCCCTTTTTCAACAGCAGACCATCCACAGTACTGAGCTCTCCTCTGACATGGTAGAATCGTGGACACGAACCAGCCGGCCATCCCTCATCCATGTTCTTCATGACATGCTGTAGCTCAGCATCCGTTGCTGTAGCCGCAGCTATTTGTCTTGATTTTGTGTCAGACACAGGCAGTGCAGCCGACACCATGTTCACATGACACTGTATGTCCTCGTCTGTGGCACTCACACAGTCGCCGGACGTCGCTCTGGATAGGGCATCAGCGAGGACTAGGTGTTTACCTGGAGTATATATCAGTTCAAAATCATACCTCTGCATCTTCATCATTAACCGCTGAATCCGCGGTGACATTTCATTCAGATTCTTTTTGATGATGGCAACCAGCGGTCGATGATCCGTCTCGACTGTGAAAGATGGGAGGCCGTACACGTAGCTATGAAACCGCTCCAAGCCATACGCCAGTCCCAAACATTCTTTTTCGATCTGAGCGTATCGACATTCAGATTTTGTCATAGCTCGGGATGCATAGGCTACCGGTTTCCAGTGCTCACCCTCAGCCTGGAGTAGAACGGCTCCAATACCATCTTTGGAAGCATCTGTTGACACTTTGATCCTCTTCGTGTGATCATAAAATGACAACACAGGCGCTGTGGTCAATGTGTTCTTGAGTTTTTGCCACTCATGCTCATGTTTCACAGTCCATTTGAAATCACAGTCTCTGTGCAGAAGCTCTCGTATGCATGATGTCTTTGCTGTCAGATTGGGAATGAATTTACCTATGAAATTGACCATCCCCATGATGCGTAGCACGCCTGTTTTGTCTGTGGGCCTTGGCATGTTCCGTATTGCATGTATCTTTTCTTGATCGGGTTGGACACCACGTGCAGACAGCTTGTCTCCTAGGAACAGAATCTCTTGAACACCAAACTCACATTTACTCTTGTTGAGTTTTAGTCCATACTTTTGTATGCGTTCCATAACTCTGTTCAGTCTCTCATTGTGCTCTTGGGCCGTGGATCCCCATATGATGATGTCATCAATGTAGACTCGAACTCCATCCAAGCCCTCGATGATCTGCTCCATCGCTCTGTGAAATATTTCAGGTGCTGACTTTATTCCAAAAGGCAGTCTGAGAAAGCAGTGTCTGCCGAAGGGCGTATTAAAGGTGCAGTACCTTGTGCTGCTTTCATCCAGTTTCAGCTGCCAGAATCCTTGGGAAGCGTCAAGCTTTGTGAAGTAGCTTGCACCTGACATTTCACTGATGATCTCTTCACGAGTAGGTATTTGATAATGTTCACGCTTTATGCTCTCATTTAGGTCTTTGGGGTCCATACATATTCTCAATTCACCATTTTTTTTCTTTGTGATGACCATTGAGTTGACCCAGTCTGTAGGCTCATTAACCTTTTTGATCACCCCGAGCATGATCATTCTGTCGAGTTCTTTCTTTAGGCTGTCTTTCAGTGGCGCCGGAACTCTACGTGGTGCGTGCACAACTGGTTGGGCTCCTTCTTTCAACTGTATTTTATATGTGAAGGGTAAAACACCAAAACCCTTGAAAACATCTGAAAAGTTCTGAACAATTGTGTCCATAGAGTCAGTTGTTGGGTTTATGGTTGGGATGATGCGATACACTCTTTTCACAAGCCCTAGTTCTTCACAGGCTCTATCACCCAGCAATGATTCACGTCCTTCATTCACAACAAAGAAGAATAGGTGGTGCACTTTCCCTTTAACTGTGACACTCAACCTGCATGTGCCCAAACATTTAATTGGCCGCCCATTGTAGTCTTTCAGTCCAGATTCTTTTCTTTTTATTTGTGGCTTATTTTTCATTGCCTTCACATCACACAAGTTTATCAGATTTGCTTTCGCCCCAGTGTCCAATCTCATGGTGACTACAGTCCCATTTATCGTTAGAGGAGCTATCCATTTATCTTCTCTGGTGACATCATTTACATTGCCTGGTTTATTTATTTGTTCACTTTCACAATTCACCATTCCAACAAAGAACGTGTCACTGAGATCAGGCTCATCTACAACATTTACAGTTCTTCCTTTCTTCCCCTCTTTCCGTTTGGAGAAACATTGTTTAGCAAAGTGATTCTTGCCTTGGCAACTGGAGCATTGCTTACCAAAAGCCGGACACTGCCTTGGCTTGTGCTGTGAGCCGCAGCGTTTGCAGTTTATCATCACGTCCTCCGACTGCTGTGCAGGCCGGGTCTGTGTGCGCCGTCTCCGCTGATACGACACTGCTCCAACCGCTGCCGCACTGTCGCTCTGCGCCGCTGCCGAGATCTCGCTGAACGTCTTCACATGCTTTTGGGACAGCTCACTCGCCTGGCAGATCTTAATGGCTCCTGCCAGCGTCAGCTCCATCTCCCGTAGTAACCTCTCTCTGACCTTTTTATCCTCCACGCCGAAGACAATCTGGTCCCGGATCATGGAGTCCTTCAGCGTCGCGAAGTTGCAGGACTGCGCCTTTAGCCGCAAGTCCGTCAGGAAGCTATCAAAGGGCTCATGCTGCCGCTGTGTACGAGACCGAAACACGTACCGCTCGTACGTCTCGTTCTTCTTCGGAGAACAGTGAGCGTCAAATTTGCCAAGCACTGCATCCAACTTTTCACTATCTTCAGGAGTGTCAAACACGAACGTGTTAAATACTTCTATGGCCTGTGGCCCTGCTATCGTTAGCAGTAGCGCTACCTTTCTTGCTTCAGGCTTTGCCTCAAGTCCCATAGCCGCAACATATAGGTGAAACTGTTGTTTGAAGGTGCGCCAATTCTCGTCGACATTCCCCGATAGTTTCAAACTTTCCGGTGGTTTTAAATCCATGTCGTCCAGTTGAGTTTACTCCTGGTACCATGTCATGTTCGTGTTTGAAGGATGGGGCCGTGTTGATAGCAAGTAACTCAGTTTAATAACTCCCGTTCTCAACAACATACATGTGTCTCAATGCAGTCTTGCTCTACTCTCATATAGCTCAGTAAGGTAACCACAAAACCAGTACTGCCGCCTAGCGGTCATATATATTATAACATCCAATCATAACAACGTCTACCTGTTAAAGCGATATTCCGGCGTAAGTGAAAGCCACGGTCAAACACACCATAACACCGAGTCAGACCCCCCCTCGAGAGATCAATTTCCCCGACCGCTAGATTCACGAGTTACACCAACTTCAGCAAACACCGCACTATCGCCACACACGGCGCTCTGCGGATCCAGTGTCTAACCGCAAAACCACAAATTAAGCCACAAATAATGCTCAGAACTGCACCAAAGCTCATTAATTGTACATTACAGGGTCCCAGCACGTAGGACGAGCCGTCAAACATCCGCTAGCTTTACCTGTTTTCTTCAGCAGACACAACTCACCTACTTCTCCTCCTGGAGCCGCTTGCTGGTGGAGCAGCCCTGACGAGAGGATCACCAGTGCAGCTGAGCTAAAAAGACACTGGATCCGCAGAGCGCCGTGTGTGGCGATAGTGCGGTGTTTGCTGAAGTTGGTGGAACTCGTGAATCTAGCGGTCGGGGAAATTGATCTCTCGAGGGGGGGTCTGACTCGGTGTTACGGTGTGTTTGACCGTGGCTTTCACTTACGGCGGAATATCGCTTTAAACTTTAATAACTCAGTGACTCAATAAACGGTCCATAAAAATAAAAATCTCCCGCGCATATCTGAGTTACAACATGACTGAGCTACTGGAGTAGTTTCATGTCGTGTCCGACAACGAGAGGGTTTTAACAGCTGACGTCCTGATGTTAGCTTAGCTGTCGCCGTTAGCGTAGCTACCGTTAGCTGTCCCTGTCAGCTGCAGTCCGGTAAAAACGGAATAAAAACACAACACATAGCAACACGAAACACACACACAGAAATAGTAATGTTTCTTCAATGATTTCAGATTTGTCTAAACGGTGATAGGGCGTGAAAAATATGATTTATATAGCTAAAATCTCGTTTGTTACTACTGTTCCCATTCAAATTACGTGCTGGTTTTCTACCCGGAAGTAGAATGTAAACAACAAGGCGATTCGGTCCATTTATTGATTGATTTTTGGGGGGAAATATTCAATCTATAATCTCAAAATCGACACTTTTCATCTTACCTTTTCGTTGGCAGCAGGCTGTCTCCATGGTTATTCACAGTGCTCTGTCGCCCTCTAACGGTGACGTAGCGCGTACGTACGGACGAGCCGACGTGAAGGAATTTCCGCCGACGTCACCACGTTCATGTCCATAACAGGGCTGCAGCTGTCTGAGAGCAACAATAACAAGCTGTACCCAACTACTTCACCGCGGCTCTGACGGACCTGACAGCGCCGCGCGCCACCGCCGAGCCTCACAAAATGCGGTCGTCCAAATAACTGTGGCCTCCGTCGCTTCGACCTCCGAGCCGAAAAAAAACAAAAACAAAACAAACCCCGGCGGCGTTATCGTCGCGGAGTGGAGGACACACACACACATACACACCGCCACCGGAACAAACGCGGACGGACGGAGACTCGGCCGCAGGAGGAGGGGGAGAGCAGAGCCGAGCAGAGCAGGGCAGTTCGGGGCTTACATCTGGGTCAGTGGGCCTGTCGACGACCGGTGGTGTCTGGTCGGTCGGTAGTTCTCCCCGCAGTGCCGCCACCGCTGCTACCGCCGCCGCTCGCTGCCGCCGCCGCCGCCGCTCGCTGCTGCTGCTGCGGCCGTTGATCGGTCGTTTGTGTTCGCGTCGCGTCGCGTCGTTTGGGCCCCTCAGGCGAACATGCAGGCGAACGGGGCAGGAGGACAACAGGACCGGGATTCAGAGGTGTCCTGCAGAAACGGTGCCCAAAACGGTGAGTCGTCCTCCGGCGGCAGCGGTGGCGGTGGCGGCGGCGGCGGCGGGGCAGCAGCTCACTCCAACGGGCTGGTGTCAGTCTCCAACAACGGCAACAACACTGTCAGTGTCAGTGTGAGCAACAACAACAACAACGGAGTGTCAGCGCAGCCTCCTGCACCCAATAACAACAATAACAACACTAACAACAGCAGCAGCAGCGGTGGAGGAGGCGGCGGCGGCGGCGGTTCGTCGGACGTGAAGAAGAAGAAGCGTCTGTCTCAGTCGGAGGAGGATGTCATCAGGCTGATAGGACAACACCTACACGACCTCGGGCTCAAGTAAGTGAGGCCGCTGGGGCTGCTGCAGCTGTCAGAGGAGGTGACCTCTGGGTGCACAGTTAAAACAACAAACAAAACACATAACAACAAACAGCTACTATGTGTGCGTGCATCATGAGTGAGTGTGTATTTAAGGCCTGTTTTATTTTAAAGTGTGGCATCATCATCATCATCATCATCCTCCTGTTCACTGCAGCAGCAGATTGAACTGACACTTGTGTTTACATGTGGAGGGAGGATGAACCCCATGACCCACACACACACTCCTGTTACTGAGTTCATAGTGTGAGTGTGTAGTGACCTTGTAATGTGACTGATGGAAACAGGAAATCCACTGTTGTTGTCACACCAACTGGAGGTAGCCTGCACTGATCAGACATTGTTATCAATTATTAATCAAGTCAAGTGACGGTTTATTTATAAATCTGACTGTTTATTGATCCTGCACATGGGGATTTAGTTGTTACAGAAGCATTTGCAACATACAAGGTAAAAAAAAAGTAGGAGAATATGCAAAAACAACAAAAGACAAATATATGGTTATGTAACAAAATGTGCAGGAATATGTACAGTTATTTATAAGAATAGAATTAAATTATATACACAGTATTGGTTGTAACGCACATTTTAAAACAACCTCAGTGCTGTGAAGTTACATTGAAAAAAATGAAAATACAATATTGTTAGTCATGGATAATATAACACTAAATAAATAAAACAATAAAAAGAACTCAATTTAAAACAAATTCAGAATAAAAGAGAAAGCTTCCACATCATTTTATTGCATCAGATCCCCACACAGATTTATTTTATTTATATTAAAAACCAGGTTTTATCAATATTAACGCTGCACACTCAACTAAATACAAAACAAACTGCTGCAGCTTTGTGTAGCTGACCTTCCTGTGTTATGGTCTGTTCAATAGGAGCTGGCGAGGGACAAAAGAGGGTTATTGTGATTTAAATATGTTGTGTTACTCATGTGCTGAGTCTGACCCTGAACTTTCCAACCTGTTAATTGTAATATAAGTTTATTTTATCAGCTGATTGATCAAGTATTGTTTAGTTTTTCAAAATCTACAGATACTTTACAATAATATCAAATTAAAAACCAAGAAATCTTGTCGATCGATAGGCTACCTCTGCACATTGTCACATGTTATTTTATCAGTCGGTCACGTGACGACAGTGAACGAACGTGTCAGAACTTGGTCGTGAGTCACTGATTGATTGATTATTGATATTAACTGATGGTTTCCCGCCGTCCACAGTCAGACGGTGGACCTCCTGATGCAGGAGTCCGGCTGCAGACTGGAGCACCCGTCCGCCACCAAGTTTCGCAACCACGTCATGGAAGGAGAGTGGGACAAGGTGCATCATGGGAAATAATATGGATTTGGTTTTATCAGCTAAAAAAAAAAACACTGTTTATTGTTTTCTGACTCGGTGAATCTGACGTCTGTCCTTCCTTCTCTCTTCACTCAGGCTGAGAGCGATCTGAACGAGCTGAAGGCCTTGATGCACTCTCCAAGTGCTATTGTGGTAAGTGACAAGTCCAGCAGCCCTCGGTCCACCATCGCAGGCTGTTTTCAGACTCGTTGCAAATGTGTGAAAGAAAACAGTTGAAAAGAAAAAAACAACAACCAGTTTCTCATCAGAAATATAGGAAAAAAAAGAAAAAAACCTCAGGAAAACGCAGCAACTGTTGCAAATCCCTGAACAAAAACCACATGAAGCATGATGCTGCTAAGTCTGTGCAAATCCAAATGGTTCTGGAGCTCAGTGGTCTGAGCTGACACACACACACACACACACACACACACACACACACACACATGCACGCACGCACGCACACACACACCGCCTCACTGGTTCATTCTGGATGGTGGATGCTGTCAAACACAAACACAAAGACGAAACCCGAACAGACAGGCTGCTGTCAGTGTATCTGCACACTTGTCTGCTCTAAACATTTAACTCTTAAAGGGACATTGCGTAACTTCTCCTGTTATCTATTCACGAAAATCGATTATTTGGTTCTTCAGTCTGTTTTTCTGAGGAACGGAGCGTTAACACTGATGCTGCATTCAGGTGCAGTCGGACAGACGGCCGTCGCTAACGAACCAGATGTCGTTTTAGTCACAGACAACATATTGTCACGTGTATTGTTTTGCCTCGTGCTGACCGACCACTTGTTTACATAAAGGCTTGTTTATGCCGTTACCTGCAGCGGCTGTCGTCCGTCTGCACAATTTCACGTGAATGCAGCATGAAAAATACGATGGAGTTTCTTGCGATCTACAACCGCAACGCTAGATGGGAGGAATTCCTACGCAATGTGCCTTTAAACAGACACACAAGCGGAAATGAGTTGGTATGTTTGTTTTTTTTATTTCAGTCCTGCAGTTTCTGTCTAAAACGTCCAAAGTCTGTTTTTATTTCATCATCATCACCACGTCTGTGTCAGAGAAGAAGACAAACAGTGTGATTGACAGTCCGTCACAAAAACAACAGACAGAAAGACACACAGTGATGGACAGAGATGAAGAAAATGTGCTAAAATATCAGTAAAATAGAGCTGTCTCTGTGAAACCAGCTGAGTTTAGGTGTGAAGACCAATAATAAAAAATGCAATAATATACAGAATAAATCGTCATTGCTGACCGCTGTCTCCTCTTCCTCTCTGTGTCGTCCTCAGAGGATGAAGTTCCTCCTGCTGCAGCAGAAGTACCTGGAGTATCTGGAGGACGGGAAGGTCCTGGAGGCGCTGCAGGTCCTCAGAGCCGAGCTCACCCCCCTCAAGTACAACACGGAGCGGATCCACATCCTGAGCGGGTCAGTCCCCCCCCCCTCCCCTCCAGCAGCAGCAGTCAGACAGACAGGAAGCTGAGTCACACTGATGGTAGCATGCAGTTCTTAAAGGATAATTACCGTTTTTTTTACAATCAGATAACTTTGGTGTCATTACAAGTCGTTCCGAAGAAATTAGATCCAGCCGAGAGCCGCGTGTGTCCGTATAAGGCGAGGACACGGGGCAGCGCAGTGCAGCCTCTAAATAACACATTATCTGCCATTAAAGGTTGGGTCTGGGAGTTTTGTGCCCAAAAATAAACATTAGACCTGTTTATTGAAATCCATCTTAATCGTCACCTATGAGCTCTAAGCAGCTTGCGACTCTGCTCCGCCGTTCTAAAAATAGCTTGCACCGACAGTTAAAAGTAATGAACGAAAAAGTAACGAACAATTTGCCAAAATGTTGAACTATCCCTTTAACATCAGTGTCTCTGTGTGTTGAAGGTACCTGATGTGCAGCCATGCAGACGACCTACGAGCCAAAGCAGAGTGGGAGGGGAAAGGCACGGCATCCCGAACAAAGCTGCTGGACAAGCTGCAGAGTGAGTAGTACAGAGTGACTCACACACACACACACACACACACACACACACACACACACACACTCACACACACAAACACACACTCATGTACAGTAGTTAACACACAAGCTGTCACTGCATGTGCACTGTATTGACCTGTAAACGTTGCTCACTGTGAAAACTCTGCAGCTGCTGCAGGACATCAGCACGTTTCCTGTCTAGATCAAGTGTAGATGAGAAACAAAATTAATCAAATATGTATGTTTTGTGTGTTTTTGTGTGTTTGTGTGTGTGTGTTCAGCCTACCTGCCTCCCTCGGTGATGCTGCCCCCTCGCCGTCTACAGACTCTGCTGAAGCAGGCGGTGGAGCTGCAGAGGGAGCGCTGCCTCTACCACAACACTAAGCTGGACAGTGGACTGGACTCTGTGTCCCTGCTCCTGGACCACGCCTGCAGCCGGTACACACACACACACACACACACTCACACACACACTCAGACATACACACACACACACTCACCATACTACACTGGACCAAGATGTTACTTAAAGGGATAGTTCAACATTTTGGCAAATTAACCCATCACCATAATCCCTATAGTCATAGCAGTAGGTTCATTACCTTTAATTGTCAGTGCAAGCAGTTTTTAGAATGGCAGAGCAGAGCCGTGAGCTGTTCAGAGCTACGCTACGGAGGCTCATGGGATTTCTTGGTTTCCTTTTCATCAAACTCATCAAATACACAATCCAACAACTCCACAACGCTCTGGTGGACAAGTTGTGACCTGCACATTCACCACGCTATGAGATAATAACACAACGTTACCACACAGAGTTGTTAAGTAGTTTTTCAGCAAGCAGTCTCTGTATTTACCTCTAAAACAACTCTTTGTTTTGTAACGGCTCTGCTCCGCCGTTCTAAAATCAGCTTGCACCCACAATTAAAGGTAACGAACCTACTGCTAAAACTATAGGGATTATGGCAATGGGCCAATGTGCTAAAATGTTGAACTATCCCTTTACATTTTGTACAACTCAGAGCTTGTTTTTTCCAAGTTGCGTTGAGTTGCCTTGAACGCAGAGTGTGAGAAAGAACCACAAGAACAAAAGTAAAACAGAAAACGAATGCAGTATCTTCACTACAGCGCTGCAGGACTCATTGATAAATTCAGTAATAAAGACTTTATTTAACGAGTGAAACTGCACCAAAGTCATAAAACCATAAAAGAAACCTAATGTGTTTTATTGGTTTGATTTCATTCATTTCTTTGCCTTTTTAAATTAAAAGTCAAAAAGTAATGAGAGGAAGAAATTCAAAATGAGAAATTAACCGACCGTGTGTCCTTATCTGCAGGAAGCAGTTCCCCTGCTACACTCAGCAGATCCTCACCGAGCACTGCAACGAGGTCTGGTTCTGCAAGTTCTCCAACAACGGCACCAAACTGGCAACCGGGTCCAAAGACACCACCGTGATCGTGTGGCACGTGGACATGGTGACCTTCTTACCCCTCCTCATCATCATCAGGTCTTCTTCCTCCGAGCTGACAGGTTTGATGACGGTGTGTGTGTGTGTGTGTGTGTGAACAGGAAACCCAGCAGCTGAAGCTGATGAAGACTCTGGAGGGTCACGCCTACGGGGTCTCGTACCTGGCCTGGAGCCCCGACGACACCTACCTGATCGCCTGCGGACCTGACGACTGCTCCGAGCTGTGGCTGTGGAACGTACAGGTAATAATAATAATGATAATAATAATAATTAATCAATCACGGTGTCACGATTATTATGCATTCATTTATTTTTACAACACTATGAATGTGTCAAATCAAATATAATCAAGATATAATTACATCACTCATTGTTTACACAAAATATTTCAAGTATCTATTAATGTATGACCAATTATTAACCATAAATTGTCTTTTAAACCAAATGTTTACGTTTATTTTAATCGTTTTTTTGTTTTGTTTTTTTAATACAAATGACATGCATTTAAATTCCTACCAATTCAATGTTAAATTGGTTAAATGGACCAGTATCCCAGCATTTACCTTTATTTTAGCGCACATTAGATTAGATTAGATTATTTCATTTCTCATTTGTTTATTTGTAACGGGACTCTGCGTATTCATGAACATACAAAATGTAAATACACCAGATTTAGGTCTAGGCTAATGTTTTTTAGATTAGATTATACTTTATTTATCCCCGAGGGGAAATTAGTCTTTAGAATAGGATAAAATATACTAAATATAATAAATGCAATAAAACAAATACAGTGAATAGATGCCATGAATAAATAAACACAGCTGCATATTTCTGCTGCTGCTTGAGCCAATGTTTAACTTTAATACTAAACTTCATTAGTTCTGTTTGGGATTTAATTTCTGATGGTAAAGAATTCCATATGTGTATTTTATTATGGCATCGACAACAATAAGAATCATTCTGTCATTTTATCTTACCTCTAAAAATGATCAGTCAGTGTTTTAATAATTATCAACACACGGCAGAATTGTCCTGTAACGAAAAGAGACAAAATGTTGTTGTTGTTGTTGTTGTTGTTGTTGTTGTTGTTGTTGTTGTTGTTAGAGAGAAAATCTGAAAATTGTCAGTAGTGTGGAGTCAGTGGAGGGAGAAACAGCTGCTGCTGCTGCTGCTGGAGGAGGAAACCAGGTCAGATCTGAGAGGAGCTGCAGACACGCTGACAGTGATCTGTGGGGTTTTGTAGCTCATTAAACTTCAAAACCTAAAGCTCCTCATCCTGGATGTCACGGCGTCTCTCTCTTAAAGCCCCAGTGTCTCAAATATGTCTTTCATAAATACGTATTTCACTGAAGTGGAGTCACACAAATGAAAGCTTTCTCGTAGCTTAGAATGAGTCGTTACAAGTCGTTACAAATACATAAGGCGGCCATGTTGGATCGTCCTCACCACTGAACCCTGGAGAAGAACGCGTTGTCTGTTGATTATAAGGTCACATCACTATCACAGTGTAGTAGAGTGATGAGTGTGTGTCTGTGTGTGTGTGTTTTCTGTGTTCGCTGTGCAGACGGGGGAGTTGCGGACTAAGATGAGTCAGTCCCACGAGGATAGCCTGACCAGCGTGGCCTGGAACCCAGATGGTAAACGCTTCGTCACAGGAGGCCAGAGAGGCCAGTTCTACCAGTGTGTGAGTATCTGTCACCACACACACACACACACAAACTCACACGCGTGGTGTCATGGCTGACAGTTTGAGCTGCTCAGGTTTTAATAAAACAAAAGTGCGTTGCTGCATGATCAGGTCAGATTGACTTTAAATTTAAATTAAGATTAGGTTAACGCTCCGTGTTTTCTCCTCCGGCCTCCCAGGACCTGGATGGAAACCTGCTGGACTCGTGGGAAGGCGTCAGAGTGCAGTGCCTGTGGTGTCTGAGTGACGGCCGGACCGTCCTCGCCTCCGACACCCACCAGCGTATCCGAGGATACAACTTCGAGGACCTGACAGACAGAAACATGTAAGTCGGACTCTGAAGCCATGATCCTGGTTCTTGCATTGAAGTCAATGGGACAGGCGGAAAAAAAGAGCGAAAAAGACCAATCATTTGAGTTTTTCAAACGTCTACTGCTCAGCCATACTTTCACCTAGAGACTTCATTTAAACTTTAAATAGTAGACACAAGTCTTGCGTATTAGTGTATTATTCCATGTTTTGATAGGTCGTATAGTTTTTGATCAATCCCTGATCAATGACCATGATCATTTTTGGAGAAATTATGAGATTATAATGGGTGTGTATTGCACGGAATGTTGGTGTCAGAGTGATGACATCATCAGTCAGAGTGGGTGAAACCCTGTAAAAATCCCAGATTTTTTCTATTTCCACACTCCTCCTGGACACAGTTTACACTCTACACACATGATTTTTTCCAAATTTCCAAATTCCAAAATCTGTCTCTGCTCCTCATTGACTCCAATACAAAGATTTTCTGAGAGAAGCTTGTTTTACCAATGTTTGACCGATGTTTTAAAATTGCACATTTATGCAAAATATTCACTGTAGAAACACCAAAATCAAATCTTCTAGTTGTTCATGTTGCGTCATGTTGTGTTGTTGCAGAGTGCAGGAGGACCATCCCATCATGTCCTTCACCGTGTCCAAAAACGGGAGGCTAGCTCTGCTGAATGTTGCGACCCAGGTGAGCAGCTGACTGAGATCTGATCCAGGACCAGCTCCTACAGTTAAAGGGATAGTTCAACATTTTGGCAAATTGGCCCATTGCCATAATAATCCCTATAGTGATAGCAGTTGGTTCGTTACCTTTAATTGTCGGTGCAAGGCTATTTTTAGAACGATGGAGCAGAGCCGTGAGCTGCTCAGAGCTACGCTACAGAGGCTCATGGGATTTCTTGGTTTCCCTCATCAAACTCATCAAATACACAATCCAAAACCTTCAAATGGAAATTCATGCAAAACCGCTGATGCAAGCAGAGCAAGCAGTCTCTGTATTTCCCTCTAAAACAACTCTGTGTGGTAACGTTGTGTTATTATCTCATAGCGTGGTGAATGTGCAGGTCACAACTTGTCCACCAGAGCGTTGTGGAGTTGTTGGATTGTGTATTTGATGAGTTTGAAATCAAGAAATCCCATGAGCCTCCGTAGCGTAGCTCTGAGCAGCTCACGGCTCTGCTCTGCCATTCTTAAAATAGCTTGCACTGACAATAAAAGGTAACGAACCCACTGCTATGACTATAGTTATATTGCCAAAATGTTGACCTATCCCTTTAAATCCTCTCTGCTTTGCAGGGAGTTCACCTGTGGGACCTGCACGACCGGGTGCTGGTGAGGAAGTACCAGGGCGTCACCCAGGGCTTCTACACCATCCACTCCTGCCTCGGAGGCCACAACGAAGACTTCATCGCCAGTGGCAGCGAAGGTGACGCAGCATCATCATCATCATCATCATCATCAGTAGAAACTCTCAAATTAATGCTGAAAGAACTGAAATGTGAACGTCCCTGCAGAGAAAGGGCTTATGGGTAACATGTCACACAGTCTAAACCCCGTGTCTCCGTGTCTCCCGTCAGACCACAAAGTTTACATCTGGCACCGGCGCAGCGAGCTGCCCATCGCCGAGCTCACCGGTCACACCCGTACGGTCAACTGTGTGAGCTGGAACCCCGTCCTGCCCGGGCTGCTCGCCAGCGCCTCGGACGACGGCACCGTCCGGATCTGGGGACCCGCCCCCTTCCTGGACGTCCAGGACGCAGAGGGGCTCAACGGTACGAACGCCACAGGTTTTTACTGCACAGAACAGGTCACAGAGCAGCTGATCCAGAACCAGCTCCTACAGTTAAAGGGATAGTTCAACATTTTGGCAAGTTGGCCCATTGCCATAATAATCCCTATAGTCATAGCAGTAGGTTCGTTACTTTTAATTGTCAGTGCAAGCTATTTTTAGAACGGCGGAGCAGAGCCGTGAGCTGCTCAGAGCTACGCTACAGAGGCTCATGGGATTTCTTGGTTTCCCTCATCAAACTCATCAAATACACAATCCAACAACTCCACAACGCTCTGGTGGACAAGTTGTGACCTGCACATTCACCACGCTATGAGATAATAACACAACGTTACCACACAGAGTTGTTTTAGAGGGAAATTCATGCAAAACCGCCGATGCACATTCCCGTCGGGGGGCAGTTTTTCAGCAAGCAGTCTCTGTATTTACCTCTAAAACATTCACAAACATGTCGTCTTTCTTGAAGTAAACAAACCCCTCGGTGTATGTTTGAATAGCCATCTGACAAAAATATAACACAACGTTACCACACAGAGTTGTTTTAGAGGTAAATGCAGAGACTGTTGATGAAAAACTGTCCCTGAAGGCAACGTGCATCAGCGGTTTTGCATGAATTTCCTATGAGATGAAGGTGAGGTTTAGACTGTGAATAACAACCATCCAGATGTTGTTTTCTGGATGTTTCTCTGACCGTGTGTCTCCTTGGTCCCGTCAGAGTGCTGCAGCATGGACAGCTGATGAGCCGCCGCCGCCGCCGCCGGACCTGCGACGCCCTGAGGAGCATTAAGACTCTGCACACACTTGAACGGATGAAGCCTGGAGGAAGGAGGAAGGAAGGAGGGAGGGAGGGGAAAGCTTTGTGTTGATTGGACAGCTTCTTCCTGGAGGCGGAGCCAAGCCGGACCTCCTCCACCTCCTCCACCTCCTCCTCCTCCTCCTCCTCCTCCTCCTCCTGATCCTCCGTGTGTCAGGACGCCACAACACAGAGACGATGATGTCATACTGGGTCACATGACACAGCAGAGCCCCCTCCTCCTCCTCTTCCTCCTCCTCCTCCTCTTCCTCCTTCTTCTTCTTCTTCTTCTTCTGAAAAGGAGGGCGGACTCTGGACCTCCAGTGTCTGACCCACCTGTCTGGACCTGCTCCCTCAGCACCATCCAGGACCACCTCCTCACCTCCTCCTCACCTCCTCCTCACCCACCTCCTCTTATTTATTATCAGCTACATTATTATTTATTCATGAGTAGTTCACTGACTAGCGCTATCGGCGACGGCGACGTCTCGTTCCCTCCTGAAGCTTTGAAAAGAGAGATTTTACTGCAGGAACATTGAACGGCCGTCGTCGCTCACTTGAAGAGGAGGATGTGTTTGTTTTAACAAAAAAAAAGAAGAGAAAAAATCTTGTTATATTGTCTTTTTTTTTTTTAATACAGAACTTTTTTTTGTTTGTTTGTTTTTCTTCAGCTTTTATCTGAGTGGAGCCAGAAGGAGGAGGAAGAGGAGTTGATGATGATGATGATGTTGCACAGGACGATGTGTTCGACGGCGACTCGTGTTTATTTTATTTTGTTTTGTTTTTTTTACACTTGCAGTATACAGTAGTATCATAATATATTAAATGTGTTGAGTGGTGGTTTTTGCTGCTGTTTCCTCTGAACGACCTGAGTCTCCTCCTCCTCCTCTTCCTCCTCCTCCTCTTCCTCTTCTTCTCTTTTACTTCTGTTTCCGTTGCAGCTTTATTCTCCTTTTTTGGGTTTTTTTTTAGTTGTTTGAAGTTTCATTTACTATCACTGTGTTTGTTTGTTTTTTAAATTATTATTATTATTATTATTATTAATATTATTATTATTCGCCTCACATGGAGCTTTTAATATTGAAGGAGACGCTCCCAGATTTGTTTTGTTTTTTCCTTAAAACCTCAGCTGGAGTTACAAACACCTGGATTCACTAATAATTTGCTTTTTTTTTTTTCTTCTTTTTTTTTAATCAAGCAGGAGGAGACAGCGACTTTATTAGGGACTATTTTCAGCAGCGGATGAATCCATGTTTGCATTTTTCAGAAAACGCACTCACACACTGATTTTTAAAAGTAAATAAATAAATAAATGGACAAATAAATAAATAGATAAATAAATAACTTCCCAGCCAACCTCATCCTTTTGAGTTGACGCAGTAACACACTTTTTGTACACAAGTGTAACATAAAAGTTATGATGATGATGATGATGATGAAGATGATGAAGTGTTTTTTCAGGAGAAGAGTCGGGAGAAACCGTCCTGATGACGACGACGACGATGATGATGTGACGTTGTGTGAAATGTGCTGTATAGTTGTAATGTTATGGCATGTGGTGATGATGATGATGATAATGATACTGATGATGGAGATTAAAGGGATAGTTCACCCAAAATTCAAATTTACTCATCCTCATGTCGACTAAGAGCTCTGAAGCTTCTCCCAGCCCTTAGTCGACACGAGGGTGAGTAGATAAGGAGTGAAATTTGAATTTTGGGTGAACTATCCCTTTAAGATGATGTCGATGGGTCCCTTACTGTCACATCTGCTGTTTGAAAACACACACACACAGACACACACCTTGAGTTTGTCGGGAACCGTGTTCATCCGCCCAGACGCCGTCACAGCCACCAGCAGCTTCAGCTCTGCCACCACACAACACAACACACACACACACACAACACAACACACACAAACACACAACACACACACGTGGTGTTTTAGCTTCGTTCTGCAGTTTGTCCATTCAGAGTATTTCAGGCTTCTTCTTCTTCTTCTTCTTCTTCTTCTTTTTCTCTTCTCGCTGTAAGAAGCCAAAGTAGATCTTTGTTTTGCTTGCAGGCAGTTTTACATTTTAAATGTGTTACTACAAGAAAAAAAAAGTGATTGTACTGTTCTGTATTGTTCTGTAGGAGAAGTATTATGTATGCATATTTTAAATAAAAGCATTCAGGGTTTTAAAAATGGACGCACTTTTTGTCTTTCTTTTCCTGACGTGATGAACATCGACAGCTGCTGCTCCGTCACCACTCTGGAAATATTTAACTCACTATTCATAAAGGCACTCACTCTGAAATCCACTGATTCTTACTGGTTTCTTTCCTGTATGTCTGTCTCGTTCTCTCTGTCTATCTGTCTCTTTCTTTCTTTCTTTCTTTCTTTCTTTCTTTCTTTCTTTCTTTCTTTCTTTCTTTCTTTCTTTCTTTCTTTCTTTCTTTCTTTCTTTCTTTCTTTCTTTCTTTCTCTGTCTCTTTCTTTCTCTGTCTCTTTCTTTCTGTTTGTCTGTCTCTTTATTTCTTTCTGTCTATCGCCATTTCTTTCTGCCAGTCTCTCTTCTTTCTTTCTGTCTCTTTCTTTCTTTCTTTCTTTCTTTCTTTCTCTGTCTCTTACTTTCTGTCTCTTTATTTTGTCTGTCTATCGCCCTTTCTTTCTGCCAGTCTCTCTTCTTTCTTTCTTTCTCTGTCTCTTCCTTTCTTTCTCTGTCTCTTTCTTTCTTTCTTTCTCTGTCTCTTTCTTTCTGTCTCTTTCTTTCTTTCTTTCTTTCTTTCTTTCTTTCTTTCTTTCTTTCTTTCTTTCTTTCTTTCTTTCTTTCTTTCTTTCTTTCTTTCTTTCTTTCTTTCTTTCTTTCTTTCTCTGTCTCTTACTTTCTGTCTCTTTATTTTTTCTGTCTATCGCCCTTTCTTTCTGCCAGTCTCTCTTCTTTCTTTCTTCCTCTGTCTCTTCCTTTCTTTCTCTGTCTCTTACTTTCTGTCTCTTTATTTCTGTCTCTTTATTTTTTCTGTCTATCGCCCTTTCTTTCTGCCAGTCTCTCTTCTTTCTTTCTTTCTTTCTCTGTCTCTTCCTTTCTTTCTCTGTCTCTTTCTTTCTTTCTTTCTGTCTCTTTCTTTCTTTCTTTCTTTCTTTCTTTCTTTCTTTCTTTCTGTCTCTTTCTTTCTTTCTTTCTTTCTTTCTTTCTTTCTTTCTTTCTTTCTTTCTTTCTTTCTTTCTTTCTTTCTTTCTTTCTTTCTTTCTTTCTTTCTTTCTTTCTTTCTCTGTCTCTTACTTTCTGTCTCTTTATTTCTCTCTTTATTTTTTCTGTCTATCGCCCTTTCTTTCTGCCAATCTCTTTTTTTCTTTCTTTCTCTCTTTCTTTCTGTCTCTTTCTGTTTATCTCTTTCTTTCTGTTTGTCTGTCTCTTTATTTCTTTCTGTCTATCGCCCTTTCTTTCTGCCAATCTCTCTTCTTTCTTTCTTCCTTTCTTTCTCTGTCTCTTTCTTTCTTTCCGTCTGAGGGTGGAATATACATTTTACTGCTTAACCAGTAACCTGGAGCAGTTTAAAGCCCAGTGGGGGATCAGGGGGGTCCTATGTTCTCTGTCCGAGGAGGGGGGTTTAGTCCTTAAAGCAGAAGTAAGTGGTCCGGTCGTTTTCGCTAATGCTGCGTTCCAGGCAGGCTTTTGAAATCGTAAATTACAGCTTCAAGTCACAACTTACGACTATGTAGCGTTCCAGGTAACCCACTCGTGTTTTTCCGACCTGTTTTACCGGTGAAAGTCACTATAACAGCCACTCGTAACTTCCGACCGGTGAACTCGTACCAGATCGAACTGGTACCACTTCACGGTCGGAAAAATACGAGTTTCCTTGAACGCACCATAACAGTCCTCGTCCCTACGTCGCCACATTCACGGCGTTCCTTGGCTGCACACACAGCCCTGCATGCCGTTCTCTCTCCTCATTGGATAAAAACTGTAGGATACGATAAATGTTTTCTCCTCGGCTCAGAGCAGAGCAGAGTGACTGACAGACCCGTGTTTTGGTCCAAACACTCTATGTAAGTGATTGCTGTCGGAAGATATAACTATTTAAGACTTATATTAACACAAATATATCACTTACTTCTGCTTTAACGTGTAGGCGTGTGTGTAAAGCAATGTTTTTATTAATGATGTTTTATTTATGAAGGAAGTGTAATTAATTAAAGTTGCTTGAAAAGTCAAAAAAAGTCTTTCTTTCTTTCTTTCTTTCTCTGTCTCTTTATTTTTTCTAACGCCCTTTCTTTCTGCCAATCTCTTTTTTTCTTTCTTTCTTTCTGTTTGTCTGTCTCTTCATTTCTTTCTGTCTATCGCCCTTTCTGACTGCCTGCCTCTTGTTCATGTCTCTTTCTTTATCTTTCTTTCTGTTTATCTGTCTCTTTCTTTCTTTCTGCCTGCCTGTTGTAATATATTATACTCCATAATGTCCTTAGTTTTAACATCTTGTATCATCATTATGTACCATGTTCTTTGTGCCTTGTCTGGAGCTGAAGGAATGTGTCGATCTCTGCTCTGATAACGGACGTCTCTGTTTGTTTAGAAACAATCTGAGTGAATGCAATGTGTTTGGTTTTTACTACAGTTTCTCCTTTAAAGGTTGGTTTTAACCATCCTGCCCTAGAGGTTGAGGGAAAGGTCAAAGGTCATTTAACATCTGGTCTAGGGCTCCTCTCTGTCCGGAGACGGGGAGTCAGAAAGGTAAATAAATGTCCTTTTTGAATACAAGTGAAGACGTGTCGGCGGTGATCCCTTCTCCCTTCTTTTCATCAACACATCAATATACCACACTGTCTCTTTCTTGCTGCTCACAGCATTCACACGTAAATGCTTTCTTTTTCTAGTTTTAATGTCTTCTCTTTTCTCTCTTTTAATATGTTTGAAATAAAGAATAATCTAATCAAACCATGGAATCGAGTCAGAACAAAAAAAAACAAAACAATCAAAAACAAGCCTTTTTTTTTGTCTTTTCATGTTTATTTATGAAACTCTGCAATTTTTCTCTCCAGAAACGAACACTGCATTATAAGACATCATACTGTTGTAAATCAGACAGGAACCCATTCACCAGTTCACCCACTTCATACACACACACACACACACACACACAGAAGAGACAACATGGACGTCCAACCGCCTCCTCCTCCTCCTCCTCCTCCTCCGACTCTGAACTCAGTCGATTAACACATTACCAGAGCGCACACACACACACACACACATTCACACACAATCACTTCTTTCAACATTAAACCCATTTAATGGCAAATCACATGACCCCAGTTCACAGCATCCAGGAGTGTGTGTGTGTGCGTGTGTGTGTGTTCTGTGTGATTGTCCTTCAACTCGCTGGTACAGACTTTAATATGGATCAGATATAAATGAAATGAAAATGAATGTTTAACGATCAGTGTGTGTGTGTGTGTGTAGGCTGAGCTGTAGTGATGATCTGATGGTGTTATAAATGATTCATGTTTTACAGTGTGTACTTATTATAAAGTGTTACCAAATTGAATGTTTATCAATCAGTGTGTGTGTGTGTGTGTGTGTGTGTGTGTGTGTGTGTGTGTGTGTGTGTGTGTGTGAGGCGGCTCCTGTTTGCACCAAAAACACAGTGAGAAGAACAGGATGGAGTGATAAACACCGCTGTCACAGAGTTTAACATCAGTACAAACAAACGTCACAACAAAGCTCTGGTTTCACTTTCTGTTTGACTCACTGGTTCTGACACACAGCTTCACTCACAGACTCAGTGTCTCAATCCTCTCTTTAATCTACATTTAAAGGGATAGTTCAACATTTTTGGCAGCTTGGCCCATCACCATAACCCCTATAGTCACAGCAGTAGGTTTGTTACCTTTAATTGTCAGTGCAAGTTATTTTTAGAACGGCGGAGCAGAGCCGTGAGCTGCTCAGAGCTACACTACGGAGGCTCATGGGATTTCTTGGTTTCAAACTCATCAAATACACAATCCAACAACTCCACAACGCTCTGGTGGACAAGTTGTGACCTGCACATTCACCACGCTATGAGATAATAACACAACGTTACCACACAGAGTTGTTTTAGAGGGAAATACAGAGACTGTTGATGAAAAACTGTCCCTGAAGGCAACGTGCATCAGTGGTTTTGCATGAATTTCCCTCTAAAACAACTCTGTGTGGTAACGTTGTGTTATTATCTCATAGTGTGGTGAATGTGCAGGTCACAACTTGTCCACCAGAGCGTTGTGGAGTTGTTGGATTGTGTATTTGATGAGTTTGAAACCAAGAAATCCCATGATGAGCCTCCGTAGCGTAGCTCTGAGCAGCTCACGGCTCTGCTCCGCCGTTCTAAAAATGGCTTGCACCGACAATTAAAGGCAATGGGCCAATTTGCCAAAATGTTGAACTATCCCTTTAATACATTTTCTTCTTCGATCTCTGTTGTTTCTGAACCATGACGTGCTGCTAAAATAAAAAAAAACTTCACAACTGATCCAGATTCTTTCTAAACCAGAACAAAACAAATCACATTAAGTTTCACTGGTAGAAGCAAAAAAAGAGAAAAAGGCACAAGCGGGGAAAAACAGAAAAGAAAAGATGATGATTGAACTTAAAAAACACTGAGTCTGCTGAACATGACTGACGGTGCTGCAGGTTCAGGAGCCAGAACACGGAGCTACATGTGTCTGAGCTACAGATTCAAAACGACGAGGTTCAGTCGTAGAGTTTTGTCGTGAAGTGTTTAAAAAACTCTGGGGTTGTGACAACACGGTAAAGTAGTAGCGAGTCTGTTCTCTGACTGGTTTGGTGCAACGCAGGACCGGAGCAGGAGCAGAGGGAGGAGGGAGGAGGGAGGAGGGAGTGAAGCCTGGAGTTTGGGATTGGGATTTTTTTTGGCAGCTTGGGGGTCAGAGAAGCTGCCGAGAGCTTCAGTCGTTGATCAGAGCGAGGATCATGCTGCAGGAACAAAGCAGAGACAGAGACGCTCGTCAGTCCAGACAACGATGGTCTCCATGTCAGATTAAAACGGTCACAGTAAAACACTGTTCCCTACCTGTACAGGTAAATGAAGAAGCAGAGCAGGTGGTAGCCCAGTTTGATCATGGCCTCCTTCATGTGCGACTTGAGCTGCCCTCGGTTGTGGATCTCAGTCGGGTCGAACACGCCCATGTTTCCCATCGGGACCTTCACGTGCCTGCGGGGGCAAGAAGAGGGTGAGACCCACAATCGCCACGCTATGAGATAATAACACAACGTTACCAGACAGAGTTGTTTTAGAGGTAAATTCAGAGACTGGTGATGAAAAACTGTCCCTGAAGGCAATGCATGGAATTTCTTGGTTTCCCTCATCAAACTCATCAAATACACAATCCAACAACTCCACAACGCTCTGGTGGACAAGTTGTTGCACATTCACCACGCTATGAGATAATTTACCACACAGAGTTGTTTTAGAGGTCAATTCATGCAAAACAACTTTGCCTTCAGCTTTTTCTGAGCAGCTCACGGCTCTGCTCCGCCGTTCTAATAACAGCTTGCACCGACAATTAAAGGTAACAAACCTACTGCTATGACTATAGGGATTATGGCAATGGGCCAGTTTGCCAAAATGTTGAACTATCCCTTTAAATGCCTGGTTAAAGCCCAGAATTAAATATGTCAAATGATATCGTAGCCGCTGGCTGCTTCTTGTGTCCCAGGACGAAGCACGGACGTCGGACGCACCTGTAGATGTTCCAGGCTGCGACAGGCAGGTTGAGGAGGAAGATGAACCAGTGCATGGAGACCAGCATCAGCATGGTGGACAGACACTGGCCCACCATCTCTGGGATCACCCACTGAAACACAATACACACCAGACTCATCGTTACACACTCATATCCACAATCAATCATTATAATTTTAAAAAAACGAATGAATGAGGAGAAGTAAAAAGGAGGAGGAGGAGCCAGGATGACTCACTTTGTTGAGCTTGGAGCAGCAGGCCCGAGCATTGATGTAGTCACACTCCAGGTCAGAGAGGGTGATGATCTGAGAGCCCAGTCAAGGAGATGAACACACGCACACAAACAACAATAACAACAAACAACAAACAATGCCCAACACAACACATTTGACACTGGTTTTCCAGTATGTCCGAAAAGTCTCTCAAAACTGTCACCACTGTGTAGTTTGAGGAAGGACGGAGGCACTGATGATGCATTCAGGTGCAGTCAGACAGACGGCCGTCGGTAAACCAACCAGATGTCATTTTACTCCATGAGAGAAAGACGGTAATTTATTTATTTTTTTTTTTTCTGTGTCATTGTCGTATAAGCTACTAGACTAATTTGAATTTCCCTCCTTGGGATGAATAAAGTATTCTCTACTCTACTACTCTACTCTAGATAGACGCTTGTTTATCCTCTTACATGCAGCATCTGTTGTCTGTCTGACGTCTGCCCCATTTCACGTGAATGCAACATCAAGAATATGCAACCGCACCGCTAGATGAGGGCAATTTCTACATATACATTTAAGCAATGAGTATCTGCTGTAGGTTCATATTTATTTTCCCTTAAAGAGATGAAATAATAATTACTCTGAGACTCTGCATGATCTACATATCTAAATGTAAATAAATATAATTTCAATGCTCTAAATAGTTTATCATGTCTGGTTGACCTCAAAAATAACAAAATAAACGATATTTTATTTGTTTTCTGTGATGTTAATATGAATGGAAGTGATTGTGTTGACGATATCGCTTCATATCGATCACTGATCTGAACTGAATCAAATGTCAACTCGTGTCATAACAGACTTTGACTTATTAAAACGATACATTATTAACAGCGTGATCAACACTTGTGGTTCACAGGTGTAAAGTTTGGCCGGAAGTGTGCGCGTGTGTGTGTCGTGTTGTGATCGAGGTCATCGGTTGTGAGTAAGTTGTAAAACAGCAACACACCGACCGGAGGGCGGGCGGACGGACTCACCGGTCACCGGCGACTCGTCAGACCGGAGCTCCGAGCGCAGACCGCGGGGACTGACTGACTGACCGACCGACCGACACCTCACCGCCGGGCATCGGTGTCGTTTTCTGGTTGTTTGTGACCACACCTCACCCCGCGGCGCAGACTGTAGAGATCGGATCAGCTCCGACAGCGACACCGACAGCGACAACACCTGGGCGGGTAACGGATAACTCAGCTAGCCCGCCTTTAGCTCCGCACGTAAACAAACGCATCGAGCGAGCTGCGAGATCAACCCCGGTCCCCGTCCCCCCTCCCCGGCCTTGAAACACCCAACACCCGAAAGGATACGAAGTAAACCGAGAGGAAAATCAGTGCACAGCAGTCCACCAGCGACAGAATGAACACTGCCGCCTCCATCTTTCTTCTTCCGCCACTGCTTCGCTGCCACTTCCGGCCCTGTGACCGGTCCTGTCCGTCGGATCCTCGGATCCCGAGCGGCCGCGGTGGCGCTGCGACTCGCTGCCCCCTGGCGGCCGGAGGGGGAACAACCGCGGCTCAGCTGCAGCAGCTACTCTACTAATGTCATATTTCCCAAAAATAAATGTCAGATCTGAAAAACATGGTAATAATTAAACAAATAGTAATAATTAAACAAATACTTTAGTTCAAAACACCCTTAAACAAATACTTTAGTTCTTTAAAGGGATAGTTCACCCAAAATTCAAATTATCTGCTCACTCTCATGTCGACTAAGGGCTAGGAGGAGTTTCAGAGTCCTCCCTGCCTTCTCTGAGCTACGGGGGGGTCTGCACAGCAGTATTTGTCCATATAATAGATGTCAATGGTGCTCACTTTTCTTCGTCCAAAAAGACACACCAAAAAACATCCAAATACCTCCATACTGCTCGTCTGTAATGTCCCTCTTGTATTGAAGCCCCAACAAGAGAAAGCTTCTGCTACAAACAAGCTTAAAATATAGCCTAGACTTATTGAATTTTTTTCAAACAATTTCTCATGTTGGGGCTTCAATACAATTACAGACGAGCAAGCAGTTTGTATTTGGTTATAAAAAAAAGTCAGATTAATTTGGATGAATCTACGTCACCACTTGTTAATGGCTCCATTTTTGATAAATATAGACAAAACAAACTCACACATCAACATACCAAAACAGCAGACAACACAGAAAACAACAACACCTGACCTGAAAGGGGGATGGACGAAGCATAGCTTTTAAGTTTCCAGTGTATCGTTTTGTCTAGATCGTTATTTTGTTGTTATTATTAGTGGTGGAAATGCTGGGCGAGCCAACCAGCATTTCCTACTTCCAGTTTCACGGACGCTGCCCGGCAGGTCATGGGAATAATGCGGCTGAATCACTGTTTATAGTCGGAACTACGACAGTATCTGATCATCTTCGAACCTCTGACTCATTCTTGATGAAGATTGGGGGCGGGACTAGATAAGCTTTTGCTTCTCCCGCTTTCCCTTTCAGTCATATGTGTGATGATGATGATTAATTGGCATGCCCGAAATGAACTAAATAAATAAATGAATGAAAACATTATTGGTAAGACATCCGTCATGCGCCGGTCCAAGTATTTCACCGTGCGCACGCAGACTCATGGGAAATGTGATGTGTGAAAACACTTAGTTTTCCCAAATTCCTTGTTGTCCTTTTAAGACATGCTGATAGAGGAATACCCACACGGTTGTGCAGAAGAATGCAGACAGGGACTAGTTTGCATGTCTACCTGATCTAAACCTAACCAAATCCTTTCATCATTGCCTAAACCCAACCAGTGCAAAAATGTTTTTGGGGAAAAAAGGGCTATCAAAGGAATTGTCAGTTTGAAAAAAGAAAAAAAATACCATCATTCCAACCATAGGAGGCAAGAAGTGTCAGAATTATGGGACGTTTGATCAAATTAAGTGTTGCCATTTAGACAATTAGAGGCCTATGTTTTTGTCAAAATCATCCCTAAGTTGCCTCAAATACATTAAATCTCTTAGCCATTATTACTACAAATCATTAGCAGTTACTAACTCCAGAGGAAGAGAGACAGCTGTTGAATTTGGAAGGAACTTGTAGTGAAATGTCAATTATTCTAGATTTTTCTGCCTGGACATTTAAGCACTAAAATTTGTGCAGTGTTGCACTGTCTCACACTATAAGCTTTAAACTTGGCATGACTCATCCCCCTACATTTGGGTACAGATTGATACAGGATTGAGGCTGCTGTCTTGTGTTTCCAAGTTTTAAAAACTGGCTCTCTTGAGGCGGAGATTGATTTTTAGTTCTAGCCCAATTTGCTCTTACACTGTTAAATGCATTTTGATTTTGACACTTCTACAGACCTCCCCTGTATGTAATCTTTCATTTGATATCAAGTTTATGTATGTGGTCCTTGTGGTTATATTACATCTACAGGTAAGATAAAATATTCTTAATTTGTGGTTTTGCAGCAGAAAATAGAAAAAAATAATAAAAAGCAATAAATAAAAGGGACTTAGACAAATAGAAATCAAAATAAGTTTAACAATACAATGTTATATTGATTCAACTGACGACGATTTGACGTTTGTCTACACCCAAAAAGTCTGAGGTCATTCATGTCATCTCTTCCATTCCTATGAAATCACAAAAAGAAACTAAAATATAATTTCACTTTTTTATTTCTGAGCTCAACTAAACATTTAAATAAACAACAATGTTCTTAAAAATAAAATCAGCCTCCTGTTTATTGAGTTTTCACTTTCTACAAAATAAAACTGAAAGAACATTAAATTCCTGTTTGTCTAGAAGTAGGGTATTTGTAGAAATTTCAAGAGATGCTCACCTCTCAGACATGTGGGGGAATTTGAAAAGAATACAAATGATAAATGTCTGATGTGGTTTCAATGCTATTGACTTGTTGATCGTTGAATTTACAATGTATTTCCCACAACAGCTACTAACTTCCTTGTAAATACAAATACCAGGCAACCTCCCACAGGGTGTGTGACAGTTTGTTTATACTGTTGATGAGTTGTTGCGTGTCCGTGCATCCATATCAGATCATAACAGATCATACAATTGGCAGGTTAAAAATATGCAAAACAGCAACAGATGTGACGGCGGTTGCTTCTGCTGAACAGTGACTCACCTGTTGACAGTCACGACACGGTGGGCAGGGCTGCAGGGTGAAACATGAGAACCGTGCAGCATGCAGGAGGAGGAGGAGGAGGCGGCGTGAGGGAATTTTTCAGACCAAGTGAAGATGCTTAAGTATCAGTGTGCCGGAGGAGAAACAGCACAGAAGGCAGGACCATGGCCTCGGCTGCTCTTATCCTTAGCATCTCCTCTCACCTCGTCCCTCTCCTCCTCATCGTCCTGGAGACTGGACACGCTGCTGCTGCAAACCACACCGGACAGCCGACGGCCCAAGCTCCAGGAGATATCATGATTGGAATACTGTACCCACTTCATAGGATCCAGAAGAATGACACCATCCTGCCTGGATCTGAGGAGTGCACCACGTGAGACCATGCAAATTTTATTGAATTACATCACATAATAAACAGCTGATAAAATAACATTTAAACAGCACGATTCAAAATAATATTCAAAATAGCAGCCCTATTATTTGACATATCAGCATTGAGAATGACATAATCATAGCAGGATGTAGGAGATCAGAGACATAAAATAAGGTAGTAGTAGTTTGAAGACAGAGAAAGACTGAGTGATCCTGTACCTGTGAGTTTAATGACAGCTCACTCACTACACTCACAATCTTTACTCAAACTTTCATCGACATCTCACACTTCAGTGCCTTAAGTTAAAGTTGTTGAAGCAGGGGCATCTGGGGAAAATCGAGCAAGTAAAACTTGACTTTAAATACATTTTTTTCAGGTCAAGAATGAACTTCCTGTTGGCAAAGTGATGACATATCTAACATATCTCTGCTGTCATTATAATGAGATGAAAGAGGTGGAGCAAAAATAGTTGATATATCATCCTTCTGAAATGTGATGACACACACAACAGAAAGCTGAAAATATGAAATAAAATAAAAACTCAGCTCAACACCATAATATTAGTAATGCATTCCCTTAGCAAAACATAGTTCATTAAAGTGTACTCATTTTATACTAAAACTGAGGCAGTATTCTTGAAAGTGTACTTTTGTAAACTTAAAATGACCTTATAAAGTATACTTTAATAAACTAAAATGACATATTGACATATTGATGTACATACTTAGTAGCCTACACTAGGAGTATAGATGAGTGTACTTGTTGTATACTTGAAAGTGTACTTTTGTAAACTTAAAATGTTCCAATTTAGTCCAAAGAATTATTAAATTAGTACTTTTCTAGTATGCTACAAGTACATGGTCCATAGTACTTGCTATACTTATTATACTCAAGCATACATAATAAAATGAAGTATACTACTTTTTGCTAAGGGTTGGCTTGCTGATGCTGTAGTTATTGTTTGTCCTTGTCACTCAGGTTGCTGCATGGAGCCCTGACACATGTCCTGATTTTCATCAACGCCATAGAGAAGAGTAATAAATCCCCACTGCTGACAGGAATGAACCTTACTCTGGGATACCGGGTCCTGGACTACTGCGGTAATGTGAGAAAAGCTCTAAGAATTACTACCGACTTGCAACAGCCCGACTG
This sequence comes from Decapterus maruadsi, assembly GCA_030347415.2. Lineage (NCBI taxonomy): Eukaryota > Metazoa > Chordata > Actinopteri > Carangiformes > Carangidae > Decapterus > Decapterus maruadsi. Next base: position 3,553,010 of record CM064894.1, read on the forward strand.
CCTTGCAGGAAGCAACACCTCCACCGGGAGACAGCCAATCATGGCTCTTGTAGGTCCGCCCACCTCGGAGGTCTCCATCGTCGTTGCCAGGCATTTGACACTCAACTATATTCCTCAGGTAAGAGACTATAGACTGAAACAGCTTATGGTGAGCCATTTTAACATTTAAAAGCCAGACTGGATGTGTGTTGCAGATATCTGTAATTCAGTTTTTGCCAGTTCAGATATCTGCAGCTACATTCTTCCTATCCACAATTGTTATTTCAGAAATGACCATAAGTTAAATATATTAGAATATATTTCCCACATGGATGGCATCCGCAAGTTCCATTGGTTTAATCGAATCGTTTAATCGAGACACGAATGCATGTTGACTCAGATAGATATCTAGGATTGTTTGCACTCATGGACTCATTATCTTAATTAAACACTATTAAAGGTACAGTAGGGGAGGAGATGTAGCCCGCTTTTCCATTCACCCTAGACACATCACACCTTTGTCTTCTGTTCTCCAGATAAGTCCTTCATCAACTGCCGTGGCACTGAGCGATAAGCGCCGCTTCCCTGCCTTCCTGAGGACTGTTCCTAGCGATAAGCACCAAACGGCGGCCATGATCCGTTTTATCAAAAACTATGACTGGAATTGGGTGGGCGTTGTTACCACAGATGATGATTATGGTCGTGCACCTCTTGACTGTTTTGTGCCCAGTGCCCTCAAAGAGAAGGTCTGTGTGGCCTTTGAAATAATTCTCCCTGCCTCTGAACACAGCCCGGATTTCAACGATAAAATACGGAGTGCGACCGAAACCATCAGCGAACACAAAAATGTTCAAGTCATCGTCTCGTTTGGCGGCGTGAGTCACATGACATCTCTCTTCAAGGAGATGAAGAACTTGACTCTGAGAAATCAAAATAGCTCAGACTCGATGAAACGAGTCTGGTTGGCCAGCGACAGCTGGTCCTCAAGTGGCTCCGTGACTGGGAACTTAAATCTGAAGGAAATCGGACATGTTGTTGGCTTTACATTCAAAAATGGAGACCGAGCATCATTCGTTGAGTACCTGCACAGGCTGGAGGAAGCTGAGCATCTAGACTCACGGAATAATAGCTTTCTGCAGGAGCTCTACGATGAGATAAATGCCAATGGTTCCCTTAATGATACGAAGGTGCTGTCTGAGGCTGTGAAGATCATTAAAGGTAGAATTCAGAATGATACCGTCTTCAGTCTGGAGATGGCCGTGAGCGCTATTGCTCATGCTGTGTCTTCCCTCTGCAAGAGCAAAGACTGTAAAACACCCGGCAAAGTGCAGCCACGTGAGGTACTTACATATGACTCTCTGTCTCTATGTGTGTGTGTGTGTGGTGAGATGTTTACTGGGTAGATTAAGGGTAAGTCTGGATTCAGATAACAGGAACTAATGATCAGGTTCTAGCTGATCATTGTCACATGACACCTTGGTTTACCTACCATAAATACAGGGTTGAGACAATTGGCAGCATGTTTCTCACACCTGTGGACTTCATTTTCAAGTACTTCTCTATAAACATCACATTTAACAGTAGAACCACTTCTCATTGGTTTTGTGGACTCATATAGGGAAGTAGGCTGATCACGATACTAATGTCTGACCATAATGTTCCATAGTTGCTGCAAATTCTGAAGAAGCAGACGTTTAAACTTGGAGGAAAGGCCTACAACTTTACAGAAGAGGGAGACCTCAACCTGGGCTACGACCTGACCCTGTGGAAGTCAGACGATAAAAAAATCAACGTCCATGACATCCTGGCTGAGTACGACCTAATGACAAAGACCTTCAGTTGGACCAGCCTCAAAACCACCCAGGAGTTCATGGAGCTGGAGGTATGATGCCCTTTGGCAGATTTATATACACTGACAACAATTCATTCAAGAAATCTGCAATTCACTGATGCTCAAGACAGTTTGAGTCATTAAAATAATAAATAGCCTGAATAAATATACAGAATTGGGCAAGTGAGTATATTGCAATCAGGCATTTACGTGTACTTGTGTATAATGATGATGGTATTTTTCATTTTCATTCTGCTTTAAATGCTGCTGCAGTGAGGAATTGTGAGACGTCATTTCCTCTATGAAGGAACCTGCAGTGTTTCCTCTGCTAATGAAGATAAGATAGGAAGCTCAGACACTTCAGCCCAGTTCTGGGTTCCAGGTCACTACCCTTATATCATGGTCTCTGTGTTTCCCTCAGAACATCACATCCAGATGCTCCAATCATTGTGCTCCTGGAACCAGAAAGAAGACAAATGAGGGTCAACACGTCTGTTGTTACCAATGCATCAACTGCACTGAGAACCACTACTCCAATGAGACAGGTAACGCACACGCACACACAAACTTATCCAGGTCAGAATCACCTGTTAACATGTTGTTCCGCATGATTGAATATCAAGAGCAGTCCGCAAAGAAATTTAAATCAAAAGCAACTGGACTTGGTTATTTGTCTAGGAAGAAGTTTCACCTCTCATCCAAGAGGCTTCATCAGTTCATGTACGCATCTGACTACATGTTCAGATACAATGAGTCCAATGAGCCAGGCTCCGACCAGTTATAGGTACCAGGTCAGGCTTAGAGCTCTGTGTAGTACCCCGGTGTTTTAATGTGCACCTCTGTGCTCTTCTGCAGACATGGGCGAGTGCACTAGTTGTGGCAAGTATGAGTGGTCGTCAGCAGGCAGCCCCAACTGCACAAGCAAAACAGTGGAGTATTTGTCCTGGGGCGACAGCTACGTCATAGCACTCGTGACCTTCACTGTCCTGGGCATCATCCTGGTTCTCATGGTATCAGCTCTATTCTTTCACCAGGCTGACACTCCGGTAGTGAAGGCTGCTGGGGGGCCTCTGTGCCAGGTCATTCTCTTCTCTTTGGTCGTCAGCTACATCAGTGCCATTCTGTTTGTGGGTCGGCCCAACTCGATCCAGTGCAAGAGCCGACAGGTGCTGTTTGGCATCAGCTTCACTCTGTGTGTCTCCTGCATCCTGGTCAAGAGCCTGAAGATCCTGCTGGCCTTCCAGTTCAACCCTGGGCTGCAGGACCTTCTGCGGAGGCTCTACCGGCCGTATATCATCATCGGTGTTGTCGTGGCCATGCAGGTCATCATCTGCACCTGCTGGCTGTGCCTCAGAGGCCCTGAAAAGGATGTTGAAGGGCAAGATAGGATTCTTCTTGAGCGATGTAATGAGGGCTCTCTTGTGGCCTTCTGGGTGATGTTAGGTTATATAGCTGTCTTGGCTTTTATATGTTTTGTCTGCGCCTTCAAAGGACGTAGACTTCCGCAGCAGTACAACCAGGCAAAGTTCATCACCTTCAGCATGCTGCTCTACCTCATCTCCTGGATGCTCTTTATCCCCATCCACTTGACCACCAAAGGAAAGTACCTGCCAGCAGTGGAGATGATCATCATCCTCATCTCCAACTACGGCATCCTCGGCTGCCATTTCTTCCCAAAGTGCTACATAATCCTCTTTAAGAAGGAGAAAAACACCAAAAGTGCCTTCAGGCAGAAACTCTATGAATACTCCAACAAAACCATTGATGCTTTCTCTTTGTCTGTGAGCTCAGGGTCAGAGTCTCAGTCCAGCTGCCAACACATCGCCACCAGTGCTCTGGCCCTGTCTGTGCCAGCAGCTCCTCCCAAACCTGATGTGGTGACGGACTGTAAAGAAACAGACACACCTGTGCACCTGTATCCAAGTCTGCACATAGGCTCGGTCACACAGCACTGCCTCAGGAGACGCTCCAGCCTCTGACAGACACTCAAAAAGATTTTTTGGTTTTTTTTTTGAGGTTGTGATTGTTTTGTTGTACTGGATTCTGGATTTTGGAGTTCAGTAATTAGACACACACGTCTTTGCAAATGAAATATGAAATTGCACCAGATACTAAATAAAGTTGTGTCCTATAAATGATAATATATAAGAAAAATAAAATAAGAGTTGCTCTATCAATCCCCTTAGGGAAATTCATTCTAATATATGAATGTCTGATCTATGTTTTGATTTTGGATTCATGCTTTTGATTTGTTGAATTGAAGTATCAATGTACAGTATATAATTATATTTTATCCCTAATATAAGGTTCTTTTAATCTATGACATGTTACATGTTGTTGTCCATCTGTGTATTGTACAGTGTGTTTGAATGTCTCCATGGTGCATCTTCCTGGCTGCAAACCCATTTTCCCTGTTCGGGACAATAAAGACACTTTGACTTTGTTGTGTGCTTAGGGCTCCTACTCTTTAGGGCTTAGGGCTCCAGCTTTGTTGACTGTATAGTGAACAATGCTCAACTCCAACTCTCTCAGGTCCCTGATTTGGAGACTCCAGTTAATTTTCTTTTTCAGTGTATTGAAAATATTAGTTATTAGTTCTGGCCTTGTCGTGGACTTTAGGACCCATCATCAGATGCCCACCATCTGTTACCACTTGTTCCCATTATCAATTGGTTTTTAGTATCAAACAGTAATGTGTGATCAATGCATCAGTGTGTGGTTATAGATATCTGTCTCACATTATTAATGGAAAAAATGTTGCTATTTGCATCAACAGCTACTAACTTCCTTGTGAATACGAATGTCAAATAACCTTACAAAGAGTCTGTTGATGTTCAAAAAATTGTGACCGTTTTTGTAGGGCTGGCTATTCGTGAGTTTGGGTACCTGCGCATCAGATCATAGCCGACGGCTCAAAAAGATGCAAAACAACAACAGATGTGACAGCATGATGCTTCTGCTGAACAGTAACTCACCTGTTATCAGTCACGAAACGGTGGGCAGGGCTGCAGGGCAGCATCAAGGAAGAGGCACAAGGGTTTTTTTTTGCTATGTGAAGATGCTTAAAAAGAGGAAGGTCAGTGTGTTGGAGGAGAAACAGCACAGAGATCGACAGGGAGCCGAGAGACATCGCAGAGGACAGGGCGATGGCCTCGACTGCTCTTATCATCTCTTCTCACCTCGTCCTTCTCCTCATCATCCTGGAGACTGGACACGCTGCTGCTGCAAACCACACCGGACAGCCGACGGCTGAAGCGCCAGGAGATATCATGATTGGAATACTGTACCCACTTCATCTGGACCCACTTCATCTAGATGTAGGAAAGAATGACAAAAACCCATGCACACCTTGGCCGAGGAAGTGTTCCTGGTGAGACCATTTCAATCAAATTAAATTACATGATAAATACCTGTTAGTAAAACAGCACAATTCAAAGTACTCCTAAAGTCTTGCATTTACTTTTACCAATGTAATTGTAATGATTTAGTTGTAAAGTAGTAAAATGGCTGCTCTATTATTTAAGATATCAACATTAATACTGCAAATAAAACTAAAATCTGACATAATCATGACAAAATGTAGGAGATCAGAGGTTTATGTCCAAGAGACGTCAAGACATGAATGAGGGAGGTTCGGGTGGTGGCTCAGGTTTAGTGAAACTGTCACTGTCAGCTGCATATCTGTCAGCAGCTGCTCCAGTCACACAAGTCACAAACTTTAATTTGAAGGGACAGATAGATGCTGATTTTATTAACAGTGATTTTGTTTCCCATAAACATTACCATATATGTCATATCTATCGGCTGCTGTCTTATTCTGTGCAATCGCCTTTTATTTATTTTTCGACAAAATGTTCATTCAGGTTGGATTGGGAAGCCCTGACCCATGTCCTGATTTTCATCAACGCCATAGAGAAGAGTAATAAATCTCCACTGCTGACAGCTGCGAACATTACTCTGGGATACCGGGTCCTGGACTACTGCGGTGATGTGAGCACAGCTCTGAGACTCACCGCAGACTTGGTGCAGCAGCACGACTGCCATGCAGTAACCAACACCTCCACCAGGAGACAGCCAATTATGGCTGTTGTAGGTCCGCCCACCTCGGAGGTCTCCATTGCCATTGCCAGGCAACTGAATTTCAACTTAATTCCTCAGGTAAGAGACTCAACCAAGCTGCTGACTCAGTGTGACAGTTCAAGGTGAGGAATCATAGATAATCAGGAACACTAACAACAGAGTCTTCAACATAATCTATAAAGGAGCACTACTAGGGGTCACAGTGCCAGGTATCAGAGTGAGTATTCAGCCATTTGATAACACACAGTTATTTACAGTGGGAAGGAGGTAGCCTATTCCTATTATAAATGAGACCCCGGGAGTTATTATGATATCAAATTAATGAATTGTAAATATTAACAGATGTTAGCTTGGGTTAGGAGCAAGTCCTTTCATGTTAGCTGATCATTTCTCGGTTGTTAATTACCAATATTTATAGTAATATATGATCTAATGATAAAAACTCTGATGGTCAGTCATGAGTCAAAGGATTAGTTGCTGTAGAGATAATAGAGTACATTAGGCTATATCATAGCCTATCAGTCTTTTTGTGTGTCTCGTTAGTCTTTTACCTTTTGGAAATCCACTTCTGTAAGAGTGGATTGTTCTTCTAAATGAACACATAACTTTTAACAATAATGAAAGCAATATAAAAAGACACTAACCTGAACCATCAAGTGTTACCATAGTGTTACTTGTGGAATATGTGCCATCAGGACAGGTTTTGTCTTCTTTGCCTTCATTATCTGACAAAAGTCAAATCATTTATACCTTCTGTCATGTTAAAGGTGGAGCAGGAACAAACCTGGGAAGAAAAAGGACATTTAATTTCAGAGCTCAACAGAAATGAGACTAGATCATTTAGAGTAGATCCAATGTCAGTTCATTCAGCCGAATCTCTGAATAATCACTTGCTTTTCATGTCCATTTGTTATGGTTTGCTTCTGTTCTCCAGATAAGTCCTTCATCGACTGCTGAGAAACTGAATAATAAGGACCACTTCCCTGCTTTCCTGAGGACTGTTCCTAGTGATAAGCACCAAACAGCGGCCATGGTCCACTTCATCAAAAATTATAACTGGAGCTCTGTGGGCGTTGTTACCACAGATGATGAGTGTGGTTCACCTTCTCAACTTTTTGAGATCAACGCCCTTAAAGAGAAGATTTGCATTGCCTTTCGAATAGTTCTTCCTCCTTATGGTAGCGCTCAGGATAAAATAAGGCATGCCGCAGAAATTATCTCCAAATACAGAGATGTGAAGGTTATCGTCTCATTTGCCAGTAGGTATCACATGAAGTCTCTTTTACTAGAGATGAAGAACCAAACACTAAGAAATCAAAATAGCTGGGAATCAATGACACGAGTCTGGTTCGCCACTGACAGCTGGTCCACCACTGGCTATATGGACATAAACATATCTCTAAAGGAAATTGGACATATTGTGGGCTTCACATTCAAAAATGGAAACGTAACATCATTCACTGAATATCTAAGCAGGTTGGAGGAAGCTGAGCATCTAGACTCAGGAAATAATGACTTTCTGCAGGAGTTCTACAAAGAAATAAAATCATATGGTTATCTCCAAACTGATGCCGAGGTGGTCTCTCTGGCTGTGGAGATCTTACAATTTGTGAGTCGTGATGTCACTCTCTTCAGTCTGGAGATTTGTGTGAGTGCTATTGCTCATGCTGTGTCTTCACTCTGCAGTAGCAAAGACTGCAAAACACCAGGCAAAGTGCAACCACAGGAGGTATTTACAGATGACTGTGTGTGTGTTGTGTTTTTGGGATTCACATGGGTTAAGTTTACTGGCGAGATTAGGGTTAAATCTGGATTCAGGTAACAGGAACTAATTAGGGCACCGGCCATGGTCCACTTCACCCAAAATTATGAAATAGCTGAGGGACTCTGTGGCCGGGCACTATTGTTATTCTGTGGATTTTTTCCTAGTTATTATTTTTCATCTTCCGGACGATTTTCGTTCACCCTGCAACTCAAGAGTTTTTATATATCAAAACGTGCGTCCTGATCGGGATCGATTTGCTATTACTTTTCTAAGCAGTAGTTCTTTTCCTCGTAAGTCGGTAAAACGCTTTCCCATAGAGAATGCATGGGAGAAGGTCAAAAAACGAACAAATCATCGGATTTTTCATAAACTGTTGTCTACTGCTCAGGCATACTTTCACCTAGAGACTGTTTAAACTTTAAATAGTAGACACAAGTCTTGTGTATTGGTGTATTACTCCACGTTTTGATAGGTTGAATAGTTTTTGATCAATCCCTGATCAATGACCATGATCATTTTTGGAGAAATTATGAGATTATAATGGGTGTGTAACAATGTTCGTGCTAGAAATCATCAAGAGTGGGAGAGAGCCCAGAAAAACTCCTGATTCTTTCTCTTTCCACACTCCTCTTGGACACAATTTACACTGTAGACACATAATTCTTTCACAGTTTTGTAGACAAACTTGTTGTGTCTCCCACAATGTGTTCAAAATATCAGAGAGACTTACAGAATTTGAATTAGCAGCCTCTGAGTGTGGCCATGTCTGTCTCTCCTCCTCATTGACTCCAATACAAAAATTTTCTGAGAGGAGCAGAACGGACCGATGTTTTAAAACTGCCCGTGTTGCCAAAATATTTACTGTAGAAACACCAAATCATACCAAAGTTTTCAGGAAGGCCTTAGGGCACCGTTGATCCGTGTTTTGTTCTGATAGGAGCTACCGTTTTGTCAGAATAAGCCTAATTGCAAGACCAGTGCAGAGGCAGAAAATCTGTCTTTTTCTCGACGTTTCTGTCTGCCTCAGCCTGGGGGGAGATTGGCAACCAGCTCAAGTTGTCATGGTAACCTCTGATCCTCAGGCCAGGGTCGTTAACTCCAAAAACAATCCACCTGGAGCTTGTTAAGATGTTTGTAAACACAGACACACAGCTAAATCAGACTGATACAGGATGCAGCTCAGTCACACACACAGACTCTAGAACCAGCTTCATGTCATTACAGTTATAGACACAACACACATTAAAAACACACAAGTAACTCTCAAATGCGCGCAGGAGGTATCTCTCACTCTAACACAGTTAACCTAATGTGATTACAGCTCCTCCATATCAGTGCTTATAGAAAGATGATCATGTGTCTGATCAGCTCTGTCTTGACCTTAAGATCGTGGGTTTGATTCCCATGTTGACAGAGATGGTTAGAACGGCAGTAGCTCCGGTGCCCTTTCAAAATTTCCCGAGAGGAAATTTTCTAGTTATTCTAGTTGTAGCTCATTGTTACACTACATATGACAACTTGGTTTACATACCCTAAACACAGGGTTGAGACAACTGGCAACATGTCCCTCACACCTGCGGACTTGTGTTGTGTGGACTCATGTTTTTAACATATTTCCCAAAAGAACCAATTCTAATGTCTTGAATCCAAATACAACCTTGAAAGACTGAGGGTCTTTGCAAGAGGTTGTCCTTATCAAACTGAGATATTGTGGTTTGGTAGACTTGTCCAGGGAAGTAGGCTGATCATGATCCTAATACCTGTCCCATCATGTCCCATAGTTGCTGAAAATTCTGAAGGAGCAGGAGTTTGAACTTGGAGGAAAGACCTACAACTTTACCAAGGAAGGAGACCTCCACGGAGGCTACGTCGTGACCCTGTGGAGGTCAGAAAAAATAGAAGAGTTTCAATTTATCGCCCATGAAATCATGGCTGAATATGACATAATCACAAAGGAATTCACTTACACCAACCTCAGCACCAAGAGGGAGTTCAAGGAGCTGGAGGTGTGTTTACCTTTTGTAATTTTATTATTTTGTAGCACTACTTGGCTCCACCTGAAAAAAAGAATACTTTCTGACTTTCTTGATTGATTATGAATGGGAAACATCATCATGTAGAGAAGTGGACCAGCTTGGGTCATGATGCTGCTCAGATACTTCTGCCCAGTTCTGGGTTTCAAGTCTCTACTCTGTGATCATGGTCTCTGTGTTTTCCTCAGAACATCACATCCAGATGCTCCAATCATTGTGCTCCTGGAACCAGAAAGAAAACAAATGAGGGTCAACCCGACTGCTGTTACCAATGCATCAACTGCACTAAGGACCACTACTCTAATGAGACAGGTAACGCACACGCACACACAAACTTATCCAGGTCAGAATCACCTGTTAACATGTTCCGCATGATTGAATATCAAGAGCAGTCCCCAAAGAAATTTAAATCAAAAGTAACACACACGTGCACACACAAATCCAGGTCAAATGCACCTATTAACATGTTATCTAAATTTCTTTGGAACCACTTCTGCATTGTTTGAGGCTTGTTCTGTTTCATCATCATTTAATACATAACATCAAGAGCAGGCTGTCAGGTTCATTCTTTGGTTAATCCACACAACTATATTTTCATTTCTAAATGCATCTATTGCTACATTTGATCCTTACATCCACACCTACCCAGAGTCTTCAAGCCCTCGACAGAGATGTCTATGTAGACACCTGTGGTCGCTCCCTGATTGGTTACAATAATCACCAATTTGTCTTTACTTGCTGCAGTTCTTGGTGACTTATTAACTGCAAAATAGACAATTTGCGTCTTGTTCACACTGGCTCATGGATGTCTAAGTATTTTGAAATGAAAACGGAGAAGTGTGGAACAGAAATCGGTGACAACAAACAGGGGCTACTGCACAAACATTTATTACCAAAAGCAGGACCAGCAGATGGACCAGTGCCAGGTCAGGCTTAAGGCTCTGTGCAGTATCCAGGTATGTTATGTGCACCTGTGCTCTGTCCTCCTTTGCAGACATGGACAAGTGTAAGAAGTGTGGCAAGGATGAGTGGTCAACAGCAGGCAGTTCCAACTGCAGACGCAAAACTGTGGATTATTTCTCCTGGGACGACAGCTACGTCATAGCACTAGTGACCTCCGCTGTCCTGGGCATCATCCTGGTTCTCATGGTATCAGCTCTATTCTTTCACCAGGCTGACACTCCGGTAGTGAAGGCTGCTGGGGGGCCTCTGTGCCAGGTCATTCTCTTCTCTTTGCTCGTCAGCTACATCAATGCCATTCTGTTTGTGGGTCGGCCCAACTCTATCCAGTGCAAGAGCCGACAGGTGCTGTTTGGCATCAGCTTCACTCTGTGTGTCTCCTGCATCCTGGTCAAGAGCCTGAAGATCCTGCTGGCCTTCCAGTTCAACCCTGGGCTGCAGGACCTTCTGAGGAGGCTCTACCGGCCGTATATCATCATCGGTGTTGTCATGGGGATGCAGGTCATCATCTGCACCTGCTGGCTGTTGCTCAGAGGCCCTGAAAAGGATGTTGATAGGCAAGATACAATTCTGCTTGAGCGATGTAATGAGGGCTCACATGTGGCCTTCTGGGTGATGTTAGGTTATATAGCTGTCTTGGCTTTTGTGTGTTTAGTCTGTGCTTTCAAAGGACGTAGACTTCCACGGCAGTATAACGACGCAAAGTTCATCACCTTCAGCATGCTGCTCAACATCATCTCCTGGATGCTCTTTATCCCCATCCACTTGACCAGCAAAGCAAAGTACCTGCCAGCAGTGGAGATGATTCTCATTCTCATCTCCAATTACAGCATCCTTTGCTGCCATTTCTTCCCGAAGTGCTACATAATCCTCTTTAAGAAGGAGAAAAACACCACAAATGCCTTCAAGCAGAATCTCTTTGCATACTCCAATCAAACCACTGACCCTTTCTCTGTGTCTGGGAGTTCAGGGTCAGAGTCTCAGTCCAGCTGTCAACACATCGCCACCAGTGCTCTGACCCTGTCTGTGCCAGCAGCTCCTCTCAAACCTGATGTGGTGACGGACTACAAAGAAACAGACACACCTGTGCACCTGTATCCAAGCTGTCACAAAGGCTCAATCACACACCGCCGCTTCATGAGACGCATCAGCATATGATGCTCAAAATCTTTTGCAAACTCTTAAGATTTTACATTCAATAATATGATATGAAATAAGAGCTCTGTACTGGATTCTTTCATATCTGTGGTCACATCGTGAGTTTTTTGATTCCACATAGGTAATGATTGGAATTAACACATTATGTTACTGAGGAATCAGAAACTTTTTAAAAACCTTTAATAAACAGATGACTGGGACAATAAATCAGGCCAGTAAATTTTGATACCATCCCAGGCCACAGCCACCAGATTCACGCACAACTAAGTTAGGTTGGGCACCGAATGTTATAGTGTAAAATAATAAAGCAAAGGCTCCACTTTCAATGCATGCCGTCCTCATGTCCTCAGAGGACGGCTTAGTCCTTAAGTAGTTTTTCCACCAAGTACTTTCTTACTCTTGCTCAAGTACATATTTGGATATTTGGTTACTTTTTTACTTTTAGTAGTAGTTAGTTAGAAGTAACTTAGTTAGAAGTAATTTTTTGGCTACTCTAACAATCTCTGTATATTTGTTTTGTTTCAATATCTTTTTAGTTTTTGCTGATACGGAATTTTGGGGGAACGTTGTTGCAACTCTTTGGCATTTCTTTGAGTTATTAAAGCAGATATCAGTGAAATGTTTTTGTCAATATAAGTCCTAAATAGTCCTATTTTCCGTCAGCAATCACTTACATGGAGTGTTTCAGCCGTAACACGAGTCTCTCCGTCACTCTGCTCTGCTGCAACCCGAGGAGAAAATTTTTCTTGTGGGATACAAGTGTTATCCAATGAGGAGAGAGAACGGCATGAAGGGCTGTGTGTGCAGCCAAGGGGTGCGCGTGAATGTGGTGACAGAGCACGAGGACCAATAGATGCCTGACGAGGGCGGGGGCTGCTAACTCATGGTGCGTTCAAGGAAACTCGTACTTTGTGTTTTTCCTTCCTGTGAAGTCATACCGGTTTGATCTGGTACGAGTTCACGGGTTGGAAGTTACGAGAGGCCGTTATAGTGAACTTTCACAGACAACAGGACGGAAAAAACACGAGCTACGAGTTACCTGGAACGTTACAAAGTCGTAGTTGTGACTTGAAGCTGTAACTTACGGTTTCAAAAGCCTTTGAACTTTAAACGTTATATCTGCTTTAAGATATTTTGCTCCAAACTAATGAAACTTGTTCATATTAAACTCATATTTACACTAGTCTGCTAAACAATACAATTTAAAGATGGTGAGATGTGGCAGGTCATTTACAATATTTATTTAAATGGTGGAATTCATATGTTGGGGATAGTTTTGTTTGTGTAGAACATATTTATGTATTTTACTGTTAAGACCATGAGACGCATGACAAAATAATTCACAAGTTAACCTGTTTGTTTTCTTTTATGTTAAACACTTATTGGTGGTGGTGGTGGTGGTGGTGTGCTATGGGAATTCTAAAATAAAATGTAGGGAAAACACTGTTGTCTGTTGTGATTTGGCTGCTCAGCACGGGAGCAGAACAGCATCTTTCCTGTCAGCCATGACAGAGCAACATAGTACAGCAGTTTGTTAACAATGTCACAACATTTAAAGGGTCAACAGAATAGTGATTCAAACAAAGTTCAGTTTTGATTCCAAAAACTGTAATAATAAAGCATCTGTCTCACTTCAGTTTGTTAATGATTTTTTCTTCTTCTCCCCAATCCAATACAAGTAATTCATCAAAACTGACTTCCTTTTAGATTCGGGTTTCACTCGAATATCCATACAGATGGTCTGATTTGGAGAGCTTGTTGTGTGTGTAACCAAACCTGGGCCAAAAGTTTCTCTTTGTGATGATGCCGTCATGTAGGAATGAGGAAGAAGTGAAAACTGTCTGGACTGATGGCTGTTCACAATGGGTTCACCGAGAAACAGGTTCACTTTACAGCACACCTGCTCTTATGTAACCTCCATAACCTCAGAGACTTGACTGACTTACATCATCTTCGTTTCCTCCACCCTAATACCATGATGCTCGTGGTAACTTTTTCCTCTGCTGCTCGATAGATACAATTTTAGTTGAATCAATTGTATTCTTTCTTTTTTTTTCTGTATATCTCAGTTTTTCATTTGTGTTTTTTTGTGTTAAAGTCTTTACCTCACTGTGCTTCAGAATTTGAATACATTTTAAAGTATATGAAATGATGAACAATATTTCTCTCTTGGAAATATTGATAATTTCTCTGGATGTTCTAGATTTTATGTATTATGTTTATCTGTGTGTTTTTATATATATATATATTTGTATTAATTCAGAAGTTAAGTTAAAGGTGAAGTGTTTTTATGGTTTTATGGGTGTGGGTGTGATTTCTGATGTATTCTAATTACTACCGTGGAAGACCAATGTTGTACTTCCTCTGAAATCATTGTTCCGAGTTCACCACGTTCCAGCGAAACAATTCAGGAGTGTTTTAGCACGCACTGTATAAATAATATTAGCTCCACTGGCAACAATTTATTTGTTCACAGTAACACAGTGGTAACTACGTCAATAGAAACAAGTTGTGTGGGGTTGTGACAGTCGCTGTCACAGTACTGATGAACGGCTTATCAATACAGTCGCTGTTAATTTTGATGCACAGAGCATCCATCTTCAATCTCCTAGGTTGGTATTGATACGTTCTTCAAGGTTGGGAGGTGACTCGACCCCCCGCCCCAACATGATACAGGTACAACTTATCCACATAAGACCAGGTCAGAGATTTAGCCAAAGGTGGCTTATGCTCATGCTGTTCCAATTCCCACACGGCAGACACTTACTTCTTATATCAAAATGATTAATTGTGAAACACTGCATCTCTTTCAAAGTGATTGACAATATTCACTTAGAACCATAAAGTACTCCAGATTTGATGGTACACAACATACATTAGAAGCCAGAGCTCAGAATGACGTCGCCCCCGTGTTGAACAGCGTCGATTAATGTAATGAAATAAAAATATAATCATTTCATGCTTGTAAATGTTACATTTCATAATGTTAAAAAAAGCAGTGTAAACTTACAATAAAAACATGTAAAGCATCTAAACAAATGGGCTAGCTATTAGCCACTGCTAGGCATAGCTAGAAATACTATTTGATAACAGCATATCTAGAGATAAGAACCGAACAGTACTGTGTACACGGCTGTTTTTAAGGTGAAACAATTACAAGAAAAATAGAATAAACAGTAAAATTGCAAAATGTTCACTTACTGTTGACTCGATGATATTTTTAAATCATCGTCCGACTTTCCGACTCAGTGGGATTCGTCTGACTTTCCGACTCAGATATCAAACTTCACGGGACGTTGCAGATTAAAATTCGCAGCTCGGAAACTCACAACTTCCATGTACAACTTGAACACACCATAGACCTCTAAGCTTTCCCACACAGTTACTTCTACTGTATTAGCTTAGTGACAGTGACACCGGCTCATTGTGAAACACTGACATCCCTTTCTTTTTTGTAAAATTAATTTTCATTCATAAAAATCAGCTGGGTTCTAAAACCTAGGCTTTGCTCCATTTTTTTTTTGCATTTTTCTGTTCCCTCACCTTGAAGTCTGTGGTTCTTCCAACCCAAATAAAAGACAGAACTGATATCTATGTTCTATGAGTGTTTTAGCTTTTTGTGGAGTTACAACAAGGGTGATGCTGACTTCAGGGTTTAAGAACAAAGACCAGTATTGATTGATATTGAGATTGTAGATGGTTACAAGTTTAGAGGACAACAAGAACAAGAACATGCACGTGTGAATTGTGTACATTAATCTGAGCTTGTGAACGTATTGTTGGAAGGCTGTCAGCTATGATAATTCCCTTATATCTCATTACATTGTGGACATTCCTCTCAGCTGTGACCAGGTCTCCTGTTGTGCCTGCAGCACCCAAACAATGATCATATTGATCTTGGAGCCTTTTTTTTGGAACCACTGTCTGTCTAATTTCTTCTGGCTGAACCGGGTCGACGGGTTCCGAGCTGGGACTTTCTGTGTGAAACTTGATGACAAGCAGCACCTGAGGCTATTTACTCTTCCATCCCTACAACCACAACCATTTCCACGCAGCCAGCCGGCCTTTGTGTGAGGTGTTATTTTAATTCAAGCTGTCAGTGTTATCCGCCTTGTTAAATAGTAGTTTAGTGTAACTGTGTCAACATCATGACACACAATTGCCCATCTGTACACACCTCAGCAATTTAAGGTGATGTCGCAACAGTGAAAATGAATTTAATGTTGGTTTTGGTTTTCTTTTATAGAGGGTGAAAATTGTAAAGCACAATAAATCAGAATGTCCCGCACTAAGGTGAACAGATGGACAATGTTCATTATGAAAAGAATATTTCTTTTATTTATATGTCCAGTTGAGCTCAGAAATAAAAATGTCAAATGATATTTTAGCTGTTTTTTACTTTTCTGATATTAAAATAAGTGATTGTTAATGAAATCGTCTCATGTTGATCACTGATTATAGGAATTTAAATGTTATTGTGATCTCACCGCATTGGTCCTTTGCCACATCTGTACCTCCTCTGTCACTCCGGGCCTGTAGGTGGGGAGTGGTGAGGCCGTCACCTTCCCGTTGGATCCCTGTGGAGGTTTCATGGCCTTGGGCTGGAGAAACATGCACGGAGTTAAGAGCTAAACATGTCAAGTCCAGCAGGATTATGGTGATTGTATTTCATCTGTACACAAGTGGATGTAGGCTACTTCTGAGCGTAAACGTAAACTCTAAGGCCCAATTCCAATTCTAATTTTCATCCCTATCCCTAGCGCTAGCCCTTAACCCTTGCCAACCCCTACGAATTGAGACACCACTTCAACAGTCACATACTGTACGTCATCAGTAGTCTCTGCTGTCTTTCACATAAGCAGACGTGATGAGCTTTTGCCACAAATTCTGTATTCAAAACCATGTTAACTTAATGTAAATATGGTGATTTATGTATGTATAGGCTACAATTCAAACAAACTAACGCGACTGCCACAATGGTTACATTTCGGAGTCTGACTCTGGAGTCCGTGAGTGTACGTTAGTAGTTTTCACACATGAACAAGATAAATTGACAAATATATAAATAAAAATGTTATAGGTAGCCTACCTGGTAATGAACACAGGAAAATCATCTCTCCATCATCAGGTCTCATGGTCACAGCTCGGACTGGAACAACATTAAGATTCATGAGATTCATTCATTTAGGTGCCGTTAGCCACATTAGCCATAAGCTAGCGTTAAAAAGAAAAGTTAGCTAACAGCTCTTATACGTTACACAGCAATTTATTCTTTGTGCATCACACTTAAAATCAGCATTTGTTGTCTGGATCTTCACGTGTCATAAATTAACTGCACTTTAACCATCAAAAATCAATAATTTATCATATTAATTAGAGAAGCGCCTTCTAAACTCAACTTACCACGAGTCCCACCGCGAGCAGACTGACCGTTGCCTAGAAACGACCAAACGGGGCGCGCGGCGCGCCGGTCACGTGTGCAGGGGCTCGACGGCGCGGGTGGCTTTCAAAATAAGAGTTTGTAGGCTAATAGATCACAACAACCGCAACAAAATAAATCCGTTTATAACTTAATATTGTAGCAGGCAGGTAAATAATAATAAATTAAATGCAGTGCACTTTCAATAATAATCAAGGACAACAGGTTACCATTTAGGCAGAGACATTTAGTAAATAATATCAGTAATATAGTACCGTATATATAAAGTGATATTAAGTGTAGTTTCTTGGAGCAGGCACCTACTACACTCACTTTAAAGGGATAGTTCAACATTTTGGCAAATTGGCCCATCTCATAGTAATCTACGGACAACAGGTTACCATTTAGGAAGAGACATTCAGTAAATAATATCAGTAATAATATATAAAGTGATATTAAGTGTAGTTTCTTGGAGCAGGCACCCACTACAGTCACTTTAAGAGCTTCAACCGCCATTGCAATTTTGTCTGTTTATCATTACAAAAGCAATAGACTATGCACACTACTGTATACACTATGCAACTGAGAAGTTCTTCTCTGTTGTTTTATCACTTTACGGTTGTTTAAAACATTTATTTTGAGAACAGGAAACTGTGAGTCAGGACGCTGTGATGCAGTGTGTTCGCCTTGTAGCCAACAGATCAGTTTATTAATTCTTGTTACACAATGGAAGTGTGTGATCCAGGTCTGTGTCGGACCTGATCCAGTCTGGACCAGGAACCACAACACGCAAACACACACACTTCTACTGAGAGCCACAACAACACAGCAAATCAACTCCCAAACAGGAGAAAACGAAAACACTACCAAAACCTAAAAAAAAAAAAAAAAAAAAAAATGATATACAATCATACAAACCAGAAATATTAGAAAACTATACACAATTCAATGTGCTTGATGTCATTTCTGCATTACAAATATTTTCCATTTCACATAAATATTAGATTCATTTTATGTTCACTCCTCCGCCGGCCGACGTCGCCCATATCCAAGCGTGCACATATCGAAAACTGTCCAACCGCTGATCAGAGGGGGGTCAAAATGTAGGACCAAACCAAAAACACAGTGTGTTTCCATCTAAGGACGCCGACCACGACATGAGAACATGGGAAATTTAAAAAAAAAAAAAAAAAAGGAAAAAACATCAGAGAGTAAAGGGAGGAGATGAATGTCCTCATCGTGATGTAAACACGACAACTGCATCAGCTAGGAAACATAATTTGCATATCACACCTCCCTCCTCCGGCAGCCACTTTAAATACTCTGGTTACACTCTCACATGTATATATAATATACAAAAACACCCTCCGAGTCGACCGGTCCACCACACGTGGACAAAGTGATGCAGGCAGAGAGAGAGAGAGAATAATTTAGGATGAATCACGAGGCTGGGAAAACAGAAGAAAAAGATCTTGTCTAACCAGCTGCATCATGGGATACAGAGCGTACAGTCGCCACCGAGCCTCTGCAGTTTATTCAGGATCCGATTTTAGCCTTAGAAATAAAAAGAAAAACAATCAGTCTGATGCTTTATCTGTTCATTCAGGGCTTTTCTGTCTCTCCCTCCCTCCTCCGTCCGTCCATCCATCCATCCTCTTCCTCTTTCTCTTTTTAGACTGAAGAGGTAGATTCACATTCAGAAAGAAATGTGGATGCCGATTTGTTTCTGATTGTAACGTAAATACTCTGCACTCCATCGGGACAGGAAGTCAAAGGAACATCAACATCGCAACCGAGGGGGAAAGGAGAATCTTCTTTTAACATGACTCGGCTTTTTTTTCTCTTTTTCTCGTGGCGTCAAGAGGGAGAAACCGGTCGGGCCGAGCCGAGCCGAGCCGAGCCCCTCAGAAAATCAGGTCTCACTGTCCATAGTCTCCGTAGTTACAGACCTCTGTCTCTCCAGAGCGTGTGTTGTTGTTGTTGTGAAGGCATATTAGAGGTGGAGGTGGCGGCTGGTCCCAGAAGAGTTCGCAGGCCGACAGACCCAGGCTCAGAGACCAAGAAGAAGAAAAAAGAAGATGATGATGATGAAGATGATGATGATGGGGCGTTGGTGATGGAGGTGAGGTTTGGGTTAAAGCTGGAAACCCTCCATGGGCCCCTCCTGCTGCTGGAAGACAAACTGGCCTTGGCTCTGGTCGACCTGCGGAGCCAGGCTGGCGTCCTCCTCCTCCACGCCGAAGTAGTGTTCGATCAGGTCGAAGGCCTTCTGGTAGATCTCCTGGTTCTCGTGGCTCTGGAGGAACTCGATCTTGTCCAGGCCTGAAGGAGGAGACGGAGAGAGATGTTTAATATTGTTCTTGTCTGGTTCTATTAGTTCATTAATAACATTGTTTTTTACTTTTTTTTTTATTAAAGGGATAGTTCAACATTCTGGCAACAACAAAACAACTCTGTGTGGTAACGTTGTGTTATTATCTCATAGCGTGGTGAATGTGCAGGTCACAACTTGTCCACCAGAGCGTTGTGGAGTTGTTGTTGGATTGTGTATTTGATGAGTTTGAAACCAAGAAATCCCATGAGCCTCCGTAGCGTAGCTCTGAGCAGCTCACGGCTCTGCACCGCCGTTCTAAAAACAGCTTGCACCGACAATTAAAGGTAACGAACCTACTGCTATGACTATAGGGATTATGGCAATGGGGCCAATTTGCTAAAATGTTGAACTATCCCTTTAACAATATGTGTGTGTGCACGGCAAGACAAGGCAATTTTATTTGTATAGCCCATTTTTACAGTTTGTCTAAAAGGGCTTTACCTTTACGTTAATAAAACACAAATCGTTAATGCTCCAAGTTTGACTCTCGATAAAGTTCCCAAGTTTCAGGATCAATCAAGTATCTGAGTATCGAGTCAGTGGAGGTGCTGTGATGTCATAGCTGTGATGTCATAGCTGTACCGTAGGCCTCCTCGATCAGAGCGCAGTACGGGTTGATGCCGGTCCCGTTCTGTTTGGCCTCCTGCTCTCCCAGTCTGAGGATGTTCTCCAGGCCGTTCAGAGAAACCTGCACGATCTTGGAGTCCATCACCGTCAGCAGGTCGCACATGGGTTTGATGGCGTTCAGAGAAACCAGATACCTGTTCACACACACACACACACGGGGAGGGAGAAGAGTCTGAATAAAGACGCTCAAGTCCTCTTATTTTCAATAAACTGATTAACGTAAACTCCCCAATTCCATCCTTGCCCCTTGAAACTTGCCCCTGAAACAACTGAGGGGGGAAGTGGAATTCACCCTAAATAAAAATCCTGATTCCCTCTCTGTGATGATAAACACACCTGATCTGTGCCGGCGTTCCCCCTGAGGTGGCGTTAGTAATCGCCCACGCCGCCTCCTTCCTCGTGCGGAACTCGGCTTTCTGCAGGATCTCGATCAGGACCGGGAAGATGTTGGCGTCGATCACGTTCTGGTAGAAAAAACAAGCACATATATCATCTGTGAGCTGAGCTGCGTGGGACGACGGCGGCGTCTCTCCTTCACACAGGAAACACGGGCGATGGCGGCCGTTACCTGGATCTGAGCTCTGTTTCCTGCCGTGATGTTGGACACGGTCCAGCACGCCTCCTTCTTGATGGACTCCTTGGGGCTGCTGAGGAGGTGCAGTAAACATGGCAGCGCTGAGCAGTTCAAGATTACCTGAGGGGACGGACACAGACGGCAGAGGACGACGGGAACGTCAGATACTCGAGTTCATGAGTCTGTTCTGTTTTTTTCATATTTCTAAATTTTGCCGTTAAAAATGTTCCATTTTAACCTGCTTCATTAAAGGGATAGTTCAACATTTTGGCAAACTGGCCCATCACCATAACCCCTATAGTCATAGCAGTAGGTTTGTTACCTTTGATTGTCGGTGCAAGCTATTTTTATTATGGGATTTCTTGAAACTCATCAAATACACAATCAACAACTCCACAGCCTGTGGAGCTGCTCAGAGCTACACTTTAGTTGTTTTGGAGGTAAATTCATGCAAAACCTCTGATGCACGTTGCCTTCAGGGACAGTTTTTCATCAACAGTCTCTGAATTTCCCTCTAAAACAACTCTGTGTGGTAACGTTGTGTTATTATCTCATAGCGTGGTGAATGTGCAGGTCACAACTTGTCCACCAGAGCGTTGTGGAGTTGTTGGATTGTGTATTTGATGAGTTTGATGAGGGAAACCAAGAAATCCCATGAGCCTCCGTAGCTTAGCTCTGAGCAGCTCACGGCTCTGCTCCGCCGTTCTAAAAATAGCTTGCACCGACAAACCTATTGGTAAGACATTAGGGGTTATTGCAATGCCAAAATGTTGGGACTATCCCTTTAACAACTAAAACTACACAAAGCAGAAACACAACTATATCCGTCTGTGCAGCTGTTACGAATGATTCCCAGAATGAATCAGCTCGTTTCACTCTGAATGAGTTTGATGAGGGAAACCAAGAAATGAAGGAGAAAGAGTCAGTACCTGAGTCTGGATGTCGTCTCCTGTCACGATGTTTCCCACCGCACGTAGAGCAGGAGAGACCACCTTGTAGTCACTGTGCCTGAAAGACCACAACACACACACAAATTTTCACATTAAAACACTGAGAAACAATTCAATTTCTTTCCACTAAGGCTTCAACAATGCATCAATCTACATCGATTATATCATCAATAAGTCAATGGCATCGATCCAAAATGAAAACATCCATCAGACATTGATAGACACGCTTTTATTTTGAAAATCTCTTGGCACATCTGAGCTGTAGTTTCATGTTTCATTTTCCAGAGACACGTGTGTCTATCAAGATCTAAAAATATCAAATTATCTCATAATTTGATTAAAAACTGGAATTGAAAATGAATATTACAAATTTAAAAATATGTTTATTTTATTGAACACCCATTAAATGCACCATTTATAATTCATGGATAAATAGTGAAATATGAAAACGATATGAGAAGCCAGTTTCTAAACATAGATTTGTTCTCTCGTAAATCATTTTGTTTTTCCTGCTGGTTTTGTTTTTCCTATCAGTAAATCAGTTAACCAACAACCTCTTCATGCAGCTTCTCCGTTACATCACACCGTTACATCTCGCAGCTATATTTCATCTGAAGTATTCCCTGATGGATAAATTATTCATTCATAACTTCTTCTCTTTTTTTTTTTATTACATGCTTTTATTTCCTGTTACGGGTCGCGTTCATTCACACAGCAGGATGTGACTTTACAATCACAAACAGTGCTGCTTGTGTTTCTTCCCAGTAGATTTGTGCTGAATTTACCACGAATTTCCAGCGGAAATGTAGATGAAATGCAAAGTGCGCTGGGATAAACTGAAGATTCCCATAATTAGACACAGTTCATCTGTCAAATCAGCACTCGAGATCCGCACTCTAAAAGCGTTATAAATTGTTTGCATTGAAATCTAATATTTACAAGTATAAAATGGTTCAATTTTCATTTTGTTATGTTAATCGTGCACATTTTGCCCTGTTCTCCTTCTAGCCTGGTGAATAAAGCGTTGCGTTCTTACATGAGCAGCTCCACCAGTCTGCGACAGACGCCCGAGTCGATGACCGTCTGGATCTTCTCGTTGGGGCCGTCGGAGAGGTAGGACAGAGCCCAGCAGGCGTCGGCCAGCACATCTGGATCGCTGCTGAACAGCAGCCTGGACAGCACGCTGAGACAGGGAGACACCTGACACACACACAGAGGAAGAGACGAGGAGCAGTGAGTAAAGATGTTGTTTCGGTTTATGTATTTCAGGTGATCAATTTGCCCGGAATTGCCCTTTAAAGTTTCCGATCCAAACAGGACGTCCACAACAGATAGCTACGGTCGTTAATATCAGCCATGGTTGACGAGAGAACGAAAATAGCAGGAGGTGGGTTGCATCATCGCGTGGCTGAAGTGATAATCGAAAATGTGACAATTAAAGGGATATTTCAACATTTTGAAAGGTCGGCGAGGTGGACTCACCTTGGCAAAATCCGGAGGCGGGTTCTTCCCTCGGCACAGGTTGGACAGCGCCCACACGGCGTTGCGGGTTGTTGTGAGACGGTTGGATTTAGCGAGGAGCCTGGATGTGACGACACACACACACACACACAAACACACACAGATGATGGAGCTTCTGCAATGAATGGACTGTGATGTTTGACACGCGAGCTGGGACACTTACTGCTGCAGAGACGGCAGGATGCCACAGTTCAACACGTAGTCTCTGCACTCTGCGTTATCTCCGGCTATGTTCCCCAGCGCCCACACCGCCTGCAACACACACAACAACACACACACATCAGCACAAACACATTCACATTCTTGCAAAACCGCTGATGCACGTTGACTTCAGGGACAGTTTTTCATCACCAGTCTCTGTATTTCCCTCTAAAACAACTCTGTGTGGTAACGTTGTGTTATTATCTCATAGCGTGGTGAATGTGCAGGTCACAACTTGTCCACCAGAGCGTTGTGGAGTTGTTGGATTGTGTATTTGATGAGTTTCATGAGAGAAACCAAGAAATCCCATGAGCCTCCGTAGCGTAGCTCTGAGCAGCTCACGGCTCTGCTCCGCCGTTCTAAAAATAGCTTGCACCAACAACTGAAGGTAACGAACCTACTGCTAAGACTGTAGAGGTTATCGCAATGCCAAAATGTTGGACTATCCCTTTAACGACTAAAACTACACAAAGCAGAAACACAACTATATCCGTCTGTGCAGCTGTTACGAATGATTCCCAGAATGAATCAGCTCGTTTCACTCTGCAGCGACCCGGTGACCCGCGGCTCCATGTGTTTGTTCTGACTCAGGTTCTGTTTTTGTTTCCACTGGACTCAGGTTTCAGCTCGGCTGCTCTGCAGGTGACGTTCAACCAAAGCTGCAACAGCTCAGATCCAACGTGCACAAACTGAACCAAGCAATGAGCGACAATTTGTTTGTGGATATTACAAAGTAAAACAAGAACTTTTCCATTCATATCAAGTGACAAAAAGAAGCTAAAATATCATTTTACACTACAGTACCTGTTTACTATAAAGTGACACGTTCTGATTTATTGAGCGTATTTATTTATTTGTTTCTATTAAAGCAGGATTTTAAGGTGAACATTAATCCTATTCAGAGTCTCAAACTAAATATTTTTAGAGCTTAGTAATTACCTACACTCATACATGCGGCAGATACACATCGCTTGGGTGAATTTCAAAATAAAAGCACGTCTTATAAATGCTGATATGTATGTGGGTCAGTGACAAATAAGGATTGGAAAGCTGAGCAATTCAGAAACATCTTTATAAATTGTTTTACTGGCATGCATGAGATTTGTTCGAATGTACATTTCGTAATTATGTTGTTTGTACATCTGTTTTTCCTCAAATACACATTCCTCATGACGACAGCGAGTGTGACGTCTCTGATGACAGCGGCGTCCGTATGTTAACGTGTCATGGCGGCGCCGGCTCTCACCTGCTCCTGCACGTCCTCGTACTCCGAGTTCAGCAGCTCGATGAAAATGGGAACAGCTCCTGTTTCAATCACCACCTTGGTGTGCAGGAAGGTACCAGAGGCAATGTTGGTGAGCGCCCAGGCCGCCTCGAACTGTTGGAAACACAAACACACACACACACAGACACGTCAGGCCACGGTCTAAAAACACGATGCATCTCTCGTCTAATTTCTCGGTAAATTCTTGGTAATCTGTTGTGCGTTTTGCAGAGACGTCATTGTGAAATTCAAAGGTCCGTTATCTGATTTAAATCAAGGCAAAGGTGATGATGCATTGTTGCAAATTTTCAGTTGGTCTGGTTTGTGTTCACCAACTCAAATGATCCAAAAATAGTAAAACAGAAGACGTGTGGCCACAAATGTCATTGGGTTATTGATCATAAAGGTTAAATGAGTCGACAACAATGTCCTCGCAATCACATCATGGAGCATCGTCGGCTTATTTTCATGTTCTAGACTGCGTATCGTCAGACTTTTCATCCATCGTATCACAGAAGCCCACAGGAAGTAATGAGAGCCGACCACGTACTTTTTTCTTTCAGGGCATCTACAGGAATCTTGAAGTTAATTTTAATACATTTTTAAGACTTTTTCAAGACCTTCTCAATATTTTTCAACACCTCACCGTCACTTCAGCCAATTCAGAAGAAAATACATTCAAAGTGTAAGACTTTATGAAGTCATGAAAAGACTTTTTAAGGGTCAAAATTGATTTATCACCTTGTAATACTTTTCAAGACCCCGCAGATACCCTGTCTTTAACGTACAATAATAAGTTCATAATAACAAACATGCATCTCCTGGAGTGAACCAATAAAATGCTGCGTAATGCGGTTCGCTTCCTTCCTGTTCTTGGTGCAGATGGAGTTCACAGCAGAAATAAAGCGCTCTAGAGTTCACTTTATAGCAGACCGAGACCAGAGAGCAGCTGTTTGGTTAAAATGCTCCAGAGTTCGCTTCAACCAGACTAAACAAGGTCACACAGCTTCCACCTCATAGGTCAGTTAGTGTGTGTAGTGTGTGTAGTTCTCACCTGCAGTGTGCAGTTTTCACTCCTCTTCAGGAAATCCACAAAACGGTTCACGACACCGGGAGTGGAGATGACCTCGTCGATGGGCGGGTTGGGCTCTGTGCAGAGGAACACACCAACAACATCAACATCTACATCATCATAAACAGAGTCACAAAACCACAGATTCCACATGCTCATGTAGTTAAAGTGACAGTTCACCCAAAATTCAAATTTCATCTACTCACCCTCATGTCAACTAAGGGCTGGGAGAAGTTTCAGAGTTATCCATGTCTTCTCTGAGTTTGAATTTTGGGTGAACTATCCCTTTAAATGATCATTAAAACTCAAATTTCTTTTGTGCATCTGTTTTTAATGACTTCATGGCATGAAACGGCTTCTTCTTCACTGTTCACAAGTGCAGAGATCACCGTAAAACAACAAACCGATCAAACTCAAATCATTTCCCATGATGCAACACAAACCTTTGGAGAGTAATTTCCTGAATTTCTGTGTAGCAATCAGCTGCTGGTCTGGGTCTTCAGAGAAGATCATCTGAATCATATCTGGAGTTATCACCGCATCCTGCAACGCAACAACAGACCCACACGTAGAGAGACACAGATTAAACTCCTCGTCAGTTCAGATCAGTCGACATCGATGCATCAGCGGAAGAAGGAGAGAAACGGGAAGGAATAAACTACGTACTCCTGCGACAGGAACCGTGGAGCTGATGTCTGGATCCTGGATCGGACACTCGAGCATGGATTCATCGCTGGAGGGCACACACACGTTTCTCCTCTTGAACAGCTGCGGACACAGAGTCGAGGTCACATGATCAACCTGCTGCTTATTTCTCATGATAATCAATCACACTTTACACACCCTGTGCACAGTTGTATCTGCACAGTTGTTGTTCTTTTTCTTCCCTTGCACAGTTTATATATTATGCATATTTCATTTGGTAATTTTTTTTTCTATTGATTCTATTTCTAGTATTTTATTTCATAACATACTGACGTACATCGTTTTATATAGATGTATATAGTGTATTTTTCTTACCTTTCTTATCTCTGCTTTTATTTTACTCTACGATACTATTATATTATATTGTATATTATTATTATTATATTATATCTGCAAATTAGGACTGCACAACAGCTTGAGCATTAGCATCTTTTTTCTTTGGCATTTTAGTAAGATTTTATATATATTCATTCCCGCGTTTTTGTTTTATTGCATGTTTTTACTGTACATTACCTGTATCTAATTCTGTTTTATTGTTATCATTTAACTTGAGTGTCATATTGTACAGAACTTTGCTTAACTTGTATTTTTAAATGTGCTATAAAAATAAATATGTACTGTATTCAATAAAGTATCTCTAAGTCTAATAACACACAATATAACTATCAAACATAAACATTTTCACTCTCTCGTGGTGGCTGAACCCTGAAGTGTGCCGGTCCTGAACATTTGAGATAAACTGTAAAAGGTGCTGAGCGCTGGGAGGATATTTAGATAAACTGGAGTCCGGCCAGAGCGCTGGGTATTAATCTGAATCAGGCAGCACGCACACAAGAGATCGCAGGTCTCTCTCCTCCAGCTGGTAGAACGGGTTATATCAGCATAATTACTACTTCATAAACTGTTTTTCCCTCTGTTGTTCATTAAATTCCTGCAGCACCTGAAGGCAATACGAATCTGCAGCTTCTGATTGGACGGCGTCATCATCATGCAGAGCTCTGCACTGTGTTTACCAAGGATTAGATTACATGCAAATGACATCAAGCTGCTGCAGTTTAACCACAAACACCTGCAGACTCGGTATCAATAAAGCAGACTTTCAGATAGGATGATACATTTATGAAGTGATATGCAAAACTGAAATAATGTAGGATAGGCGCCAACTCTCTGTCGCTACTTATCTTTGTTGAACTCATTATTAACCAAAGGATTTTCATAATGTTTCATAACTTGTGTGTCTTTGCCGTTTTTCTTTGACTGTTCACTCCTTCGTTGCACCTGCTCTACAAAGGTGTTATATAAGCAGAAGCCTTGAACTTTGGGACTTAAGGGGCAAAGAAGCTTTCTATAGCTTTAAAGGGATAGTTCAACATTTTAGTAAATTCGTGCAAAACCTTCAGGGACAGTTTTTCATCAAGCAGTCTCTGCATCTACCTCTAAAACAACTCTGTGTGGTAACGTTGTGTTATTATCTCATAGCGTGGTGAATGTGCAGGTCACAACTTGTCCACCAGAGCGTTGTGGAGTTGTTGGATTGTGTATTTGATGAGTTTGATGAAAAGGAAATCCATGAGCCTTCGTAGCGTAGCTCTGAGCAGCTCACAGCTCTGCTCCGCCGTTCTAAAAATATCTTGCACCAACAATAAAAGGTAACGAACCTACTGCTATGACTATAGGGATTATGGCAATGGATCAATTTGCCAAAATGTTGAACTATCCCTTTAATGTTTTTGCAGCTAAAGTGAATGGGTTTTGAGAATCAGTGCCCTCGCCCTCTGATCTATTGTCCACTTCACTCGGCCCATTAACATTTTGTCCTGCTGCATGAACATCAACCAAAATAGCAGCTTCACTTTGAGTCTCCGGCTGTTTCCTCCTGTGTCCAACACCACCACCACCACCACCACCATGACCGCTGCTGCTGTATTTATTCATCGTTGTGTCGTTTTAAAATAGAAACCGAGGTGAAAGAGTTTACCTGCTCCTCTCGTTTCTGTTTGCGTAGCTGGATTCCTTCCTCCTCTCTTCTCCGGCGCATCTCTTGAGGATTCAGCGCTTTGTTCTTGTAGCTCTTCATCCTGAAGCTGTCTTTCCCTGGACTCGCCATCGTGTCTGAAGAGTGAAGGGTGAAGCAGAGGTAAAGGCACAATCACACAGTCTTCAACCGAGGTGCATTCACTTGTTAAATGAGGAGAATATGTAACTGTGTGACGAGGATTTTCTCCAAAATATAAACTGATTGAGTTAGTATTTAAGCAGATTTTAATGATATAAATATTAATACTGTTTAAAAAGAAACATCAATAGAAGATAGCCTCTCTTATGCGTGACTTTGATCATTGTCGCGACTTAGAAAAGCTGTTTGTTTACAATTTATTAACTAAATAAGTTGCATCTACACACAATGTCAAATAGGGATGTCACGATTAAGTGTTTACGATTAAAATAAACTTAAACATTTGGTTTAAAAGACAATTTATGAGCTGAATATTTCAAACACTTCCCCTGGGAGGTTAATAATTGGTCATATATTAATAGACACTTGAAATATTTTGTGTAAACGATGAGTAATGTAACAATATTTTGACAATATTTGATTTTACACATTCATAGTGTTGTGAAATTAGGCTAATTAATGCATAATAATCGTGATAATCGTAATACCGTGATTGTTTCTCTAGCAAGAATCATACCAAGAAACTTTATAATCGTGAAATCCCTAATATCAACTCAATAAAGCAAAACCAAATCACACTACTTGTGCAATTTGAACCTGTGCATGGTTTCTGCTCTACTTCTGATAGACGGACAGATCTCCTGCAGAAGCTCTGGAGATAAGCAGCACATACCAACAGCCAGGTCTTACAGGCCTCTGACTGTCAGGCATGTTGTCCAACAAGCTTATTATTCACAAATACTTCCAAAAAAACAACAACAAAAAGACACGTTATCTCCCCGAGGACACATGTTGTCAACATGTTGTGAGTCTTTGACCGTGGCCCTGAACGTCTCACTGCCACGCCCCTTCAGTGAGCGGCTGCTGTGAAAGCGCTCGAAGCCACCGAGGAGAATAAAGACAACAAAGAGCGCTGATACATAAAGGATTTGGAGATTATAATGATAATATATAATGACACTGTCACCAACAATAACATAGTGTAAAGCCGAGCTGAGAGATGAGGTGGCGTGGCGCAGTGTTTGAATCTACATCCAAACTTCAACAACAGGTAATTAGACAAAGACAGCACGATATTATTAGTTATATTGTCAATCTGTACTAAAGCCCCAGTGTGTAACGTATTTGGCTTTTTATACGCAAAAATAAAATTGTTTTCATAAATACATATTTCACTGAAGTCGAATCACAGCTGCATATAAATGAAAGCGGGCGACGCATTCAGGTGCAGTCAGACAGACGGCCGTCGGCAGACCAACCGGATGTCATTTTACTCCATGAGAGAAAGACAGTAAAACCTGGGTCAGGTAAACAATACGACATCATCATCATGACAACATACTGTCAGGCCTGTATTGTTTTGCCTCGTGCTGGCGGACGCTTGTTTATCCTGTTACATGCAGCATCTGTTGTCTGTCTGACATCTGTCCGATTACAAGTGAATGCAACATCCAGAATACGTTCCGATGCAACCGCACCGCTAGATTTTTTCTAAACACTGAGGACATTGTCGGTTTATAACCTAACGAAAAATAATTAATAGACGTATGAATGGGCTATATTTTGGTTTCTTTCCGTCATTCAGGACATGTCGAGGATACAAAATCAGTTGAGTTCGTTTCTGTTGCAATTTGTTCAACCTTTTTTCATAAAATGAGTGGGCCGATACAAACATTTCTGGTTATGATTATGCAATTTTGCCCAGGGGTACCTAAAAGTTTGCATGATGCCACTGTGTAACAGAATATAACTGAGTGGGAGTGGGAGATGTGTTATGATGCTCCCTTCCTCCCTTCCTTCCTTCCTACTCCCTTCCTCTGGTCCCCGGAAAGCAGAGATTAGGGGTCGGTCACGGTGACAGCTCAGCCGCCCAGGAGGCTGTTGCCGCCGCTACACCCCCCCGGGTCCCGGTCCCAGACCTTCTCCACTCCTGTCTCCTCTCCTCCCCTCTACACCGGCCGCTCCCCCCGCACATGAAAAGCAGGTCAACGCGCAGCCCGGCTCCTTCTTCCTGCTCCTCTCCCCGGAGCTAACGGTTAGCAGCTAACTTAACGGTTAGCTCTCCTGCTAACGCCGCGGCCGTGTCAAGTCAAGTGTCCCGGATGTTGTTGTTTTAGCAGCACTGATTGACAAACCTCCATAGCCCAGAGTGGAAAAACCCACCGACACCGACACCTTTCACCCCGCTGAGGAGACAACGTACCTGTGTGTGTGTGCGCGGCTGTTTAGTCGCTGCTGCCTCCGCTGCTCTGCCTCCGTCTCCAGGAGCAAAATGGCGTCCTGCTAAAACTCTCCCAGCAGCCCCTCGCATCAACAACACGCTACGTCACTTCCGCCAGCTGTGTGAGGGGCGAGATCGGGTGGTCTCTTATAGACATATGAAGAACTTTATATGTTGAGTTATAACATACGGGGTGGTCTAACATTTTTTATATAAACGGTATAGCATGTATTATATTATTCACCAAACAGAACATTACGAGACGGAGTTGTTTTCGAGGCATGGTTTTGCATGACTCTAAAACAACTCTGTCTCGTAACGTTCAGGTCATAGTGGGGCTGCTTAAGTCTATTTTTGAGCCGAATCGTTCACTTCATGGTACAAGCACCAAATTTGGTACAAATGATGTCCAGGACATACCTTCTAATAAAAGTACGTTGCCCAGCTGAAAATCCAAGAGGGCCGCCAGTTTTCAAGATGGCCGCCTCGTCAAACGCCAAAAAAAGGTTTTCGAGGTAGAACTTGAATTAACAGAAGAATGTTAATGATCCAAGCATCAAAATGAATGTATTATGACTGGAATAACTCGATGGTGTCAATTGAATTCCAATATGGCCACCAATTTTCAAGATAATGGCTATTAAATGACTAAAAAGTAGCGTTTTCGCGTTTTTTCTTCAGTTTTCTGCAATGATCTTAAGTGAAAATCTGCAGAATTCTGAGGGATGTGTTTTTTGTGTGAATCATTTGTGAAAATGTGTCCAAACTTTTGACTGTCACTCACCACGCACACACACACACACACACATAGAGCAACACAAGCGTTCTTTACTGAAATAAAAGTACTAATTTAGCAATATAAATGATAATTCATTAAAATTCTGTGGTCAACATTTATTGGTTAGTAATTTTTTATAAGAGTGATGTCAAAGCACAACCAGGGCACACTGGTGACATCACTGCTGTGAGACTCAGCATGGGGTTCAGTGTTAGCTTGTAGTGTACTAACTGTAGTTGTAGTTTACTAACTGTTGTAGTGGTGTACTCACTGTAGTTGTAGTATACTTTAGTGTCCCAAATGCTATCTAATAAGCCCCTGTATAGACTCAACTAGAAGTTTAGTTAGTTGTAGTATTGTAGTTAGATAGCCGCACCTGAATTGACAGGATGTGCCAGCGCGGGATAGCCGAGCCAAGGGTAACGGGGCTTTAGTTACCTGGATGGTGTACAGATCGGCACTTTTCAGCAGCTCACTGTACAGCTCTGCCGAATAATGCATCCACCCTGTAACTTTATGGCTGGATATCTTTGAATCACATGGTTTGACCAGCTCATATGTTGGGCTGTTTTGGTTTAACAGTGTGAATTTCATACATGTGCTACTCTTCTAGCCTGGAAAAACAGGGGCATGCACTTTTCGGCAGCTCACTGTACAGCTCTGCCGAATAATGCATCCACCCTGTAACTTTATGGCTGGATATCTTTGAATCACATGGTTTGACCAGTTCATATGTTGGGCTGTTTTGGCTTAACAGTGTGAATTTCATACATGAGACACTCTTGCTGCACCTTGCTGTGTTGTCCCATCATCTTTTGTGAAGCACTTTGTGACTTCGTGCTGTGAAAAGTGCTATATAAATAAAGAATTATTATTATTATTACTAAAACTGATTGGAGCAAGTGTTGCCTCTGTCAGACAGATACAAAAGCAGCGTTGAAGTCTCCCCCTACCCGTTATGAGTGTAGTTCTGACGGCTATTCCATGATAGCCAAAAACATACCTCTATTTCAGGCAATCAACCTGTTGCCCATCACGTTAGACACATCCAGATTGGATGATGGAGGTGGCATTGAGGATACATTGAGGCGAAACGGTGCAATGTATCACCAAAATTGTCGCAAAATGTTTAGCAACTACAAACTCAAGCGTGCCACTAAAAGAGCAGCTGAAACTCAAAATGATCCTGGTGAAGGATCAGATCTGGCAAGTTCTCTGGACAACCCTTCCACCCATTGCTCAGACTTGTGAGCAGTTGACAAAATGTGGCTGCAAGACTGAATGCCAAGGACGATGCAAATGCTATTGCTTCGGCCTGAAGTGCTCACAGTTGTGTGCCTGTGCATGTGAGGGCTATGAAAATAGAACAACCAAGTTTAAAGCAGATATCAGCAGAATGTTTTTGTTAATATAAGTCCTAAATAGTCCTATTTTCCGTCAGCAATCACTTACATGGAGTGTTTCAGCTGTAACACGAGTCTCTCCGTCACTCTGCTCTGCTGTAACCCGAGGAGAAAACTTTCCTTGTGGGATACAAGCGTTATCCAATGAGGAGAGAGAACGGCATGAAGGGCTGTGTGTGCAGCCAAGGGATGCGC
Source organism: Decapterus maruadsi (assembly GCA_030347415.2). NCBI lineage: Eukaryota > Metazoa > Chordata > Actinopteri > Carangiformes > Carangidae > Decapterus > Decapterus maruadsi. Next base: position 3,586,296 of record CM064894.1, read on the forward strand.
GTGAATGTGGTGACGTAGGAACGAGGACCAATAGATGCCTGACGAGGGCGGGGGCTGCTAACTCATGGTGCGTTCAAGGAAACTCGTAACTTGTGTTTTTCCTTCCTGTGAAGTCATACCAGTTCGATCTGGTACGAGTTCACGGGTCGGAAGTTACGAGAGGCCGTTATAGTGACTTTCACAGGCAACAGGACGGTAAAAACACGAGCTACGAGTTACCTGGAACGTTACAAAGTTGTAGTTTTGACTTGAAGCTGTAACTTACGGTTTCAAAAGCCTGCCTTGAACGCAGCATTCGCCGAAACGGCCGTACCGCTGATATCTGCTTTAAGTTGAATGTTTGAGTTGGATATTTGTATTATTATTTTTTAAGTTATGTTGATTCAAGTTCTGGATCGTAAAACATGCAGCCTATGCTTTGACACCTTTTCTGTGTTTTTATACTGTTATCTAAAAATTAAAAAATAAATAAATAAATAAATAGCCTATACAAAAAAAAAAAAAAAAAATGGGGGAGACAAAGACAGCCTCTACGTGGCCTCCCCTACAAGTAGCTTACAGGTCCAAAAGTTTTAAGTGAAACTAATGTCTTTGTTTGTGTTTTTTTCATTTAATTTGCATTGTATCATCATAATATTCAATAATTTTGACTATTTCTCATGTGCAAAAACACATATTTCAATGTATAAACCATCAGAATAGGACTATTCAATCAAAATATAGTTCAAACGCTGTTTCAAACCACTTCGAATGGCGGCCATCTTGAAAAATGGTGGCCACTTTGTTTGTTCAAGTGGGCAACGTACTTTTATGAGATAGTAGGTCCAAAAGCACTTGTGTACCAAATTTGGCGCTTGTACCACAAAGTGAACGATTTTTCATTAATGTGCTCCACTATCACAACCTATCCACGAGAGTGTTTTGGAGTTGTTGGATTGTGTATTTGATGAGTTTGATGAGGGAAACCAAGAAAGAAACAAAGAAATCCCATTAGCGTCTGTAGTTTAGCTCTAAGCAGCTCATGGCTCTGCTCCGCAGTTCTAAAATAGCTTGCACCGACAATTAAAGGTAACAAACCTACTCCTAAAACTGCAGGGATTATGGCAATGGGCCAGTTTGCCAAAATGTTCAACTATCCCTTTAATTTTGATTTGATTTGAACAGGGAAGAAGAAAATAATCACATAAACCACATGTTCAACCAAATGTATTTAGCTGTTTGGGACATCTGATGATCAAAGCGTTAACTTTGGTTCAATGTATTTTTAGATCCCAATGTGACTGAATTTATTGAAAAGATATACTTTTAAAAAAAAATGTAAATCATTTATATAAATTGTTTTTTGGTCTGATTCCTCCTCCAGGCCTGTCGGTGGCGCTGTTGCACCAACTCGTCGTTTGTCAATAAAGTTCCAGGAAGAAGAAGAAGAAGAAACGAAGCCGGTTTCGAAACAGACGAAAGGAAAGAAAAACAAACCGACTTGACGGCTGCTTCTTGTTGTTATTCGTGAGTAGGCTATATTTTATTGACCCGATTTGAACAAAGACCTTGAATGTGACTGACACTCATGTCCGACAGGTGAGGAAAGGTGAATCGTTGTGTTTTGTTATTTCACAGCTCCTGTAGGTTTGTTTTGGTCGCACTGAAGTCCATTCAAAAAGCTGCAAATTTACTGTAGTTTCGCCAATGAAGGCGTCGCACACCTTGTTGCACGTACAGGTAATAAAATATAATAATAATAATAACTATTATTTATTTCGGCAGATACAGAGAACACCAATACCAGTATGGTTCTGTTTAGAAACTGGTTCATGTTGATGCTGTAAAGCAGTGACATAACATTATTCACATTATTTATTCATTTTTTACTAGGCCACATTTACTGACTTTAACAAATTAAAAGATAAAACCTGAATAAATGAGGAGAAACAGAAAAACATTGTCTCCATTCACAAGTCACAGCCATGTGGGGGCGAAACAAATGGAGAACAGTGCAGACCAGTGTTCATCCTCCCAGTAATAAAACTTTATTTGTTTTGCAGCTTTCATACACAGAGTGCGGCTCAAATTGCTTTACACAAACAGGACAGGAGTAAACAAAGATATGCATTAGGTAATTTGGAAGCATAGCCTACATAAAAACACAGGGACATTAATTAGAAAAAGATGATGAATATAACATTCAATAAAAAAAAAAACAAGCTCAGTGGATAAAACACAAGATTAACCGGGGTTAATCAAAAGCCTTGCAGTTCAGCTATTATAAAAATGTCCATTGAGGGTGCAGCCTGTTTATTGACAGCTGGACTGTTGCCTCTTTTCTTAAGTGTCGTACTCACTTTGTGTTCATAGTTGATTGTGTGAAACGTGGTCAGAAACACAGCTGTAGGTACCTGCTCTGGTGATTCATTTACATTAGTATTTAGTATTTTACTGCATTCAGTGTCAGCGAGCAGCCACTAGGGGTCTGCACCGACCAGGACAAGAGACTTCAGCATCCTCCTCTGTTTCCTTCCCGAACTTGAATGCACCACCTCTCCATGCTGCTGTTCAGTAACCATAGCCTTCATTATAATAATAATAATAACAATTTTATTTATATAACACCTGTAAATAATTATAGGAAATGGACCACCCAAGCAACGGGATGTGGCATTTGGAAAACCATGTGATCAAATTCAGGTTAAAATGTGATGTATTGAAAAGTCATGTGATTAAAAAGTTAAAATGTCACATATTCAATATCATGTGGGTTTAAAGTACAGTTAAAATGTGGTGTTATATGAAGTAAATGTGATTTTAAGGAGTTAGAAGATGCTAAAGGTAAAAATTGTAAGGTTAAAACCAACGATGCTTTTATTATTTTCTACTTATTTTCAAGATTAATTTCTAGTAGTCAAAATCAACTTCTTGTATTTGATAGATCAACTCTTCTTCTGTGTATTTGATGAGTTTGATGAGGGAAACCCAGAAATCCCATGAGCCTCCGTAGCGTAGCTCTGAGCAGCTCACGGCTCTGCTCCGCCGTTCTAAAAATAGCTTGCACCGATAATTAAAGGTAACGAACCTACTGCTATGATTATAGGGATTATGGCAATGGGCCAATTTGCCAAAATGTTGAACTATCCCTTTAATTTCCAATCTAACTGCCTGTGTGTGTGTGTGCAGGCTGCAGCCATGTTGACCTGTGACATCTGCGGCGAGGAGGTGCTGCTGGCGGAGGACATGAAGACGCACCTCCTCCTCAGCCACCTGGAGGACGACGCCAAGTGTCCGCTCTGCTCCCTGTCTGGAGTGTCCTACGATGAACTGTGTTTCCACATCAGCTCCGCTCACCCAGACACGCAGAGCGACCAGCAGCCACAAACCTCTCAGTCCCGCTCAGCTGCAGCCAGCTGTGCTCCAGCTGTTGCACCCACACACACCACTACAGACTGCGTGAAACCCAAAGAGAACAGCGCACTTGAAGCTGGGTGTTCGTCACAGAAGGGAACTGCTACAAGTACACACGTCACCTCGACTTTGTCGTCACGGAGTCCTGAAACGAGACCAGAGACCGTCCGACGCTGTGATGGGGATGACGAGCACAAAAAAGCCAAACAGAAGCGGCTGTCGTCACCGAGAAAAGGTGATTTAACCTCCCTGATCTTTTCATTTCGGATTTTAAAGCAGTGCTAAAGAACTTTCATGTTTGGGTTGAGTTTTGCTGCGCCAGGCCCCATTTCTCATGGAAATTAAAGGGATAGTTCAACATTTTAGCAAATTGGCCCATCGCCATAATCTCTATAGTCATAGCAGTAGGTTTGTTACCTTTAATTGTTGGTGCAAGCTGTTTTTAGAACAGCGGAGCAGAGCCGTGAGCTGCTCAGAGCTACGCTACGGAGGCTGGAGATGAGATTTCTTGGTTTCCCTCATCAAACTCATCAAATACACAATCCAACAACTCCACAACGCTCTGGTGGACAAGTTGTGACCTGCACATTCACCACGCTATGAGATAATAACACAACGTTACCACACAGAGTTGTTTTAGAGGGAAATTCATGCAAAACCGCTGATGCTCGTTCCCTTCAGGGACAGTTTTCATAGGTCACAACTTGTCCACCAGAGCATCCACCGTTCTAAAAATAGCTTGCACCGACAATTAAAGGTAATGAACCTGCTCCTAAAACTGTAGGGATAATGGCAATGGGCCAATTTGCCAAAATTTTGAACTATACCTTTAACAGAAGACAGGTCCAAACTATGTTTCTGCTTCCAGCGGCTGTTTGATGATGCTGAAAATAAGAAATGTTTTACATGAAGGTTGAAAAACTGTTAATATAAAGTGTTATATGTTGTGTTTGTTCCAGAGAAGCTGTTCTCCTGCCCCATGTGCGCTCTGGTCTGCAGCAGCTGCTTCGTGCTGCAGGAGCACGTGGAGCTGCATCTGGAGCAGCAGCAGCAGCAGCAGCAGCAGCAGCAGCAGCAGCAGCAGCAGCAGCAGCAGCAGCAGCAGCAGCAGCAGCAGCAGCAGCAGAGCTCAGCCCAGGGTAACGCCGCTTAAAACCTGAGATCTGTGCTCTTTCACACACTTACACCTACTGTAAAAAAAAAACTAAAAAAAATCCATCCACGTCAGCGCATACCAGCCCAGTCAGCTGAGCTCAGACGAGATACAGCAGCGTCTTTGTCTTCTGAAGGTTAAGACGCCCTTAGCCACACTAATCTGTACATTATGCAAATTTTCACCGACAGCTGCTGCTGTTCGTCCGGGGGCAGAAGAACCGGAGGCGAGTTCACCTGCAGTGACATCATCATCATCATCATCACCTTCATCGTCATCCAGCTGTGTCTCAGGTGTGTTCGACGACGCTCTCTTCTTTCTGCATCTGCACACAGCGTTTCTTTGTGTGAAGTATATATGAATGGGCGTCGGTTCACACGCAGCTCAGCACATTCGATAACGATTGGATGTTTGTAGATAAGAGATAAGAGACTTTTTATTGATCGCAACTCATGGGAAATTCACTGGTTACAGCAGCAGAGAAGCAAACAGGAAGAAAAAGTGAAGAATAAAATATAAAAAAAGACACTTATGTATCAGAAAAAATATGGGTCAAAGTCAAGTGGTGTTCATAAAGATCTGACTATATATAGGAAAATAAATCTGGACTCCAATGTGGAATAAATGTAATTCACTTTTGTACAACGCTATGTTTTTTTGGCAAATTTTACATAATTCGTCACATTATTTAGAAGAAAAGCAGTGTTTTTAGGATAAGACCTGCTCAGTGTTGCTAAAATGCATTACAATTTAAATAAAGGAATACAGCAATAAACAACTTGAATGCACATTTTAACAAATCTGATGCTTTTAAAACTATTTTAAAGCAAAAACGATATTTTGGAATTGCTCATTTACTCTTTTGTACTATAATTATTTAAGAAAATACATATACAGTTGTTGAGAATATTGAAAAAGAATGTATTTAGGTGCATGAATAAGAATAAATCTGGACTCAAATGTGGAATAAATGTAATTCACTTTAGTAACACAAGACAACAATGTGTTTTTTGACAAATTTTACATAATTTATCACATTATTTAGAAGAAAAGCAGTGTTTTTAGTATAAGCATGAATAAGAATAAATGTAGAGCTTTTTATTTACATAAATAACGTATGAAAACAACCAGATGGGGTCGTGACCTGTGCAAAGATGGCAGATCAGTTGTGCGATGGTGCAGGTTATCACAGAGTCTGATTCAATTCGATCGATATTGGACGATATCACCTGCGGATTTAACACGATCACTTCCATCCACATTACATTGACGTGAGGTTTGCAACGTTGCTCTGCAGGGGAGCGCAGGTTCGAGTGCCCGATGTGCGCCGTCGTCTGCAGCGACAGCTTCTCTCTGCAGGAGCACGTGGAGCTGCACCTGGACCAGGGAGCAGGTGGGTGGATCAGTCGCTCAACTCCAGCTCCTCCTCTGTTTAACCTGATGAAGATGAAGACGATCCTGTCTGTGTTTCACCTGCAGGGAGTCCGAGCTCCTCGGACCTGAAGCTGGCGACGCGGCTGCAGCAGGAGGAGGAGCAGAGGAGGAGGCAGGAGGAGGATCGGCGGGAGAAAGAGGAGTTCAAGAAGCTGCAGGTCTGGACTCTGGTCTGGACCATCAGACCTGCTGCAACCACACAGAGCCACATTGATCTCTACAACATCCACTCTCTATAAAAACAACAACATTTACATTAAAGAGGAACTCAGATAAGACGACACAGATATACACATCCTAACACATCTACCACTCCACTATCTACCACTCCATTAATTGATTTCTCGCCAGCTTTGCACATGGCCAAGAGGAGGGTTAGCAAACAAGATGAAAAGCAACCGGACTTGCATAGTTCCCCTTTCAAGCAGAACTTTAGTGTGAACAAATGAAACATTAAAGTGCAGCAGACGCTCGTTGCTCAGACGTGCCAGAGGAATTTCATAATTAAGGCGTGTCTCGCACATAATGATTTATATACAATATATATACAGTACATACATACACGTCATCTGACAGTCTTGTCTGGGCCTGGGACCAGATAATCTTAGAGCAAGAACATTGACTGACTAATACTCATAGGGGCATGTCGACACGTGCAGCAAAAAAAATACATAGAGTAGGCTCGGCTATATGTGCCGGTTATGCAGGGAAGTCCCTGTGAAGGAAGGTTAGACAATACACAGACGACTGCATGTGTCCCCTGTAACAGAAGGTCAGTGCTGCTTTAAAATGAAAGAACCTTCACCTGTCGTTCACCTGCAGCTGAGGAGCTGCTGTTCAACAGTTCAACATGTGAAGATCTGACCTCCATCTGAGGCGCTGCACAGCTCTGGTGCATGTTTTATAACTGCAAAAAAAATAAGAACACCTATTTCAATTCAATGGTACAGCAGAAATTGTGTAACTACACTTAAACCCACTGTGGGTTACACGGAGTATTAGGGCCACGTTGAGAGACAAAAACACACAGGAAATTTACGACTTTATTCTAGTAAATTTATGACTGTGAGAAAAAAGTCATAACATTACAAGAATAATGTCGTGAATTTACGTCTTTATTCTCGAAGTTTGTGATTTTTAAAAATTATTTGTCAATGTGGCCCTAATATTCTGTCATAGTGTGTGAAAACTAGCATTAGCTGCTATAATTATGTCATATCATATCCCATTATTATGGGCTGTAGTCTGAGTCTCAAACTAAATATTTTCTGATCTTAATAATCATCTACACACATGTTTTTACAAATGAAATTTTGAAACTGCAGCATATGCTAATCACTCAGATGCAACAGAAGAATTTCAAAATAAAAGCGCGCCTCACAAAAAAGCTGTCATGCATCGATGTCTGATGATTGTTTTCATTTTGGATCGACGCTACAAAACTGAATTGATGTAGGTCAGTGTTTCCTAACCCCCCTCCCCCCCTCTCCCCCTCCCCTCCGTGTACTGTACATGCACGTCACAGCATGAGGTCTTTCAGAATAAGAGCATTGGATGCTGCGTGCGGTGCAGACCAGCTGAGCAGCGGCTGATGTGTGAACTCTGAGTCTTATGCTTTCACATCAGCCTGCAGCGATCGATCGGCCTTAACCCGTGTGTGTCTGTGTGTGTGTGTGTGTGTGACGGTGCAGAGGCAGTTCGGTCTGGACGGCAGGGGGGGCTACCGCCGACAGATGGAGCGAACCATGGAGAGGGCGGTCGCCAGGGGCAATATGGGCGCCGCAGACTTCCACAGCAAGAGGGCCGAGATGATGGAGTCTCTGGCCTCGGGGGTCGACGACGGCAGAACCAGAACGCAGGGTATGTGTGTGTCTGTGTGTGTTTGTGTGTGTGTCAGTGTGTTCATGTCCTGAAAGCACAACTCTGTGTGTAGTCGTCAGCTGAGAGGGGTCACTGCTGCCCTCCTCTGTGGTTTTCATGCTGATACACACTCGTTTATCACTGAGGTCGTGACAAGTGTGAACATAAATCAGCTGCTGATATACGTTTGTTTCTCCTCTTGTCTAAAGGGACATTGCATAACTATAACTGTTATCTATTCACAAAAATCGATTATTTCATTCAAAAGTCTGTTTTTCATTAATCAGTATTGCCGCCTGTTCGTCTGGTTCCTGACCGTGTCATGTCACATAAATGATTCGTCGTTGTGACGTGTAGCCTGTAGGAGAAACAGTTAGAGATTTATGAGTGGTGACATTTTCCAGGTGAGTGGTTTCAGGTGAACTGCAGGGGCGGAGTCAGCTCTTCTTCTTCTACACGACTGCATGACGTGTGTCGCCCCGTAAGAACGTAAACAATAGGGAACAATAGGAATGGAATCGAATTGAGTGGAATAGAATGGAGTGGTGTTGAATAGAATGGAATGGGATAGGATGGAATGGAAAGGATTGGGATAGAATGCAGTGGAATGCGATAGAATGTAGTGGGATGGGGTGGAATGGAATAGAATAGAATAGAATTTAATGGGATAGAATAGAATGGAGTGGAATAGAATGGAATGGATTAGAATAGAATGGAGTGGAATGGAATGGAATAGAATGGAATGGAATAGAATGGAGTGGAATGGAATAGAATAGAATGGAATAGAATGGAGTGGAATGGAATGGAATAGAATGGAATGGAATAGAATGGAGTGGAATGGAATGGAATGGAATAGAGTGGAATGGAATGGAATAGAATAGAATGGAATAGAATGGAGTGGAATAGAATGGAATGGATTAGAATAGAATGGAATGGAATGGAATGGAATAGAATGGAATGGAATGGAATGGAGTGGAATGGAATGGAGTGGAATGGAATGGAATGGATTAGAATAGAATAGAATAGCAGTGGGATAGAATGGAGAAGTTATAAGCTGGTTCCAATTACAGTATGTAAAGGCGGCCATATTGTTTTTCAGCCTGTTCGTCTGGTTCCTAACCGTGTCATGTCACATAAATGATACGTCGTTGTGACGTCTAGCCTATAGGAGAAACAGTTGTAGTTTGTGAGTGGTGACATTTTCCATTTTACTACACGACTGCGTGACGTGTGTCGCCCCGTAAGAACGTAAACAATAGGGAACAAGAAGGAGAGAATCACAGCAGGTGGACTGAGGGGAGAACTTCTGTGTGTTCAGCTTAAGTCATGTGATTAACAAACTCTTCTCCTTCATCTACCTCTTCATGTACTTCTCTTTTCTTCTTTCCTCTGCTTCTTCTACTACTTTTACTACTTCTTTTCTTTTGCTTCTTCTTCTGCTTCTTCTTCTACTACTTTTTTGCTTCTTCTGCTTCTTCTTCTACTACTTTTTTGCTTCTACTGTTTCTTCTTCTACTACTTTTTTGCTTCTTCTGCTTCTTCTTCTACTACTTTTTTGCTTCTACTGCTTCTTCTACTACTTTTTTGCTTCTACTGCTTCTTCTTCTACTACTTTTTTGCTTCCACTGCTTCTTCTTCTACTACTTTTTTGCTTCTACTGCTTCTTCTTCTACTACTTTTTTGCTTCCACTGCTTCTTCTTCTACTACTTTTTTGCTTCTTCTGCTTCTTCTTCTACTACTTTTTTGCTTCTTCTGCTTCTTCTTCTACTACTTTTTTGCTTCTTCTGCTTCTTCTTCTACTACTTTTTTGCTTCTTCTGCTTCTTCTTCTACTACTTTTTTTGCTTCCGCTTGTTCTTCTACTACTTTTTTGCTTCTTCTACTTCTTCTTTTGCTTCTTCTTCTATTTCTCTTCCTCCTGCTTCTTTAACAACAACTTCTTCTGCTTCTTTTTCTCCTGCCTCTTCTTTTTCTTCTTTCTCCAACTTTTTAAACTTCTTCTTCTACTGGTTCTTCTGATTCTACTTTTACTTCTTCTGTTGCTTCTTCTCTTACTTCCTTTTAAGCTTCTTTTCTTCTTCTTCTTCTAACTGTGTTTACTGTTGTCAACAGCATCTCTGTGGGACTTGTTGACACTCATTGTCTCTGTGTGGTCCAGCCATGTCTTTCAACAGTCCTCCTAATGTTCAACTGCGGCACAGTTTCATCCAAAGGCCTTTGGCGGGAAGCCAAATACCACGAGGACACAGCCACTTCACATTGACACGTCCGATCCTAGAGATTCACAGTTTTTTTAAACTAGTTCACACACAACAGCTCATTAGGACGCTGACACCGCCGTGACCGTCGAGCTTTGTCCTTGTGTGACTTTTATTTTGGTAAGAGGAGCAGCGGCAGCAGAGAGGCCGCTGTTCTGTGAGCTCAGATTCACAGCTGATGTACGTGGGAGTCTTTGTAAACACAGACCGAGTCGTACATGTGTCTCTGAGACGGTGGGGGAGTCAGGTGGGGGATTTCTCACTTTATACAATTTGTTCTTCTGTAAAAAATAAAAATATATATACTGTATATATTTTTACACTTTAAAGGGATAGTTCAGCATTTTTGGAAAATTCTCCTACTGTATCACCATAATCCCCATAGTCACAGCAGTGGCTTCACTACCTTTTTATTATCGGTGCATGTTTTTTTTAGATCTGCGGGGCAGAGACGTGAGCTGCTCAGTGAGGAGGAATGGAGCGTTACACTGATGCTGCATTCAGGTGCAGTCGGGCAGACGGCCATCGGTAACAAACCAGATGTCGTTTTAGTCACAGAAGTCCAGAGAAAGCCGGTAAAACGTGGGTCTGTCACATGTATTGTTTTGCCTCGTGCTGACGGACCACTTGTTTACATGGAGGCTTGTTTATGCCGTTAACTGTCGTCCGTCTGCCGTCTGCCCAATTTTACGTGAATGCAGCAAGAAAAATACGATTGATGGGAGGAATTCCTACGCAATGCACCTTTAAATAAAGGTCAAAATGTAGCATGGCCACCGGAGAAATCCTGCTTAGTTCCTGGAGAATATGCCAAAATGTTGAACTATCCCTTTAAATTCTTTTAACATAAACAGTAGGACAACACTGACATTGTGAGGACTTTATGAATGAATGGTGTGTTTCCCCACACACACACACACACACAGACACACACACACACTGACAGTTGGAGCCCTGCGGCGGGAGGCCGGGTCTTCCCTGGGTTCAACAGCCAGTCAGGAACGTTGACTGGATGTTCCTCCCACGTCATTCGCGCTCGTCAACTCCCTGTTTCAGTCCAGCTCTTTATCCTGGACCAGTTTTTCAACATTCCCTTCAACTCTCACAAAATGTTCCTGCTTATAATCAATGTCATTGTGACTGTGTGTGTGTGTGTGTGTGTGTGTGTGTGTGTGTGTTGATTTACCTAATTGTAGCTGCTTTGTTCTGCTGCTTATACAAACTACTGTCAACGCTGTAAATCAAATGAGACAGCTCAGCAGGTGAGTCATGTACACACTCACACAGGTGCAGCAGCATCACCCTGTTGTGTTGCATTGTGTTACGTTGCGTTGCGTTTGTTGTGGTACGGTACATGATGTGCAGGGAAAACCTGAAAAGAGGAGGCTGCTCACTGACCTCATTTGTGACCACACAGCACAAATGATTATGTTGCCTACTCACAGTTTTAGTTCCAGTACAGCGAGACGCACCAAAGGTCCTCAGCTGGACTCGGACCAGGGACGTTCAGTCCAGGGTCAACGCTTTAAACTCCGGGGCCCCCAGGAGCCCCTCCCCTCCTGTGGAAGCGTTAAAGCTCCCAAAAAATGTTTTCCTTCTCCTCCTCCTCCTCCTCCCCTCCTGTGTTTTGTTTGAGCTGTTGATCCATGAGAGGATATGTTTGTGGTTTTAAGAAGAAACAAATGATCTCGGTGTATTTTTACATCTCCTCTCTCTTGGCACTAACTTTCTTTTATTAATGACCAAAGCTGCAAATCACAAGTTTTTTATCACAAAACAATATTCTATCTATTGGATGAACACAAAGTCCCTTCATATCAAATCACAAAAAGCAACAAAAGTATCATTTGACTTTTTTTCTGAGCTCAACCCGACATTTATCTTAATTTCTTATTTAAAAAATCGTCCTCCTGAGATTAAATTAAATATTTTTAGAACTTAAATGTTCGCTACTCTCATATCTTCGCAAGAGAAATCGTAGCCAGGGGAATTTCAAAATATATGCACGTCTTACAATGATGAATTAATAATTTGGGGATTAATGAAGATTTGTATTCGTATTCGTAGACAAATAATAATTTGTTCAGAGTTCAACCTGATGTAAATTGTGATAATGTTTTCTTTCTTATCACATTAAATGGGCTCAAGGTTACAGATATCGTGACATTAAACAAGTCAATCAATCAAATAAAACTAACTATGTGTGAATGACAGGTGTGTAAACTGTCAGCTGTGTGTGTGTGTGTGTGTGTGTGTCTTACCTGTGCTCTCCTCCCCTGTCTTCGTAGGCGTGGTCTCGGCGCTGTGTGACTACTACCAGACTGAAGGCAGAGACGTCGCTCACGTGTGGTTGAGCGCCGACACCGACCACTACTGCTCCTCGGCGGGAGACAAAGGCTGGGGCTGCGGCTACAGAAACTTCCAGATGCTCGTCTCCTCGCTGCTCCGGACCGACGCCTACCTCACCTGCCTGCAAGGTGCACAAACACACCTGTGGTGGTCTGACCTGCAGTCAGTTCTCACAACACACAAGTCTGAGGAGTGGGGCTTTGTGCAGACCGACAGATGCTTGAATTGAATAGAATAGAATAGAATAGAATAGAATAGAATAGAATAGAATAGAATAGAATAGAATAGAATAGGGGCGGTGTTTAGCTCAGTTGGTAGAGCACCCGCCCCATGTGTTGAGGCTATAGTCCTCGCTGCAGGCGGCCCCGGTTTGAATCCCGCGTCGGACGGCCCTATACTGCATGTCATTCCCCCCATCTCTGCCTCCCATTTCCTGTCATACTCTCAACTGTCCTATCCAATAAAGGCATAAAAAGCAAAAAAAAGATACTTAAAAAAAAAAGAATAGAATAGAATAGAATAGAATAGAATAGAATAGAATAGAATAGAATAGGATGGGATGGGATGGGATGGAAGGAATGGAATACAATGGGTTGGAGTGGGATGGAATGGAGTGGAATAGAATGAAATTGAATGGAGTGGAGTGGAATGGAATGGGATAGGATGGAATGGAACAGAATGGAATGGAGTGGAATAGAATAGAATGCAATGGAATAGAATGGAGTCGAATGGAATGGAGTGGAATAGAATAGAATGCAATGGAATAGAATGGAGTCGAATGGAGTGGAATAGAATAGAATGCAATGGGATAGAATGGAGTGGAATGGAATGGAGTGGAATAGAATAGAATGCAATGGAATAGAATGGAGTGGAATAGAATAGAATGCAATGGAATAGAATGGAGTGGAATAGAATGGAATGGAATGGAGTGGAATAGAATAGAATGCAATGGAATAGAATGGAGTGGAATAGAATGCAATGGAATAGAATGGAGTCGAATGGAATGGAGTGGAATAGAATAGAATAGAATGGAGTCGAATGGAGTGGAATAGAATAGAATGCAATGGGATAGAATGGAGTGGAATAGAATAGAATGCAATGGGATAGAATGGAGTGGAATCGAATGGAATGGAGTGGAATAGAATAGAATGCAATGGAATAGAATGCAATGGAATACAATGGAGTGGAATATAATAGAATGCAATGGAATATAATGGAGTGGGATGGAATGGAATGGAATGGAATGGAATATAATGGAGTGGGATGGAATGGAATGGGATAGAATAGCAATGGAATATAATGGAATGGGATAGAATGGAGTGGAGAATGGAATACAATGGAATAGAACAGAGTAGAAAGCCTTGTTTGTGTTGTGCAAACCACAACGAAATAAAATAGATGGTTTCAAACACGTGACCATAATCCCAGTAGATGTCATGAAAGCTGAGGTCAGAGGTCACAGATCAGACAGGTGGTGATCACATAGTAGGTGTTTTTCTGTGTAGTGTAGTGTAGTGTAGTGTAGTGTAGTGTAGTGTAGTGTAGTGTAGTGTAGTGTAGTGTTTATGACTCTCTTAAGATATATTTTTGTCTTTGTTATTTAAATCAGAATCACAGACTCACTGAGGACGCCCCAAAGAACACTGGGAGTAATGGGTGGTGTCCCAGCTCTCGTTTCTACCCTCCATGACACAAACACGCCCCCTTAACCCATAATCTCTTGTTTATGACAAGACTACACAAATATACATGTCGTAACATTGTACATGATATATAACGTTATGTACTGCTTTATTGATTGATTTCTCGCCAGCTTTGTTGAAAACAAATGCACATGACTGGGAGGAGGGTTAGCAAAACAGTGGAAAAGCAACCAGACTTCCATAGTTTCCCTTTAAAACAGGAGCTGAGGAGCTCTGTGTTGGGTTCAGATAAACACCGGGTTTTCTGTGCAGCGCAGGTAAAAAACAAAAACTGTTTGGAGAAATGTTGTTGTAGTTTGTTATGTGAGGAATATGTGAGACCTTGGAATAGGGTTAGGGTTGCATGAGTTCACCAGCCGACAGCAGGTCTCCTCATCATATAAAAACAACTTTAGATACATGCTGAGACTTTTATTTTGCTTTATTTCAGCTTTGTTTGTTTAATTTTTCCCATGAGCCTCCTGTTTTGTTGTTTTTGTCTGTTTGTTGAGTTGTGGTTCAGGAGGCGAACACAGTGTAGATTAAGCTGCTGGTTTAATCATCTGTCATTTTCTGCCTACAGGCGTCACGGTGGTTGGGTGGTTAGCACCGTCAGCTCGCTGTCTTCCTCCCACCGATCAAAAAAAAGATGATTACTGATGATAAATGCCAGGTGAACCCCACCCTGGGACTACGTTAAAATAACACAGTGTACTGATGATGTGTCCTCGTCTGACTCCAGCTCCTCCTCCTCCTCCCACCACAGTTTAGAGATGAGGAGCCGATGTTCTGAGTGGAGATCAGCCGATGTCTTTTTAGTGTGAAGTGGAGTTTTGAGCCGAGACAACAGAGGGAGGCGCAGGCGTGAGGCATAAACATGCGGGTTTACGGGATAAATATAGCTGCTTAGATAAGTGAGTGGCAGCTCGTGATGCTGGGTGTGTGTGTGTGTATGTGTGTGTGTGTGACGGCGCTCAGAGCACATCACGTCTTGTCCTTGTTCTGAGATCTGGTCTGGTGACACTACTGTTGTTGTTGGAGAGATGAGTATCAGTTCCTCTGCCTCCACCGACACGCTTTGACAACAAAAGGCCGAAACACTCGAGCAGGAAAAACAGCAGGAATAAAAACATGAATGGAAACGCAGCTTTAAAAAGAGACGACACAGAACGCAGCGCACAGCCAAGCTTTTCACTGTGGATTTAACTTTATTTATTCATTTATTTAGATCCACTCTAGCACATACAATCACACATAGATGAATTAAATAAATAAATCATATTTCCATCAGACATTTGAATCTGTACATGCCAGAAAATATTCAGGTTGATTCACTTGTTGCAATTTAATGTAAATGTTACAATTGTTTGTTTAGTTTAATTAGTTTGTTTGAATTAAAAGT
Source organism: Decapterus maruadsi (assembly GCA_030347415.2). Classification (NCBI taxonomy): domain Eukaryota; kingdom Metazoa; phylum Chordata; class Actinopteri; order Carangiformes; family Carangidae; genus Decapterus; species Decapterus maruadsi. The sequence goes on from CM064894.1 coordinate 3,601,827, forward strand.
GAAGTTTCATGTGTGTATTGGACAGAGGAGCTAGGACTAGTTTCCCAGAATGCATCTCACGGCAACTGGCAGCTGTTTTATTCAGAAAATAACAACTGGAATTGGACAGTCCTAGTTCTAGTTCTGGTTTTGGTTCTAGTTGGTACTGGTTCCCGGGAGAAAAGTCTGATTCTGGTTCTGGTAACTTCTGGCAGGATTTAGTACTGGTTTGCTTCTGGTAACATTATTTTTAGGAGATAAATGCTGGTACTCATTGATGAAATGTAACAACTGGTTCTTAGTTTGTTTGAATTTAAAGTGAAGGTTCATGGTATTGGACTGAGGACTGGTGCTGATTCTGGAGCCGATACGGACATAAATCACCACATTTACATCAATAAATACATGTTTTACAATGAACCGATCAGTCTGCATTACATTTTATTTTATTGAGTTAACATGGTTTTGAATACAGGATTTGTGAATTGTTGAAGTTGACTTTTAACCTCTACCCCTTGTAGCTCCATTTCAAGGGACACGGGTTATAAATCACCACATTTACATTAAGTTAACGTGGTTTTGAATACAGGAATTGTGGCAAAAGCTACAATCTGAAAATAAGGAAGGGCATTGAAAGATAAAAATTCAGTTGGTTCTGCATGGGTTTTGGTCTGGTTCTCAAAAACTGGTTATCATCTCAGGTACTTACTGGTAAAACTTGTTGTGGTACTGGTACTGGTTCTGGTTCTTGTTGTGGTACTGGTACTGGTTCTTGTTCTGGTACTGGTTCTTGTTGTGGTTCTGGTTCTTGTTGTGGTACTGGTACTGGTTCTTGTTCTGGTACTGGTTCTTGTTGTGGTTCTGGTTCTTGTTGTGGTACTGGTACTGGTTCTTGTTGTGGTACTGGTACTGGTACTGGTACTGGTTCTTGTTGTGGTTCTGGTACTGGTACAACGAGATAACGAGGGGTTCTAGACAGAACACCTTCATTAGACAGAATTGGTAGAAATGGAGAGATCCAGTAGAAGACCCAGAATCAGTGGTGCGTTTGTAGAAGAGAGGGGAGAGTTGTGTAAATCCTTTGGGGACAGTGAGGCCTCTATATGAGCAGAGGGATGGGGGGGGTTGGTGGGGGGGTTGGGGGAGGATGATAGGGGGACACAACGATTCCATGATTGGTTCCAGGAAACCACCAGTCCATGACGGCCTTTAGAAAGCTCAGAGCCCAATCTTATGCAAGTTTTTTGTACTGTTGCCAAGACTTCTTCGAGGTACGCATGAGCTCACTTTGAAGTAAATAAAATAATTAAACAAAAGATAAGTAGAAAATATAAGTAAAAAAGTAAAGGAGTGACATTCAATTAAAGGCATGAGACTAAAACAAGGGTTTAGTAGCAAACTTTTTGCCAAAGCCTCAGAAAACCTGAGAAAAATACAGGTGAATAGGGTAAAAAATTTAACTAAGATGTATCACCATGAAACTCCCCAAGGTTATCACTTACATTAAGACAAATATTTTTTGTATTACAAGTTTTGTGAAATTTTATGTTTAAATATGTAAATGAGGTCATATCTGTTGAAATATGCGCTAATTTGCATATATTTCCAGAACAGAAATCTGAACAATGGATGAAGCCACTTTCAAAATTCTTGTTTTATTTTGTTTCACATACTGTATATCAACAATCCCCTCCTCCTCCTCCTCTAGACAAGGCCGTCCCCAGCATCCCCCGGGTGCAGACTCTGATCGAGGAGGCCTGGAGCGCCGGTCTGGACCCTCAGGGCGCGTCCCACTTCAACCAGCGGCTGCAGGGAACTCGCGCCTGGATCGGAGCCACGGAGATCTACAGCGTCCTCACGTCTCTGGGAATCAGGTGAGTTGTATGTTCTATTCTTCTTCTTCTTTTTTTTTAACTGACAGCGCACTGCAAAAACTCAAAATCATTGAGTTTTCCCAGACGCCACGTCGACCTGAGCCGACAGCTCCGGCGTCTCCGCTGAGTCTCCGTGGTTTCCTACGGTCACGCTGCCACTGAAGGTAAAAAACATGGCGACGTGACATGGCAGCCAGCAGCGAGCTGACCCGCTCCGCTCCAACGGCTCATTCAGAGCTGAAAGGAACACTTCACTTTGATGAAAAACAGACTTTTGAACAAAATAATAGATTTTCGTGAATAGATAACAGGAGAAGTTACACAATGTCCCTTTAAAATAAGACTCATCACATAAAAAGTAGCAACAATATTTGACTAGAAATTAAACATTTTGATAAGAAATCAGACAAACATGCTCTGAGTCTTTGCAGTGTCAGAAAAACATAGTAGAAAAGAAGAAGAACGATGAAGCAACAGCTGAACTTGTGAAGCAGGAGGTCGAATGACATGTGGTCACTTTGGTTATTTCCAGCGTTACTGCAACTGACTGACCTCTGGGTGTGTATGTTCCTACAACTGGGTGGGTTGCTGGTGTGTGTGTGCGTGTGTGTGCAATGCATGTGTCAATCTGGCCATAGATGACGTTGAAAAGCAGAACTTATAGCTGAAGCTGAAGTTGAACCCTTGACACAATAGAATCAACAGATGTATAGACTTTATTGCTGCAGCTGACGACTCGGATAGAAATAGAATAGAAACACCTGATAGATAGAAAGATAAACTATAAATACGCTATAAAACAAATCACAACCATAGCAGGTGCATCGTGGTTACAGTTGATAGAAGCCGTCATGAAAATGTTGCACAAGATTGAGATGGAGGGGGGTTGTTAAGTTGTTGGTTCTTGTTTTCATGCTTCTGTGACGTCACATGTTGAACTTTGCTCTTACGTATTGGAAAAACTGAAGTTGAAGAAGTTGCTAAATCAGTGCAGAGAAGGTTTAATGTACAACAGGGAGAGCATGTGTTGAATTCATCAACATCTTGTGTGTTAAGCAGCACAGAAGTCGTGCTGGTTGAATGCATTTCTCTTTGTTTTGTTAGAAAAGAGTCCAGGCTGCAGGACACTATTGTATTCCTAGGAATTCTTCTTCTTCTTTCTTCCTCTGCCTCTTCTTCTTCTTCTGTCTTCCGAGGAAACCCTCCTTCCCATGGGCGAAAACTCACCAATCTTTACAGAAATGTCCGACCCCATGCCAGATTTACTCACCTCCAAGGACATGCCCTCAAACCAACGGTAGATGCTACAGTTTTGCAACTTCCACCAAAATGTCGCCCCAATACTGATGAAACTTTTATCCATTTAAACTCATTATAAATTATGAAGTCCATCACTCTGTTTTTTTCAATAAAACTTTTAAAATGTATCTCCTCCTACAATTTTTGCTCAATTGTCACCAAACTTCCTACAGAGCATCTTCAGACCGTCCTCAACAAAACTTGTTTCTCGGATTTTTGATTTATCAAAAAAATTGAGCCTACATTGAGCCTTTTTTCCACCTATTTCCTTTTTTTTAATAATATATTTTATTTGTATTTTTATATTGATTTAGATCTTTTTGTTTGTTTGTTTAGTTTGTATTTTATGTTTTTGTTTCTCTGTCTGTCTTATATACAGTATATAATAAAAATAAAATATAAAAGGTGGATTAAAAAATAATAATAATTTGAGCCTACTTATATCATCCAGTTCTTCAATTCAATTCATTTTCAATCTTCCTGAAAAAGAAATGAGAATATTCTGGAGTCATGGTTGATGGAGTTTGGGAATTTTATCTCAAAATCAAATTTTTTGAGAACATTTTGAATTCTGCAGTCGATGTAAGAGATTTTCTCTTATGAAACAAAACCCTTATCGTTCAAGTAAATCAAGTCTCCCCATTTTTTTATCTGTCTTCATTGGTATTTTATATATTGGAACCACATGTACAACAGCGATACAAATGTGCACTTGGGTCTCCTATTTATACGCACCTTTTGCTTCCCTTTCATGTACATCTGTTGCAACATATTTTTCTTTCTTAAGTACATGAATAAAATATCTGAATCTGAATCTGAATCTGAAACAGTGCAGGGTCCAAAAACACAACAACCAGATTTAATAAATAAATCAAAAACTCTGACAGTGAAACATGAAAACATGAAACAAACAAAAGGCTCTCAAACATCCAAAGTTTTCAAAATCATTATAAATTAAAGTGCCTTTATTATTTTTTATTATCAGGGATCATTTCGTCCGTATGGTTTTCACTGGTTTGTGCTCAGTTTTCTTCATCCATTGGCTGCGTATCTTTCTACAAACAAAGCAAACCTTCTTAGATAACTCTTTCCTCCCTCTCTCCCTCCCCTCATGTTGTTTTTTCCAGAGGAAAGGTTGCCTGGCCCAGAAACTAATACTTGGTCTGTTTGTCTTTAATAGTGCAATTGATTTTTCTTTTCTTTTTTTTAAGCAAAAAGCAACTTATCTATCAGAATTCATGCCTTTTGGGTGTAGTTGTTGGGATATAACCCTAAAAGAAAAGGTCCATCCATTAAAAGGTAGTTTGTTTTTCTAAATAACCTTTTCAGTTGTTGTTGTTTGTTTTTTGTTTAAACTTCTTCCCAAAAAGCCTCGACTTTACTACAATATTTATTCATTTTATTGCGCATAACTTCATTTATGGACATAATTATACAGTATGTTTGGATTTCTTTCTGAGTGTGGTTTACGTGGTTAACGTGTCATGTCAGCAGCCCCGTGGGAAATATACAATACAGTATTTACTGGGAACAATGTGATATGACGTGTTCGACACTTATTTTCCTGACTGTGTGTGTGTCTGAATCATTCAACCTCCTGCTGTGGTCAGAACTTTCCCTCTTCAGCTGTTGCTTCATCGACATGTTTCAATAATATTCTTGAAATATGTGAATAGTGGACTTCAACTTTGCTAAAAAATATATTTTTTCCACTAATCTTCATCTATTTAATGCAAATCAACCTCCTCCTCACAAATTCTATTGGAGTCGATAATTTTCAGTACTCATCATTTAAAGGGATAGTTCACCCAAAATTCAAATTTCTCATCATTATCTACTCACCTTCATGTCGACTAAGAGCTGTGAGAATTTTCAGAGTCCTCTGTTCCTTCTCTGAGTTACGGGGGGTCCACGCAGCAGTATTTGTCCATATAATGGTTGTCAATGGACACCAGGTTTCTTTGTCCAAAAAGACACACCAAAAAACACCTAAATGCCTCCATACTGCTCGTCTGTAACAGGAAGAGCAGTGAACTGAGACACTGGGAGCTTCTGCTACAAACAAGCTTAAGATATAGACTTATTTAATGTCTTTTGGAACAATTTCTCATGCCGGGGCTTCAATACAAGAGGGACATTACAGACGAGCAGTATGGAGGTATCTGGATGTTTTCTGGTGTGTCTTTTCTCTTAGACGACATGAGGGTTAGTAGATAATGAGTGAAATTTGAATTTTGGGTGAACTATCCCTTTAACTTAATATAAAAAAAAAACTTCAAGTTGCATAAAATGATTTGTTTCTTTTAATTAGTGATCCATTGACCCAGATTCAATGTTGTAAATGGACTTTGAGTTTATTGTGTTGTTTTTGTTTTTTTTATCTCACTTCCTGTGGTGAGTAAGTAAATTTATGTCTTGGATGATCAGCTGTAACAGCCGGTATGATCATCAACCTGCTTGTTTTCTAAGTGGAAGTGGAATAAGAGGTGGAATGATATATCATCTATTAGTTTTTTCCACAATTTCTTTGAGTTTTAAGCAGCAAAAAATATAATACATTGCTGCAGATGCTAAAATATCCACACAAATGAGTCGTGCTGTCGTCAGCTGTGTTAGCATTGCTGACCTCAACCCTTCGAACTTTTAAACATGCAGGATTTTCAACATTTTCCTCTTGTATTTCGACTTTTCTGCTGTTTATAGCCTTTTTAAAGCGCTTCATCATCTCTCAGCTTTAAGTTAAGTTTTACTTTTCAGATATAGTGTCATCCTTTTCAGCGTCGCTTCAGCAACTTCTTCAGCTAATTCAACTTTCACACACGTTTTTTTCAGGAAATGCATTTTCTATTTTGAATTTTGTTTTCATATTCATTCAATACTTTTCGTATTTCTAGTTTTTAGTTTATCTGCCTTTAAAATTGCTGTTTGTCTCGAACTAGTCTTATCAGAAATGCTTTTTCTGCCGTGTCATGTTGTTACACACTGACTCTTACAGAAACCCAGATACCTCAGATACCTCAACTCAAGGAAAATACGTCATATTTATTATTTCCTTGGGGGGGAGAATCAATGTACTCCTCTGTATGTTGGATAAAGCCGCTCATTTACAGTCGAAAAAATATAAAGTCATGTGTTCCAGCGGCGTGTTCACGAGCTTCACCTTCAACACGAGGAGCTGAACTTTCAGAAAGCGAACGTCTAAACAAAAGCAGATGGATTTTAAAGACAGCAGTTGTTGATCGTGATATCAAGTTTGCATTACAACAATAGTTTTGTTCTTAACTGGTCCGTACCATCCGCAGCAGCATGACTCGGCGGTTTTAGTTGGTCAGACCGCTCTGTTCCTGAGCAGAGACGAGATGAGCGAGCTGTGGTCACTGTACGTCCGTCCACAAAAGCTGCTGTCAACAGGACGACTCAGCTCTAAATCTACAGTCTGAGTGTCCTGAGGTGAAATTGATGAGTCATCCCTCTGAAATCCTAGCTGAGGTCAGTGAATCAGCTTCATATCTCGGAGGATAAAAGGTGCTGAGTCATCCTCACACCCAGATTCATACTCTCAACCTTTGCTCGTTTTTTTTTTTTTTTTTTAACTCTCTGTGACCAAATCTCATTGGAAGGGAATGATGTGATTGAGGTGTCAACAGGTGCAAAAAAGTGAGTGGGAGTGATTGGCAGTCCATATTTAAGACCCAGCCCAACCATTCTCATATATTTTCGTCATGCATGAAAATACAGTCATTTTGGGAGGGGGTTTTAAAGGGATACACCAACATTTTTTTTGGTGTCTTGCCTCACTCCTGAGTCCATGACCAGCAGATAGACGCCATCCTTTCGACTGTGCGTGCAGTAACAAGGGAGATAGAGCTGTATCGCCTGTAATTAGCTTAGCTCAAACACTGGAAGTGTATGGGAAGTGTTAGCCTGCCTCCTACCTGAGACGAAATTTTCATTTTAGCTCTAAACTCTGTAAATATATCACTTTATCAACATTTCAAACATGTTTAGGTGAGAAAGTAGCCGTTTAGATCAGCAGTGTGTCGTTAATTTGTCTAAATACCAGCTGTTTACTATTTTGTTCAGATGAATTCAGCGCTACTCAAGCTAGCCGTTGTGATCAACACACTTCAGTTACTTTCACATCGTCCCGTTACCGGCATTTGACCGCTCAAGATGCCTTACCGGAGAGTTTTGTCAGCTCTGAGACGAAGATCGGTCGCCGGTTTCCGTTTGGAGTCGCTGAAGAGTTTCTCTGATGACTTTAGGTGGAGGCAGGCTAACACTACCCATACACTTCCAGTGTTTGAGCTAAGCTAATTAGGGGTGATACGGCGCTATCTCCCTTGTTACTGCACGCACAGTCGAAAGGATGGCATCTATCTGCTGGTCATGGACTCGGTAGTGAGGCAAGACACGAAAAAAAAATGTTGGCGTATCCCTTAAAAAAATAAAATAAAATAAAATAAACTGTTTGTGACCCAAACTTTTTGTGTTTCCAGCGCACGAATCATTGACTTCCACCGGCCGACGGGTCCGAGCGACACCCACCCGCGCCTCTTTGAGTGGGTGAAGCAGTACTTCAGCCAGTCCAGCAGGAGCGGCCGGCTGCCCCCCCGGCTGGTCCAGACCTCCCTGCCCCCGCTCTACCTGCAGCACCAAGGTAAACAGGGAACACGAGTGAGAAACAGTAGGTGAATAGGGTAAAAATTTTAACGAACAGATATCACCATGAAACTTCCCAAGTTTATCACTTACATTAAGACAAATATTTTTTGTATTACAAGTTTTGTCAAATTTTATGTTTAAATATGTAAATGAGGCAATATCTGATGAAATATGTGCTAATTTGCATACATTTCCAGAACTGAAATCTGAACAATGGCTGAAGCCCCTTTCAAAATTCTTGATTTATTTTGTTTCACATATTAGAGTCAGAAGTTTTCACAGAGGAGGATTTTGGATATCTCTTTTTATCACTCTGTAAATGAGAAAATACTGTCACCAGCCCAAAAAAATCCAATTTCTCCATGTTTTTAGGAATAAAATGTTGTATAAATCAGGCTTTGAATGATATATCAACAATCCCCTCGGTAAAAACCTTCAGGATATAGAAAGGGATCAAACTTGAAGGTTTGGTGTCTGTAAGAGCTGCGGAGTCTGAGTCTGGAAAAACTCATTTTGAGAAAACAGCCTTTAAAGACTTGTTCTGTAAAATTCCATATTGTTTATGCAAATCCTACTTTTACGATTGGTTGCGGATACGGAGGAGATGACAAATTTAGGAGAAATCTACTGACAAAAGAGACAAAATGAAGTAAAATAAAAACCTTAAAGTGGATTTTCTACCATTTCTTTCAACTTTTCTGAAAGAATACATGTTAAGTGAAGAAAAATAGTCCAAAACCTCAAAATTGATCAGTGCATTTTTGCCTGTTAGTGCCTCGCCTTAGATCACATCCAGATGTTGTGATATCCACATCAGCATCGCCACGTCCAGTGTGTCGTCGCTTTTCATACAACAGCTCCATTTTTAGTTCAAAAGCAGCAACAACGATAACAACAGCAGGTTATTTATGAACTGTTTGTTTATTTCGTTATTTATCTGGCCATGTCAACACAGATCGCTCCACAGCTGGACTGTTGCTAAGTAACGCCATCACAGCTGGAGGTCTCCAGGCCTCTTACCCCCCCTCCTCTGCCGACCACACATCATTTTTAGCTCAGACTGCAACAAACTTTTGGTTCAGTCCGTCCTCGACCTCTGGTCATGTCACAGGAGACCTCGATCAGTTGCATTATGGGTAATGTAGGATCCAGAGCTTTTCAGTGTCATTACATAATCACACATACATCTTCATAGTCATCATGTTATCTGGTGTTCTGCCAGATTTTCAATACTAACGAGGACAAAACAACAAGTAGGACACAACAAAATGACCAGAAACAATAACAACAGATAAAAAAACCTGAAATATTAAGAAATAAAAACAAGCAAATGCAGAGACTGTTTGATGAAAAACTGTCCCTGAAGGCAAGCCGCTGATGCACGTTGCCTTCAGGGACAGTTTTTCATCACCAGTCTCTGTATTTCCCTCTAAAACAACTCTGTGTGGTAACGTTGTGTTATTATCTCATAGCGTGGTGAATGTGCAGGTCACAACTTGTCCACCAGAGTGTTGTGGAGTTGTTGGATTGTGTATTTGATGAGTTTGATGAGGGAAACCAAGAAATCCCTTTAAGCTCTGAGCAGCTCACGGCTCTACTCCACCGTTCTAAAAAATAGCTTGCACCGACAATTAAAGGTAACGAACCTACTGCTATGAATATAGGGATTATAGAAATGGGCCAATTTGAGCTAAAATGTTGAACTATCCCTTTAATACCTAAATGTCATGTATTTAATCGCTTCTGCTTGCAGTATTTGTATTTCTTGGCTCTCCCGTTGCTTGCCTTTCAGCAGCAGATCCAGTACGGCCACTGTTGAAACCTCAACTCTCAAAAGGAGAATTAAAAAAAGCCTCTGCTGCTTTATGTGTAAAAGTGAAACTGAACAATCCTCGGTCGTGCCGCTGCACATTTCCAGTCAGATAGCGATCTGCTCCGCTCCGCTCTGGCTGCTCTCCACAGAACAGATTCTTTTAAATCTCGCTCAGATAGCGAGGAAACATTTTTAAAGGCAGGTAATCAGGTCTTCACCTGATAACAGAGGGTTCAGGTTTCCTGTTTACACTGACCGACCTGCCGGGTTATTTCAGTCCATGTAAACAGTGTGACTGAGGCCCCACCGGGGGGGGCAATGGGAGGGGGGGGGGGCTGCACATTTTTCACTGTTATGTTTATGTGTGTGTGTGTGTGTGTGTGTGTGTGTTTGTGTGTTGCACATCTGTGAGGACGATGGCGGCGGCGGCGGCGGCGGTGGGATCAGACACTCTTATCAGCTGCTCGGTTCGTCTCTCAGCAGGATTCAGTGTGTGTGTCGGGCTAGATGTTAAAGGGATAGTTCCACATTTTGGCAAACTGGCCAATTGCCATAATAAACCCTATAGTCATAGCTGTAGGTTCGTGGTGCAAGCTATTTTAAGAACGGCGGAGCAGAGCCGTGAGCTGCTCGGAGCTACAGTACGGAGGCTCATGGGATTTCTTGGTTTCCCTCATCAAGCAGCTCACGGCTCTGCTCCGCCGTTCTAAAAATAGCTTGCACCACAAACCTACAGCTATGACTATAGGGATTATTATGGCAATGGGCTGATTTGCCAAAATGTTGAACTATCCCTTTAACACACTGGCGAGAGCACGGAGTCCTGCTGTGACTTATTTAGAAATCTTTATTTTAAAAAATCCTTTGCTTCACAGGAAGTGATGGAACAAACTTGATTAGACTGCGTCCAAGGATCAAACGAATGCGTGAAATGTGCAGAGTGTGTGTCTGTGTGTGTGTCTGTGTGTGTGTGTGTGTGTTCATATCCAGGTTGAGGAAATATCTATTTATTTGTTTGTTTGTTTGTTTTGTTCGTGAAGCCAGAAGAACAGCGTGTCATGACTCAGCAGAGTCGTTAACGCTCCGTCATGTTGAACAGGCTCAGCTGCTCCGAAGATCATCAAACAGACAGGAGGAAACTTTGTTGTCAGGGACGTGTGTGTGTGTGTGTGTGTGTGTGTGTGTGTGTGTGTGTGTGTGTGTGTGTGTGTGTGTGTGTGTGTGTGTGTGTGTGTGTGTGTGTGTGTGTGTGTGTGTGTGTGTGTGTGTGTGTGTGTCACTGTTGTGTTGACAATGTTCTGTTCCCTCCACATTTAAACACATCTGTTTTCCAACAAGGTCAGAACCAGAACCAGAACCACCACCGAGTTCACAGCCAGCTCTCCTTTCCTTTCCTTTCCTTTCCTTTCCTTTCCTTTCCTTTTCTCTCCTCTCCTCTCCTTTCCTCTCCTCTCCTTTCCTTTCCTCTCTCCTTTCCTCTCTCCTTTCCTCTCCTCTCCTTTCCTTTCCTTTCCTTTCCTTTCCTTTCCTTTCCTTTCCTTTCCTTTCCTTCCCTTCCCTTTCCTTTCCTTTCCTTTCCTTTCCTTCCCTTTCCTTTCCTTTTCTTTCCTTTCCTTTCCTTTCCTTTCCTTTCCTTTCCTTTCCTTTCCTTTCCTCTTTCCTTTCCTCTCCTTTCCTTTCCTTTCCTCTCTCCTCTCCTCTCTCCTTTCCTCTCCTTTCCTTTCCTTTCCTTTCCTTTCCTTTCCTTTCCTCTTTCCTTTCCTCTCCTCTCCTTTCCTTTCCTCTCTCCTTTCCTCTCTCCTCTCCTCTCCTTTCCTTTCCTTTCCTCTCTCCTCTCCTCCCTCCTTTCCTTTCCTTTCTCCCTCTCCTTTCCTTTCCTTTCCTCTCCTCTTCCTCCTCCTCCTCCCTTTCCTCCTCCTCCTCTCCTTTCCTCTCCCTTTCCTTTCCTTTCCTTTCCTTTCCTCTCCTTTCCTTTCCTTTCCTTTCCTTTCCTTTCCTTTCCTCTCCTTTCCTTTCCTCTCTCCTTTCCTCTCTCCTCTCCTCTCCCCTTTCCTTTCCTCTCCTCTCCTTTCCTCTCCTCTTCTTTCCTTTCCTTTCCTTTCCTTTCCTCTTTCCTTTCCTCTCCTCTCCTTTCCTTTCCTTTCCTCTCCTCTCCTCCTCCTTTCCTTTCCTTTCTCCTCCTCTCCTTTCCTTTCCTCTCCTCTCCTCCTCCTCTCCTTTCCTTTCTCCTCCTCTCCTTTCCTTTCCTCTCCTCTCCTTCTTCCTTTCCTTTCCTTTCTCCTCCTCTCCTTTCCTTCCTCCTCCTTTCCTCTCCTCCTCCTCCTCCTCTCCTCCTTTCCTCCTCTCCTCTCCTTTCCTCCTCCTCCTTCTTTCCTTTCCTTTCCTTTCCTCTCCTCTTCCTCCTCCTCTCCTCTCCTTCCTTTCCTCCTCTCTCCCTCCTCCCCTTTCCTCCTCCTCCTCCTTTCCTTTCCTTTCCTTTCCTTTCCTTTTCTCCTTTCCTTTTCTCTCCTCTCCTCTCCTCCTCCTCTTCTCCTCTCCTTTCCTTTCCTCTCTTCTCCTCTCCTTCCTCTCCTCTCCTCTCTCCTCCTCTCCTCCTTTCCTTTCCTTTCCTTTCCTTCCCTCTCCTTTCCTTTCCTTTCCTTTCCTTTCCTTTCCTTTCCTTTCCTTTCCTCCTCCTCCCTTTCCTTTCTTTCCTCTTTCCTCCCTTTCCTTTCCTCCTTTCCTTTCCTTTCCTTTCCTTTCCTCTTTCCTTTTCTCCTTTCCTTTTTCCTTTCCTCCTCTCTCTCCTCTCTCTCCTCCTCCTCCCTCCTTTCCTTTCCTTTCCTTTCCTTTCCTTTCCTCTCTTCCTCCCTCTCCTCTCTTTCCTCCTCTCTCTCCTTTCCTCTCTCCTCTCCTCTCCTTTCCTTTCCTTTCCTCTCTCCTCTCCTCCCTCCTTTCCTTTCCTTTCCTCTCCTCTCCTTTCCTTTCCTTTCCTCTCTCCTCTCCTCCCTCCTTTCCTTTCCTTTCCTCTCTCCTTTCCTTTCCTCTCCTTTCCTTTCCTTTCCTTTCCTTTCCTCTCCTTTCCTTTCCTTTCCTTTCCTTTCCTTTCCTTTCCTCTCCTTTCCATTCCTCCTCCTCCTCCTCCTCTCCTCTCCCCTTTCCTTTCCTCTCCTCTCCTTTCCTCTCCTCTTCTTTCCTTTCCTTTCCTTTCCTTTCCTCTTTCCTTTCCTCTCCTCTCCTTTCCTTTCCTTTCCTCTCTCCTCTCCTCCCTCCTTTCCTTTCCTTTCCTCTCTCCTTTCCTTTCCTTTCCTTTCCTCTCCTCTCCTTTCCTTTCCTTTCCTTTCCTCTCCTCTTCTTTCCTTTCCTCTCCTTTCCTTTCCTTTCCTTTCCTTTCCTTTCCTTTCCTTTCCTCTCCTTTCCTTTCCTCTCTCCTTTCCTATCTCCTCTCCTCTCCCCTTTCCTTTCCTCTCCTCTCCTTTCCTCTCCTCTTCTTTCCTTTCCTTTCCTTTCCTTTCCTCCTCCTCCTCCTCTTCCTCTCCTCTCCTTTCCTTTCCTTTCCTCTCTCCTCTCCTCCCTCCTTTCCTTTCCTTTCCTCTCTCCTTTCCTTTCCTTTCCTTTCCTTTCCTCTCCTCTTCTTTCCTTTCCTCTTTCCTCTCCTCTCCTCTCCTTGTTTGTCTCATCTTCTCCTCTCCTCTCTTCCTCCTCTCCTCCTCCTCCTCCTTCCTCTCCTCCTCCTCTCCTCCTCTCCTCCTCCTCCTCCTCCTCCTCCTCCTCTTCCTCCTGCTGCAGGTCACAGTCGCTCCGTCGTCGGCCTGGAGCAGAGGAAGAACGGGACCTTGTGCCTCCTGGTCCTGGATCCCGGCTCGTCGCCGTCGGAGACCAGGAAGCTCCTGAGCCGCGACTCCGTCTCCGCCGCCGTCCGCCACATCAGGAAGTTCCCCGGCAACCTGAAGCACAAACAGTACCAGGTGGTGTCGGTGCAGGGCGCGCTGACGGCCGAGGAGAAGCAGGTCAGGCTCGTCTCCAGTAGGGACGTCACCGTTACTGGTTTTCACAGTTAATCCTGGTATTAAACACTTAACAATTAATTAATTAATTAATTGTAAAGATTCCTAAATACCGTCACTTCCTAAAAAACATTATGTCGGAGCCACATCTGCACATGTGGCGCCAAAAATAAAGGTAAATTCTCAGATTCTGGTCCATTTAACTAACTTTAATTTAAATGTTAGTGTGTCATTTGTATTAAAAAAACAACAACAACAAAACTAAATAAACGATTAAAATGAATGTAAACATTTGTTATCAGGGATGTTACGATTATAAATTTTCTTGGTAAAATTATTATTAGATTATTAGAATTAATCACAGTATTAACGATTACTATGCATTAATTAATTTCACAACACGTTTGAATGTGTAAAATCAAATATAGCCAAAAATTAATTTTATTTATTTATTTATTTATTTGTTTATTTGATTGGGACAGTGCACATTAATGAACATGAGAACATGTAAATATGCCAGATTATAGCAGGATGCTAGTTTCCATCCGTATTACTCATTGTTTACATATTTAAAGCATCTGTTAAAGGGACATTGCGTAACTTCTCCTGTTATCTATTGTTGTTGTTGTTTACATAGAGGCTTGTTTTAATACGACTGAGTTGCTTGTGATCTACAACCACAACGATAGATAGGAGGAATTCCTACGCAATGCACCTTTAATATATGACCAATTATTAACCCCCTCATATTCAGGTCATGAATCGTCATAATGTCACAATACCGTGATTAATTATCTGACAATAATCGTACGAAGAACATTTATAATCGTGACATTCCTGAATAAATAAACCCTGTCGTGTGCGTTTGTTCTTCCAGAGACGGATCCTGAGCTCCAGGACGCTGCGTGCCGAGAGGATCCCGTGAAACAGGAACACGCTGTTTATCTTCTTCTTTTATCCACTGTGAACATCTGACTTACCTCAAATTTTATTAAACGTTTTCCCCTTTGTATGTTTGAAATAAAAATATTTGCCTTCAACGCTTGCGTCAGTGATTGATTGATCCGCTCTGGTTTTCGGCAACGTCGTCGTCACTCACTCGGGGTCGTTTCCTGCTCCGTGAGGAACGTCGACTCCTCCAGGAGCTTCACGGAGGATTATTGTTATTATTACCCCGTTGTTTGAAGATGAGGAGGCTCTTTCAGCTCCTCTGGCTGCACACATCACATGTTTAATGAGTGTGTCTGGTGTCAGATGTTCAACTCTGAGGCTGAGTTTCCAGATAAGACCATCCATCATCGTCATCGCCGCCGTCGTCATCGTCATCGCCACCGCGGCTGCTGCTGCGCTCAACGATCATTTTTCTCACATTAGATCATGAATATAAATGTAAAAGTTCACTCATCAGCCTCACAATAGATTTAAAATGTCACATTACAACAGTTAATGTGAGTCAGAGATAAAGATAAATAAAGAAGCCACATGTGCATGTTGGGTTTTTTTTTTTTTTTTTGGATACTTTCTTTTTATTGTTTTTCTTGGGAGAGGCACAAATAAAAAACAAAGATGTGAGAAAGAACATGTTGGATCACCATGTTTCTACACTTTGATCCTTTTTTCAGTGTCAGTGTTGTTGATGGTTCTTGTCCTGTTGTTTTTATGCATTCGGTCCGTTTTTCCCACTTCCCACGGCAGCATCGATCCTCCTGGCGAGGCGAGGCAGTTTTATTTGTATATTTATTTGTACGGCCCGTTTTTACAAACAGTTTGTCTCAAAGGGTTTTACGTACATGGCATCATAACAACATCCTCTGCTTATTTGTAGCGGAAGCTTCCACTACAAATAAGCTTGAAATATAGACTTTTTTTAAAAAAAAATTCAGGACAATTTCTCATGTCGTGGCTTTAATACAAGACGGACGTTACATACGAGCAGCATGGAGGTATTTGGATGTTTTTTGGTGTGTTTTTTTGGGTGAACTATCCCTTTAAAGGGATAGTTGTGCATGTTGGGCTCTTTCAGCTCCTCTGGCTGCACACTATCCCTATCCCTTTAAAGGGATAGTTCAACATTTTCATAACCCCTATAGTCATAGCAGTAGGTTTGTTATCTTTATTTGTCAGTGCAAGCTATTTTTAGAATGGTGGAGCAGAGCCGTGAGCTGCCCAGAGCTATGCTACGGAGGCTCATGGGATTTCTTGGTTTCCTTTTCATCAAACTCATCAAATACACAATCCAACAACTCCACAACGCTCTGGTGGACAAGTTGTGACCTGCACATTCACCACGCTATGAGATAATAACACAACGTTACCACACAGAGTTGTTTTAGAGGGAAATTCATGCAAAACCGCTGATGCACGTTGCCTTCAGGGACAGTTTTTCAGCAAGCTCACGGCTCTGTTCCGCCGTTCTAAAAATAGCTTACACCGACAATTAAAGGTAACGAACCTACTGCTATGACTATAGGGGTTATGGCAATGGGCCAATTTGCCAAAATGTTGAACTATCCCTTTAATGGTGAATATGTGTTCCCTAATTTAAAGTGTTGCCAAAAATGAAATGGAATTACATTTTTCCAGCACTGTGATCTCCAGACACGTGACGATGTCGTTGGAAGTGATTGATAACTTGTGATTATCTCTGTCACTATTGATTAATCCTGCAGTCGTGGTGTGTGTGTGTGTGTGTGTGTGTGTGTCTGTGTGTGTCTGTGTGTGTGTGTGTGTGTGTGTGTGTGTGTGTGTGTGTGTGTGTCACGTTCACAGCAGCAGCAACAACAGCTGTGGAGCTGAACACAACAAACCCCCATGGAGGAGATTCAGGATCCGATCTGTACTGTACGTGGTCCCAACATAAACTGTTACCCCCCCCCCTAGTCGCCCAAAGCCCCCCCGCCCCCCCCCCATCCCCCCTCTTCTTCCCCTGCTCTCCCACAGTCCAGATGTGCGAAGCTGACCCGGCTGCCAGATGTGCCTCAACACTGAAGCATTCGTGTTGAACTGACTTCTGCTTGGACAGAGACATGGTCAGGGTTTCAGAAATTAAATAAAACAAACATGAACGACAAGTCTTATCATCTAATGACAACAGAGAAGTGATGTCATCATCGCCTGATGATGTCACTGCAAAAACTACAAATCTTTGCAAGAATATTTCTAGTCAAAACTAATCTCTTTCCACTTAATTTAACCCTCCTGTCGTCCTTCTGGTCAAATGGACTGTTTCCTTCCTCCATCCTTCTTTCTTTCCTTCCTTTCTCCCTTCCTTCTCTCCACAATCCTTTTTCCCTTCCTTCCCTCCATCCTTACTTCTTCTTCCACTTCTATCCAATTGACCTGGTCTGTTCCCTATATACCTCCATCTTTCTTTCCTTCCTTTTTCCGTTCCTTCCTTCCTACCTTCTTCTTCCTTCCTTAAATTAATCTGTTCCCTCCCTCCGTTTCTTTTCTTCCTTTTCCTTTCCTTCTTTCCACAATCCTTTTCCCTTCCTTCCTTCCTTCCTTCCTTCCTTCCTTCCTTCCTTCCTTCCTTCCTTCCTTCCTTCCTTCCTTCCTTCCTTCACTTCGACCTTCCTTCCTTTTTTCTTTCCTTCTTTCCACAATCCTTTTTTCCTTCCTTCCTTCCTTCCTTCCTTCCTTCGTATTTCCCTTCCTTCCTTCCTTCCTTCCTTCCTTCCTTCCTTCACTTCGTCCTTCCTTCCTTTTTCTTAAATTGACCTAATCTGTTTCCTCCCTCCTTCTATCTTTCCTTCCTTTTTCCCTTCCTTCTTTCCTCCCATCTTTCCCTTTGTCCTTCCTTCCTTCCTTCTTTCCCCTCCTCCCTCCCTCCCTCCTTCCTTCCTTCCTTCTTTCCTCTCATCTTTCCCTCCCTCCTTCCTTCCTTCCTTTCTTCCTTGACCCAGGAGAACAACAGGAGGGTTAAAATAAGACTCATCACCTAAAAATTTACTCGTTTTTAGATCATTTTCACTTGTTTCAAACTAATTTAAAGTTTTTTGTGCTTGTTGCTGTAAACTGTGTTTGTTGAAGTGAAAATATGCATGAAAGAAGTATAAAAAAGTGTATAAAAACAAGCTACCTTTTATTTGGCAAAGCAAGGAATGCCATCTTTATTTAAATTTCATACCAAGGCAACTTAATGTGCTTTACATAAAGACAAAACATTAAAAAGAGAAAGGGGAAAAAAGAGAGAAGCATAAAACAGAATAAAAACACTAAACACTGAGTTAAAAGTATAAGTAAAATAAAAGACAATAGATAAAGTTTAAAGTTCTTAAAGAGCTCAGCACATGAAAAGAGAAATATTTGATGAGTCTTATTTTAGGTACAATGAGATGTGTTTTGAAGACAGATATTCTTCTTATTCTAAGATATTTGGGTTTTTGCAGCTTTGGAGAAAAATGTCTGAAACATTAATAATTGTTATAAAGTGTTGTTATGTTGGTACTTATGGGAACTGTACGATCCCGTGTTATCTGAGGTGAAGGCGGCTCCGAGGCCCCGGCGGTGGTGGATGTCCAGCTGTAGAGAGCCGGGCTCCAGTCCCGAGTCCGAGGCTCCGGTTCATGCGAGGTGAACCGGTTCAGGGGTTCAGCCTCTGGACGGTCTGTTCTGCTGAGTGTGTGTGTGTGTGTGTGTGTGTGTGTGTGTGTGTGTGTGTGTGTGTGTGTGTGTGTGTGTGTGTGTGTGTGCTGCATACCGCTCTCTAAAGTGATGCTTATGCAACATCAGAACCTTGTTTTGGTTTTTTGATGTTGCATAAGCAGTTTGGGCTTTTTCCTGTGATGCTTATGCAACATCAGAACCTTGTTTTGGTTTTTTGATGTTGCATAAGCAGTTTGGGCTTTTTCCTGTATCGGGCTCCTGTGGCGCGCATGCAGCTTCAGCCTGGACAGTCTCTTCTTCTTCTTCTTCTTCTTCTTCTTCTTCTGCTTCTTCTTCTTCTTCTTCTTCTTCTTCTTCTTCTGCTTCTTCTGCTTCTTCTTCTTCTTCTTCTTCTTCTTCTTCTTCTTCTGCTTCTTCTTCTTCTTCTTCTTCTTCTGCTTCTTCTGCTTCTGCTTCTTCTTCTTCTTCTTCTGCTTCTGCTTCTTCTTCTTCTTCTGCTTCTTCTTCTGCTTCTTCTGCTTCTTCTTCTTCTGCTTCTTCTTCTGCTTCTTCTGCTTCTTCTTCTTCTTCTTCTTCTTCTTCTCCTGCTTCTTCTTCTTCTTCT
The DNA here is from genome assembly GCA_030347415.2 of Decapterus maruadsi. NCBI lineage: Eukaryota > Metazoa > Chordata > Actinopteri > Carangiformes > Carangidae > Decapterus > Decapterus maruadsi. The sequence continues at coordinate 3,620,655 of CM064894.1, forward strand.
CTTATCTGGGCAAACTGAATCATAGCCACACACATACATGGGAGATAGGTGGTCTCTCAGACCTCCTCCTCCATTCAGGGATGGTTTTTCCACTTTTACATAGATGGCTTCTTTTACTCCTCTTTCAAACCATCTGCCCTCCCTGTCCAGAATTTTAAAGGGATAGTTCAACATTTTGGCAAACTGGCCCATTGCCATAATCCCTATAGTCATAGCATTAGGTTCGTTACCTTTAATTGTCAGTGCAAGCTGTTTTTAGAACGGCGGAGCAGAGCCGTGAGCTGCTCAGAGGCTCATGAGATTTCTTGGTTTCCCTCATCAAATACACAATCCAACAACTCCACAACGCTCTGGTGGACAAGTTGTGACCTGCACATTCACCACGCTATGAGATAATAACACAACGTTACCACACAGAGTTGTTTTAGAGGGAAATACAGAGACTGCTGATGAAAAACTGTCCCTGAAAGCATCGCGCATGGATTGTGTATTTGATGAGTTTGATGAAGGAAACCAAGAAATCCCATAATGAGCCTCCTTAGCGTAGCTCTGAGCAGCTCACGGCTCTGCTCCGCCGTTCTAAAAAGAGCTTGCACCGACAATTAAAGGTAACGAACCTACTGTTATAGGGATTATGGCAATGGGCCATTTTGACAAAATGCTGAACTATCCCTTTAACATTACTGTCTTCAAAGGAGTGTTCCTATAGGCAGCTGAGACTGAACCTGAGGAGTTCGTACGATTCAATTTGCCCAGAAAAGAACGATGATCTGGATGAATGAGAATATCCATAGACTTCTCTTATCACTTGACCCACTGCGCCGCTGACTGACCTCCTTCCTTCCTTCCCTCCTTCCTTCCTTCCTTCCCTCCTCTCCTCTGTCATCACTGCTCAGGCTGAGGTGAGCGAGTGCGCGCGCTGCTGCTGCTCTCTTCCCCGCTTCTTCTTCTTCTTCTTCTTCTTCTTCCCGCATGCAGTGCGTAAAGACGCGCATCTCTCTCCTCTCTCTCTCCTCGATCGCGTCGCGGCTGAAAGAAAAGAGGAGGAGGGACCTGGGCAGCTCTGCCGCTGATCTGGGTTCATATAAGGTGTTTCCTGCTGCTGGTGGTGGCAGACAGTCAGCTCCTATCAGCCGCTCCGTGGCCGTGGCAGCTCCTTCAGTCGGTCAGAGGATCGAGCGCGTGCAGCAGGTAGGAAGAGCGCAGCGGAGCTTTCTCTTGTGGAGCAACTGGACTCCTTTTCTTGCTTGAAGACGTTTCACCCCTCAGTTCTGAGACTAATACCAGAAACACAGGTATTTTAAACCCAGAGTGAGTAATCTGGGTTTTCTGGCATTATAGTCTGAGAACTGAAGAAGCCTCTTGGATGAGCGGTGAAACAAGAAAAGAAGAAAAGAAGTCCAGTTGCTTTTTTACTACAACTCCACAAGAATAAGCTGAGCTGGATGACTGAGAACCTTCACGGACAGCGCAGCGCAGCGGAGCGGCTTCATAGTTAACTAACAACAGGCGTTTTTTGCTGTTTGTGCTGCTGCGCGCGAGCGGAGCCTGTAATGTAAACACAGCGTGTCGGTGTGACGCTGCTGTGATTTCAAGAGAACCAGTAGATACGGCAGGTAAAAGAAAACACACCTGTGCTTGTGTTGCTGTTGTGCTCCAGTTGTCATCATCATCATCATCATCATCATCATCATCATCACCATGGATGGATTAAACGGCGCCACGACTCACGACAACAACAACCACCAGCTGGTTCCGCACCGAGGCTTCAAGCTGATCAGCGGAACCCACGACCCGCAGGACGTGGACCAGATCCACGACCTGGAGATCCGCGACTCTGACGTGTTTGTCGTCACGTACCCGAAATCAGGTGAGAGAGGAGCGCAGAGGTGGAGGAGGAGTGGAGGAGTGGCGGCGCGCGCACACAAACACAAACATATAGCCTATACACACTCAAACATAATACACGCACACACAGCAAGGAGGCTTCAGGCTCCATCACACACACACACACACACACACACACACACACACACACACACACACACACACACACACACACACACACACACACACACACACACACACACACACACACACTCTGCAGTGTCACGCGCAGTGGGAGAACACTTGTTGTTATTATTATAACCTTTATTTAACCAGGTTTGGGTAACACTTTACAATAAGGGTCCCTTAATGAACGTTAGTACATTATAATTAATAAACTAATGTGTTAATTAATGCTGAGTAATGCATAATGAAAACTAATTAGCCTACATTATTCAACTTAATTAACTAACTTTGAGTAGTAAATATTAATTAACTGCTTACATTTATTTCGGCAGGCTTTTAATATTCAATAACTTTTGCCATTTGATATGCATTTCATCATTTGTGTTATTTAATGACATTTTTCACTTTCTGATGTTGTAAGGTGCTATATGAATAAACTTTAGTTTTTTAAATTATTATTATTAATAGGCTACATTAATGTATGTGTTTCCTAATCCTAAGTAATACATAATCATGATTGTTAATATATCTGTAAACAGTTAATTAATGCTTATTAATGTATTATGTTAATGTTAATTAGGGGACCCTTATTGTAAAGTGTCACCCAGGTTTGTCCCATTGAGATCCAAGACCTGGCCAAGAATGGCTGGACATATAGTTTCAACACATCGTCACATTTCATCACAGACCAAAAAAAAAGGCAAGAAAGAAAAGAAACAAACAAATAGAATACTCAGATTACTCAGATTAGTCAAACATTTGCACTCAAATAAAACATTTGCACTCCTGAAGCCTGGATGTAATGAGGTTGATCATGGACTTTAATGTTGCAGAAAGGCAAAAAACACAGAACATACACAGCACTACACAACATTGAAATGGCAAGTAGCCCAGAGGCCAAACTGGGAGCTGTTCTATACAATCAAGGAAATAAATAAATAAATAAATAAGTATGGGGAGTGTATCATAACTGTGTAGAATTTGAATTAAGTTGGGTGATGGCTTGTGTTATGAATGAGTTTTTCAGTCTGTTTGATTTGGCTTTTGGCGTCTGAATCTGCCGCCAGAGGGAAGGAGCTCAGACACTGAATGATGTCCTGAGCCTGAGAGATTATCCTCCTGTGAAAAGTTATGGACAGATCGGATAATGTGACCCCGATAAGTTTACTGGCTACACTTTGACGATATGTTCCAGCCTCTTTTTATCTCCAAGTTTAAGAAAGAGATGCTGGCGAAGGTCAGGACCGATTCAGCCACAGAATGGTAGAAAATTATCATCAATTTGCTGCACTTTCCAAACCGGAGCATCCAGAGTTTTTATACACAATGTCTGCAGCTTATTGTCAACGAGCACACCAGGGTACTTAAAGGGATAGTTCAACATTTTGGCAAATTGGCCCCATTGCCATAATCCCTATAGTCATAGCAGTAGGTTCGTTACCTTTAATTGTCGGTGCAAGCTGTTTTTAGAATGGCAGAGCAGAGTTAACCTGCAGCTGCTCAAATAAACTGAATTAAATTAAAACTCTCATGGGATTTCTTGGTTTCCCTCATCAAACTCATCAAATACACAATCCAACAACTCCACAAGTTGTGACCTGCACATTCACCACGCTATGAGATAATAACACAACGTTACCACACAGAGTTGTTTTAGAGGGAAATGCAGAGACTCCTTGCTGAAAAACTGTCCCTGAAGGCAACACGCATCAGCTGTTTTGCATGAATTTCCCTCTAAAACAACTCTGTGTGGTAACGTTGTGTTACTATCTCATAGCGTGGTGAATATGCAGGTCACAACTTGTCCACCAGATTGTTAATGGAGTTGTTGGATTGTGTATTTGATGAGTTTGAAACCAAGAAATCCCATGAGCCTCCGTCCCATTGAGATCCAAGACTCTGAGCAGCTCACGGCTCTGCTTCCATAGACAACAACAAAAAAAGCTTGCACTGAACAATTAAAGGTCAAATTGCTCAGATTAGTCAAACATTTGCTAAATGACTATCCTGAAGCCTGGATTATGGGTTGATGGACTTTAATGGGAAAGGCAGAACATGCTAAAATTGTGTGGAGGGTTAAACACTCTCAACAGTCATTAAGGGGGTTGTTGTTGTTGATGAGTTTGTCATAAACCTCAGAGCAGCATGAAATCTAAGTGAATGCTGCTCTTCTGTGTGTGGCCAACTGATTCCTGCAGAGGACAGGGAGTCAAACCATCGGCCACACAAGTGAGTATTATGAAACGACTCCAAGAGAATCCAGGCCTGACCTATTTGCTGCCATTGTAGTAAACACACACACACACACACACACACACACACACACACACACACACACACACACAGAGACTGGATGTGAGTCTGTCCGTCTGCTCCGACCGTCAGGAACCATCTGGATGCAGCAGATCCTTCTCCTCCTGGAGCAGAAAGGAGACGTGGCGGCCATCAACAAGCACAACAAGTTCTCCAACGCCGACCTCGTCCCCTGGATCGAGGTGACCGGCAACAGGCAGGCGTTCACCAGCGCGCCGTCGCCCAGACTGAGGGTCACGCACCTGCCGCGTCGCTTCATGCCCTCGGGTCTGAACCAGCGGGGAAAGGTCAGCTCTGCAACACCACAATCAGGCTTTGTTGCATGTTTACACTGTTTTATCTGAAGCGTTGAGCCTTGAGAAGATGAAAAAACATCTTAGTGTGTCGTCTCTGGACTGATCTTCAATACATTTCACCCCTTATTTGAATTTGTATTTATTTTATTTTGATTATTTAAAAAAATCAGGGGACAGAACATATCAATAGACAATTTTATGTAAACATGTGTGATTATAGCATCAACTAATTTCCACCCCTTGTCCCTATAGGCAGGTTGATGTTTAACATTGTAATTTACAATACAGAGATAAACTAATGGTACAAAGGTAAAAGAAAGTAGAATAACAATAGAAGTGACAGGTACAGTGCATCATAGACAGACAATGACTCATGACAGAGCAAGAATGAGTATAAAGACCACTGAATGGTAAAGTGCTAGAGCGCTAAAGTGAAAATTAGCTCATTTAGAGATATCCTGTGTTTTTATTGAAACTATTCAATATTGTTGCCACTTCAGATTTCACTAAGACTCATAACAATCTTTTGTATGTTATTTAGAAAATATTTTTTTCTCATGTTTTGTTGTGTAATGCTTGCAGGGAGGGCTTAGCCCCGCTAGCCCACTGATACCAGCCGTCACTGAGGCTCATGCATCCAGAGGCAGAAACAGTTGAACCAGTAAATACTTTCTATGTGAACAGAAAACCAAAACTCAAAAGTGCTATTAGAAAGGATTAAACAAACACTGAGAGATTAATCCTCCTGTTGTTCTATCTCTTCCCTTCCTCCATCCTTCCTTCTTTCCTTCCTTCCTTCCCTTCGTCCTTCCTTCTACTTCCTTCCTCTTTTGATCCAATTGACTTGATCTGTTCCCTCCCTCCATCTTTCTTTCCTTCCTTTTTCCTTTCCTTCTTTCCACAATCCTTTTTCCCTCCATTCCTCCCTTTCTTCCTTCTTCTTCCTTCCCTGAACAAATCTGTTCCCTCCCTCCTTTCCTTCCTTTTTCCCTTCCTTCTTTCCTTCCTTCCTTCGTATTTCCCTTCCTTCCTTCCTTCCTTCCTTCCTTCCTTCCTTCCTTCCTTCCTTCCTTCCTTCCTTCCTTCCTTCCTTCCTTCCTTCCTTCCTTCCTTCCTTCCTTCCTTCCTTCCTTCCTTCCTTCCTTCTTTCATTTTTCCCTTCCCTCCTTCCTTCCTTCCTTCCTTCCTTCCTTCCTTCCTTCCTTCCTTCCTTCCTTCCTTCCTTCCTTCCTTCCTTCCTTCCTTCCTTTCTTTTTGGCCCAATTGACCCAATCTGTTCTCTCCCTCCTTCTATATTTCCTTCCATTTTCCCTTCCTTCCTTCCTTCTTTCCTTTCATCCTTCCTTCCTTCCTTGACCCAGGAGCTCAACAGGAGGGTTAAATAAACTGTCAAAAGTGTGAGTAACATAATACGTGGCTGTTGCAACATCTGGCATTGCACTATTCTTCATGCACCACCAGCAGCTGACTGACTGACTGACTGACTGACTGACTGACTGACTGACTGACTGACTGACTGACTGACTGACTGACTGACTGACTGATTGTTGCAGAGCTTCAAAGGATCCACAGTGTCATCAGGTCACGACACATTAAACATGATTTACAACCCTAGTGACAACAGATTACTTTGGGGCTCTGAGTAATATCTTTTAAACAAAAACTACATGCTACTAAATCTGCATGAAACATCTGTCCTGAAACGGCCTCTCTGTTGTGGAGATGTGAGTTTAGCTGCTGCTGCGCTGGTCCTGGATCAGTGTTTTCTCTGGATCTGTGCGACTGCTGCTCCAGCCTCAACACGAACCCCCCGACGTTCGCTTTGTTGTCTGGCTCGCTCTTCATCCCCCTCGTGTTTGTTGTTGTTGTTGGTCTTGTGACTTCCTGCCCTGTAGCTGCAGGAAACGGTGCACGCCCAAATCACCTCATTAACACTGAGCGGCTGCTCTCGGACCCCCAGAAGGACTGAAGCACAAACACACGGCGTTACTTAGACCCACAGCAGCCAATAGGAGCTCAGTTAAAAAGTCAGTGAGCAACAGGAAGGAGCTGCGTGCGTTGAGCTGCTGTGTTTGTCATCTTCAGGTGATCTACGTGGCGAGAAACCCCAAAGACGTCCTGGTGTCCTACTACCACTTCCACAAGCTCGCCAACATGTTGGAGACTCCCAAGGATTTCGACGACTTCTTCGAGAAGTTCATGAGAGGAGACGGTGAGAGCAGTAAAGATGAGTGTGGGAGGTGTAAATAAATATAAACATCGGCTCAGTGGTTCGTTGTGTTTTGTTGTTTGCAGTGTTTGGCGGCAGCTGGTTCGATCACGTGAAGACCTGGTTCTCACACCAGGACGACATGGACATGCTGTTCATCACGTATGAAGAAATGATCCAGGTGGATGAATCACGACATTTCAGTCTAGAAACTTCCTGTCACGTGGTTTAAAAGTCAGTCTTAAAGGGATAGTTCAACATTTAACGAAATTGGTCCATCACCATAACCCCTATAGTCATAGCAGTAGGTCCGTTACCTTTAATTGTCGGTGCAAGTTATTTTTAGAACGGCGGAGCAGAGCCGTGAGCTGCTCAGAGCTACGCTACGGAGGCTCATGGGATTTCTTGGTTTCCCTCATCAAACTCATCCGTAGCGTTGAGCAGCTCACGGCTCTGCTCCGCCGGTTCCAGTTCTTTTCCCGGTTCCGGGTCTGGTCCCGGTTCTGGTCCCAGTTCTGGTTCTGGTATTGTTTCGGTTCTGGTTCTGGTACCGGTCCTGGTTCCGGTTCCGATTCTGGTCCCGGTACCGGTTCCGGTTCTTATCCCGGTTCCCGTTCTGGTTCCGGTTCTGGCTCTGGTCCCAGTCCCGGTTCTGGTTCTGGTACCGGTACCGGTTCCGGTTCTGGTTCCGGTTCTTATCCCGGTTCCCGTTCTGGTTCCGGTTCTTGTCCCGGTTCCGGTTCTGGTCCCGGTACCGGTTCTTGTCCCGGTTCCGGTTCTGGTCCCGGTACCGGTTCTTGTCCCGGTTCTGGTGCCGGTTCCGGTTCTGGTCCCGGTTCTGGTTCCGGTTCTGGTCCCGGTTCTGGTCCTGGTCCTGGTCCTGGTCCCGGTTCTGGTTCTGGTTCTGGTTCTGGTACCGGTTCCGACTCTGGTCCCGGTCCCGATTCCGATTCCGGACTAGAACCGGTACCAGAACCAGAACCGGGACCGGGACCAGAACCGGAACCAGAACCGGAACCGGTACCAGAACCAGAACCGGGACAAGAACCGGTACCGGGACCAGAACCGGGACAAGAACTGGTACCAGGACCAGAACCGGAACCGGGACAAGAACCGGAACCGGTACCAGAACCAGAACCGGGACAAGAACCGGGACCGGAACCAGAACGGGAACCGGGATAAGAACCGGAACCGGTACCTGGAACCGGAATCGGAACCAGGACCAGAACCATCAAATACACAATCCAACAACTCCACAACGCTCTGGTGGACAAGTTGTGACCTGCACATTCACCACGCTATGAGATAATAACACAACGTTACCACACAGAGTTGTTTTAGAGGGAAATTCATGTAAAACCTCTGATGCACGTTGCCTTCAGGGACAGTTTTTCATCAACAGTCTCTGTATTTCCCTCTAAAACAACTCTGTGTGGTAACGTTGTGTTATTATCTCATAGGAGCAAATATATTTGCTGCCGCTAGGGTGCGTCTAGACACACTGGGGCTTTAAGGTAAAAATCCTGCTTAGTTCCTCTTTAAAGCTGGATCATTGTTGACCATTTGGTGTTTTTGGTCCCGTGTTTGCGTCCAGGACCTGCGGGCTGCGGTGGAGAGGATCTCCTCGTTCCTGGGTAAAGAGCTGACGGAGGCGCAGCTGGCCGACGTGGTGAAACACAGCACCTTCAAGAACATGAGGAAGATCCCTCAGGCCAGCTACGAGCAGGTGTCGGTGGACCTGCTCAACCACCACCAGGGCAGGTTCATGAGGAAAGGTGCGTTCACTGCTTCAGGAGCTCATTATAATTCCTACTAATAGCCTTCTAGTCCAGGAAAAATAGCGTTTTACGACTAAACTAATTGTAACAGAATGTTTTTCACCATACATCATTTCTATGAGGAGTCCAGAACAACACACTAAAAGTCCTAAGAAATATGTTTAATTCTCATCGATCCAACATTTATTCTATATAAAGTCTATGTAATGTTGTAATACACCCCAATGGGGCTATTTTTTTCCTTTACTCGTATCACAATGAAACTTTACACAATGAAAGTATCTATGAAATGTAACATTTTTTGTATTACAAGTTTCTTTGAAAATTAATTTGAATATGCAAATGAGCAATAATAGCACTAATTGAATATACACCCGAATAGGCTTTTTTCCACCCTTTATTACTACCACAATGAAACTTTACACAATGAAAGTAAACCTGAAAAGTTCTTCTGAAAAGATTTTTTTTTTTTTACCACTTTCTCTAGATTTTAAAAAAAAAATTGGAGAAATTTTACCACTTTTTTCTAGAATTTTTTTTTATTTTGAACATTTTTTACGAGAAATATTTACTTTTTTTTTATTCTTTACTTTTTATTTTTTATTTTTACCACTTCTTCCTAGAAATGTTTTGAAGAATTGGACCACTTTTTTCCAGAAAAGTAAAAAATTCATTTTTTAAAGTTTCATTTTCAAGTTTTTTTGAACGCACCATGAGTTATTAATTTAAATATACAAATGAGCACTCAATATTGAATATGCCCAAACCTGAAAAGTACAACTGAACATTAATTTGAATATGCAAATGAGCAATATTGAATATGCCCATACAACTGATAGGATGCTTTTTTTCCCCTTTACTCCTTATTATTTATTCAATGGATAACAAGTCAATCAATTTGATTTGGTTCAGGGATTCAGGGATACTAATGACAATATATCTTATCAACTAACAGATCCCTGGTGGCGATAAATGTACTACTCCTAATCCTGACAGGGTTGAGAAACAACAACTAGTTTGTTTCTGACTACAACCTTCTCCCTCTTTCTCCATGTTTGGTGTGGTCAGGGACCATCGGCGACTGGAAGAACCACTTCACCGTGGCCCAGAGCGAAAGGTTCGACAAGGTCTTCCACAAAGAGATGAAGGACTTCCCTCTGTCGTTCGTTTGGGACATCAGGGACATCCAGTGATCACTTGTTTGTCTCATGACCGACGGCACACAAAAGAAGAACACAGTCACAGTTGCAGCTTTGTGAACTTTGTACAGAAAACAAACATCTGCTTCTTTTTTTTTTTTTTCCTCCCTCAAGAGTCGTCCTCCTCACTCCAGGCAGCTGCTGGTTTTCCATTCATTATAGAGAGAGTCTATGCAAATCTGCACCGGGTTCAGAAAATGTTAAACTTATTTTTGACAGAGTAGCGACATCAGCAGCAGCAGCAGCCGCCATGTTGTCACGTACAGAGCCTCGTATTGTGCAGAGTCAAGTCAAGTCAAGAAGAGTCAAATCTGCAGCTGTGCTCTGCTTGACTGTTGTCATCGTAACATCATTGTTGCTTGGTAACACGCCGAGGTTACCATGTAACTTTGCAGCCTGGTGAGCTGGGCAGCAAACTGTAACTCCAGCCTATTTGTAGGCTATTTATTTCAGCGGTTTTAAGTCCAATTACATCAAGTTTCATTGGTTTAACACACGTTTAACTCCACCTATGTCTGATTTTGGTGGTTTAACGGCCGCCTACATCAGGTTTCATTGGTTTATTATATGTTTAACTCTACCAACATCTGATTTTGCTGGTTAAACAGACATTCAGTACTGCCTACATCAGGTTTTATTGGATTGACAGATGTTTAACTCTGCCTTATGTCTAATTCCATTGAGTTTCATTGGCGCTTTCATTTAACTCTGCCTTCGTCTAACTTTGGCATTTAATTCCTCCAGTTTCATTAGCTCAACAGACGTTTAACTCCACCTATAACTCGCCTAATAATAACGTAATTTCCCAGCTTTAATCCTTTAATCATGTAATAATTGTTCATTTATTTGTTGCCAAATTCATGTCAAAAAGCAGTATTTTGAAATGAAAACCTATGTGTTTTCTCTTCCTGTAAAACAAATTCAAACGTTTGATGACTCATCCTGCACTGAGGGGCGTTCCTGATTTTTGCGTCCAGTTAAAATTACCTCTTGAATTTTTTTTGCGTCCGTCCCATGAAATATAAATCCTGCCAGTCAATGTCACAACCTCCGAGGTGTAATAAAATAGTTGCGCCGACATTTTTGTTTGTACCCTGGCTGCAGAGCTCTATCGTGAAGATGAGCCGACATCTTTCCCATGCTAGCTCCGCTCCGCTAACCTTTCGCGCTAGGCTAAAACAGCCAGTTTCAGTCCAACACTGTTTTACCTGTTTTCTCCCGTTTCGTCATCACTGTCGAAAGTGCAGCTACAGGGACCGACAATCCCACAGGGAACAGAAATTCACAATTAGCTACTTGGCTAGCTTTGCTTCGTGTCTTTGTAGCATGTAGCCTAAGTACAGCCGTTACAGGACGTTTGGCCACGCCCACTTCCGGTTTCGTTCTTTTAAGGAACGTTTAGCTCCGCCCACTAACGAGACGTTTAACTCCGATTTCAGTGGTTTAACTGTAGAATTTCAGCGGTCATCCCTTCAAAAATAAATGGACCTAGCCTACTATACAAAACTCTTGATGGCTTATTTCAAAATGTTATGATTGTTTTAAACCATGTTATGAAAACTATGTGTAAACTAACTTCCTGTTAATATTGTATTCTTTTTTTTTACTACTTTGTTTGATTAGTTCTCAGATTATTACTTTTTGAATTTCCTGTTCAATGATAATTACTACACTGCAAAACCTCAAAATCTTTCCAAGAATATTTGTCTTATTTCTTGTCAAAATGTCAAATTTCTAACTATTCTCTAGAATCTCTAACTAAACTTGTTCCACTATCGGATTTTTCTACTTTTTTCAAGTGAAAATATGCTTGAAAGGAGCAAAAAGGTGTCTAAAAACAAGCTACTTTTTAATGTGATAAGTCTTATTTTAAGTATAGGCTATAATGAGATTTATTTTGACTAGAAATTACATTTTGACTAGAAATAAGACAAATATTCTTGGTCAGATATTTGAGTTTATGCAGGCTATGTCCAGATTTGGTGGTTTAGCCTACCGCCATTTTTTTTTTTTTCCGAAGTTCGCTTCAAACTCCAATCACAGCCGACGTTGAATTGCGCCCAATTTTTTTTTTTTTTAAGTGAAAAATGTAAATTATTGTTAGTAGACAATGGGGCGACCTCTCTGTGGCTGCTACATCATCGTGAAATCACCGTTTGTCCTCAGTAACACAGTCGTGACCTCAGGCGTGACCAAATCAAACAGATCAACGACTGAATCTGACTTTGACCTCGATACCAACGACTCATGACCTCGTCTGTTCTTCATCCTTTTGGCTCTTGACTGACAACAAACCGTCCCAACAGGTTCAACAACAACAACAACACACACACACACACACACACACACTAGTTTACATGAACACCGCAGTGTGAGTACAGCAGGTAGAACAAGTAGAAACTTCCTCAGTATTTTGACCCTGATTTTAACCGTTGACCTCCTGAAACATGTGACCTGTAACTCCGAGGACACGTTCACTAACACTGTACATTCATGTATGTTGATCACCATTATTGATATTTTAATGCAGTATATACATTAAAGTGATTTGCACCGTGGTGTGACAATATAATGTGGGAATCAGTTCACTGACATTTAGTCCTGTTAACTTATGTTCTATCATCATGTTACCAGATGTAAATTATATATTTTTAATATTACACCATATTTTATTCACTTCTTATATGACTGTTAACAATAAACACCAATGCACTGAGAGCTTTCTGAATGTGTCTTGTTTCATCACCTTCCAGCCACAGCTTCATGTTGGTCACCTGGTTTCTCTTTACTGACGTGGATCTGTCTATAGTTTTACGTTACATTTTACACACCACAGGTCAAGGAAACCATGAGTTGCATGTATGAAATAGTGTAATATATTTTAATGAACTGTAATATTGTAAATCCTGGGATTGTCCCAGACGATTGACCTGTCGTTCCTCATCAGTTTGCCACCGTCTTCTGACCTCTAACCCCGCGTGATACATCTAGACCAGTGGTTCTCAACGTCAGGTCCGGGTCCTTGAGAAATTTGAAGGGGGTTCCTGATTTTTTTCTTGAAATTTTACCACTTTTTTCTTAAACATTGGAGAAATTTTACAACTTTTTTCTAGAAAATTTGTACTTTTTTATTTTTATTTTGAACATTTTTTATGAGAAATTTTTAGCACTTTTTTCTAGAAAATGTGTACTTTTTTATTTTTATTTTGAACATTTTTTATGAGAAATTTTTAGCACTTTTTTCTTGAAAATTTGTACTTTTTTATTTTTATTTTGAACATTTTTTACGAGAAATTTTACCACTTTTTTAAAAATTTTACTTTTTAAAAATTTTTTTACTGTTTAATTTTTATTTTTACCACTTCTTCACAGAAATGTTTTGAAGAATTGGACCACTTTTTTCCAGAAATTTCTCTATAATATTTCCAAAAATTCACACCATTGATCCTAATTTAAATGTATAAAAGTAATGTTCCTCAGTCTCAGAACAAAAAATGTTGGTATTTCTGGTGGTTACTTCTAAATTTGGTCCAATGAGGGTCGGTGGTCTAATTTGTGTCTGTCTGAGGAAAAAAAACAAAAACAAAGTTGGATCTATTTATTCAAACAAGCAGAAAACCATGGAACGAGAGGATTGTCTTTGCTGCTGCTTGTTCTGCTCTGGTAATAAAGCCACAGGCCTGCACAGGTGCATGCTGGTCTTAAACAGGTCTATCTACCTAAAGCTCATGGGCATTATCCAAGATAAACCAAATCCTAGCTGAGCAAAACTCACTACACCTAAAAAAGCAAATAAAACATATAAAGTTATGACTAACTGTGACTGTTGTTGCCCTCGGGCCGTCGGTGGAAGGCGCCTGCTCAACGGAGCTTTACAGATTTAAGGTTTCCTTTGTCCTCGCTGCCGTTCAGTTGCTGAAAAGCAGATTACTTTACAATGGTTTATAAATTGCCTGGTGCTCATATGTTTATTTGCACAGATTGTTCAGGCTGTTAAATCTGCACCTGTTTGGCCGCTTTGCTACTGCACTTTATGCGTTGTTTATTTAGCTATATATTACTTTCTAATCGTATTTCATCCCTACTATAAATTCTTTTAATCTGCCCACTATGACATGTTGTTGTTGTCCATCTGTGTATTGCACAGTGTGTTTGAATGTCTCTCTGTGTGTGTGCATCTTCCTGGCTGCAAACCCATTTTCCCAGTTTCCCCGATACTTTCACTTTGACTCTGAACAAATGAGAAGATTATTAAGAAACAAAAGAAGAAGAACAATAAATAGAAAAACCTGTAAATTACAGTACAAACAGTTTACAAAACTATCTTAGAGTCAACAGTGTGTAAGTGTTTGTGTCAATCTGATACCATTTTGTTTTGTCTATGAAGCTTTTTTGGAAAAGTTTTGTAAACAACTCGGTCTGGAGAAAAAAAAAAGTTGGAGATCAGCGCTGTTCGCTGCACAAACTTAGGACTGAGCTCCACCGCTATGAAACAACAAGTTCTGTGTTTATGCTGTGAATGTATTTGGTGAATGATGTTTAAACACACATTGGTGCAAATTACAAAGGATGAGAGAGATCCAGTGCATCCTGGGTTTATAGAAGTTCACTGAGATCATCAGGTGTTAATGCATAGACTGAGTAGTAATTTTCAATATTTATAAGGTTTTATTCTTCAGTCCAGACCCTGTTATCACTCTAAGGTATTTTTAAGTTTCATGTAATACGTTGTTGTTTTTTTTGTTTACTGGTCTGTTTTGCATTTGAATGCTTCATTCATGTTTGGATAAATAACTTTAAACCTCAGACCTCAGTCTCAAATTACTTTGAAACATATATTTAACTTGAATCGCTAGCCTACAATTAACATGAGCGTATATGGTTATATGTATGTCGTTATACACAAGACAAAACTGTTGAGACATCAGTAATGAACCAATAAAAACGACTCCGTCTCCATGATGAAACTTTTAATTATGAACATTGATGGAACATTTTTTAACGTCAGTTCTTCTTCATCCTAAATAAAATGTAGTCTTCTTTCTTGTAATGGTAACTGACTTTACTTATTGATTCATTGATAGTGTATTATTGATACTACAACTTCCAATAAAGCCTTGAATTCTCCTCCCACACCTGATGTTACACTGCCCCCTTGTGGCCGAATGAGGCGCCTGTCGCTGGGACGTCCTGCAGGTCAAACAGCTCCAGAGCCGAGTCACTTGAACGCATCAGGCATCGAGACACACTGTATGTGTGTGTGTTTGTGTCGTTTTTTTGTAGAAGAGTCTTTATAAATGACCACAGCTCTTGTGTGTGTGTGTGTATGTGTGTGTGTTTGTCAGACGATCTCGTCCCAGAGAGAAGCAGCGACGGTCCTCGGCTGCTCTCTCTCTGCTTCAGTCCTCATCGCTGCCCATCTCCAACGGGTCAAAGTCGGGGTCGTCCTCGTCCAGGTCCAAGTCCTCGATGTCCTGGAACAGCGACTCGTCCACTTCAACGTTGTTTCCACCTGCAGAAGAAGAAGAAGAAAGCAGAGAGCGTTAAGACTCTCTAGAAACTGGCATGCAGCCTCGTTTTGTATTTGAATAATATTTGTACTTTGCGTAAACCCAGTAGCCTCTTTTCTCTATTAGTACCTACTGAGATCACACATAATCATGACAGCAGCTGTTGTTTCAGACTACCCAGACCTAGGACATCAGGATTTAGAAGGGAATTAAAGTAAATAAACTATTCTGTGCATGTTTGAGTCGCCATCTGAGGAAAAAAATTGCAGCTTTTAGGGACGTAAACAGCCTAAGCAGCAGCCGAACTTCAATCCGCTCCCATTCATCGCTGCCGCAAAACAGGAACGATTAAACTGAAAACCTTCAGATTCCTTCTTTTAGACCTAAAATGTCAGGAAAATACAGCCCCCAGTTGAATTTGCCCGGAATTGTCCTTTAATATGAGACTCCTTTATCACCAAAAGCAAACTCCTCTGGGAATCTTTAAGAAGAAGAAGTTTGTTTTCACTGCGGTCTAAATCATGGACGACCCAAATGCCGCGCTACTGACCGGACAAAGACACGCTTCACGTCACGTGTACACGGTCTGCGTCAGTCCCGACAGGAACCGACACAACCCGATATCCACGACTCACAGTTGATACTTTAGTCCATTTAAATAAAAAACAAACAGATTGAATTATTTCCATGATTTGCCCGAAGAGAAACGACAGAGACAGAAACTCTCGTTACCGTCTTCCAGGAACTGAATGTCTGACGTGTCCAGGTTGTGGTCCGTCTCAAACAGCTGTTTACCTGGAAAACATGGAAAACATGGAAAACATGTTCATCGGTTCATTTATTAATGTGATCTGAACTTGTGTGTGTTTGTGTGTGTTTGTACCGGTGAGTTTGCTTTTTCCCGACTGCTCCTCCTCCTTCTGCCTCTTCCTCCTCAGCTCGGCCATGTCCACATCGAACTGGGCTTTCCACGCCAGGAAGTTCTCGATGGTCACCACGGTTCCCTGGAACGCCACCTGTTGTACACACACACACAAACACACACATTATCTTTAGTAAACATACAGTGCATCACATTAATTTAAAGGGATAGTTCAACATTTTGGCAAATTGCATCACCATAATCCCTATAGTCATAGCAGTAGGTTCGTTACCTTTAATTGTCGGTGCAAGCTATTTTTAGAACGGCAGAGCAGAGCCGTGAGCTGCTCAGAGGCTCACTTACAATTAAAGGTAACAAATAATTTGCCAAAATCTTTAAACTATCCCTTTAAGGTCAATATATGTTTCCAGCTCTCACCTTCTCTGCCTCTTCGGCTTCTCTCTCTTTCCGCATCTTCTCTTCTTCTTGTCTGTTTTTCATCATGTCGACAATTTCGTTGAGTTTCTCCTGAACGGCCGTGACCAGAGTGAAGATCATCACCATGCCCAGGTTCTCTTCTGCCTGCAGCCGACACACACACACACAGACACACACACACACACACACGTTAGAGCTTGGTTCTTACAGTATATATCTATTATTAACACTTTTTTTATACTTATTTCCATCCTTGTTGCTTTAATGTCCTCAGAGGGATCAATAAAGTTTGCATGACTCAGACATGACTCAGCACAATTGACAGGAAGTGTCCTGATTGGATCCACACACCTGCTGCTGCAGTAACGTCAGGACTTCCTCCACATCCTGGTCTTCCAGGTTTTCCTGGGAGTGAATCTCCCACAGCGGAGGCTCGTCCGGATATTTCTCTACATATGTGAACTTGAGCGTCGTTTCCACGGCTGCAGAAAGAAGAAAAACAACATCATTATTACTGTGATTAGGACTTTATTTTCAAAGGATAGCTCTTAGAGATGTGTAGATACAAAAGCAGTTCAGTCATAATAGAACGTGACTAAACACGATAAAATATAGAGGCGCCAGTTATACAATAATGCTCCATCCGTCCTAACGCACGATAAATAAAGTACATTAACAAGAACAGGAGGTTTAGATGAACTACATCCTCAAGAGAAAAGAAAGAGGGAAAGGGAAATCAGAAACAAGAGTGGGATGTTTGGTACTAGACTGGTAGTAAACAAACAGCGAGGATTTAAAGGTGAAACAAGGGTTTTAGACCAAATTGGACAACAGAGATTATTCCAATTATTATCACCATAACACTTCATAACTGTGTGTGTGTGTGTGTGTGTGCTGCTCACTTTCTCCATCTTCTCCTGCATCTGATGTGACAGTGATGGTGAAGCTCGTGGGTTCATCTGAAAGCACTGAAGAAAAAAAGACACAAGAAAATCAGTCAGTCAATCCAGGACTTAGGTTTAGGTTGTAAAAATGTCCTAAATGACATAGTTTCCAGTAAACTCTGGACTGTCTCCCTTCAGGACGCTTGGATTGCAGTGGACGAGCAGTATGAAGGAATATTAAAGGGTTGTTGTGTAGTTTTATGGACGTTTTTGTGTCAGGCCCTATTACTCCCATATAAAGTTTTCATTGGACTAGGAACCGGCCTCCTGGGTCAGCAGATGGACTTGCAATATTAGTAGTAGTATTCATCAGCATGACGGTGAGTCAATAATGACAAATGATGCATTTCATTTTTTTAGTAAACTATTCCTTTAAAGCCATCAAGAGAAATACGTTGATGAAGTTTCAGACAGTTTTGTAAGTTATTCCACTTTGGAGGGGCACAGATTGAAAGGCAGTCATCCCTAATTCTGTCCTGATATAGGAGAGTGACAGCTGATGTTCACATTTCCTTTTCATTCATTCATGACCCTCACACATTGACTGGCCTGTTGACACCTGGAATGACAGACACCTGAGTCTTTGAGGAAAAAGTACTGGCTGCACATGCGAAAGTAGATGAAAAATTTACTTGCACTGTCTCAAATTTTAGCAGCAGCAGCAGCTTCACATCTGTCCACACTGCACATACTTGTACACTCAGGCAGTACTAGCTTACTTCATGTATGTATTTACGTTATATACATATTTATATTGATATGAACACAGAGCAGCCCCCGGATTAATGTGTCATGTGGTCCAGTTTATCCTGATGTTTAGCTGGACTGAAGTTACAGCTGCCAGTTAGCCTGTTAGCTGTCCGTTAGTTGCCTGTTAGCTGTCCGTTAGCTGTCCGTTAGCCCGCTGACCTGTGAACGAGTCCGGGTAAATCGCCTCTATCGCCTCCAGCTCGTTCCTCTGCTCTTCGGCGTAGTCCGTCATGGTGTTGACCGGTGAGGCTGCAGGTTATCTGGAAGTTAGACTGATCATCCCGCTAAGCTAGGCTAGGCTAGGCTAACACGCACACACGCTACGCTGGCTGCTGCCGATTCTTCTTCTTCTTCGACGACGACGCACTTGTTCCGGCAGTTGACGCACATGACGTCAGAGTACTGCCCCCCTCGGGTTGTCATCGTCCACTACACTCACCCACACAGAAACACTACATAGCACATGAAACTGTGTAAAATGTAGCCTACATTATATGTGTTTATTGAAATAATATATACATTAACGTAGTATTATAGTATTTTGTATTTATTTTGAAATATGTAAGCATACACATTAGCTATTACATAGGCTACATCATAGCTACAGCATGTAAGAGCTAATCATATATAGATTAAATTCAATTAATTATATATATCTACACATTTCATATATAGTAACTCAATATGTGCCTTATATAATACACTTGCAGGCGGTGAAAACATTTGTAAACAACTTTATTACAAAATAAGCCTCACACAGGACACAGAAATCACTGATACAGACAAAACAATCACATACAACTTAGTCACTAATGCACAAAATATAAAAGTATAAATATGTTTTTTTCCCCGATTGATTACTTGTTGAGTTACTTGTAGTGGTTTTATTTTCAAATAGTTTTAGCAACTTTAGAACAACTTTATTTGGGTTTAAGACCAATTTGTTTTATATTAGTCTTTAATGACTGTTGATTAGCTTTTCGGTCTCAGGATGATCTAATCAGTCAGGTGTTGTTACTGGACGAGAGACGACTGTCTTACACAAATTTGTCATAATACATGATGTCTGTTTAACACGTCCCTCCGACATCTGGAGACACAGGACTTGCTCCATCGTCGTCCGTTGGATGTTTCCTGGAGATAAAAGCTGCTGTTCCCTGTTCTTTAATCTGCTCCTCTTAACTTGTTCCTCCCTCCCTGTTGGTTTCCTCACCCTCATCATCCTTCCTCATCCCTCCTCCTCCCACTTCATGCATGATTACAAGTCTGGACATCGTGCTCACGTGTCTTCACCTGGCAGGGAGGAGGAATGTGGACAGACTGCTGCTCTGCTCACCTGCAGGAATTCAGGTAATTATACATATCACACTGTCAACAGAGGATCAAACACTTCCTGCACTGTCAGACAACATGATAATCATGTAGACATGTTGACAGTGGAACTTTTTTTTATGATATAAACTTAGTTATTTTCTCCCACAGACACAAGACAACACAAGTTGCAGTATCATCGTTTACTGATTGCATTTCATACACATTTTCAAGCTTTGAGAGAAAATGAAACCAGGGTCACGGCAGGAGACTGAGGTCAGATTCACCGAAACAGAAGGTTAAAAAAAGTCAACTTATAACATTTATTATAGTACTTTCATGCTTCCTGTTCTTGTTTTTATGTTTGATATAAGATGTAGAGTTGATGTATGTGAAGTATCAGGGTTCGAGGTCGGAGCTGTAAACATTCAAAAGTAAAAATCCTCCTCCTGTTCACTATAAACTCTGCACACACTCTGATTTATTGAGCTTCACAGCTTTCACTTTCTATAAAAAGTAAACTGAAAGAGCATCACATTCCTATTTGTTGGTATTAAAGCAGCTCATACAGTAGTGTAAACTTTAATCCTATGTCTAGAGTCTCAAACAAAATATGTTTAGGATTTTAAACTTAACTGCACACACGTGACTTTGTAAAATGAAATATAGGCTATAAAACTGCTCAGGGGGAATTTCAAAATAAAGGTGCATCTTACAAATGATCATATAATGTATGGATGTCTTATCTATATTTTGCTAAATTGTGCATCATGACAAGAAGAAGAACTGAACCGTAACACTGAAGGTCGGACTTATGCTGATTTGTGAGTATGTCAGTTAGTATTGGAGATGTAATTGACACAAGTATTGTGGTCTTTAACCACAACCCCACTGAAACCACTGTAAAGTACCTTGACATAATAATAATGTTTGTTGTAAAGATTTGGTGCCACATAAAAAATAAAAACCCTGAGGACACGACCTCATCGTCTCCACCCCGACTCCACACTTTCTTCAAGTTCCTGGGAAGTTTTTTCGTGCAAATCCAAAGCAGAATAAAAAATATATATTATTAATACGCCACGTTATTAATAGAGGACGGACAACAAAGCACCGGTGTTACAGAGGTAGAGAGCATTAGTATAAAAACAGTGGTTATGTCCTGTATTGTCTCATCATAATGTGCTTAAAGGGATAGTTCAACATGTTGGCAAATCCTCCTCTCACCATAACCCCTATAGTCATAGCAGTAGGTTCGTTACCTTTTAATTGTCGGTGCAAGCTATTTTTAGAACGGTGGAGCAGAGCCGTGAGCTGCTCAGAGCTACGCTACGGAGGCTCATTATGGGATTTCTTGGTTTCCCTCATCATCAAACTCATCAAATACACAATCCAACAACTCCACAACGCTCTGGTGGACAAGTTGTGACCTGCACATTCACCACGCTATGAGATAATAACACAACGTTACCACACAGAGTTGTTTTAGAGGTAAATTAAACTGGAACTACATCCCAGACACGGCTGCTGGGTGGAATTTCTAGTTCTGAGTATTTGCGTGTTTAATGTGTCGTAATGCTACATAATTATCTAATATTTTAGGTAAATTCATGCAAAACCGCTGATGCACGTTGCCTTCAGGGACAGTTTTTCCATCAAGCAGTCTCTGCATTTCCCTCTAAAACAACTCTGTGTGTAACGTTGTGTTATTATCTCATAGCGTGGTGAATGTGCAGGTCACAACTTGTCCACCAGAGCGTTGTGGAGTTGTTAGATTGTGTATTTGATGAGTTTGATGAGGGAAACCAAGAAATCCCATGAGCCTCCGTAGCGTAGCTCTGAGCAGCTCACGGCTCTGCTCTGGTGATCTCAAAATAGCTTGCACCAATAGTTAAAGATTAAAGGCAATGAACCTTCTGCTATGACTATACGGATTATGGTGAGAGGAGAATGTTGCCAACATGTTGAACTATCCCTTTAAGACGAGTGCCGTACCGTTGCAGTGAGTGAATATACTGAAGGCAGCTTCGTCACAGAGGAGGCGGCCGCAGACCGCAGGCTTCTCCTCAGTCAGTCAGTCAAACATGCACATGCCAAAGCCCTCATAACTGTTTGCTTGTGCTGCTGCATCCACAAGCCCCGCCCCTCGGCCTCTTAGGTCATCTCTATCCCGTGCTCAAACTCCATGACCGGCCTCTTCTCCGGCGTGAAGTCCCTGTCCGTCCGCTCCACGTAGCGCTGCAGCGTGCTGTAGTACTGCTCGCTGCGGGAGAAGCTGTAGTAGGCGGAGATCTCCTCCCACGCCTTGTGGTTGGGGAAGGGGAACGGCGCCGGGTCCTTGTTCTCGAAGAAGCTCTGCAGGTTCCTCTCGGCCAGCTTGGTGGCGTAGTCCACGGCGAAGGCGTCGAAGCGCTCCTTCTCCTTCTCCACGTAGCGTTTCCAGAAGGTGAGCTGCAGGTAGCTGACCTTGGAGCGGCAGTTCCTGCAGCAGGTTCCCAGGAGGCCGACCACGGCCGAGATGATGATGATGCACCAGCCCAGGATCTGACGTGACACACAGAGGGATGAGTGAATGAATGAATGAATGAATGAATGAATGAAAGTTTATTCTAACACAGAATAAAAGAAGAACAAAATAAAAACACACAAACAACAACAGATACAAGACATCAACAACGAAATTTAACACTTATTAATGTTCAGAAGAAGCAGGAAGATCCCACCCCTTCTCCCTATGTTAACTCAATATATACTATAATAAGTTATGAAATAGTTATATATACATATAGCACATATATACACACACACAATCAGACATTAAAGAACAAAAAATGAGATGTCAACAATAATAGCAGCCTGTATAGTGTCTTTTCACCCTCATTTCATCCCTTAATGCTCTTTATGCTTTATTTTGAACTGTTTCATGTTCTAACATTGTTTTAATATAATCGTTTCTTATTCGTGTGGATTCTGATGACTTTGAAGTTATTTGACCGCCTTAATTGATAATTGATAATATATTATTCCACTTTTCACACCATCACCACTTCTTTTACCCCTGTTGAACATGACGGATATCTTCTTTTGAGATAATGATTGATTATTCTAATGTGTTGATTATATGCTAGAGAGGATTTTTGGTATATTGTTTCTTTATTTTATTGTTTTTTAAATTTTAATGAGCTTTCATTTATTATTTTATTGTTTTTGTTTCATTCTTGACATGTTGAACTGATAAAACTCAAACACTTTTCACACGTTTTAGACTAAAAAAAAGATGCTTGAAGCAGGTTGACGGTGATAAAATCAAAGGCATAAATCTGCTCACAACAGGAAGTGGATGACACAAAGACACAATAAACTCAAAGTCCACTTCACACGTTGAATCTGGATCAATGGATCACTAATTAAGAGAAAACTTCATTTAAAGTTCTTTACATTGAGTCAGATTTAAAGATAAAACTATAATATTAATACTATAATAAACATATCCACGCCAGCTGAGTTTCCTGTAAATCTACTGTTGCCTCTCAATAAAAGGTTGTCGTGTCTGGACGTGTTCTCTGCAGAAACTCCCCCCAAAAAAACACACACACATGGATCCATCCTACATTTCCCACAATGCAACTGTACAGCCCATAATCCTGTCATCAGATCCTCCCTGCCTGGTCAACACCCTCATTGTTTGAGCTTCATATCCCGACATGTGTAGACCCTCTGTGTGTGTGTGTGTGTGTGTGTGTGTGTGTGTGTTTATGGGTGTGTGTGCTGATCATTAGTCCAACAGGATAAGGTAATTACTATGACATCATTATCACGTGTGTTGTGTTGCAGAGTCATGTGAATGCAGCTAATTTTTAAACCATAAAAATATTTAGTTTGAGGCTCTAGATAGGATTAAAGTTTACACGACTGTAATGTATGAGCTGCTTTAATACCAACCAATAGGAATGTGATGCTCTTTCAGTTTAGTTTTATAGGAAGTGAAAGCTGTGAAGCTCAATAAATCATAATGTGGCACTTTGTGGTCAACAGGAGGAGGATGCCATCGACTCCAGTGTCTATTTAACTCCAACACAAGCAACAACTCACTCTACTCAGCTGATCACCTGAGCCAAATCATATTTAATGAGGAAGAAAGACTATAAATAAATTCTAAAAAGCATTGCTGTGATTAAAAATTGGGATTATTTCCACCAATCTAAACTATTCCTACGTTTAAAGAGCAGTGTTGTGTTGTTTTATAATGAATATGAACTTGTTTTCTTTGCATTATAGAAGGTCTGAAAACACCAGTTGCCATTTTCTGCAAAATAAATGCTCTAAATGACAACATTTCTGTTTCCAATTGATGTCAGTGGGTTATAGAATGAAACTAAAGTCTTCATTTTACCCAAACACATAGCTATGAATAGTAAAAAGCAGAGGAACTATAACATATTTATATATATTTATACAGTATAACAAGTAGGGATGCGCGATATGGACTAAAATATGTATAAATACCAATTCACCTGTCTGCAAAACTGTCAAAATGTCAAAAAAAGAAGTAAAAAAAAAAAAAATCACCAACTGGAATTTATCGTTATTATCGCGATATGACAAATTCTTGACGGTATATATCGCATAACGGTAAAATAGCGCCCATTCCTAATGATAACAAGCAGTAACGGTGACATCATCCCCTACCTGTGACTGAGCTCGCAGCATCAGCAGCAGCTCCATCCGCTCCTCGCTGGACAGCTTGGAGCGGTCGCAGGGCACGCGGGCCAGCTCCTCCCTGCACTTGAGGGTTTTGTTTTTGCAGAACAGATCCACCACCACGTTGTCGTCCAGGCCGCTGACGGCGCACTCGTAGAACGTCCCGTTGAGCAGCGCCACGGAGAGCCACATGATGGGCGCCACGCACGCCCCCGAGAAGATGTTCAGGAACACTTTCAGGCAGCCGACGCAGTTCCCGCGCGGGCAGAGCTTCACGGGGTCCAGGCAGCAGCCGGTGTAGAGCCGCCACATCCTGGTGCTGAAGAACAGACCCAGGACCAGCAGCACCATGGCCGGGCCGAGCAGGAACGTCAGGCCGTACGGGAAGTTCTGGCTGTGGTTGCAGGGACACTGGAAGGAGACCATGGAGAAGACCCGCTCCCCGCCGATGGTCAGCAGAGCCATGAAGCTGTAGCCGATGGTGGCCTTCTGGTTCATGAAGAACCGCAGGACGGTCTGGAAGTTGTCCATGGTGTCGGGGAAGAAAACAACAACAACAACAACAAAGAAAAGCTGAGAGTTTGTGTTGTGTTGTGTTGTGTTGTGTGTGCAGCCGGCGAGTCACACCCTTCTTCTTCTCACTGAGGACAAAACAGAGCTGCCGAGCCTGTTTGAGCTCCTCCCTGTCACTGAATAACCGACTGACTCCTCCTTCAGTCTGAGCGACGCCTCCTCATTCACTCACTCAGCTGTTCTCCAGAGGGAAGTCCTCCTCCTCTTCCTCCTGCTCCTCCCTCCTCCTCCTCTTCCTCCTCCCTCCTCCTCCTGCTGCTGCTGCCGAGTGGAAACAATCAGCATTTACACAGAAGCTGAAGTTACTTCTTCACATTCCTTCCCCTTTTTTTTTCTCCCCCTCTTCTCTTCTCTTCTCTCTGCACGGTTACATCCCTCGTCACGTGCTTCCCTCTGTCTGGTTTGCATGGTTACAGAGTGAAACAACGAACAATACAAACACACAAAAAACAAACCACACAGCGTCAGAGAAAAAAACCATAAAAACCATTGATTTCTTGTTTTGCTGCTGCTGCTGCTTCTTCTGCTCTCTGTTTAGCGATGTCACGATTACTTGTTTTCACAATTAATCGCGGTATTAACAACCGTAAAGATTCCTAAATACTGTCACTTCCCAAAAAAGATTGCACATGTGCACCAAAAATAAAGGTAAATGCACAGATACCGGTCCATTTAACTAATGTCACATTGAAAAACAAAAGAAAAAATGATTAAAATAAACATTAACATGGTATAGATGAGAATTTATGACCCGAACATGTCAAACACTTTCCCTTGTGGGGTTAATAATTGGTTATATATCAATACATACTTGAAATATATTGTGTAAATGTAATTTTTTTTGGACAATATTTGATTTTACACATTCAAAGTGCTGTGAAATTAATTAATGCATAAACTTCCATTCTGCAGGATTCGTGGCTTTGCATTGTATTTGGTGCAAATAAGCTGTGAGGAAACAGGCGGGGCTTGTTAAACATCTAATATCTGACACTGTGGTTTTATTTGGAGAGAAGCACAGGGTCCAAAGAGCTCAGGAAGTGTCTTGACATGTGTCCAAGGCACTCCTCTGGAAAATAAATTAATTTAAAAAAGCCTTACTTGAGATGGATATTTCATTTATAAACATTTAAAAACAGACTGCATGTAAAAAAAAAAAGTGCAGCTGGGGGGAAAAGGGCAGTTTGTGCTGCTCTTTTACCCAAACCACAGCGTCAGATATTAGATGTTTAACAAGCCATTTGTTTCCCTACAATTCACAACTTATTTGCATCTTTCACAGAGCGTGCAAAAAGGGAAATAAAAACACACCATAATAAACCATGAAGCATGCAGAACGAGGGCGAGACACAATAACAGCAGCAGCAGCAGCAGCAGAAGTGGTTTGGAGAAGTGCTCAAATCCTCTTAGTGGTTTCGCCGTTTGAATTCCCACAAATCGAATCATGCAAATTTGAAACACATCACTTCATATCGTTATCTGTTATCAGTCAAAGTCGGGTCCTGTTTATTTGAGCTCGTTCAAAAAACAACAACAACAAAAACAGTCAAATCAAATAATTGAAAGGAAACAGATGATGCTCCTGCTGGTGCATGAGTGTGTGAGTGAGTGCTGTCGACCAACCACACAGGAAGTGGTTGGCTCTTACAGCCAGTATATGGAGACAAGTACATTTCCTGTTGGTGCCTCCTCAGACACAGAGAAGAGAAGAGGTATAAGTGGGTCACGCTCGAACTAATACGTTCTCCTTGTTTAAAGGGATAGTTCAACATTTTGGCAAATTGCCCCATTGCCATAATCCCTATAGTCATAGCAGTAGGTTCGTTACCTTTAATTGTCGGTGCAAGATATTTTTAGAATGGCGGAGCAGAGCTGTGAGCTGCTCAGAGCTATGTTTCCCTCATCAAACTCATCAAATACACAATCCAACAACTCCACAACGCTCTGGTGGACAAGTTGTGACCTGCACATTCACCACGCTATGAGATAATAACACAACGTTACCACACAGAGTTGTTTTAGAGGTAAATTCATGCAAAACCACTGATGCACGTTGTCTTCAGGGACAGTTTTTCATCAACAGTCTCTGTATTTCCCTCTAAAACAACTCTGTGTGGTAACGTTGTGTTATTATCTCATAGCGTGGTGAATGTGCAGGTCACAACTTGTCCACCAGAGCGTTGTGGAGTTGTTGGATTGTGTATTTGATGAGTTTGATGAGGGAAACCAAGAAATCCCATAATGAGCCTCCGTAGCGTAGCTCTGAGCAGCTCACGACTCTGCTCTGCCATTCTAAAAATAGCTTGCACCAACAATTAAAGGTAACGATCCTACTGCTATGACTATAGGGGTTATGGCAATGGGCCAATTTGCCAAAATGCTGAACTATCCCTTTAAGAGCAAAAACACGAGGTGATTCCTGAGGCGAGGCTCCGTCCACACAGAGTTTTATAACGTCTCAAATGTCACTGGCCGATCCTGGCATCGTCTATAAAAGCCAGAACAGCAGGATTGGCCGCCGGCCCGTCTGATACGACGGAGCCCATCCTCATCATCCCGCCGCCCTCCGCTTCCTCGCAGTTCTCCACGTAGCGGTGCAGCGTGCTGTAGTAGTGGTCTTTGGTGCTGAACTTGTAGAGGGACGAGATCTTCTCCCAGTCCTTGTTGGACGGGGTGGTGATGGGTTCGGGGAGCGTCTGGCCGAAGAAGCTCTTGAGGTTCCTCTCGGCCAGCTGCTTGGCGTGTTTGGTGGTGTACGAGTTGATCATGTCGTTCTCCTCCTGAGCGTACACCTTCCAGAACTTGAGCTGCAGGTAGCTGATCGGCGAGGTGCAGCGCGCCAGACAGGTCAGCAGCAGGTTGGACAGCATGATGGAGGCGATGAGCAGCCAACCCAGGATCTGTCGTGGTGACGTTAAGAGAGGCGTTAGAGAAGCGTCATCATCACCCATAAGCGACCTAAACACCTGCTTAGAGCCGTGTGACCACTAGGGGGCTCCAAAGAGCAATTCACAGTTTCAAATCTGTAGTGCATAACTTCTAACAATCCCACAAGAAACTCTGTGTAATTTGCATAAACTAGGTTGGACAGACAACGGTCAGGAAAGGGTTAACTCCCATTGGAAACCATTGAAAATTAGGCAGATTCAGAGAAGACAGACGTCGCTAAAGAACGATTAAAGGTGTACAGAAAAGAACATTGAATTTGAGCCCACTAAAATTAGTGTAATAACTCATCTATCGGACGATGTAGGCCAAACTTTGTTCAAAATTCTATTTTTGAGTAAATCCTGGATGAAAGTGTGGTATTTTTTTCCCGCATTGGATAATGCAACTTTGAATATCCCTGTACCCCACTGATATTGGATCTGTCATCCGTCAATCAAATCACACACGGAGTTTTCCTTACTCGCTTTGAATATCCCGTGACAACTCGGCATGACAAACGGGACAAACGGCCATTACTGTACACCTTTAAACGGACAGTATATGGCATTTCCAGAAAGTGGTGAAAAATCATCATTTTGGTCAATAGCTAGCTAGCTAATGATGCAAGCTAACCTTAGCTACTAGCTAACGTTTAATCTCTGGCGATCTCCTGTTTCTCCTCGTAAAACCTTCACAAAATTCAGAAGACATTATCAATGGTAACGTTACGTTTGCTGGATTAGAAGGTTAACTTAATATGTATGTTTATCAACAGTAACTAATCCTAACACATGTTAGCTATAGCCTACAGTAGCCCATGTTTGTTGATGGGCTTGAACTGCCAATGCGGTTTCCCACATGCTGTAGGCCTATCCAAATGAGACATTTCTCATGGTTGGGTTAAAAATAACTCTGGGAATACGTCCAGATATCATGAAAGCCTACCCCAGACACACATTTTGACCATATTGAAAAATTAAAGAGTAGGCTAGTTTTTGCCCCCTAGATAGCAAAAAATTGCTATCTACCTACTAGTGCTTTTGTTTCATCCCAGGGTTGTCCAACCTTTGAGCGTTGCGCAACTCGAGAAGCGCTCTGATTGGTGGATCAGCAGACCAATCAGTCAATTGGTTTGTTCTTTTACTCTTAATAGGCCTGGAATAAATTTCCACTACTATATCACTTTGACTATTAAGTGTAGCCTTAAATGAACCACAGGCTGCACTTTTAGCTGAATTTTGTGCCATTTCAGATTAAAAGTCATAGATGAGTGGAAACGTGAGAGGCTGGGATGATGCTTCGTAATGACAGATTGTACTAATACTAGTAGGTAATCAATACTCAGGGCCGTTCCTGGGCATCGTTTGGCAAAATTAGGCAATAGGCAATATATAAAGAGGAACCTTGGAGTTCACATGTGGACTGTGAACTTGGCTGACCGGGATCTGAAACAACAGCTGAAGTCAAAAAACCAAACAGAAACTGGACGAAACAACGGAACGAATGAAGGAGACTTCACAGTTGTTTGTTTCGCTGCAGCTGGAGTTGATCTAATTAGACTATCTCATGTGAGCTGTTGCACACCAAGACGAAACAGATATGTTTTTACATGTCCTGACACTGAGATCTGGAGCTGTAGTAAATATCTGGTTCATGAAGCCTTTTGTGAGTAATAGGATAATTAACACATAGACAAACACCAACTGTGGAATGTCACTTTGATTCACATCAGCACATATTTATAGGCTAAAAGGTGACGAAAGATAAAGCTTTTATCTTAACTTTTGTTTTGTTGTGTGTTTGTCTGCTTTCTTTTAATAGACCCGGAGTCTAATAATAGGACAAAGTTTAGTCTTATCTTAACTCAGGACTTTAACACTTTATGTGAACTTGAGCTATAGGGGAGACCAGGGATGGTTGTAACATTTTTGACCTTTCTGTCTGTATCATGGAGCTCTTTTAAGTCAGTTTGTCCAAAATGTGAGAAAGTTACATGTCTCTGCTATTGCTGTAAATGGCGTAACTGTTTTCTCTGCAACAAAAACAGGAAATGCATGGTTTGGGTTAGTTGTAACACTCTGGGGGAAGAGGTAGGCACATTAAATAGGTCGTATTATGACAAAAACTTGATATTGAAAGCTTTTTATTCAACATTTAAATTACTTTTTATCATAATTCGTGTATGTGTGCTGTCACAAAAACAAATGGAGGGGGGGGTAAAGCCTGTGTCTGCCACAGGGTACAACTTACGGAAATAGGACTAAACTATATAAAGTCAATCAGATGAAACTTGTTCCTGATTGGAGAAATAGATAGTGTTACACGTTACAAACATCCCTATAGTCTCCCCCAAGACCTCAAAATGATCAGTTCCTCTGGTTTTTACTATTCATAGCTATGCGTTTGAGTAAAATTAACACTTTTGTTTCATTCTATAACCTACTGACATCATTTCCGCCAAATATGAAATAAAAATATTGTCATTTAGAGCATTTTTTGGCAACAGGTTAAAACCCTTAGCAGAAAATAGTTCATTAAAGTGTACTACAAGTAAAACTGAGGCAGTATACTTCAAAGTGTACTTTTGTAAACTTAAAATGACCTTATAAGTATACTTCAATAAACTAAAATGAGGACTAGAAGTATATACTTATAGTAGGAGTAGCCTATAGATGAGTGTAGCCTACTTGTTGTATACTTGAAAGTGTACTTTTATAAACTTAAAATGTTCTAATTTAGTCTGAAGAAGTATTAAATTAGTATACTTTCTAGTATGCTACAAGTAAATGGTCCATAGGCTACTTGCTATACTCAAGCATAGGCTACATAACACAATGAATTCTATACAATTTTTTACTAAGTTAAAAAAAAAAAGTTCCAGTGTTTTCAGACTTTGTATAGGAGAACAAGTTCATATTACTTTAAGTACTTTTTAAACTGTATTTTTTCCAGAGCTGTAGCCTATAGGCCAACAGTTTGGACCCAGCAGGTGTTGGACCAGCAGCACTGACCTGGGACTGGGCTCTGAGACCGAGCAGCACATCGTCCTTATCCGCCGGCAGCACACCGGCGGCTTTCCCACAGGGAAGCCGATGCAGCTGGATCTCACACTTGGTCCTGGACTCCTTGTCCTCACACAAACCCATGGTGAAGCTGTTGTTGGTGCCGGTGGCCAGACACTGGTAGTACTCCCCGTTGAGCAGCGCCACGGCGATCCAGGTGGAGGGCGCCACCAGAGCCACGGTGCCGATCTGGAAGAGGATCACCACGGCGGTGCACAGCGTCTTGCAGCCGCAGCGCTCCGTCTTGGCTTTGCGCTGGCACAAACCCGTCAGCAGCTTCCAGGTCTTCTTATTGAGGATGTATCCCAGCAGCAGCAGAGCCAGCGCCGGCACCAGCAGGAACACCAGCCCGTAGAGGAAGTTGAGCTCACTGCAGGGACACTTGAAGACCGTGGAGGAGAACACCTGCTCCCCCCCGGCTGTCAGCAGCGCCACCAGGCCGAAGCCCAGGTTGCTCTGCTTGTTGGCGATGTTCAGGACCGTCTTGAACTTGTCCATCTCTGAACCCGCGGGTTAGAGTGACACACAACACACACATACAGCCTGTGCTTCTTTCTAACGGTCACGCTTTCACTTCCACCTCTGTTTTTCCTCTTCATCATATGTCAGTCCGTCCCTCCGCCCCCTCAGGACCAGCTCCAGCTCCGGCTCCACCACCATTACAACCACCCGCAGGTGTCAATAACTGCGCGTTGGTTACTGGGTGTAAAGTTACACCGGCTCCGCTCTGCCAAGTTTCGCTGTGTAATCCTGGGATATGTTTAGAGACAAACACACAGACACACGCACGCGTCCATCATATCTAGTGGCAACAACAATAACTTTATCATAATTTCCTGCAGCCTACAGGCTACTGTCAGTCGGCTGTGAGCTGCAGATTCAGCCCATGACAGATGTGGATGATGTCAGCCCTTAGCAACAAGTAGTTTATTCAAGTGTACTAATTTAATACTAAAACTGAGTCAGTATACTTGAAAGTGTACTTTTGTAAAATTAAAATGACTTTATAAAGTATACTTCAATAAACTAAAGTGTGGACTAGAAGTATATAGTACACTAGGAATAGATGAGTGTATTTGTTGTATAGGCTACTTGAAAGTGTACTTTTGTAAACTTTTATAAAATGTTCCAATTTAGTCCGAAGAAGTATTAAATTAGTATACTTTCTAGTACGCTACAAGTACATGGTCCATAGTTGCTATACTTATACTCAAGCATATTTAATAAAATGAACTTAAAGTACAACTTAAGGGAGGTGAACTTCAAACATACACATCTACATTTTCAAGCAAGAAGACAAACTTTCTGGAATGCTTAAATTATAATGTGCAAAAGGTAAAATCAACTAATGTAAAGTATTTTCTTCTAAATAAATGCATCAAATTGTAGCTACTATACAGTAATAAATTGCATGTATTTCCTATCATTTGTTGCAGGACCACAAAATTTGTTTTTACAAAATCACAAATAAAGAAAGTTTCTGCAGAGCATGTGGTGCAGAACAGATTCACACACACGCCCAATTTAATGGTGTGAAGTTGTGGTCACAAATGAGCACAAGATGCAAATACCACAGGCTGAACTTATGGTATTACGTCAATGAAAGAGGAAATACCTCTGAAAAATATGATTTTTTTTTTCATTATACAACAGGAACAACTCAGATCCTGAAGCCACTTTACAACTTAGTAGCAAACAACTTTTTCTTGAAAACTTTATTTATTTATTTAAATCTTTCCACTTTTTTCCCCAGAAATTTCTCTAAATTATTATTTTTTTAATAACGCCATTGACCCTAATTTCTTCACTCTCAGAACAAATATTTGTGTATTTCTGGTGTTTGTTTCAAAATGTTGTCTAGTTTTATGTACAAAAAAGCTTGGATGTGCATCCATGGTGCAGCCGTGTCCTGATGACATCATACTCCGCAGCGCGAGGCGGCGCCAGTGTTGCGCCAACATGGCTGCCGCCGGGCCAACCGCCTTAAAACAAGGCGAAGAAGAAGTCACCAACCACCAGCGAAGAAGAATCTGTTTAGAGCGCAGCCGACCGGGCGGATGATTTCAGCTACAACATCATCACCACCACCACCATCATCATCAGCAGAGTGAACTAGAAAACACTGGAGATTAACCACTCATCCGTGGATCTAACGTTTCTCCTACGTGGCATCGGGGTCATAATCTGCTCTCCTTCTCTCCGCAGACTGCGCGTTTGTAGCCGGAAATGGCAGAAAACTCAGGTGAGTGTTGTGAGCTAACGTTAGCAGGGAGCTAGCAGGGAGCTAGCTGCACCTCTGTGGACAGATGTGTGTGTGTCTCTGTGTGTGTGTGCGTGCGTGTGTGTGTGTTTACTGCAGTTAACCTAAACAGCACGAGAAGCAGCCGTTATTAACGTTTATCCTCGTGTCCCAATCACCATGGTGACCTCCAGCTGGTTACCAGGAAACCAACCCAATCCGTTGTCAGGTAACAGTTAGCTTAGCCGCCGAGATGCGTGTGTGTCCCCCGGCTGATGAACCCACGGTCACGCTAAAAACAAACTTCATTCAGAAAAATGCCACCACACAGACACACACGTCGGTCATTAACTCCTTTGTGTTGTAGGTTTAAACCACGCGCGGTGAGAAAATGTAACTGTGAAGTAACTAGTAACGGAGAGTTAGCGTTATTAGCACATTAGCCTTCTCAGTTAACACAACAACTCGTGGAAAAAAAGGTCATATTATGATCTCAATCGTTGTCTTGTTTCACTCATATGAGGCTTTTCAGGTTGTAATGTGTGTGTAGCCTACACAGGTGCAGCTGCCTCCTCCTAATGATGCTGGTATCTATGGTAACAACATGATGGAGGTGACATGTGCTGTGATCGTTGAGTCTCATAAACTCTTGTTATTAAGAGAAACCACTTTAATAGACAGATGCTGGTTCAAGCTGATGAGAAGGAAACAGTCCCTGAAAGAGGAGCAGTGGACACAGATGAAGACCAGGAGGGAAAGGACATTGTTAGGGCTGCAGCTAATGATTATTTTCATTACCGATTAATCTGTCGAGTTTGCCTCTAAAACAACTCTGTGTGGTAACGTTGTGTTATTATCTCATAGCGTGGTCACATCTCATAGTTTGATGAGGGAAACCAAGAAATCCCATTAGCCTCCGTAGCGTAGCTCTGAGCAGCTCACGGCTCTGCTCCGCCGTTCCAAAAATAGCTTGCACCGACAATTAAACAAACCTCTGCTATGACTATTATCTCATAGCGTTCACAAAAGAGTAGCTTGCAGCTCACCGAAAAATAGCAATTAAAGGTAACAAACCTACTGCTATAGGGGTTATGGCAATGGGCCAATTTGCCAAAATGTTGAACTATCCCTTTAAGAAAAAGCCATTACAGACCATCTTTACCTCCTGTGCATGAAAAACAAAATATTTTTTTCATCTGGGAAATGTTGATTATTAAGTGTCAGGAACGCCTTTTCCTGATGTTGTGTTTGTAAGAGATTTTGGAGACACTTTAAAAGTTTATTTTTATTTTTAAATCATGACTTTAGCCTCTGTTACCTTTGAAGAAAGAGCAGTCAATGCAACTCAGAGATGAAGCAGTGGTTCTCAACGTGAGGGTCCTTGAGGGGGTTCAACATTTTACCAGAAGTTAAGAAGCAGAAATCAGAGAATTCAGACTTTTTTTTTCCTTAAAAAAATAATTTAATATTCAATTATTGTTCAATTAATTGTTGCAGCTTTACATGGATCCACCAGACCACATGTTGAAACTTCCCTCTGAGGTGTAGTGCGTGATCGTGTGCTGCTGTTCCTGATAAAGTGGTCACCGAGGGTCGCCACAGTCCGTTCCCGCTGCACTTGTTTTGACCTTGGTTGCAGAAAACTGTTCATTTAAATGTGTTTTTGTTTTTGTTTTTCACTTCAATTTTGATCAGAACAAAACGAGACAAAACATGACAGCTCGACGTCGCCAGGGATGACGGACCAGGAGAAGGAAGTGGCAGCGAGTGCATACGACGCATTTTCGGTAAAATCATCTTCTCTCTTCTTCTTCTCTCTCCTGAAACATCTGGATGTTTTTCTCTTTTTGCAATGACGCCTCAACCCAAATTTTGGCTAGAAAAAACCCTGTTTAACGTTATGGAATATTAATTGGGGAGCTTTTTTGTCAAACAGGAATCAGAAGGATGTTAAATATCAGACGCATCAATAGTGATATTTATTGACACGTGACTGATGAAGTGTTGATGACAGGGTCACGATGTCTCAGCATCAGCACGAATCACAGCGTCTGCTCTGTTTCCTCTCAGGCTGGGAAGTACGACGAGTCCCTGAAACATCTGGAGGCGCTGCAGGATCTCAACAAGGAGGATTATAAGATCGCCTTGAACAAAGCCGTGGTGGAGTTTTATAAGAGCGGGCAGACGACCACGGGGACTCTGAAGCAGACGCTCATGGCGATGAAGAACCAGGTAACGTGGGTCGTGTGTTTGTCCTCAGTACATGAAGTTGTTTTCAGCTGCAGCTTCTGACAAACATTTTTCAATTTGTCAGTGGTAAGCAAAAGCAGTCTTTTATTTATTATTAATTAGTACAATGGACAGACATACCAAATAAATACTTTGCAAAGACAGCACATGAACAGAATTGATTTATTCATAAATGATCTATCAAGCTTTCTTGTCATTATAATCTATACAGTAAGTTAATTTATGAGTTTATTCAGCTGGATTTATTCTAATATATTATCACTAATCTTTATCTCTCTATATAGTCATAAACACATAAGTATAGTATCTGATTTCTTGGTTTCCCTTTTTGTTTTGTTTGTTTTTGTGTTGTTTTGCTTTGTTTTTTCATGAGTATTGTGTTGCAAAACTTTAAAGGAATAGTTCAACATTTTGGCAAATTGGCCCATAATCCCTATAGTCATAGCAGTAGGTTCGTTACCTTTAATTGTCGGTGCAAAATATTTTTAGAACGGCAGAGCAGAGCCGTGAGCTGCTCAGAGTTTCGCTACGGAGGCTCATGGGATTTCTTGGTTTCCCTCATCAAACTCATCAAATACACAATCCAACAATGAACCTACTGCTATGACTATCGGGATTATGGCAATGGGCCAAAATGTTGAACTATTCCTTTAAACCGTTGAACTATTTCTTTCAATTTCTGGATACTTGGTTTCAGTTTTTTCATGTTTCCTCATCCGTCTCCGTCCCTGTCCTCAGGTCCACACGTCGGCGGAGGACGTGGACGGTCTGGACGACGTGGAGAACAGTCTGCTCTACTACAACCAGGCCATCATCCACTACCACATGCGGCAGTACTCTGAAGCCATCAGCATCGGAGAGAAGCTGTATCAGTTTCTGGAGCCGTTCGGTACGTCGTGCTGCAGAGTGCTGCTCATTATCATTTAACCAGTGTTTGATTATTTATCAGGCTCCTAAATACGAAATATTTTAGCTGTCACTGCCTCTTGAATATGGATGGGTTTTATCGTTGCGGCACAGAATTTGCATTTAGAAAACTTTGGCTTCAGATTGAAAGCTAGAGCCATGTCAGGGAAAATAATCAATAAATCATTTTATTTTTAAATTATTTATTCATTTTTATCAATCTTTTTTTTTAAGAAACAGAACAGCAAATACAGAGAAATACACATTACACATTGCAGGAGCTGCAGGAACTAGAAAAGTCTCTACACAGTCAATTTTAATCCAATTTGTAATATTCAGAAATAGAAGCTAAACAGACGTAAAGTAAGAAAAATAAACATGACTTGTAAAATTAAAAAGCATATCCTAATATATTAGACAATAGATAACAGTATCAAAACAGAAAATACATAAATAATGAGACACCAAAGAAAACAACGACACCCAAACAAATGAAAAGTCGAAAGTTAGCTGCACATCTGTTAATTTATTATCATTAGTTGTGAACTGAGATCTGCCTTGGAGTCAGACCACAGAGGAGATTTGACTTAATTTTATTTATTCATTTTAAAAAGGACATTGCACATTAATAACATCAGCATTAAAAAAAATGCGGATATAAACATAAAAGCTTTCATTGCAAAGACACAAAACAGACATAAAAGCAGACACAATATTGACAAACAAAACAAAACAGAGACCAGGAAGTACAATAATAGTTTAGTTTTTGTGTCTTGGTGATGAGGCTGCACGTGTCGCGGCGTCCACTCATTGTTTTCTCTGTCCGAGCAGAGAAGTTTGCTCAGGCCGTGTGCTTCCTGCTGGTCGACCTGTACCTGCTCACCTTCCAGCCCGAGAAGGCGCTGCACCTGCTGGCCGTGCTGGACAAACTGTCTGTGCAAGGAAGCAACAAGAACGGCAAGGGAGAGGTAACGACACAACACAACACAACACAACACCCACTAGAAAGAAAAATAAATACACAATCTGCTCTTATTTTGAAAAGCTTGATGGTCCATCACTCAGTAGTCTTGTTGCTCAGGACTGCGGTTTTATTATCATCCATATATTCACTATATAACTTTGAGATCTTCTTAGATGAAAAGTGCCTTAGAAAAAAAAGCATTATTGTTGTTATTATAATAAAAGTGTTAAATGCAGTTTTACTCCCAGAGTTTTACATCCAGCTGAGAATACTTGGTGTCAGAGCCGGGCCACGTGGGAAGTTGCCAATAACTAATTATGTCTTCTATTATGTCACAATGTTGTTTTTCTTGTTTGTCGAGTTAATCGAGAGCTGTGATTGATTTCATTTCATTTCAGAACAACAGCTCAAACAAAGACGCCGCAAACCAGAAAGCAGAGTTCACAGCCATGATCGAAGCGGCCAAGTCAAAGATGCACCAGGTGAGAGGAGCTGTGACACCAACACACACAGTTGATGTTTCCATTATGAACCTCTAGAAATGAGCAAAACCTGGTCATGGAAACGCCTACATGTTGGGTTTTTTCAGACGTGTCAATATCAAAGTGGATCGCAGAAGTGTAATGGAAACACGTCTGTTCTTCATTCACAAGAAGAGTCCACACAATTTGTATCGTTTCCACCCAACTGGGTTATTTTAATAAAAAACTTATAAATAGAAGGTGTTTGAGGTTCAGTCTGATAACTCAGTGTCCGTGTGAATAACCAAACAATAGTTCCCTGTGTTACAGACTTAACGAGTAATGAGTCACCTTTCAGTGGAAACATAGCAATTATGCTTTTTCGAAATTTTAGAAATATCGCTTTTATTTTGTGAAAACCTGTCATAGAAACCCAGCTGGTGTCTCTGTGTTCGTCTCCGTCTCCGTCTCCGTCCACTCACTGTGGTTCTGTTTGTCCTCCAGTACAAAGTGCGAGCCTACATCCAGATGAAATCCTCCAAGGCCTGTAAAAGGGAAATCAAATCGGTGATGAACACAGCAGGGAACGTGAGTCCTCCTCCTCCTCCTCGCCGCCGCTGCCGCCGTCTCTCCTGTTCACTGTTCTCTCCTGGTTTTATCAGTCTGACCTCTGACCTCTGACCTCTGTCTCCTCCTCCGTCAGTCTGCGCCTTCGCTCTTCCTCAAAAGTAACTTTGAGTACCTGAGAGGAAACTACAGGAAAGCAGTGAAGCTGCTCAACAGCTCCAACATCGCCGAGCATCCCGGACCCATCAAGACAGGTGACGGCTGCTAAAGAAAGAACACACATCACACATTGGATTACAACGATATCCCATGGTCATTGTTTAAAGGGGTAGTTCAACATTTTGGCAAATTGACCCATTACCATAACCCCTATAGTCATAGCAGTAGGTTCGTTACCTTTAATTGTCGGTGCAAGCTGTTTTTAGAACAGCGGAGCAGAGCCGTGAGCTGCTCAGAGCTACGCTACGGAGGCTCATGGGATTTCTTGGTTTCCCTTCATCAAACTCATCAAATACACAATCCAACAACTCCACAACCCTCTGGTGGACAAGTTGTGACCTGCACATTCACCACGCTATGAGATAATAACACAACGTTACCACACAGAGTTGTTTTAGAGGGAAATTCATGCAAAACCACTGATGCACGTTGCCTTCAGGGACAGTTTTTCATCACCAGTCTCTGTATTTCCCTTTAAAACAACTCTGTGTGGTAACGTTGTGTTATTATCTCAGCGGTTTTGCAGAATTTCCCTTGAAACAACTCCAGCGTAGCTCTGAGCAGCTCACGGCTCTGCTCCGCCGTTCTAAAAACAGCTTGCACCGACAAATAAAGGTAACGAACCTACTGCTATGACTATAGGGATTATGGTGATGGGCCAATTTGCCAAAAAATGTTGAACTATCCCTTTAAGGTAATTCACTACCGGGTCTCCTGTATCTTCGTTGTAGCGTCTCAGTCTCTGCAGATGTAACGTGTTTGAGTCTCATGCTGTCTGTGTCTGTGCGTCTCCTCCAGGTGAATGCGTCAGGTGTATGTTCTGGAACAATCTGGGCTGCATTCACTTTGCAATGGGGAAACATAACCTGGGCATTTTCTACTTCAAGAAGGCGCTGCAGGAAAACGACCACACCTGCGCACAGCTGGGCGACGGCAACAACGGCCAATGTGAGAGAGACACATGCTTTCACATCCACTTCATGCTATGGAGAGATTAAACACCACTTTACAGACTTTACAGGCTTTTTTTTTCCTAAACTATTGCTGCGTTCAAAACAACTCGGTGGTCGGACATCGTTGCCTTCCTTCACGCTGTACGAACTCGGATGAGTTTGTGGCTCATCGCTGAA
The DNA here is from genome assembly GCA_030347415.2 of Decapterus maruadsi. NCBI lineage: Eukaryota > Metazoa > Chordata > Actinopteri > Carangiformes > Carangidae > Decapterus > Decapterus maruadsi. The sequence continues at coordinate 3,660,278 of CM064894.1, forward strand.
TACGAAAAATATATGCAGCAGTAGATTTCACACAATACAATCACAGCTTAATATAAATGCATTTCATATACTGCAATAATACACAAAATGCATGCATTAAAACCTCAATAAACAACTTAAAATTTTTAAATTCTAACCGTTTAAGACGAGGGCTGCCACGGTTTGATTACGTCAAGTCGGAAAATCTGAGTTTGACGCCTTTTAATTCATTTTTGACAACTTCGAACTTGTTTTTTTTCAACTTCCATGTTGTTTTGAACGCAGCATGTTTCCTCACCAACTTCAGAAATCAAAATTTGGTAAACCTTTAATTCACAGGCCGCTAATTACATCATAATGGGAAGAAATAGCCAAGAAATAACAGTCAATTTCATAGCAATGTCATGTTTTTCATAAACACAAAAGATTTCACATGCTTTTAATGCTTTGAATTTTCAAGTCTTTTCCAATTGTCAATTATAATTGATTATATCAGGTCTATTTCTACACAATCAGTCGTTATTTCTTGGCTATATTTCTGGACATTTCTGTGAAATTGACAGTTATTTATAGACGTTATGGCACAATTCTTGACATCATCACGTACCGTCGTTAGCGGCCTGTAAATTAGCCTCCGTTCTCCGGGAACAAGCTACAAGTCGTTTATTTAACCAGCACAATTACTCTGAAACTGTTTAATTGAGCTAAAGCTAAGCTAAAAAAGGGTCACCCAAAATGTTTTTATTCATTTTGATTAATTTTGTGTCGTCTTCGTCTTCGTCTCCTCCTGCAGCTAAGAAGTTCACAGGTATCCCCATGTGTGCTCTGTTAGCCAACAAGCGCTACGAGCTGCTGTATAACTGCGGCATCCAGCTGCTGCACATCGGTCGGCCTCTGGCGGCGTTCGAGTGTCTGATGGAGGCCGTGCAGGTTTATCACTCCAACCCGCGGCTGTGGTTACGGCTCGCGGAGTGCTGCATCTCCGCCAACAAAGGGGTGAGACTCAACTCTTCCTCTTCCTCACTGGCTTGACTTTTCACTGATGATAATAATAATAATGATGGTTTAGTTCCATTTATTTCATTATTGTTCATTCATGTCACGGTTACTGGTTTTCACAATTAATCGTGGTATTTAACACAATTAATTAATTAATCATAAAGATTCCTATAGTCTGCATCCATATTGTGCACCAAAGTAAAGGTAAATGCACAGATACTGTTCCATCTGCATGAGGTAACATTGAATTAGTAAGAAATTAAATGTTAGTCATTTGTAATAATAAAAACATATATTAATAGATATCTGAAATATGTTGTGTAAACGATGAGTAATGTGATTGTTTTTTTTGACAATATTTGATTTTACACATTTATAGTGTTGTGAAATTAATTAATGCATAATAATTGTGATAATTGTAACCCTAACCCTAATACCAAGACAAGAAACTCCACACTGCAAAAACTCAAAATCTTTCCAAGAATATTTGTCTTAATTCTAGTCAAAACTGATGTCTTTCCACTTAAAATAAGACTCATCACCTAAAAATTAACTTGTTTTTAAATAATTTTCTGCCAGTGAAAGCATTTTCTTTGTGCTTGTAATAAGAAAGAAAAACTTGCTCCACTATCAGATTATTTTAAGTGAAAATCTGCTTGAAAGAAGTAAAAAGTGTCAAAAAAAAACAAGGTATTTTTTATGTGATGAGTCTTATAATAAGTCTTAAGTATAATGAGATTTGTTTTTACTAGAAATAAGACAAATATTGATTGATTTGATTTATTTAGCACATATTCAATTATAATATCCATAGAATAAAGTAATATTACTGGTGAGATTTTAAGTTTTTGCAGTGTCTGACCGTGACGTCCCTGGTCTCCAGTGATTTCAGTGTTGAATCCACCTGCAGTAGTTTGAATCTGACCAGAGTTGTTGTTGTTGTTGTGTGTCGATGTTTCCAGGGTTCAGAGCAGGAGAGCAAAGGTATACCATGTAAAAAAGGAATAGTTCAGTCTATCGTCGGGCAGGGCTACCATCGCAAGATCGTCCTGGCCTCTCAGTCGACCCAGAACACCATCTACAGGTGAGTGGAGGCTTCCAGCGCGACAGAGGAACTGGAAAAAAAACAGTTAAATCACCTGAGCATCGACCAAGAACCTAGATCATGGTCTTTACTCGTCTCGTGTGTGTGTGTGTGCGTGTGTGTGTGTGTGTGTGTGTGTGTGTGTGTGTGTGCGTGTGTGCAGTGAGGGCCAGTCGGCCGCCATCCCAGTAGCCAGTATGGAGTTTGCAGCCATCTGTCTGAGGAACGCGCTGCTGCTGCTGCCGGAGCACCAGCAGGACGCCAAGACAGAGAACGGCTCCAAGAGCTTCAACCAATCAGGGAGCACGGAGAGCGGCAGCGAGAACAGCGACGCCTGCAGGTCGGAAATGGAAACTAAAAGAAAACCTGTGTGTGTGTGAGATAAATCAGCAAACTGTGTCAGAGCTTTAATTAAAATGTGATGTGTGTGTTGCAGTGGAAAAGGTCAAGAGGCCGATAAGTTCCTTTCTGCGGCGCCGTCGTCGCCCCTCAGGAAACAGGAAGTAGAAAATCTCAGGTAATTAAACTTCTGGTTATGTTAGAATAAATCTATATATTTATATACTGATATATTAGAGAGATAAAGATTAGTGATAATATATTAGAATAAATCCTGCTAGATTAACTCATAAATTAAAGGGATAGTTCAACATTTTGGCAAATCGTCCCATTGCCATAAGCAGTGGGGTTGTTACCTTTAATTGTCGGTGCAAGCTATTTAGAACGGCGGAGCAGAGCCGTGAGCTGCTCCCTCTCTCATCACTGCTCTGTGTGTGTGTCTGTGTGTGTGTGCAGGTGCTCCATCCTGGCGTGCAGCGCCTACGTGGCGTTGGCGCTAGGCGACAACCTGATGGCTCTGAACCACGCCGAGAAGCTGCTGCATCAAACCAAGGTGTCGGGATCCCTCAAGTGAGTCCTGCTGCTCCGCTCAGGGTTTCCATCGTCAAATCGGATTTGTTAGATTTTGACTTAAAGGGATACTTCACCCAAAATCAATAATTCACCGTCATGCCAAGGAAGGGTAATGAATATAATGGCGGTGGATAGAGTTCACTTTTGAATCGTCCAAAACACACACTATGGAACATCCATGTGATCTCTGTTTTCTTCTCTTTTTTTTTGTTCCAGATTTTTTTTTTTACCTGAGATATATATATATTTTTTTTTTTTTTTTTTTTTTTTGCCTGAAATTTTTTTCCCTTGTGCCAATTTTTTTTACCTTTTTTTTTCAAAAAAATTTCTTGTGCCTAATTTTTTTTTTTTCTTTTTTTTTGCTCTAATTTTTTTTCCTTGTGCCGATTTTTTTTTCGTGCCGAATTTTTTTTTTGCCTGAAATTTTTTTCCCTTGTGCCAATTTTTTTTTTACCAGATTTTTTTTTTCAAAAGATTTTCTTGTGCCGGATTTTTTTCCTTTTTTTTTGCCAGAATTTTTTTTCCTTGTGCAAATTTTTTTTAGATTTTTTTTTTTACCTGATTTAAAAAAAAAAATCTTGTGCTGAATTTTTTTTTTTTTGCTTGATTTTTTTTTTTCCTTGTGCCACTTTTTTTTTTCTTGTGCCGATTTTTTTTTTTTTTTTTTTTTGCCTGAAATTTTTTTGCCTTGTGCCAAATTTTTTTTTATTTTTTTTTCCTGGCTTTTTTTTTCTTTTGCTGGCCCTAATACTCCTTCGTAGTTTAAACATAGGTGGACGATTTACAGAATATTTTGGCACATATTTTTCTCTGAAAATTCAATATATTTGTTATAATCAAAAGACCTCTGGCTTCTGTCTGAGCCTTTATACCTTTCTGGTTTCCTCCCCCTCTTCCTCCTTCCTCCTTCCCCTCCTCAGGTTCCTGGGTCACCTCTACGCTGCTGAAGCCCTCATCTCGTTGGACAGGATCTCCGACGCCATCGCTCACCTCAACCCAGAGAACGTGAGCGATGTGTCGATGGGCGTCCTGAGCAGCGAGCAGGACCAAGGTCAGTGGGTCCGACCCGACTCTTCATCTTAAATTAAACAGAGGAGTCTGAAAACACAAAGAAAAAGAAAAGCCATTTTTCCTACTGAAAGGTGCACTTGTTAATTTCTCTAAAACAAAACGTAATTCTTGGCGTTGGACTTTAAAATAAAATACTTCACTGTCTCCGTGTGTGAACAACATCATGAAACTTAGTTTGAATTTTAAAAACCGATTATGAGACATAACTGCATCAATTAAGAGTCTTGATGCATCTTTTAAATGATTATTTTCATTATTTACTCATCATCATTATAAATAAATCATAGTGTTTTGTTTAATGTGTTTGTTCCCACAGGGTCGGACAAAGGAGACGAACCCGTCGAGTCCTGTGAGTCGACTTTGTCATGAAATTATTTCTGCATAATGATGATAAAGTTTGAACCAAGACATACAAAATAAACACAAGTCTCACCGGTGTTTTCCTCTAATGCCCCCCCCCTCTCCGTGTGTGTGTGTGTGTGTGTGTGCAGCAGGGAAGCAGACCCCCCTCTGTTACCCCAGCAGCGTGACCTCAGCTCGGGCCATGATGCTCTTCAACCTGGGCAGCGCCTACTGCTTGAGGAGCGAGTACGACAAGGCCCGCAAGTGTCTGCATCAGGTAACCACGAACAGATCAGATTTTGGTCCTTGAAACAACTCAGATTTGTAGTTTAAAACTTTATTAACAACAGACATCGAGGACAGAACTTGAACGAGCTCTGGTCAGTTCAGACTGGATTGTTTTGGACGGTTAGAAACTCTGGTGCTCTGCTCGTTCTCCACTGAACTGATAATTCATGTGTGTGTTTGTGTGTGTGTGTGTGTGTGTGTGTGCGTGTGTCCGTCAGGCTGCATCGATGGTGAACACCAAGGAAATCCCACCTGAAGCCATCCTGCTGGGCGTTTACCTGGAGCTACAGAACGGTCAGACCTCGTCCTGAGAAAGAAATCCTGATTCATGACGATCTTTTAGCGTTTTGAGACGTTTTTAATTGGAATAATTTAGTTTAGTTTATTTGTTTCATTCATTGACAAAAAGAAAATATAATAATTATAATGCAACTCTTGAATGAAAGTGAGCAGAAAGAAGCAAACTTATGTTGTCCACCCCTTTTGTCAAGAAATCCTTTCACAAATTAGATACTATAGTAATAGCAAAGCAAAAAAGAATAAAAAATTGAATAAAATAATAAACCACAATGTTATATAAAGCTGCAGTAACACCTATAAAAACACATACATAGCTCCCAGTGGAGAGCGTGTGATAGGTTTCCAACAGTATTTTAGAGGGAAATAACAGAGCAGACCTGGAAGTAACGAATACTTTTCATCCTTCCTAGAAATTAACTCAAGTAAGGATTTGTGCTTTACTTAAAGGGATAGTTCAACATTTTGGCTATAGTCATAGACCACTTCTATGTTTGTTAACAATTAATTGTCGGTGCAACTGTTTTGATCCGAAACAGTGGAAAGCCGGAGAGCAGAGGAAGATGGATCATACAGAGGCCTTGTCTGATTATTTTAATGCTTTGCTCAGAGCTACACTACGGAGGCTCATGGGATTTCTTGGTTTCCCTCATCAAACTCATCAAATACACAATCCAACAACTCCACGATGCTCTGGTGGACAAGTTGTGACCTGCACATTCACCACGCTATGAGATAATAACACAACGGTCGTTATCACACAGAGTTGTTTTACAGGGAAATTCGTGCAAAACTGATGCGCGTTGCGTTCAGGGACAGTTTTTCAGCAAGCAGTCTCCACATTTATCCTGTATTTACCTCGAAAATGGCTCCGTTTCGTAACGTTCCGTTATTATCTCATAGCGTGGTGAATGTGCAGGTCACAACTTGTCCACCAGAGCGTTGTGGAGTTGTTGGATTGTGTATTTGATGAGTTTGATGAGGGAAACCAAGAAATCCTGTTAGCCTCCGTAGCGTAGCTCTGAGCAGCTCACGGCTCTGCTCCGCCGTTCTAAAAATAGCTTGCATCGACAATTAAAGGTAACGAACCTACTGCTATGACTATAGGGATTATGGCAATGGGCCAATTTGCCAAAATGTTGAACTATCCCTTTAAGTATAGTACTCAAGTAAATTTACTCTGTTTGAACAGATTTAGACCAATAACAGAGCAAAACCACAATTGACCAAATGTCTGATGAACTCAGTGTGTGTGATTGATAATCCTCAGGTGTGTGTGTCTGTGCGTCTTGTGTGTATGTGTGTCCTGTGTATACTGTGTGTGTGTGTGTCCGTGTCCTCAGGTAACACCCAGTTGGCGCTGCAGATCATCAAACGGAACCAGCTGCTGCCCACGTCGGTCCAGAGGGTCTCACCAGACTCCCGTAAGAAACCCGTCCAGCCCTTCCAGCTGCCCTCATCCTTCACACAAGTTCAGCGCAAATGAGCCTGCACACGCACACACACACACATTCACACACTTACACATGAACACACACACACAGACACACCTGTGAGGAGCCTTGATTATTTATAACGCTGCCTTCCCTCAGCGTCAGGAGCCGTATGAAATGCAGGTGTGGCTGCGGACGGGGGGGCCGAGGAGCGGAGGAGCTGGAGCTGCAGCTGCGTCCATGGACTGAGACCAGCTGACTTTTTATTTCCATTTGACTGAGGAGCCTGTGTGTGTTCTGAACAATGAAAATAAATTTTATTTACTGTATTTCTCTGTCGTTGTCTCGCTCCTGAATCCACACACACACACACACACACACACACACACACACACACACACACACACACACACACACACACACACACACACACACACACACACACACAGAGTGGACGCTGTCGTAGGTGATGTAGAGAGTCTCGGGTGTTTTCTATGATGAAATCTGCCGACACAAGCAAAATCAGGGTTCACACGCATCCTGGAAAACCTGGAAAATGGTTCACCAATTTTCCAGTCATTGAAAACACATGGAAAATGAGAAAAACTAACTTGAGTTGTTCTAGAAAATGATTTATCACATCATGACGTCAGCTTCCAGACCCTGCTGCTGAGGATTTTGTTTCCATAAAAAACATGTTTTTGCCGTTTCTATGATAAATTTGTCATAGAGATTATTTCATAAATTAGAGCCATAGACTCCACATTTTTAAATCCGATGTCTGGGAGAGAGAGGAATAAACATAGAACCAAACTGATTAAATAAATATAAATAAAAAGGTATCATTGTCAAAAAGAACACTTCTCCAAAGCATGAATGGGAGGGAGGTTGGATCCGTGATGTCTGTCGTACTGTAGCAGCTGAAAATGTCCTGGAAAACAATTTCAAGAAAAGAACGGGAAGCCTGAAAATGTTTTATTTATATGTTTTATCCAGGTTTAGAGTCGCTGCACTAGAGAGTTCCCACACAAAAATGTGACGTCATAACTTTTAGCTCGTTGCCTTTGCAGCCGAGCTCTAATAACAGACTCAAAAATGGCTTTGCATCAAAATAAAGAGTCGAGTCTGAAACAACCTTTTATTATAATAAGTGTTTTCACATTACAGAGTTCAGACCTGAGGCTGTGTGTGTGTGTGTGTGTGTGTGTGCGTTTACTTATATAATTAGTGTGTAACTGTCCATGTTGTTGTGGACTGAAATACAATGTGAGTTTATTTTCCTTTGCTATGGAGTTACCGTACATTTGTGTCTTTATTATTCAATCAAAGTAGGTTTTGTTGCAAAAGTATCAATACTTGCAAACATTTTTTTTTTCATTGCAATTTGAAAATGATTAAACAATGCAAATCCAAAGCTGAAAGCAAAGGAACATTTAAACCTTTTGACATTCAAATGAAAAAAGAATGACTTGCAAACAGAACTTTTGGATTAATTAATCATTTTTTACTTGCAATATATATAAAAAAATGTTTGCAATATTGATACTTTTGCTCTCAAATCTTTTTTGATTGCAAAACCTGCTGTTTGATGGAATAATATAAAGAAACAAATGTGACTCCATACTCTACAGAGTGAGTGATCAATTCAACGATCTAAAATGAATGAAAACATTAATCAGACATCAATACATATCTTTATAAGATGTGTTTTTATTTTGAAATTCCTTCTAGTCATGATTATCTGCTGCAATCTCTCATTTCTAGATTTACTTTGAGACTCTTAAAGAGGATTAATGTTCACATTAAAGTCCTGCTTTAATGTGAACAAACAGGAATATTTAATATTCTTTCAGTTTTATTTGATAGAAGGTGAACATTGTGAAGCTCACAGGACGGTTTTTGTTTTAAAAAGATTTTTTTTTACATTTAAATGTCCGATTGAGTTCAGAAATGAAAACATCTCATGATACTTTACTTGCTTTTTGTGATTTAACATGAATAGAAGTGATTGTCTTGGTTATATTATCTCTTTTTGATCACTAATTTCCGATCAAAACAATGATAAAATGAAACTGACAATCGAATCGTCGTCCATTGAATCGATTTAATACTGACACTAGTGATCGACAGCCGCAGTGTGACATCGAACCGTCTCGGACTGGATTCTCTACAGTCTGAACGTGTGGGTTTTAGTAGTTTTATTAACACAACTATCTCACAGGCTGAACCTTTAACAGAACCATTATTATTATCATTATTAAATCTTTGTTAGTGCACGTCATCATAATAAATACTGACTTCATCAAACCCACTGATGCAGCTTCAGTCGTATTGCACCTTCCTCCTCCTCCTCCTCCTCTTCACAGTTCAACATGGCGGCTCTCAAACTTTCCTCTGTCAAATCATAATAAAAATAGGATTTAATTTCGTCTCCTTCCCTTTGATTGGTTTACGGGTCCAGTCTGGAAACCGCTGACCTCAGTTCAGCCTTCATTATTTCTTCTTCTTCTTCTTCTTCTTTTTGGCTTCTTCCCCTCAGGAGGATAAAGTGCTTTTTGATTGGACGAGCCGCTCTGGTCGGTGTGAGTGAAGCAGCTGAGGAAAAGTTTCCCTTGAGAAGTGACAGATGTGACTCTTCTGCTGTGACCTGCAGACATTTAAAGGGATAGTTCAACATTTTTTTTGGAAATTGGCCCATCACCATAATCCCTATAGTCACTGCAGTAGGTTTTAATTGTCAGTGCAAGCTGTTTTTAGAACGGCGGAGCAGAGCCGTGAGCTGCTCAGAGCTCAAACTCATCAAATACACAATCCATCAACTCCACAACGCTCTAGTGGACAAGTTGTGACCTGCACATTCACCACGCTATGAGATAATAACACAACGTTACCACACAGAGTTGTTTTAGAGGGAAATACAGAGACTGTTGATGAAAAACTGTCCCTGAAGGAAACACGCATCAGAGGTTTTGCATGAATTTCCCTCTAAAACAACTCTGTGTGGTAACGTTGTGTTATTATCTCATAGCGTGGTGAATGTGCAGGTCACAACTTGTCCACCAGAGCGTTGTGGAGTTGTTGGATTCTGTATTTGATGAGTTTGATGAGGGAAACCAAGAAATCCCATGAGCCTCCGTAGCGTAGTTCTGAGCAGCTCACGGCTCTGCTCCGCCGTTTTAAAAATAGCTTGCACCAACAATTAAAGGTACAAACCTACTGCTATGACTATAGGGATTATGGCAATGGGCCAATTTTCCAAAATGTTGAACTATCCCTTTAAAAAAAAACAAAAAAACACATCTACCTGTTGCTAAAAAACACTGAGGCCGAGTCGTGTGTGTCTGCGGCTCAGCTCTTCCAGTCCCAGGGCAGACACAGGTCTCCGTCCTGCATGACGGAGTAGAAGTGCGAGATGCAGACGTGCAGTCCCTGCATGAGCGGCGAGCGCTGCTCCAGCAGCCGCCGGCAGCACTGGATCATCTGACTGGAGCTCACACTCGGCTCCTTGGACAAACTCCTCAGGGACAGAGTCTGGAGACACTGCTGCACCACGTCGTCCTCCTCCGCCTGCAGCCTGCACACACACACACACACACACACACACACACACACACACACACACGGGTCAGAGTGAGTGACAGAAACATTTTGGGATGTTAGAGAAACAGGATTCAATGTTTCTGTTCTTAGTCGACATGAGGGTGAGCAGAAAATGAATGAAATTTGAATTTTGGGTGAACTATCCCTTTAAGATTAGGAGGAAGGAGAAAGAAAAGGAGGAGGAGGAAAGAGAAGGAGGAAGAAGAGGAGAAGGAAGAAGGGAGGAGGAGGAAGAAGAGAAGGAAGAAGGGAGGAGGAAGAAAGAGAATTAGGAAGAGGAAGAAGAAGAGGAGGAAGAAGAGAAGGAGGAAGAAGGGAGGAGGAGGAAGAAGAGAAGGAAGAAGGGAGGAGGGAGGAGGAAGAAAAGGAGAAGGAGGAGGAAAGAGAAGGAGGAAAAGGAAGAAGAGAAGGAAGGGGGAAGAGGAGGAAGAAAGAGAAGGAGGAAGAAGGGAGGAGGAGGAAGAAGAGAAGGAAGAAGGGAGGAGGAGGGAGGAGGAAGAAAAGGAGAAGGAGGAGGAAAGAGAAGGAGGAAAAGGAAGAAGAAGAGGAGGAAGAAGAGAAGGAGGAAGAAGAGGAGAAGGAGGAAGAAGAAGAGAAGGAAGAAGGGAGGAGGAGGGAGGAGGAAGAAAAGGAGAAGGAGGAGGAAAGAGAAGGAGGAAAAGGAAGAAGAAGAGGAGGAAGAAGAGAAGGAGGAAGAAGAGGAGAAGGAAGAAGGGAGGAGGAGGAAGAAGAGAAGGAAGAAGGGAGGAGGAAGAAAAGGAGAAGGAGGAGGAAAGAGAAGGAGGAAAAGGAAGAAGAAGAGAAGGAAGGGGGAAGAGGAGGAAGAAAGAGAAGGAGGAAGAGGAAGAAGAAGAGGAGGAGGAAGGAAGGAAGAGGAGGTGGAGGGAGGTGAAAGACAAGGAGGGGAGAAAGGAAGAAGAAGAGGAGGAGGAAGGAAAAGGGAGAAGAGGAGAGGAGGAGGAAGATGAAAGAGGAGGAGGGGAGGAGAAGGACAAAGGATTGTGGGTAAACCAGGAGGATTGTGGGTAAACCAGGTGTTGCGGTGTGGGACTCACTGGATCCTTTGGCGTGTGCGCTCCCGGGCCTGGGGGGCGTGGCTCTGCAGGAACACCTGCAGCCTGGGGGGGTCGACGGTCGGAGGGATGATGAAGTGTCCCATCTCATGGAGGCTGGGGCTGGAGCGGTCGCTGCCATGGAAACACACAACAACAACAACAACAACATGTTACTCACACACAGGTGGCAGCAAGTAAGGAGGGAGGAGGAGGAAGAGGAGGAGGAGGGGAGGAAGGAGGAAGATGAGGAAGCAGGAATGAGGGAGGAGAAGGAGGAAGGGGGAGGGAGGGGGAGGAAGAAGAAAAGGAGGAGGAAGAAGAGGAGGGAGGAAGAGGAAGAAGAAAATGAGGAAGAGGAGGAAAAAGAAGAGGAGGAGGCAGGGAGGAAGAGGGAGGAAGGAGGAGGAGGAAGAAAAGGAGGAAGAGGAGGAGGAGGGAGGAGGAGGAAGCAGGAAGGAGGAAGGGGGAGGAGGAGGAAGAAGAAAAAGAGGAGGAAGGAGGAAGAGGAGGAGGAGAAAGAAGAGGAAGAAGAGGAGGAGGAGGAGGAAGAAGGAGGAAGAAGAGGAGGAGGAAGAGGAGGAGGAGGAAGAAAAGGAGGAAGAAAAGGAGGAGGAAGAGGAGGAGGAGGGAGGAGGAGGAGGAAGAAGAAAAAGAGGAGGAAGGAGGAAGAGGGGGAGGAGAAAGAAGAGGAAGAAGAGGAGGGAGGAAGAGGAAGAAGAAAATGAGGAAGAGGAGGAAAAAGAAGAGGAGGAAGAAAAGGAGGAAGAAAAGGAGGAGGAAGAGGAGGAGGAGGGAGGAGGAGGAAGAAGAAAAAGAGGAGGAAGGAGGAAGAAAAGGAGGAAGAGGAGGAGGAGAAAGAAGAGGAGGGAGGAAGAGGAAGAAGAAAATGAGGAAGAGGAAAAAGAAGAGGAGGAGGCAGGGAGGAAGAGGGAGGAAGGAGGAGGAGGAAGAAAAGGAGGAAGGAGGAAGAGGAGGAGGAGAAAGAAGAGGAAGAAGAGGAGGAGGAGGAGGAAGAAGAGGAGGAGGAAGAAAAGGAGGAAGAAAAGGAGGAGGAAGAGGAGGAGGAGGGAGGAGGATGAAGAAGAAAAAGAGGAGGAAGGAGGAAGAAAAGGAGGAAGAGGGGGAGGAGAAAGAAGAGGAGGGAGGAAGAGGAAGAAGAAAATGAGGAAGAGGAGGAAAAAGAAGAGGAGGAGGAAGAAAAGGAGGAAGAAAAGGAGGAGGAAGAGGAGGAGGAGGGAGGAAGAGGAGGGAGGAGGAGGAAGAAGAAAAAGAGGAGGAAGGAGGAAGAAAAGGAGGAAGAGGAGGAGGAGAAAGAAGAGGAGGGAGGAAGAGGAAGAAGAAAATGAGGAAGAGGAGGAAAAAGAAGAGGAGGAGGCAGGAAGGAGGGAGGAGAAGGAGGGAGGGGGAGGAAGAAGAAGAGGAGGAAGGAGGAAGAAAAGGAGAAGAGGATGAAGTAAAGTAAAGTGTGAGGCGTTGCGGAGCGTGGCGTCGTCATGGCGTCGTACCTGTCCAGCAGCGTGGCGAGGCCCTGCAGCGAGCGCGGGTGCAGCCTGAGTCGTCCCGTCATCAGGTTCTGGTGGAAGAGGCTCAGGACGCCGTAGAGCTCCGCGATTGGCTGAACGGGGCCGAGCCGCTCCAGGTGGACGACCTGCACGCCGCCCAGCAGGAGGCTGATCCGCTCCTTCAGCGAGTCCGTCTGCTGCTGCAGGCTGCGGTACACGGGCAGCTGCTGGAACATCTGGACGCACAGAGGGTTGCAAAGGAGGGGGGATTTCCTGTCAATTTCCAGAAACTTTCCATGGGAATTATTGGGAATTTGTGGGAATTAACTGGAAATTGGGGGTAATTTTGTATGTCTGTGGTCAGAAACTGACCCAAGATGGCGGCCGTGTTGACACGCCTGACGAGCCCGAATGCAGCATCTACGTGTATATCTATGGGTGTGTGTGTGTGTGTGTGTGTGTGTGTGTGTGTGTGTGTGTGTTCTCACCTTGGTCCACTGGTGATGAACGTCCATGGTTCCCAGCATCACATGACCTGAGGCGTTCATCCCTGATTGGTCAGCAAACACAACCGTGTGTCCTGGAAACGAAGACGGGGAGGAGATCAAATTAAAGGAACATTCCCCAAAAATTATATTTTGAGACTCTCTGAGCTCAGAAATAAAAAATCCTCCTCCTCTTCCATCTTCCCTCTTCCTTTCCTCCCCCTCCTCCTCCTCCCCCCCTCCTCTCCTCCCCCTCCTCTCCTCCTCCCTCTCCTCCTCCTGCTCTCACCTTGCAGGTTGATCAGGGCCTCTGGGTTCTGCTGCGACAGTCGGCTCAGACTCTGGAGTTGACAGCAGCGGTGCGACACTCCCCAGCTGCGCTGCCACCTGCACCACACAGCGTTACATTCAGTCTTATTAAAGATCAACAGTTCAACATCACCACGACCTTTAAAGGGATAGTTCAACATTTTTGGCAAATTGGCCCATTGCCATAATCACTATAGTCAAAGCTAAATTCAAGAGACTGTTTGCTGAAAAACTGTCCCTGAAGGCAACGTGCACCAGTGGTTTTGCATGAATTTCCCTCTAAAACAATGTGGTAATGTTGTGTTATTATCTCATAGCGTGGTGAATGTGCAGGTCACAACTTGTCCACCAGAGCGTTGTGGAGCTGTTGGATTGTGTATTTGATGAGTTTGATGAAGGAAACCAAGAAATCCCATGAGCCTCCGTAGCGTAGCTCTGAGCAGCTCACGGCTCTGCTCCGCCGTTCTAAAAATAGCTTGCACCGACAATTAAAGGTGACGAACCCTCTGCTATGACTACAGGGGTTATGGTGATGAGCCAATTTGCCAAAATGTTGAACTATCCCTTTAATACTCAGCTGTTCAGACAGGTGAGGTGAGTAAACCCCTCACGGTGTCGTGAGCGCCGTACCTGATGTCCTCCAGGTTGAAGGTGTGACACAGCTCCTTCTTCAGTCTGCTCAGCTCCTCCCTGCGCGGCAGACTGGCGCTGTGCTTCTTCGTCGCCTCAGGCTCGTTGTTTCTCAGCCACAAACTGAAACGGTGTGAACGGAAGAAGCCGTTACAAACTGTTTCTAATGTTAAAAATAGATGAGATTTACTTTATTATGACATCATCAGCAGTTTCTCACCTGAGTGTGGGCTCCACCCTCCTCGCCTGCTGCAGCTCCTGCTCCGGGTCCCTGAAGCCGGTGAAGGTGTAGTAACTCTTGTCCCATTTGATGGGTCTGTAGAAAGGCACGGCGCCCTCCGGTGGACTTTTAGCCGCCTCTGCTCGTGTTTTCAGTCCCTTCATGTGCTCCACGGGCAGGCTGCAGGACTTTAACACATTCATCACTGTGCTCATTACATCGTGTGTGTGCAGCGTGAAACTCACTGACCGGAAACCTGAGAACCAGGCAGGAGATTTTGAGACTCCGTAAAAACAAACAAAAAAACAAAAAAGAAAACACACAATTTACACAACAGGAGGATGTGAGTGGAGAGTGTACCTGAGGTGAGGATGTCTGGCTGCAGGACGCCGCTGTCCTTAGTGTCCCTGACGTAGAAGGTGAGTTTCATCGGCTGAAGCGAAGACGAGCCGGGTTTCTGCAGGTTCTCCAGATAACCGTTGAGCCTCTTTAGAGAGTTCTCGTTCACTTCCTGTAACACACACGCATGGAAATTAAAGGGATAGTTCAACATTTTGGCAATTTGGCCCATTGCCATAATCCCTATAGTCATAGCAGTAGGTTCGTTACCTTTAATTGTCGGTGCAAGGTGTTTTTAGAACAGCGGAGCAGAGCCGTGAGCTTCTCAGAGCTACGCTACGGAGGCTCATGGGATTTCTTGGTTTCTCTCATCAAACTCATCAAATACGAGATTATTATATGAGATAATAACACAACGTTACCACACAGAGTTGTTTTAGAGGTAAATTCATGCAAAACTGCTGATGCACGTTGCCTTCAGGGACAGTTTTTCATCAAGCAGTCTCTGTATTTCCCTCTAAAACAACTCTGTGTGGTAACGTTGTGTTATTATCTCATAGTGTGGTGAATGTGCAGGTCACAACTTGTCCACCAGAGCATTGTGGAGTTGTTGGATTGTGTATTTGATGAGTTTGATGAGGGAAACCAAGAAATCCCATGAGCCTCCGTAGCGTAGCTCTGAGCAGCTCACGGCTCTGCTCCGCCATTCTAAAAATAGCTTGCACCAACAAATAAAGGTAATGAACCTACTGCTATGAATATAGGGACAATGGGCCAATTTGCCAAAATGTTGAACTATCCCTTTAACAAAAATATAAAAAGGACAATCTCTTATTAATCAAACTTTTGACTTCTATATTTTCAAAATGCGGCCTGATAGAATCGTTTTTTCCAGGATTTCCTACCCCACCTTTGAATGCAACACAAGGAGAAGAAGCGAATCAGTACAACACGAAGTCTGACAGGAAACGTACCCGCTCTCTGGGATACTGGCCGAAGAAGTCCGGGTGGACGGCAAAGTAAAAAGGTCTGAGGGCGTTGACGGCGTCGGCCCCGGACAGAGTCCTGAGCTGGGCCAGATGTGTGGCCACATGTTTCCTCTTCAGCCTGCACAGATGGATCTCATCAGATTATTTAATTTAATTTAATTCTGTTTATTTGATAGGGACAATGCAGGTTACATAGTGACACTTCCACTTGCTACAAACAACTCAGACAAGTCAATGATGTTCTGCATACAGAGATTATAGCCAAGGCTAGTTTCCAACTCCTGTCCCTGTTGCTTCTTCATTGATCACCTCAGCAAGTCTCTCTCATTTGGTGTCTCTTTAATGGACTATCCTCAAGGCCGATGGGCACACTGGCTCTCTAACTGATGATTACATTGATTATCTATCAATCTATTGCTTGTTTTTCAACCAGTTAAAAAAAACACGTGGATGCTTGTCTCAAACTGTGATTCTCCAGTTTCCTTTTTTTCCAGTTTGAAATCTGAGTTTCTGTTGAAAATCCTCAGACTGTGAGACTGGAAAACTACACGCGTGTGGCATTTTGGTTTAAATGAAGATTTAAAGGACTCCTGTTTGATATGTAAACCATAAAACAATCTATGAACCATCTTTTATCTGAAATTATTCATCTAAAAATATTTAGTTTGAGTCTGTGGTTCACTCTAATATCCTTCGCCAGTGTAAAAAAAAAAGTATTTATGTTCTTACAATTCTTACAGAAGATTATAAAGCTCATAAAGTTCTATTAGGCGATACAAACTTAAGACATAAGACTGTTTATTTATTCCACACACATGGGAAATTTGGCTGTCACAGTAGGCAGGTATAAAAGCAAATATATAGAACAATATAAAACAAATATTTAAAAAAAAGGAGTGATAGACATTCAGTACAGTTATGTACCAAATTATTTCAAGCTGAACTCGGGTGTGTTACCTGAAGGTGCATCGCAGGAGGGAGTTCACAGACATAACTGATGCTGCTTGTCCACAGGTGAGACTTAAATCATGACGTCATCGGCGCGTCCATCTGCGTTCCTGCGTCACAGAGACGATTCACCTGAGTCATCATCATCATCATCAGTCTAAACAGCTATAAAAAGTTAATAATGTATAATATAATTACTTTTTTAAAATTACATTTAAAAACAACAATGTCAGGAGGAGTTAGTTAGTTAGATAGTTAACTCTGGTACACGTAGATAATTAAGTCTGCGGTGTTACCATGGTGACAACTGCTTCGGATTAAGCAGCTTTAACGTTAGGTTGCTTTGTTTTTAGCCGCTTCGTTAGCATGTAGCTCCTTGAAATGAGACACAATGAGCTACATAATAAAGAGATATTAATAATAATAACTAACTAAACATGGACGAACAGGAGCCTGCCGGACTCCGCTGGTTAGTTCTGGTTAGTTCGGGTTTGTTTACTCAACGTCAACGATAAAACAAACAAAACAAAAACATGGCTCCAGTTAGCTGGCTCGTGCAGTTAGCATATTAGCATGTTAGCCACCACCACCACCACCACCTCCATCTCTCACTCACAGTTTCGTCGCCGGCTGCAGAGGTCACTGTCCGGTCAGACTCTCACCGAGGAGCCGCTAGGTTCGGTCATTAGGTCTTGGGTCCTCCCGTTCTTCTTCTCCTCCTCCTTCTTCTCTTTCTTCCACTGCTCCCTCTTCTTCTTCTTCTTCCTCTGCGGTGTTTACTGCGACCTGTCCCCGGTCTGTGTGACACCAGCTGGACCGGCGGTGACAGGTGCGCGTGTGGGTGGGTGGATGACGAAATGGGTCACTCAGCAGAAACGTCAATTTTTTTTATTAAAAATGTATTAAAATTTTATTTTATTTAATTTCATTTCATTTTTGGTTTATTCCATTCATGGTATACATTCTTCACAAGGTTGCACAAAATTACATATTGTACGCATTGTCACCATGAATGAAAAGGAGCAGGATGAAGAAAACTTGTAGTACTTGCCCTTCTCTGTTGTTATAATTACATTGGCTTACTTCAACACCAATTATGCTCTACTTCAAAATATTAAAGATGGTGAAACATAGTTGTGACAAGAAAACAAACAAAACACCACTTGTCTATCTATCTTTTTTTATTTCTCCTTTTTTGTGAAAATGATCACTAGTGAAGTTTATTTAAAGCGTTAACTCGGGTTAAGGGAAAAAAGAAAAAAAGTCAGGTAAAAAAAAAAAAATCCAGCACAAGAAAAAAAGAAAAAAGTTAGGTTAAAAAAAGAAAAAAATACAGCACAAGACAAAAAAAAAGTCAGGCAAAAAAGAAAAAAAAAATCCGGCACAAGAAAAAAAAATACATATAACATATAATGCTTCCTCATAAATATTGAAGAGATTGAGACATAATATTCCAAAAAAGACTTTATTTTTGCCAAAACAAAAGGTACAGTAACACCAATTATGAAAAGACGAAACATGCAATCTTTAAAAAAAATTGGAAAAATGAACGTGTCGATACAGCCAACGAGTTACATCATAATGAGGTGGCCTAAGTTTAGATGTCAGGAAAAAGAAATTAAATTTCAAAGACATTTTAGTTGTTCCAAAAAGAAAGTGGACGTTTCTGTAAAATGCCCCTGAAGTCCAGACGATCAGATTAAAATGTAAAATATCACAGTATAGAAATAAAAAATAAAGTGGTTGTAATAAACCAGACTCGTCCTCCGACCTGCCAGCAGCTTGGTGTGTTTTAGTGCTGTTCAACCAGAGGGGGGCGCTGGTGAGTCTGAGGAGCACCGTGAGATAGGAACAGGTGGAGGCAGGTGTGTGTGTGTGTGTCTGTGTCACATTGTAACTGAAACTTATATTTGTCACAGGACCTGAAGGACTGACATCCACTGTATAAAAAAACAAAACACATTAAACATCTGGCAGCTCAGGTTTTAGAAGTTTTCCTTTGGTCCACATTAGTTTTAGGTGAAATGACGAAGGACATTTTCAGTCGACTGGTGTTAAAGGGATAGTTCAACATTTTGACAAACTGGCCCATTTCCATAATCCCTATAGTCATAGCAATGTGCAAGCTATTTTTAGAACGGCGGAGCAGAGCCGTGAGCTGCTCAGAGCTACGCTACGGAGGCTCATGGGAGTTTTTTGGTTTCCCTCATCAAACTCATCAAACGACTCTGTGTGGTAACGTTGTGTTATTATCTCATAGCGTGGTGAATGTGCAGGTCACAACTTGTCCACCAGAGCGTTGTGGAGTTGTTGGATTGTGTATTTGATGAGTTTGATGAGGGAAACCAAGAAATCCCATGAGCCTCCGTAGTGTAGCTCTGAGCAGCTCACAGCTCTGCTCCGCCGTTCCAAAAATAGCTTGCACCGACAATTAAAGGTAACGAACCTACTGCTATGAGTATAGGGATTATGGCAATGGGCCAAATTACCAAAATGTTGAACTATCCCTTTAAACTGGTTGGTTTTAGTGGGAACACGATGAATCAGTTCAGCAGCAGCGTCAGTGACCAGGTGATCATGTGACCATATGACATCATCACATGTGCTCCGGGTGGCTCTGCAGGCAGGAGATCATCTCATGGACCGGTCGCCCCTCGAAGCAGATCTGGTAGACGGCCGCGAAGAGAGGGAACCTGCAGAGAAGAGGAAGGACATGAAAAAGTTGTTCTGAAAAAGTTAACAAGATCTCTGTTTTTATCCTTGTTGTAGCAGTAGCTCCCAGTGGCTGCACGAGATTTGCTGCGAGATGTTCTTCTGTGTTTACATCATACATCCAATGGTTTACAACGACGAACGAACATCTCGCAGCAAATCTCGTGCATGAGCACAAACATCAACAGAGCCACAACATGCACTGATAATTAAAGGTAATAACCTACTGCTATGACTATAGGGATTATGGTGATAGGAGAATCTGACAAAATGTTGAACTATCCCTTTAACAGACACACAGAGAGTGAGTTGGACACTGACTTGTCCACCAGGTTCTTCTGTCTGAGGATGTGATAAACCTCCGCTGACGTGGCCGGACCCTGGAGCTTCTGACCGTTCAGCATCTCCTGCTCCAGCTCCTCGATGCTCTGACGGAACAAACACAAAACAAAACAAAACAAACTCAGCGTCGCGCACAGAAAATCTGCTCGAAATCGACGACGTGCCCTTTTTACAGTAGAAGGATCCTTTAATCCGTCTTTAAAACATGAGAGGCTAGACCTATCAGCTCTACTTCGCTACTGTGGATTTGTTTTTCATCTTTGCTTTATGTTTGTCTGTTGATGTGTATTATGTGTAATCTTCATGCAGTTAAATGATTTATGAACTTTATTTCCCTTTTTTTCCCACTCTTATATATTATTAATATTTATTTTATTATTCTATTTTATATCTATCCTTATTAGGGGCCAGGCAATTGTTTTCCTCAATGTTCTTCATTCTTCATTCTTCTTCTTCCTAGGAAGTCCTACTTCCCATGCATAATCAATGAAAAAACTTTACAGAAATGTCCGGCCACATGTCAGATTTATTCATGGCCAGCAAAAAAAAAATCTGGCAAAAAAAATAAAACCCTCTAAGAAAAAAGAAAAAAAAGTTAGGTTAAAAAAAAAAGTGAGGCAAAAAAATAAATAAAAGTCTGACAAAAAAAAATCTGCTATAAGTAAAAAAAAAAGTCAGACCAAAAAAAAAAAATCTGCTATTAGAAAAAAAAAGTCTCTTATAAGGAAAATGAAGAGTCCACTTAAAAAAAAACAAAAAAAAAATCTCATTATAAAAAAAAAGTCGGAAGAATCTGCTATATCACAAAAAAAAAATCTGCTATAAAAAAAAAATCGGACAAAAAAAAAATCTGCTATAAGTAAAAAAAAAAGTCGGACAAAAAAAAAAAAATCTGCTATTAGAAAAAAAAGTCAGACAAAAAAAAAAACCTGCTATAAGGAAAAAAAAAGTCGGACCAAAAAAAACAAAAAAAAAATCTGCTATAAAAAAAAAATCGGACAAAAAAAAATAAAAAAATCTGCTATAAGGAAAAAAAAAAGTCGGACAAAAAAAAAAATCTGCTATAAGGAAAAAAAAAAGTCGGACAAAAAAAAAATCTGCTATAAAAAATCGGACAAAAAAAAAAATCTGCTATAAAAAAAATCTTAAAAAAAAAATCTGCTATAAAAAATCGGACAAAAAAAAAAAAAAATCTGCTATGAGTTTAAAAAAACTTTTATTAGAAAATAAAAAGTCGGACAAAAAAAAATCTGCTATAAAAAAAATCGGACAAAAAAAAATCTGCTATAAAAAATCGGACAAAAAAAAAAAAATCTGCTATAAGTAAAAAAAAAAAGTCGGACAAAAAAAAAATCTGCTATTAGAAAAAAAAAAAGTCGGACAAAGAAAAAAAAAAATCTGCTATAAGAAAAAAAAAAGTCAGGCTAAAAAATCCAGCACAAATCTCCTCTCCTACCTTTCCCGTTTTGGCGAAGGCCTCGGCCACTCGCCTGTTGCGGCCGCCGTAGCACGTGGTGATGAGGTCGGCCACGCCGCAGCTCTCCAGGAAGGTTGCCGTGGAGACGGCGTCGTTCTTGGAGAAGAGCTTTGCGAAGGCGATCATCTCCATCAGCCCCAGGCGGATCACGGCCGCCTTGGTGTTGTCGCCGCAGCGCAGCCCGTCGCAGAAACCCGCTCCCACCGCCACGATGTTCTGACACAGGGTGAAGACGGTCGTTTAGTCTGAACAGTATGAGTATGTGTGTGTGTGTGTGTGTGTGTGTGTGTGTGTGTGTGTGTGTGTGTGTGTGTGTGCGTGCGTGCGTGTACCTTCAGAGCTCCACACAGCTCCACCGTGTCAGCGTCGTCCACCACTGTGATCCTGAAGTTCGGAGTCTGCAGCAGCTCCTTGAACAGGAGCCCGTTCTCCAGGATCCGGCTGCCTGCACACACACACACACACACATGCACACACACACACACACACACACACACACAGAGGCACAAACATAAAAAACAGCATTTCAATTAATCAATAAATCAATAAATAAATTAAAAACAAACAAAAACATGAAGCTCTAGATCCACAGACACAACCAGATCAAATCAGAAAGCAGCAGCAGTCTGACCCAAATAACAACAATATATTAAATATGGATTGAATCTATTCAGCAACAATAAATATTGTAAATAATGTAATGTAATTATCTGATCATTTAAAGGTATAGTACGTAGGAATTTCCCCCCATCTAGCGGTGCGGTTGCATATCGAACGTATTCTTGATGTTGCATTCAGGTGAAATGGGGCAGACGTCAGACAGACAACAGACGCTGCATGTAAACAAGCCTCTATGTAAACAAGTGGTTCCGCCAGCACGAGGCTAAACAATACACATGACAATATGTTGTCATGGTGATGTGGTATTGTTTACCTGACAGCAATGTTTGATTTTTGATAATAAAAAGCCAAATAAGTTACATACTGGGGCTTTAAATTCAGGTAACACATAACAGACACAGTTTGACCACCAGGGAGCGCTGGCCATGATGTGAGGTCTGAGTGTGTGCATGCATGTGTGTGCGTGCATGTGTGTGCGTGCATGTGTGTGCGTGTGTGTGTGCGACGCGTCTCACAACAGGAACCTCCAACTCCCAAGAAACCTCAGAAATACATTTAAAATTTCATAAAACTAAATATACCATTTATGTTTTAACTAATTCATGTGCAGCGGTTTTGTCTCCGACTCAGTTTGTCTCCTCAGCTTCAACACACACACACACAGACACACACACACGCACACGCACACACACACTCAGCAGAGACGGTACAGACAGGGCAGTAAAAAGCTTCTACTAAGTGTCAGAAATCCTTTAAAACCAGAGGTGGACAGATGTTGACCCCTGAAACGCCTCAGAGTCAAAATATCAGCCAATCAGAGGAGAGGATGCTCCGGGGCCGGAAAGAGAGCATTAATAGCTCACGACACACACACACAGAAAAAAAAATCTTTCATGACCAAATTTATGAAGGACAGAAAATGATAAATTAAATTAAATAAATTCACTTTCATCACATTTTCTATTTCATTCACCAAGTATTTCTACATTTCTACAATAAAAACAACATTTTTCTTGATCAAAATGAATCTATTTTGCATTTATTTAGGTATTAAATCATTTATTCCTGTATTTATTTACTTATTGGTTCCTATACTTGTCAGTTTTCCATCCTTTTTACTCATTTACTCACTCTGTGATCTTGTTTTTATTTTCTATTAAAGGATAATTACAATTTTCATCACAACGACTTGTAAGGAGGAAATTATGGTATTTTATGCTAGAAATAAGGTCCAGATTGTTAAAAAAAACGTCAATTATCCTTTAATGTTAATATTCTATATTAGACACAGAGTCATCAGGATCTGCTCTACATTAAAGGTCATAAATGTTATTATTATTATTATTTATTATTATTAAACCATTTATCGTCTTTCTCACCGATGGTGGTTTCACAGAACTTCTCGGCCGCCACCTCGTTGGCGATGTTGGCTCCCATCAGGACGCTGACGTCGATGCCCATCTTCTCTCGGATGATGTCAGAGATGAGCTTCAGGCCTTCGGGACCCTCGTCTATCCCCTGACACACACACACACACAGACACACACACACACACACACACACACACACACACAGAGGGAGAGGGAGAGGGGGGTGAGGGACATGTGGCTACAGGACGTTCAGAGTCCCTGTGGGTTTCAGACGTTTGTGTGTGAACGTCAGAAACAGTCGAGTTATTTATAGCAGAGGATGAAGATGATGATGAGTTGATGAAGAAAACAGCAGACGAACTGTCTCCTCATCCTCTGAGGCTCAGACTCAGAGACGACACAACAAACACAAAGACAGGTGATAAAATATTGAAACGACTCTGTCACTCAAACAGAACGATGTGGTGACAAACCTGGATCTAAAAATAAAGTGTTTGTTAAAGCGTCGCCGTCTGCTGCTGCATCAAACACCTGAGTTTACACCTCATACTTGTTTTTTTATACATTTGGAGCTGTTTCTAAATTGCATCTGCATTTTTATGTGTATTTATGTGTAAAAATTGATGAGTTATGACTTTCAGCACAAGTCAAGATAATCACAATATGATTTTGCATATTTTTGGGGGATTTTATTCATATTTTTAAGAATTTCTTGCCATATTTTTTACACATTGTATTATGACTACTGTGACAATGCACATATGTGTGTATGCACATGTGCATCTAAATAAATGAGAATATCATGGAAAAGTTTATTTATGTCAGTAATTCAATTCAAAAAGTGAAACTAACACATTATATAGATCCATTACACACAGAATGAAACATTTCATGTCTTTATTTACTTAACTTCTTTTAATTGTAATGATTATGGATGACCTAACATTTAATATCTAAACATTTTTGAATATTACAAAAGACAGACTAAAAAAAACATTTTTAATATGAAAATGTGTTTGACTTGAAATACTGGTAATTGACTCCCATGATATTCTAATTTATTGAGATGCACCATGTATATGTATGTATATTTAGTACAGTATAGAGTATAGTATAGTTTATGTATTTTAATTTCTGCACTGTGGCTGACCGCGACAGGTCTTTTAAATGTGTTATATAAATAAAACAGAATTTGAACTTGATAAATAAGTCTGTAAACTAATTATGTGGTGTTATCTAGTTTTACTGAACTTCATTAACAGCTCCACATGTGGACAGATGTGTCACATTGAAACGTTCATCTTGCTCCTGCAACAAAAACTTAACCTCCAATCCAACCAACATCGTGTTTATGGGAGAAACTGAGGAAAAAAATCACGATCAAAGAAAAAGTCTGAGATAAATCTGGTTAAAAACATGTTTGATGTCGTCTACTGAAGTTTTCTTTTTTTTTTTTTTCTTTGCACAGCTGAGGCTTTTATTCTGAAGGGCCGTGCGCTGCGAGCTGGGAGCAGCTGTGGCCTAGTTTGTTGTTGACGCTGTGCTGAGTGGTCTCTCAGCACCTAAAGCCCCCCTCCCCATAGCAGCCCCCTGTCTGGGCACAGTGTTTAATCAGCTTTTTTACCTGGATAGAGCTGAGGATTTATTCCCTCCACTGTACAACACACACACACACACACACACACACACACACACACACACACACACACACACACACACACACACACACACACACACACACACACACACACACACACACACACACACACACACACACACACACACACACACACACACACACACACACACACACACGTATCAGGGATCTGAGCTGCAGTGGAAACGTAGATAAGCTCAGTCTGTTACACACGAGTTATATCTTCTATAAACAGGCTGAAGCAGATTCAACCGAGTCTGATGAGACACACACACTTATTTAAAGGGATAGTTCAACATTTTGGCAAATTGGCCCATTGCCATAATCCCTATCGTCATAGCAGTAGGTTCATTACCTTTAATTGTCGGTGCAAGCTGTTTTTAGAACGGCGGAGCAGAGCCGTGAGCTGCTCAGAGCTATGCTACAGAGGCTCATGGGATTTCTTGGTTTCCCTCATCAAACTCATCAAATACACAATCCAACAACTCCAAAACGCTCAAACGCTTCAGACCAGTTTTTCCATCAAGCAGTCTCTAGAATTTCCCTCTAAAACAACTCTGTGTGGTAACGTTGTGTTATTATCTCATAGCGTGGTGAATGTGCAGGTCACAACTTGTCCACCAGAGCGTTGTGGAGTTGTTGGATTGTGTATTTGATGAGTTTGATGAGGGAAACCAAGAAATCCCATGAGCCTCCGTAGCGTAGCTCTGAGCAGCTCACGGCTCTGCTCCGCCGTTCTAAAAATAGCTTGCACCGACAATTAAAGGTAACGAACCTACTGCTATGACTATAGAGGTTATAGCAATGGGCCAATTTGCCAAAATGTTGAACTATCCCTTTAACTCTATGTCCAAACTATCCCAAGATTTACAAATGAGGCAGATTGAGGCACAAAAAAACACATATCCAAGTTAAATAATGAAATAAATCAATAAACAAAACACACAAAAGAAAGACGACAGAGTGAAAATGAGCTCGTCTTCAATTAACTCAAACCGAGCAGAGACATTTCCCTCAGGACGCTCCTTCACATCAGCCTTTAATGAACCTCAGAGACTTCATCAGTAATTTAAACTCAGCCGCTCATTTAAACACAGTTTACACTCAAACTACCTGCATTCGTGTTTTTAAAACCTTCTCCTCTCCGATAATAACAGAAAAATAATATCGAAATAAAGTACAAACGTCGTTCACAGCTGGTTAATAAAGCTGTTAATTTGCCTGGTTTCAGTGTTGACAGGCTGCTGACGCTGTCCGTGGTGCTGAAGACACAAACTCCTCGTCTGATACTAAACTCTTCGTCTCTGAGCTTCTACTTTCGCTGGTGCAGAGACAAATCAGAGAATCGGAAGATAAAAGAGACGGAAAGAGATGAAAGGAAGCTGCTGTGGCTCCAGATGTTGAGCCATCATCACTCTATTTGTGGTGCAGAACAAAACGTCTCTAGACATCAAATAAACAAAGACAACAATCCAGCAGCAATCATAACAGAAATATTATTTAAAGGGATACGCCAACATTTCTTTTCTTTACGTGTCTTGCCTCACTCCTGAGTCCATGACCACCAGATAGACGCCATCCTTTCGATTATGCGTGCAGTAACAAGGGAGATACAGGCAGAGCTAGCGCAATGCTAATTAGCTTAGCTCAAATGCTGGAAGTGTATGGGTAGTGTTAGCCTGCCTCCTACCTGAGCTGAAATCAGCAGTCAGTTCACTCTAAACTCTGTAAATATATCACTTTATCCACATTTCAAATATGTTTAGGTGAGAAAGTATCCGTTTAGATCAGCAGTGTGTCGTTAATTTGTCTAAATACCAGCTGTTTACTATTTTTTTACTCTTATTTTGTTGGCTACTCAAGCTAGCCGTTGTGACCAACGCACTTCCGGTTACTTTGACAAAATAAAACACCCGTTGCCCTTTACATACAGAAAACCATGACGATAGAATTTGTGCTTTTACTTTGAAACAGGAAGCTAACCTACCCTCGATGTAGCTAGCTTGAACCAAAATAAACCGTTTTAGCTTGAACTCGTTTTGACCGATCTCGTCCCGTTAGCGTTAGCATTTGACCGCTCAAGATGCCTTACCGTTTTAGTAGTAGTAGTTTTGTCAGCTCTGAGACGAAGATCGGCCGCCGGTTTCTGTTTAGAGTTGCTGAAGAGTTTCTCTGATGACTTTAGGTGGAGGCAGGCTAAGACTACCCATACACTTCCAGTGATTGAGCTAAGCTAATTAGCATTGCACCAGCTCTGCCCGTATCTCCCTTGTTACTGCACGCACAGTCGAAAGGATGGTGTCTATCTGCTGGTCATGGACTCGAGAGTGAGGCAAGACACGAAAAAAAAAATGTCGGAGTATCCCTTTAAAGTGCCGCCATCACGTCTTGTTTAATTGACGTTGCTGTTTTTCTTCTGTTCTGACCTTGATGAGCGTGATTCCTCGAGCTCTGGTGGAGACGCATCCGACCATCTCGTCACACAGCTTCCTGATGAACTGGTGCGGGACCACGAACACCAGCAGGTCGGCTCCGTCAGCCGCATCACGGAGCTGAGGGACGGCAACCTGAGAGGGACAAACACACACCTGAGCACACGATACAGTTTTTATGTGGCCCGTGAGAAAATGTAATATTTCTCTTATCGATGGCCCTCCGATATAGCGGTCACACCACAAATCCCACAATACACTTTCCACCCGCTTGTTCATATCTGATCTATTCTCATTTTGCCTTAAAGGGATAGTTCAAAATTTTGGCAAATTGGCCCATTGCCATAATTGCTATAGTCATAGCAGTAGGTTCATTACCTTTAATTACCTCCTGATCCTGTACTCACGACTGCATCCAACCCATCAGCAGTCTTTACATTGAGACCGGTTAGCTATGCCGAGGTAATGAAAGCACTTACTCTCATTGACCCCAAGAAATCCAAAGGTGAAGATGATCTTGACCCATATCTCCTGCATCTGAGTGCCCGCTTAATTGCCGCGCCACTCACACACATCTTTAATTTGACATTTTCATCTGGTAAAATCCCGGCTGTGTGGAAGGCTGCACAGGTTGTCCCATTATTCAAGGGTGGTGCTGCTAATACTTTAGACAATTATCGACCAATCTCAAAGCTCTGCTGCTTAGCCAAAATCCTAGAATCTCTGGTGAATTCCCAATTGCGGGCCTTTTTGGACTCAAATAACATCCTTCAACCAGAACAGTCAGGCTTCAGACCGGGTCACAGCACTACCACAGCTACAGCACTTGTTCTTAATAACATCATTAATGGGTTAGACTCTCACCAGCACTGTACAGCCCTTTTCATTGACTTATCAAAAGCCTTTGACACGGTAGATCATAACATCCTATTACACAAACTCACGTCCATTGGCCTTGATAACATCTCTCTTAACTGGTTCTCCAATTATCTCACTGGGAGAACGCAAGCAGTTGCTGTAGATGGATTTAGATCCAGCTCGCTCTTATTGCACAAGGGCGTGCCACAAGGGTCCATTCTTGGCCCTCTCCTATTCTCACTATATGTTAATAATATTGTTACTCCCTCCCCAGCCTGCAATGTCCATTATTACGCAGATGATACTATTTTATACTGCATTGCTCCAACTCTCAACTCAGCTGGTGATAATTTACAGTCTTCTTTCAACCATTTTCAGTCGTCTCTATTAGCTCTTAAACTTGTGTTGAACTCCAGCAAAACTAAATGTATGTTGTTTACAAGGTCCCAAACATCTCCCTCTCAGTATCCACACATTAGATGGTCAACTTATTGAAACTGTCAACACATACAAGTACTTGGGCATCTGGCTGGATTCAAAACTTTCTTACCGTAACCATGTGGACTACCTGACAAACAAACTTAGGTCCAGAATTGGCTTTCTTGACAGAAACAAGTCCTTTCTCATTACAGAGTAAAAAGATTATTGTTCATGCCTCTGTAATGTCTGTAGATTTCAATGATGTGATATATATGCATGCTTCAGCCTCAACCTTGAAACCTCTCGACACTATCTTTCACAGTGCTCTACGCTTTATCACCGGGGACCCATATTCAACACACCATTGCACCTTATATAGTAAGGTGGGCTGGCCTTCACTCACCACCCGCAGAGAACAGCACTGTCTACTATTCATTTACAAAGCACTACTTCTTCCCCCATATCTAACTTCACTCTTAAACTTCGTGCCATAGGTCTCCCTACCCGAGTCCCACATCAGACTCCACCTCCCTTACACAAATTCAGAACTAGGAAAAACTGCCTTCTCTTTCTATGCCCCACACCGATGGAATAAATTACAAAACTCACTGAAAATCGATAAATTTATCTCACTTGAGGCTTTCAAGAAACTACTCTGCACCACAGTATTGGGGGCTCAGACCCAGGTGTGCACCTGCTTTAACTAGTAATTCTAACTCCTGTCTTTATAACTGTATTTTATTGTACTGCACTTTATTGTATTGTATTGATGTCTTCTTGTGATCTTTGTATGTTACAGGGCGTCCTTGAAAAAGAGAGCTTGCTCTCAACGGACCTTCCCTGTTAAAATAAAGGTTAAATAAAATTGTCGGTGTAAATAAACAAATAAAATCGGTCTCTCACCACGTTCTCTGGCAGTTTGTATCCCGGCAGGTATTTGATGTTTTCGTGCTCATCGTTGATGATGTCGGTCAACTTCCTGCCATTGATGTTCTCCTCAAACACCCACATCTTCACGGTGGTGGCGAATCGCTGCAGAGACTTGGCGTTGCTTCCAATGATCCGGGCAATGGCTGAACCCCTGGAACCAGAGGTCAGAGGTCAGAAAGATGGTTAACACCTCACAACAACAACAACAACAACCGCAAGAGCAATTTGACAATAAAGTGCAATAAAAATAATGCAGAGAGCATCATTATACTGACAGATGCTCCTATCAATAAGTGCAGACTATAAACAACAGACAGCTGACACATGTTCCTAATAATCTGACCACTGTCTTAAAGGGATAGTTCAACATTTTGGTAAATTCTTCCCTCACCATAGACAGAGTTGTTTTAGAGGCAAATGCAGCCGGAACTACATTTCAGACACGGCTGCTGGGCGGAGGGATTTCAAAAGCGCAAGTAGTTCTGAGTATTTATCATTATGTCGTAATGTTACATAATTATATGATTATCTCATAGCATGTTGGATGTGCAGCTCACAACTTGTCCACCAGAGCGTTTTGGAGTTGTTGGATTGTATATTTGATGAGTTTTGAAGATAAGGCGAAAGTACCATTCACCTCCATTGAGTTCACAGCTCGCGTCTCTGCCCCGCTGATCTCAAAACAACACGCACTGATACTTAGAAGAAATTAACCTACTGTTATGATGACTATAGGGATTATGGTGATAGGAGAATTTACCAAAAATGTTGAACTATCCCTTTAAATGTAACCAGACTGGTTCAAATCCACACATCCTGCTGCTGCACTGAGATGCCACTGAGCAAGGCACTGAAACACCTCCAGCTCCAGCTCCTGCAGCAGCCTGACACCTGACCAGCCTGTGCAATGTGCATGCACACATCACGTCACATCACATCACAACACATCGATCACTCTTTATCGATCCAGCACCCCCACCCTCCTCCTCCTCCTCCTCCTCCTCCTCCTCCTCCTCCTCCTCCTCCCCCCCAGACCACCGGTTGCAGCAGCGGCCGGACATCTTACCAGTTCCCGGAGCCCACTATGCAGACCTTGAGCGGAGCCGCCATGGTGCAGCACGAGGGGAAGGAGAAGGAGCAGGAGGAGGAGGAGGAGGAGGAGGAGGAGGAGGAGGAGGAGGAGGAGGAAGATGTCGGAGCTGCCGGAGCTCAGTTTCCCTCTGCAGCTCCTTCTTCTACAAGAAGCTGCACAGACCGGAGACGAGACACCGCGGGCAAGACGGTTTGCGTGCGTCGCCTGCTGATTGCGTCACGTCTCGCTCTCTACCCACCAGAGTGCTGGGAGTTGTAGTTTTTGCTGTTGCTGAAAGATTGTAGGTTTGTATGTTGACGTAGCTGCACGAGCTGCACCCCCCCAGATTACATAACTGTGGGGATGAATGATCATAACAAGGTGGAATTGATTCATGTGCAACAAATAATACCTGATAGTATCGATAGGCTATGTATAGGTTTATCGATATGCAGCTGTAGGAGTTTAGAGCCATTCATATAGCTTAACTAATGAGGCTGCAGCACACACAAATGCAGAGTGCTAATCACAATTAATATTCATGCAAATAATAATAAAAAAATGCATCATGACATACTGTCTATGAATAATGACAAATGCACAGTTCATTCACACAATCTTCATTATGTAATTTAAAGGGGGGGAAAACAACATAAATTCAACATTGCAAAAAGTCAACAGAATGAAATATGATCAGTTCATTGTGTCAGATTTATTTTGTCATTCACAGAAACAATTACTACTATAAAGGTCAGATGAAGAAAGTCGTGAACCTACTTGTGCATAAAAATGTTGAAACCTGCATGTTTTTGTAATTCTCCTACAGTTTGGAGACACGACTACACTTTACCTGCTGCTGTTATTTTTCTATATGTTGTGGCTTTCCTTCGTGGTGTCAAAGCCACGTGAGATGATGCAAGGCAGGGTTTCTTACAGGAATGAATGACGAGGTATCTGTTTCAAAACAAAAAAAATACTTAATGAAAAAAACAATTTACGGTGCATCCATCACTCCGTAGAAACCTGTGCTCCCTATCACCGCTCTCACGTGCAAACTGAGGCAGTCGGTGCCGTAATCTCTCTGCACTAATATAACACATAGATCAAAAATACAAATTATGAAATCTCGATCTCTTTTTATATAAATTGTGGCTCCTACAATCATCACCATCCACCACAGTCACAACCCGGTTCTCAGCCTGATGCTGGGAGCTTTACTGCATTATTGATTCCCTGTGGCCGCTGAAGGGAAGGGGGAGTATCCCGGGCTGAGGCTGAGGCTGAGGGGGGAGTGACCAACCCGGGATTTCCAAAATAACAAACGCAATAACGTCAGAGAAAGAAGAGGAGGAGGAGGAGGAGGAGGAGAGGGAGAAGGAGAGAGAAAGAGACCGCAGTCAGGTAGTCGGAGGATCCTCCTCCAGTCGGAAGCTGCTGCTCCTCTCAGTCTCATCATCAACACACCTCAGGCTGCAGGGACTCGGACTCGAACACGGACGGAGCTGGTGTAAAAGCCACAACAAGCACACACACACGCCGCCGCAGCAGCAGCAGCAGCAGCAGCATGAACCGGGCAGCGCGTCCGGGCAGCAGCAGCAGCGGCAGCCCCTCAGCCCGGAGCCCCTGCAGGAGGCAGCAGCAGCAGCAGAACCGAGGCGCACAGTCACTCAGCCGGGATGCATCTCCCTCCTCCACCGCCGCCGGATCCAGGACCAGGAGCAGGACCAGGGACACGGAGCCCATCCCGCACAGGACAACCCGGGGCAGGCGGCACCTGGAGGGGGTCCTGAAGAAGTACACGAACCTGTTCCAGGGCTGGCAGAGCAGGTAGGTCCAGGTCCAGGTCCAGGTCCAGCCAGGTCACTTCAGGTGGAGCTGCTACACACTTTTCCTTCACTGGTCTTCAAAGGCAAAGCCAAGTTATAGGCTGTAGCACATTTCCGCAACAAGACAACTCCAGGTGCTTTACATATGAGCACAATGAGAACATAAAAAGCAAATATTGTTTAAAAACAGACCAGAGAATGAATTAAAATAGGTATAAAAAAAGAACATCAAAGTGTTCATGTTGATTTAAAGGCACTGGGTTCTGGCAGACCTGCAGGTTTCTGGGAGTTTGTTCCAGATAGAAACTAAATGCTGCCTCACCTTGTTTACCTCTTAGTAGAGATAGAAGAACAGTATAGATGATCTGAGCGGGTGAGTAGGAGGTCAGTATTTTGGCCCTGAACCATTTAATGCTTTGTAAACCATCAGCACTATTTTTTGAAATCTATTCATGACGTCATTGTGGAGGTGTGGTTGTTTACTGTGTCTTTGTTGTTGTTTATTTTGCTAAACTTTTTTTCTCTTCTTCTCATTGGTCTGAAGTCGTGGAGGTATTAACTGCTCAGACAGACAGGTGTTTTATAGCAGTGGTTCTCAAAGTGGGGTCCGGGGACCCCCACGGGTCCCAGAGGGAGTTCAAGGGCGTCCCCAACATATTCTTCAAATTTTATCATTTTTTTCTAGAACTTTTTTTTTCTTTTATGAGATTTTTTTAAAAAATGTTATCAGTTTTTCTAGACTTTTTTTGTGAAAGTTTACCCCTTTGTTTCTAGAATTGTTGTTTTTTTCTATCTATCTATCTATCTATCTATCTATCTATCTATCTATCTATCTATCTATCTATCTATCTATCTATCTATCTATCTATCTATCTATCTATCTGTGTGGGGAAAAAAGGTTGAATTTAATTCATTCAAACTGTCACAACATTACTATTTATTTATCGTACTGATGGAAATTTTTCTTGGAGGTCGCATGCAGCTGTGGTGCAGGGTCAACATCTGTCCTGTGGACCACTCGCTCACTCACTCATCCCTCCATTCATTCATTCATTCATTCATTCATTCATGTGAGCTGCTGTGGTGTAGAGAAGTAGAGATGTAGAGATGTGGGGGTGGAAGTCCCAGAATCACTGAATGAGTCATCCAGGATCAGGAAAGCCCTGCACTCCTCTCCTGCATCACAACGCTCCCTTCCTCCCCCACATTCCTCTTCCCTCCCTCCCTCCCTCCCTCTCTCCCTCCATCCTTCTTCTTAACGCTGACTCCCTGCCTCTCTCTCTCTCTCTCTGTCTGTCCGACTGTCCCAGTGGATCGATAGGAAAAGCATCCAATCGTGTAATGAGCTCTATGATCACACTCTGACACGCACTTCCACACACACCCTCACTTTCACACTCACACATACACGTCGCTGCTGCTGCTGCTGCTGCTGCTGCTGCTGCTGTGTTTGACTCACGCACTGGGGAGCCAAGAAAAACTGGCATGATGCAAGTTTGTGTGTGTGTGTGTGTGTGTGTGGGGCGGCGGCTGTATTCATTTTGCTCTGACAGGTGTGTGACAGAAGGTTCAGCAGAGACTTAGAGCGGCTGCTGCTGCCAAACACCTTCATCACACTCACTGTTCTGCTGCCGCTGCCGCCTCGAGTCTCGAGGAGAATGAAATTCATTTGCTGTTCTACTCTCCTTTCTTCGACTCTATAAGACAACAGGTGTTTAGATCCAAATAATGAATTTGTGTGGTCAGACGATGCTGAGGAGCTAAAACATCTTTTTCTATTGAATATATTTGCATTTTCTTTATTTCTTGTATTTGTCATTAAAGGGATAGTTCAAGGTGCAAGCTGTTTTTAGAACGGCGGAGCAGAGCCGTGAGCTGCTCAGAGCTACGCTACGGAGGCTCATTATGGGATTTCTTGGTTTCCCTCATCAAACTCATCAAATACACAATCCAACAACTCCACAACGCTCTGGTGGACAAGTTGTGACCTGCACATTCACCACGCTATGAGATAATAACACAACGTTACCACACAGAGTTGTTTTAGAGGGAAATGCAGAGACTGTTGATGAAAAACTGTCCCTGCACTGCAAAAACTCAAAATCTTTCCAAGAATATTTGTCTTATTCCTTGTCAAAATGTCTCATTTCTAGTCAAAACTAAACTCTTTCCACTTAAAATAAAAATCATCACCTAAAAATCTGTGGAATCAGTAGAAAAATCTGCCAGTGGAACAAGTTTTTATTTCTTATACAAGCACAAACAACTTTCTCCATTGGCAGATTTTTCTACTTATTTCAAGTGAAAATGATCTAAAAACAAGTTGATTTGTAGGTGACGAGTCTTAATTTAAGTGGAAGGAGTTTCGTTTTGACTAGAAATGAGACATTTTGACAAGAAATAAGACAAATATTCTTGGAAAGATTTTTAGTTTTTGCAGTGTGAAGGCAACGTGCATCAGCGGTTTTGCATGTATTTCCCTCTAAAACAACTCTGTGTGGTAACGTTGTTATTATTATCTCATAGCGTGGTGAATGTGCAGGTCACAACTTGTCCACCAGAGCGTTGTGGAGTTGTTGGATTGTGTATTTGATGAGTTTGATGAGTTTGAAACCAAGAAATCCCATGAGCCTCCGTAGCGTAGCTCTGAGCAGCTCACTTGTGTTGTTGGATCTGGCTCATGCCACTTTCTCGTGATTGCTTTCTTACAAGCTGCTAACAAGATTTCCAGTAAATATCTGTCCTCCTTTACTTTAATACAGCGTTCCTTGTCACACTGCCAAAATATCACTTCTCTCTTTTATTCACGATGACCTCGTTCACCGTCCTTTAGTTAGAGCTGCTAGAATGAATCAGATGTAATGTGGTTAGAAAAGATGGAGGAGTTGTTATTGCAGACTGGAGGTTTGTGAATCTGCCATGTTTTTCATCTGATTGATCAGTTTCACACTGGAAACTTCTGCATTTTTTGGATGAACTCATTAGATTTTGATGGTTAAAAAGGTCAAAAGTCAAGGTCACTGTGACCTCATTAACTCACTGACTCAGGAATGAGGGATTTACACACTCAGTTTAAGTCAGAATACTTTAAAGGGCAATTCATTCCTCCAATCAGCTCATCCATAATAAATAAAAATGACACACAAAAAAAATAAGACATGAGATAAAATGAAGAGACCAACAGTCTGTTTGTTTCCTGATGGACCTGAAATCATATGAACAACATCAACACACAGTTTTTATTTAATCCTTTAATGTTTGTCCATTTAAACTGACCTGGTGACCATCACACACACACACACACACACACACACTGGATCTAAATGTCCTGGGATAATACACCAGCTCGTACATATGAACTCAGAAAACCTTGCTAACTCCTGGATGTACTATATATAACATCAGTCATACGGTACTTCCTCTCTGATGGACAGCTGCTAACATCAGGATGTAGCTGTTGGTATTGCTTTATTTCCAGCTGTATTTTGTATTTGTAAGGATGCACGATCCTTACAAGCTGTACCTTGTTGTAAAGGTGGCTAATCAGGCTTCCCAACAATATAAAATACACCATCAATTAATATTATGAAAGAGGAGAAATTATGGACTGAAAAAAACGTTTCCAAACTTTTTTTTGAGGAATGTAGGCTGTTAAACCAACGCATCAACCCGACCTCTTTACTTCAGACCAAGATCCACTAATAGACTCAGTGTGGGACACTGTGATGATGAACTAGTTAAACAAACCAGGTCAAATCTGGTTGAGCTTCCTGAAAACTTAAAGGGATAGTTCAACATTTTGGCAAATTGGCCCATTGCCATAATCCCTATAGTCATAGCAGTAGGTTTCAGAACGGCGGAGCAGAGCCGTGAGCTGCTCAGAGCTACGCTACGGAGGCTCATGGGATTTCTTGGTTTCCCTCATCAAACTCATCAAATACACAATCCAACAACTCCACAACGCTCTGGTGGACAAGTTGTGACCTGCACATTCACCACGCTATGAGATAATAACACAACGTTACCACACAGAGTTGTTTTAGAGGGAAATTCATGCAAAACCTCTGATGCACGTTGCTCTGGGACAGTTTTTCAGCAGCAGATTTACCCTGTATTTACCTCGAAAACAGCTCAGTTTCATAATGTTACGTTATTATCTCTTATCTCGTTGTTGGATTGTGTATTTGATGAGTCTGATGAGGGAAACCAAGAAATCCCATGAGCCTCCGTAGCGTAGCTCTGAGCAGCTCACGGCTCTGCTCCACCGTTCTAAAAATAGCTTGCACCGACAATTAAAGTTAAAGAACCTACTGCTATGACTATAGGGATTATGGCAATGAGCCAATTTGCCAAAATGTTGAACTATCCCTTTAAGATAAAACTGTTCTGAGGTTTTTGTGAGAAGAGTCAGAGATTTGACGTGTTGAGTTTTGTGATTACAAATTTGAAAAAAGAAAAAAAAAAGTGTTTTAATAATTGTGAAAAAGAGCTGTTTCGTGTTATTATCACATCTGGATCAGAGTTGCGTCGGATCCTGTGGCTGTTTCCTCTGTAGATCACATGACACAGTTGCATGACACACGGTGGTGGAAACAGATTTCCGTGTGTATACATCTCTAAATTATTCATCGTGGTCTCTGTCCTCTCATCGTTTTGGTTTCCTTGTTTCTCATTAAACCGCCTTCCCTCCCTCCCTCCCTCCCTCCCTCCATCAGTGCTTCTCATCTGCTTTTCACATTAAAGTCTCCAGGGTGAAATCACTCCGTCGTCCTCAGCGGGCTGCAATATTCACTCCGGAGTGAGATGGAATAAGATTTGTCCTCTTTCCCATTACGAGTGCAGAACGCTGACGGAGCAATATCACACTCACACTGGTTGTTTATGTGTGAGAGTGAACAGGAAGTGAAGAAGGTTGTGTTCAAGGCTCACACATCCACTGTCTCCGAATGATATACTATTTCATATAATGAAAATATAAATCAATTCAAATATATAATATGATTTGTCAATAATATATTAAGTATATTTAAGAGCAGTAACAAAAGAAGGTGAGTAATATTGATGATATTACATTAAAAAAATCCTTCTGATATCCATCTACTCTGACTTAGCATCAGGTTAAGTGAAGTAACTAGTGTGATGCAGCAGAGTGTGATGGAGTAAAGTAATGCAGTAAAGAACATCAGGTGTGATGCAGTAAAAGCAAAGTAAAGTAGAGCGTAATGCAGTGAAGTAAAGTGAAATATGGTCAAGTAAAGTTAAGTATATCATGTCTAATGCAGTAAAGCAAATCAGGTGTGATGCAGTAAAGTAGAATGTAATGCAGTAAAGTAAGGCAAAGTAAAGTAAATCAGGTATAATGTAGTAAAGTAGAGTGTAATGCAGTAAAGTAAG
Source organism: Decapterus maruadsi (assembly GCA_030347415.2). Taxonomy (NCBI): domain Eukaryota; kingdom Metazoa; phylum Chordata; class Actinopteri; order Carangiformes; family Carangidae; genus Decapterus; species Decapterus maruadsi. The sequence continues at coordinate 3,697,871 of CM064894.1, forward strand.
TAAAGTAAAGCAGGTGTGATGCAGTAAAGCAAAGTAGAGTGTCGTGGACTGAAGTAGGGTAGATCAAATCTAATGCAGTTAAGTATATCAAGTGTGATGTAATGAAGTAGAACGTAATGCAGTAAAGTCAAATAAGGTCAAGTTAAGTAAATCTAGTCTATGCAGTAAAGTATATCAACTTAAGTGTGATGGAGTAAAGTAAAGTAAAGTAGAGTGTGATATAGTAAAGTAAGGCAAAGTAAAGTAAATCAAGTATAATGTGGTAGAGTGCAATGCAGTAAGTACATCAAAGTAAAGTAAAGCAGGTGTGATGCAGTAAAGCAGAGTGTAGTGGACTAAAGTAGAGTAAATTAAAGTCTAATGAAGTAAAGTATATCAAGTGTGATGTAGTAAAGTACTGTAAAGCAAAGCATAATGCAGTAAAGTAAAGTGAAACTAGAAAATTTCCTCTTGGGAAATTTTGAAAGGGCACCGGAGCTACTGCCGTTCTAACCATCTCTGTCAACATGGGAATCAAACCCACGATCTTAAGGTCAAGACAGAGCTGATCAGACACATGATCATCTTTCTATAAGCACTGATATGGAGGAGCTGGAATCACATTAGGTTAACTGTGTTAGAGTGAGAGAGATGAGTGCGCGCTTACGCGCGCATTTGATGTGTTTGTGTGTCTTTAACTGTAATCACAGGAAGTTACCTGTGTGTGTTAGAGTGTGGGAGAGAAGTGCGCGCTGGCGCGCGCATTTGTATGTTACCTGTGTGTTTTTAATGTGTGTGTGTGTGTGTGTGTGTGTGTCTATAACTGTAATGACATGAAGCTGGTTCTAGAGTCTGTGTGTGTGACTGAGCTGCATCCTGTATCAGTCTGATTTAGCTGTGTGTCTGTGTTTACAAACATCTTAACGAGCTCCAGGTGGATTGTTTATGGAGTTAACGACCCTGGCCTGAGGATCAGAGGTTACCATGACAACTTGAGCTGGTTGTCAATGACGATAGGGGCTCCCAGGCTGAGGCAGACAGAAACATCGAGAAAAAGACTGATTTTCTGCCTCTGCACTGGTCTCGCATTTAGGCTTATTCTGACAAAACGGTAACTCCTATCAGAATAAAACACGGATCAACGGTGTCCTAAGGCCTTCCTGAAAATTTTGGTACGATTTGGTGTTTCTACAGTAAATATTTTGGCAACACGGGCAGTTTTAAAACATCGGTCCGTTCTGCTCCTCTCAGAAAATTTTTGTATTGGAGTCAATGAGGAGGAGAGACAGACATGGCCGCACTCAGAGGCTGCTAATTCAAATTCTGTAAATCTCTCTGATATTTTGAACACGTTGTGGGAGACACAACAAGTTTGTCTACAAAACTGTGAAAAATTATGTGTGTACAGTGTAAATTGTGTCCAAGAGGAGTGTGGAAAGAGAAGTTTTTCTGGGCTCTCCCCCACTCTAGCTGATGACATCACGCACTCTAGCACGAACATTCCGTGCAATACACACCCATTATAATCTCATAATTTCTCCAAAAATGATCATGGTCATTGATCAGGGATTGATCAAAAACTATACAACCTATCAAAACGAGGAGTAATACACCAATACACAAGACTTGTGTCTACTATTTAAAGTTTAAACGGAGTCTCTAGGTGAAAGTATGCCTGAGCAGTAGACGTTTGTTAAACTCCAATGTTTGGTCTTTTTTGCTCTTTTTTTTCCGCTCGTCCCATAGACTTCAATGCAAAATTTTGCGCAGTTTTTCGCGACTTACGTCGCGAAAAATTCATAGACTGTTGAGAAAAGTAATAGCAACACGATCCCGATCAAGACGCACGTTTTGATATATAATATGTCCTGCAACTCTTCGAGTTGCAGGACTAGTAGCGAACCGAAAATTTTGTGGAAAAATAATAACTAGGAAAAAATCCACAGAATAACAATAGTTACTAGAAAATTTCCTCTCGGGAAATTTTGAAAGGGCACCGGGGGCTACTGCCGTTCTAACCATCTCTGTCAACATGGGAATCAAACCCACGATCTTAAGGTCAAGACAGAGCTGATCAGACACATGATCATCTTTCTATAAGCACTGATATGGAGGAGCTGTAATCACATGAAGTTACCTGTGTTAGAGTGAGAGAGAGGAGTGCCACGCACGCATTTGATGTGTTTGTGTGTCTTTAACTGTAATCACAGGAAGTTACCTGTGTGTGTTAGAGTGTGGGAGAGGAGTGCACATTTGTATGTTACCTGTGTGTTTTTAATGTGTGTGTGTGTGTGTCTATAACTGTAATGACATGAAGCTGGTTCTAGAGTCTGTGTGTGTGACTGAGCTGCATCCTGTATCAGTCTGATTTAGCTGTGTGTCTGTGTTTACAAACATCTTAACGAGCTCCAGGTGAATTGTTTATGGAGTTAACGACCCTGGCCTGAGGACCAGAGGTTACCATGACAACTTGAGCTGGTTGCCAATGACGATAGGGGCCACCAGGCTGAGGCAGACAGAAATGTAGAGAAAAAGAGCCATTTTCTGCCTCTACACTGGTCTCGCGATTAGGCTTATTCTGACAAAACGGTAGCTCCTATCAGAACAAAACACGGATCAACGGTGCCCTAAGGCCTTCCTCAAAAATTTGGTACGATTTGGTGTTTCTACAGTAAATATTTTGGCGACACGGGCAGTTTTAAAACATTGGTCCGTTCTGCTCCTCTCAGAAAATCTTTGTATTGGAGTCAATGAGGAGGAGAGACAGACATGGCCGCACTCAGAGGCTGCTAATTCAAATTCTGTAAGTCTCTCTGATATTTTGAACACATTGTGGGAGACACAACAAGTTTGTCTACAAAACTGCGAAAAAATTATGTGTGTACAGTGTAAATTGTGTCCAAGAGGAGTGTGGAAAGAGAAAGAATCAGGAGTTTTTCTGGGCTCTCCCCCCACTCTAGCTGATGACATCACGCACTCTAGCACGAACATTCCGTGCAATACACACCCATTATAATCTCATAATTTCTCCAAAAATGATCATGGTCATTGATCAGGGATTGATCAAAAACTAGACTACCCATCAAAACGTGGAGTAATACACCAATACACAAGACTTGTGTCCACTATTTAAAGTTTAAATGGAGTCTCTAGGTGAAAATATGCCTGAGCAGTAGACGTTTGTTAAACTCCAATGTTTGGTCTTTTTTGCTCTTTTTTTTTCTCTCGTCCCATAGACTTCAATGCAAAATTTTGCGCAGTTTTTCGCGACTTACGTCGCGAAAAATTCGTAGACTATTGAGAAAAGTAATAGCAACACGATCCCGATCAAGACGCACGTTTTGATATATAATATCGAATATATATAGTAGCGAACCGAAAATCATCCGGAAGAGGAAGGCGGAATAATAATAAGAAGAAAAAATCCACAGAATAACAATAGCCGGGCACTCGTCCCTACAGCTATTTCATAGCTGTTGGGTCGAGTGCCCTGGCGATGGCCGGTGCCCTAATTACAGCTATGTCCCTACAGCTATTTCATAGCTGTTGGGTCGAGTGCCCTGGCGATGGCCGGTGCCCTAATAAGGTCAAGTTAAGTAAATCAAGTCTAATTCAGTAAACATATCAAGTGTGATTTGGTAAAGCAAAGTAAAGTAGAGTGTAATGCAGTAAAAATAGGGTAAATCAAGTCTAATGTAGTAAAGTGTGGTGTAATGAAGTAGAGCGTAATGCAGTAAAGTAAGTCAAAGTAAACAAAAGTAAATCAGGTGTGATGCAGTAAAGCAATGCAAAGTAAAGTGTAATGAATAGTAAATCAAGTCTAATGCAGTAAAGTACTGGATATCAAGTGCTATGTAGTAAAGTAAAATTAAAAGTAAAGTAGAGTAACCTCCTCCACAGTGTTGAAACGTCCTCCAGTGTCTGTTGTGATGACGTCCGTCCCCTTGTCGTCGTCCTGTTGCAGGTACTTCGTCCTGGACCCGGAGCTCGGCCAGCTCCAGTATCATCTGAACGAACTG